>CM070652.1:27598442-28198442 GCA_036346575.1 Dendrocalamus sinicus | reverse complement strand
ACCGTACAATATGCATGCGCACAATCACAGGGAAAACAGAAACAACCCAATAAAATAATAATAATAAAAAAACTAATAAAATGGATATATGATCAAATTGACACCTGAGAGAGGACGTGAAGACAGTGCACACCAGATCCACTGGAAGCACAAACTGATGGTCCAATTCATCTGATACTACGATGTGAGTGTTTGGTCCTATATCTGGATGGCTGCTTATGGTACCAATTGTCATACAAACAACTACAAAGGGCAAAAGTTTTATGGTTTCGCGACACATAATTTGGTATGAAAATTGACTTCACTATGCATCTCTTAGAAATCAGCTATGCAAGAGTCATTTTGGTGACAATGTTGTGAGGTTGAGAGAGTAATGTTGCATGTCAGTGGCGAACCTAGAATTTTAAGATGGGTGTTTGGATTTCGGATCTACGTTACTCGGATACGTCGATGCCGTGACACGTCGCTTACCTCAAAATACCGTTACAAGGATACGTGTATATAGATGTAACAAAAATACAAAAATATAGAAATTGATGATTTCTTATGAGACAATAGACGATATAAAGCTAGCATAATGACATGAATTAAATAGCAAATTATAGATATTAATGACAGTTGCGTACCTTGCTGATCATGTCCCTTTTTTGCTCTTTCCAGCTCTCTCCCCATAAAGATTTCAAATTTACGGACTTCTTCATTTTTAAAGCTCAAAGATCTATAAAATCATAAAATACAAAATTCATAAGTTTACTGCATGCTATATTTTACAGTGCCATAAACAAAACGTGAGTTTACACTACTCAGGAACTTCTCCCTTTAATATGCTCTTGAAATGTTAAGCACCCAGAGATTTAGTGTTGAAAATCTAGTCAATTTTCTGCATATTTTAATCCAGAAATTCAACATATAAAACATGACATACAAAAGCATGAGTGATTCAACAATGATGTATTCATATTCGCTAATGAACAGGCTAACAGCAGAACCTATTAACATATTCATAGCGCACATAAACAAATACAGCAGAGAAGTTTTCAGGGTATACCCTCGGGCGGGGCCAGTGTCGGAGACACCGGATGCGCCGTTACCATCAGTCGATATGATGGCCTATTCGATGTAGTCGATCGAGGCGTGATGCAGGACGAGGCGTGATGCAGGAAGATGTTCGCCGTGTAGTCTCGCGAATAGTTCACCACCAGGAAGAAGACGATGTACGATTGAGCAGTCGCGCCAATGCGCTCCCCAAAAACTTGATCGCCCGTCTACCCGTGCAGGTACGCAAATGGACAATGCTTGCTCGGCTAGCGTTAGGGTGTGGAAGCAAGACGGGCGTCCGTTTGCGTACCTGCACGGGTAGACGGGCGATCAAGTTTTTGGGGAGCGCATTGCGATCGCCAATCGTACATCGCCTTCTTCTGGTGGTGAATCTGTCATGAGATCGCAGCTGCGGCAACATCTTCCCGCATCACGCCGCCCCGCATCACGCCTCGATCGACTACATCGAATAGGTCATCGTGTCGACTGATGGTAATGGCGCATCCGGTGTCTCCGACACTGGCCCTGCCCGAGGGTATACCCTGAAAACTTCTCTGTTGTATTTGTTTATGTGCGCTATGAATATGTTAATAGGTTCTGCTGTTAGCTTGTTCATTAGCGAATATGAATACATCATTGTTGAATCACTCATGCTTTTGTATGTCATGTTTTATATGTTGAATTTCTGGATTAAAATATGCCGAAAATTGACTAGATTTTCAACAATCCAAAAACTTGATAGGTCTTTTTCGGTAGTTGGCTTTGCTGCGTCGCTTAAACCGCACCCTCTGTTTGATGGTTCCAATTATAAGAGATGGCGTGCACGTGCGATCCTGTGGTTTACTTCCATGGAATGTTTTCATGTTGCACAAGGCAAGTCCGCTGAGCCTCTGTCTGCTGAGGACGAACGCAAGTTCAATTTAGCGGATAACTTGTTTCGAGGTGCACTTGTCAACATACTGGCGGATAATATTGTGGATGTGTACATGCATTTGCCTACGGGCAAAGAGATGTGGATGCACTTGAGGCCAAGTTCGGAGTTTCCGATCTTGGGCAAGAGTCAGTATGTCATGGAGCAGTTCTATGACTACAAGATGGTCGATGACCGTTCTGTAGTAGAACAAGCTCATGAGATTCAGGCGCTGGCAAAGGACCTTGAGAACAATAAGTGCGAGTTACCGGACAAGTTTGTGGCTGGCGTCATTATCGTTAAGTTACCACCTTCTTGGTCGGATTTTGCTACCTCTGTAAAACACAAGAGGCAGGAGTTAAGTGTTACTGATATTATTGGCACTCTTGGTGTTGAAGAGAAGGCGAGGGCAAAAGATACTCATGGCAAGAAAGTGACTGCTGAGGGAGGTTCTAGCGCCAATTTGGTGCAGAAGAAGAACCCTCAGGCTTCCCACAATAAGAAGAAAAATAAGCCTATTGTCAAGCCCAATGCTACTACCGAGTTTAAGAAGAAAGGCAAAGGAAAGGGCAGCTGCTTTGTGTGCAGTGATTCTGGCCATTGGGCTAAGGATTGTCCAGACCGCAAGGATAAGCAGAAGAAGTCTGCCAACATGGTTATTAGTGATGCTAGACGAACATCGGGGTACGGTAATTATTTACCTACAGTTCTTTCTGTTTGTCAATCACCTGAGTGGTGGATTGACACTGGTGCTAATATTCATGTGTGTGCTGATATTTCCTTGTTTCCATCTTATCAGGTCTTTCGAGGTTGCTCCTTGTTGATGGGGAACGGATCGCATGCAGCTGTTCGTGGTGTTGGTACGGTCGATCTGAAGTTTACTTCGGGAAAGATCGTGCAGCTGAAGAACGTGCAGCATGTCCCCTCCATAAAGAAGAATCTCGTCAGCGGATCTCTACTGTGTAGAGATGGTTTTAGGCTTGCATTTGAGTCCAATAAATGTGTCGTGTCTAAGTATGGAACATTTGTTGGTAAAGGCTATGAGAGCGGAGGCTTGTTCCGTTTTTCTTTGATGGATTCCTATAATAAAATTGTGAACCATGTCTGTAACGATGGTGATGAATCTAATGTTTGGCATTCATGACTTTGTCATGTTAATTTTGGGTGTATGATGCGTTTAGCTAATATGAGTTTAATCTCGAAATTCACTTTGGTCAAATGTTCTAAGTGCCATGCGTGTGTTCAATCGAAACAACCTCGCAAGCCTCACAAGGCAGCAAAAGAGGCGAGGAATTTAGCACCGTTAGAACTCATTCATTCCGATTTGTGCGAGATGAATGGCGTGTTGACTAAAGGTGGAAAGAAATATTTCATGACGCTTATGGATGATTGCACTGGATTTTGCTATGTGTACTTATTGAAAACAAAAGATGAAGCATTGAATTACTTTAAGATCTATAAAGCTGAGGTAGAAAACCAACTTGAGAAGAAAATCAAGCGGGTAAGGTCTGATCGTGGGGGAGAGTATTTTTCAAATGAGTTTACTTTATTCTGCGAGGAACATGGAATTATTCATGAGAGGACGCCTCCCTATTCTCCCAAATAAAACGGGGTTGCCGAAAGAAAGAACCGCACTCTAACTGATTTAGTTAACGCCATGTTAAACACTGCGGGACTTTCTAAGGAATGGTGGAGTGAGGCTATATTGACCGCGTGTCATGTCACGAATAGAGTTCCTACAAAGAACAAAGAAGTAACACCATTCGAGGAATGGGAAAAGAAGAAGTTGACTCTCTCATACTTGCACTGGGGATGTTTGGCCAAAGTTAACGTGCCAATTGTCAAGAAGCGCAAACTTGGACCAAAACCGTGATTGTGTATTTCTTGGTTATGCTATGCACAGCGTGGGTTATAGGTTCTTAATTATAAAAACTGGAGTACCTGACGTGCGTGTTGGTACAATCATAGAGTCCAGAGATGCTATATTTTTTAGAATGAATTTCCTATGAAATGTGACGTACCTAGCTCATCTAGTCAAGAACCTATAATTTCCCTTGATTCTTTTGTGCCGATAGAACATGTTGAGCAAACGCCTATGGAAAATCCTGAGGAGGATAACAATGAAGTTACTCGAAAGAGTAAGAGACATAGGATTGCAAAATCTTTTGGTGATGATTTCATTGTATATCTCATGGATGACACTCCAAGAACCATTGAAGAGGCATATTCTTCTCCTGACGCTGACTATTGGAAGGAAGCAGTACGGAGTGAGATGGACTATATTATGTCTAATGGAACTTGGGAGGTCGTTGATCGTCCTTATGGGTGTAAACCTGTAGGATGTAAATGGGTTTTCAAGAAAAAGCTTAGGCTTGATGGTACAATTGAAAAGTACAAGGCAAGGCTTGTGGCCAAGGGTTATACTCAGAAAGAAGGCGAGGACTTCTTTGATACTTATTCACCTATTGCCCGATTGACCACAATTCGAGTACTACTTGCCCTGACTGCCTCTCATGATCTTCTCGTTCATCAAATGGACGTTAAGACAGCTTTCCTAAATGGAGAGTTGGAGGAGGAGATTTATATAGATCAGTCAGACGGGTTTGTGGTAGAAGGTCAAGAAGGAAAGGTGTGCAAGTTGTTAAAATATTTGTATGGCCTAAAGCAAGCACCTAAGCAGTGGCATGAGAAGTTCGACAGAACTTTGACATCTGCTGGCTTTGTTGTGAATGAAGCTGACAGATGTGTGTACTATCGCTATGGTGTGGGAGAAGGAGTGATCTTGTGCTTGTATGTTGATGACATACTGATTTTTGGGACCAACCTCAATGTGATTGAGGAGGTTAAGGACTTTCTGTCCAAGAGTTTTGAGATGAAAGATTTGTGAGTGGCTGATGTGATTCTTAACATTAAGCTACTGAGAGGAGGTGATGGTGGGGTTAGATTCACTAGAGCATCCTAAATTTAAAGAGAGGCCAGAGTCAATGGCAGACCGACGGTGGGTAACATCAACGAGGTGGATTAAGATCCTCTAACATTGGGCTCCTCAACGTCCCTCTGCAGTCCCTCATCACAGCCATCCATTTTACATCCAATGGATTATATTCAATCTTTTAGTATTTAAAAAATGGGTATTGATAAACATCATCCGGATGTTTTCTTCTTAACTATCATCCAAATTTATGACCATTGGATTAGAGATCCAATGGCCATGAATTCTCCCCCACCCCTTCCAAAAAAAATCTCCTTCTCCTCTAAAAAAAATCTCCCCTTTAAAATATATGTTATAAAGAGTTCTAAATAAATTTCATTAAAATTAGGATTTTTATTTTTAAGTATTAAAAATAAAAATCCTAATTTTAATGAAATTTATTTAGAACTCTTTATAACATATATTTTTAAATACTAAAAGATTGAATATAATCCATTGAATGTAAAATGGATGGCTGTGATGATGGACTGCAGAGGGACGTTGAGGAGCCCAACGTTAGGGGATCTTATTCCCAACAAGGTGGTGGTGGCGCCGTCGATGCCATGGGTCGAAGGATGGCGGTGGGCGACGAGCGGCAGGTAGAACGACGCTCAGACGTGAAGTTGAGTTAAGTTGGGCGGGGATGTGTGGTGGCAGCAAGGGAGGCAGACGGCGCCGATAGCCATGTCAGGAGGCGGAAGCGGTGGCACGCCGGTGGGGGTGGGGATCGGGAAGGGGATGCAAGTGGCTAGGGAGGGAACGACGGATGAGATAGACGTTGGTGGGGCTCATCGGAATCAGAGGTGACACCAGCAAGGCAATGGGCGAGGCGGCGAGTAAAGCGGCAGCGCGTGGGGTAGATGGGGTAGGGTTTAGTGGTGGAGCGAGGTGAGGAAATTTAATAATTAAAGGGGAAGATAAGATCCAATGGATTTTGATCTAAATGCTTAAAATTCAGGTACTCTTAAAATCAAATATCACTCAAATTTTACTTAAACACCTTTTTTTTCTTTGGACTAGGGTGGGGTGGGCTAAGGATGTCGGGTGTAAATTTGTTTTGTTTGGGCCGGGCTGCGGTTGGACTGAACGGGCTGAGCCGAATTGGACGAAGCAATGCAAGCTAAAACAGCCCAGTTGTTAACACCGATCCAATCTGAACCTTTTAACACTCGTTCAAAAGCTAAGAACAATTGAGATGATCTAGCTACATCAGATTGATTCGCAGCAGCTGAATTTCCTGCCCTCTGGTGAAGCCACGTCATGTCAATTTATCGTGACCATGGGATTGAAGATGTGCCTCCCAGCTTTACTCAAGGCAACCCTCTTCTGGACCTGTTCTTTTTGACTATGGCTTATGGCTTTTTGCTGCAGCTTATATGTTTTGGGTTATTTGTGTGAGAGATTATAGAGTAAGAGAAACTTACGTACGATTTTTGCCGATATAAATGAAATCGGTAAAGTATATACTACAATTAACTAGTATATCCTATCTTAAAAAAACCTCACGTGTTTAAAAGTTAATTACTGTAGAAAAATCGAAAAATAATTTTTAGAAACTAAAAACAACAGGGGCCCTTTCAGCTCAGATTGGCATACAGCTAGCGCCGCCCAGCCCACGTCGCACGAGTGATCCTTGAGCTTCCTTCCCACAATCCATTCGTTTCCTTCGACTTTGCAACAGGGAAATTTCTTTCGGAGTGGGGAAAAAATGCCAGCCAGCGAAATGGACAAATTGTATGAAATTTCAAAATTTCTTCCGAAATTTTCAAAAGCGTTCAATTTTTTTAACCGAAATTTGACTAAAATTTGGTCAAAATTTCTAGCTAGGTCCAGATTCAAGTGAAAACGAATTTTTTGATCGGATTGGATTTATTTCGGAGGGACGAAATAAACAAAATTTCAGCGAAATTTGAAACCCTGCTTTGCAACCGTGGCCGCCTCCTCTACTGTAACCGGCGATGCAATGGCGATTAGCGATCCGCCGCCCGCTCCTACCTCTAGTGCCGGCCGTTCCTACGACATCCCCGTCCAAATCCCTCGCTGGAGCAGGTACCTTCGCATCTGATTTCCCTTCTCGCAGATCCTCTCTCTCTCTCTCTATGTTTGAATAATGTGGTTAAGAAGACCTATAGATCCTTCAACGATGTACCATTATCCGAAAAGTATCTGATTCGAAGATATGTGTTTGGTGAATTTCTATCGCATATTTCTCTATATTCACAGGCTTTTCAAAATATCTGCCCGTAGTAGATTTGCTAAAGTTCAAGGCTTTCTTCCATGATTAGAAGAGCGAGGTGTGTGCATTATAAAACTGTTTCAGTTCTCTTTTTCCTTTTTTGTTTTACAGCCGACCTAGCTTTGTGAAAGAATACTGTCTTTTTAGATTTTTTGTATGACCCACTTCACTGTTTCGATCAGTGGCAGCACCTAAGCACGAATTGGCCATTTCAACAATGAGTTTCAACTGGTGATGTTGTCCTGGCCATTTGTTTAGGCAAGAAATTGAAATCAATCTCTCCAAGTTTCTATGGCAACATCACTAAAAATTGCAAATTTACCGCAGTGCTACATCTCACCTAAACTACCGGAACATGTAAGATATCACTAATGGAGGCAGCTTGCGCATAGGAGGGCATTGATGGTCAGAACGCAGTGGCTCCGGGGAGTGAAATGCCCCAGAAAAACTTTCCAAAATTTTTTGTGATTTTTCTTGAATTTTCGGGTGATTTTCAAAATCTTTTCCAATTCGGAAATTTCCGGCGATTTCCGCTTTCCTTTCTCGGCTCTGCGCTTTCCCAGTTCGACGGTGCTTTCCTCTCTTCCCACTTTCCCTTCTCCCTGATGCCTCCTCCCTCTGTCTGCGCTCGCGTGCGAGGGTGGCCGCCTGTGGTTTCGCCGCGCCGACCGCACTATGCTGTCGCTGTCCGGCTCAGCCATGCGTTGCCACCCATGACTGCGTCGTCATGTCCTCTCTCGCGGCCCCATGCGCCAGCCTCTGCTGCCTTCTCCCTCCTCCGTGCGAGATGCCGGTGCCCGTCTCGCAAACGGTGTCCTTTATTGATTTCTCGTTTGCGCGGGCGAGCTATTACAAAGGGTAGGATGCCGGCAGAGTTGGGGGCGTCCCTTCTACTTCATGCATAGTATCGCCGCAGCCGGTCTGCATTCCATGTGTGATGGAGGGTTTGCCGCTCCAACGTCGTGAGGCGGTACGCTCTGCACTGCAAAGCCGTAGCGACGATGTAGGGGCCCTCCCACTTGGATTTCAGCTTGCCCACCGTCGTTGCATGGAGCGCCATTTTGAGGACGAGGTCTCCCGGCTGGAATTCGCGTGAGTACACGGTGCGGTCGTGTGCACGCGCTACTTGGCGCGTGTACTTCACGGCTTGTTGGATGGCGCTCACTCGATCCCCGTCAAGGAGATCGAGGGACAATTCGTGCTCTTCCTCTGGGGCCTGGGCGAGAACCCTCCTTGAACCGACCTTGATTTCCTCTGGTGTGACTGCCTTGTCTCCGAAGAGAAACTTGAATGGTGTGAACCCGGTCGGACGTGTTACCGTCGTGCGGAGGGACCAGAGCACGCTATAAAGCTCGTCTGGCCACTTGCCCTTTGATAGGCCAACGAGGCGCTTTTTGACTTCGGCGGAAATGGCGCTATTTGCTCGCTCGATTGCTCCATTGGACTGCGGATGCCTAACCGAGGCATATCGAAGTGTGATGCCCATGCTGTTGCAGAACGCCTTGAACGGCGCGGAGTCAAATTGTAGGCCGTTGTCAACGGTGAGCTCCCTTGGAACTTTGAAGCGGCATATGATGTTTTGCTAGAGGAACCGCTGCATAGCCGCGGAGGTTACCCTAGCCAGTGCGATAGCTTCGGGCCACCTGGAGAAGTACTCTAAGGCGACTACGACGAACTGAAGATCTCCTGGGGCATGCGGGAGTGGCCCAATGACGTCAATGCCCCAACGCGCCAACGGCCATACCAGTGGGATGGGCTGCAAGCTCGTTGGAGGTCTGCGGATGACTCGTCCTATCCACTGGCAGCCCTGACACCAATGCACTAGGTTCTGCGCGTCTGCGATGGCCGTTGGCCAGTAGAAGCCTTGCTTGAATGCCTTGCCAACAAGGGATCTCAGCGCGATATGCGAGCCGCAGAGCCCCGCGTGAATCTTGGCAAAGAGGTGCTTTCCCTCGTTGCGCGAAGCGTACGCTAGGGAGAATGGTGCGAGCTCAGCCGCCCACTTGCCGATGCGCCCCATGGACTCCTTGTTGTGCAACATCTCCGCCAGGGGGAATGAGAACGGCACAGTGATAGGGTGACCGAGGAAGTAGTGTCGAAGCTTCCTTGAGGCCATTACCAATGCGTAGGCCAACTTCTCGAGTTTGGTGTACCGTGTCTTGGCGCCCTAGAGAGCTTCAGAGACGAAGTACACGGGCCGCTGAAGGGCGCCTTCCTCCAAGACGAGGACTGCATTGACTGCTGTTGCGGCGGCGGCAAAGTACAACAGGAGGGGAGCCTCTGGTGCTGGGGCGACCAAGGTGGGAAGGCTTGCGAGTTGCCTTTTGTGGTCGTCGAAAGCCTTCGCACAGTCGTCACCCCAATGGAATCCGTCACAGCCGCGAAGGGTCTTGAGAAAAGGCAAGCCCTGTTCGGCCGCCCTGGTAGGAAGCGACTTAACGCGGCCATGTGTCCAGTGAGCCTTTGGACCTCCCTCGTGGTCTTAGGCGGCTCCATGGAGTGTATCACATCGACCTTATCGGGGTTCGCCTGGATGCCGCACCCGGACACCAGGAAACTCAGGAGCTTCCCAGCTTGCACACCAAAGACTCACTTGTCTGGGTTGAGCTTGATGCCCGCTCGCCTGAGGTTGTCGAAGGTCTCCGGGAGGTCTTGACTGTGGGAGGCCAGCTGCCTAGTTTTTACGACCACGTTGTCGACATAGACTTCGACATTCTTCCCAAGCTGGGAGGCAAGCGCGAGGGCGACAAGGTGCGTGAAGGTGGCACCCGCGTTTTTTAGGCCGAAAGGCATCCTGACAAAGTAGTACGTTCCTATCGGCATTATAAAGCTATTCTTGTCCTCGTCGTCCTTGGCCATGTGGATCTGGTAGTAGCTTGAATATGCGTCGAGGAAGCTCATGAGCTCACACCCTGCCGTGGCATCCACCAGCTGATCTATATGCGGCAACGGGTAGTTATCCTTCGGACACGCCTTGTTGAGGGCTATGAAATCAATACACATGCGCCAGGCACTGCTAGCCTTCTTCACTAACACCGGGTTGGCGTGGCAGTCCGGGTGCTGGACTTCACGGATAACCCCGGCCTGGAGGAGCTTCGCTACCTCCGCCTTGGCTACCTGTTGTCGCTCAATTGACATAGGGGGCCATCTGGGATCTACGCTGGGTGCACTTGGGCTTATCATTCGATGGGTCCTGCTTACATTTGGAGGTGTCCTTGGAGGGGTCCTGCTTGTGCTTGGAGGTGTCCTTCGAGGATTCTTGCTTGCGCTTGGG
Source organism: Dendrocalamus sinicus (assembly GCA_036346575.1). Classification (NCBI taxonomy): domain Eukaryota; kingdom Viridiplantae; phylum Streptophyta; class Magnoliopsida; order Poales; family Poaceae; genus Dendrocalamus; species Dendrocalamus sinicus. The sequence continues at coordinate 28,188,013 of CM070652.1, read as the reverse complement.
GGTATCCTTCGGTGAATCCTCCGCCTGGTTGGTGTCGGAGTTGTCGCCTTGGCGGCGCTGTGCATCCTCTTCAGCCCTCGCATATTCCTCCATCTTGTCGAAGAGCTTGGCCATCATCCTTATCGGCTTGCGCGCATTGTACTTGGCCAACGGCCCTGGGTGGAGGCCTTGGATTGCTGCGTTGATGATGGTGGTCTCGTTTACGTCCTTGACCTGGCAGTGAACCTTGGCGAAGCGCTTGAAGTACTCTCGGAGCTTTTCCGAGGGCTTCTGTTTGATGGCGAAGAGCTGATCCGTGTCGGCGCGCTCGACGTAGTTTCCTTGGAAGTTGTTGTAGAGGCGATCGCGGATCTGCTCCCACGCATATATGAAGTTCGGCTCTATGGTGAAGAACCACGAGAGTGCCACCCCTTGCAACGCCAAGGGCAGCCCCTTCGCTTTGGTAGAGTTATCCCTGCCGGCAGCTTCGATGACGGTCTCGTGGACGCGCACGAACTCCCTGGGGTCTGTGTCGCCCTTGTACGGTTCGATGGTGGGGAACTTAAAGTCCTCTGGCCACGCTGACTGCTGTAGGCCAGCGGAGAGGGGGACTCCAGATCGACGCGTCGCAGCGGGACGCGACTGGATGTCAGGGCGTCGCGGCTGTCCGCCCGATCTGGCGTAGGCTCCTCCGCCGCCGTCGGCGAGATTTGTTGGCTCCGAGCCTCTTGCATCTCCCGCATGGCTCCGCGGAGGTCCGCCAGCTCGCGCTGCAACGTGCCGAGGGCCGCTAGCAGGGCGTTCTCCACCTTCAAGGTGGTGGCACCAGCCTGAGCGCCGGCGCGAACCACCGGGTTGGCGGCGACTACAACTTGCGCTCTGGAGCTGCTCGGCACACCGGTGCGGTAGGCTCCAGGGTCGGTGACGAGGCCGATGTTGCTGCCAGAGCCACCTGCCGCTCCCACACCGGGTGCATGGTCGCTGGCCATGGCAGCATGGACATCGACGTTACCGCTCCCGCCGGCCCGGTCGGTACTGCCAGTGCCGATTGCCGGCCAGCAGTGGGGTCAGCCGCCACGCCATGAGTGTCGACGTCGGCGGTCGCAACTCCAGCGTTGCCATCCACGCCAGTTGCTGATGTAGAAGCCCTGGCATTGGCGAGCGCCGCTGTTGTGCTCCTTTTCTTCCTTGCTGCCGATGAAGCTTTCTTGGGTGCCATCACTTCTCAAATCTTAGGGCTTGTTCTTCGTCGTCCTCACGGACGGCGCCAACTGTTGGGGCTACTGATCAAACAGTAAAGTGAGGGAGTAGTGTAGTGGAGATGATGGATGAACAATGCTTACCCCTTCCCTATGTCCAGGTCTTATATATATATTTTCTTGAAGTGTATTTTACAATCTCATCCTTATACTCATGTGCCCTCCATAGGGGTATCTATGTCATTACACACATCCTATTTCGGCCTTTACAACCCCTTTAGCAGAACAAACCAGGTACCACCTGCTAATCTGTCTTCTTAGCCTTTAGTTACCAGTGATAGCTTGTGTTTGTACTGGCCAAGACAGTTTTGCCAGTAAACTTGGCATTTAGTGATTCATGCAGAAACCAATTAGTGTCCGTTAGTTTTTGGTAAGACTTTGTGGGGTGAGAAGTTCTATAATTTTGCATTTTTAAAAGAATTATCTGAAATAAGGCACTTATGTATAAGAATAATATAAAAATCAATTAGAATTGTTGTGGATTATTTGTAACTCAAGAATAAAAAGCCTCAGTTTGTTACGTTAATTACTCCATCTGGCTTTCAAAGTAGAAATACATGTGCCTCCACATGTCCTGACATTTGCTATTTGACAGGATGAGCAAGACACACAGCGCAGACTTGCACAAACTGATGCAAGAGAGATTCAAAAGTTCTATGAGCAGTATTGTAGGGAAAATATTGAGGACCCTCAAAAAAGAAAACCGTGAGATTGACCAGTGTTGCATTGCAATCTTTTTTGTTTAAATCGTCATCCTTTATCTACGTTCACTTATTATTTCTCGAATGACCTAGGGACGAGATGGTTAGATGCTATCAGATTGCATCCGTCCTATATGATGTGCTAAAAACTGTGGCACTGATAAATTTCACCCTAAGGTTCTAAATCTGACTATTGATAAATAGTTGCAAATTACTGTTTCATCTTCTCCACTTTTTATAATATCATGAAATATGATAACTTGGAACTTTTTTTTTGTGGTTTGATAAGCACGCTAAAGTGGAAGAGGGAAAGCTTCCTTTTCACCCTACAACATTCTACCCCTTCATATTTCTGGTCCCAAACAACCAAGAATGGAAATTCCTGAGGTAATATGCCTTAAATTTCATTTATACTGCTTTGTAAATACCACACGTAGTATGAAATATGAATGATTATCTTGTTCTGTGAAAACTGCAGATAAAAGCAGCGGTGGAGCTTCTTCGCAGGATAGATAACCTTCCAATGCCAAGGCCAGAAACAAATTCCATGCCTGAAGAGATGGATAAACCTGTTGTTCGTGATTTGCTTGATTGGCTCTGGCAAACATTTGGATTTCAGGTCCAAACTAAACTAATACTTTTTTTTTCTCGAACCCGCAGGAGAACTGCGCATCATTGAATTAAGAAGAAGTAATAATTACAAAAGAGTCTAGACGACTCAACCCCCCCTAGGGGAAAAAGCAAAAACAAAGAGGCATCAATGCCAAATTCTACGGATCCCCTTAGCTCCCGCCATACACCACACACTGGCCTCCTCACTAATGTCCCGCATGATAACATTATGGGTAGGAGAAGCGCCCTCAAAAACACAACTATTCCTATGCTTCCAAATCAACCAAGCCACCAACACAACCAAGGAATTGAAACCCTTACGAATAACCTTGGGAACCCCTTGTGAAGCTTGACGCCACCAATCTGTAAAAATGCAGTCATTCACCCCCGGAGCTAAATGTTGCAGACCAATCCGAGATAACACTGAAGACCACACGCTCCTTGTAAACACACAAGAAGTGAGCAAATGTTGCACAGTCTCTTCCTCTTGATCACAGAAAGGGCAATGCTCCGGGTGATCCAGTCCGCGACGGGCCAAGCGATCCGCTGTCCAACAACGGTTTAAGGCAGCCAACCAAACAAAGAATTTGCAACGAGGAGGGGCCCAGGTTTTCCAAATTGCCTTCCACGGCTCAAATTCCACAGATCCCTCCAGAAAACGACGGTAGGCTGATCTTGTTGAGAATTCACCAGAGGGAGATGGCGTCCAAACATGCTGATCCTCCGTGCCTGGAGTGAGCACAAACCCGGATAAGAGGTCCCAAATGCGGAGATACTCTAAAAGTGCCTCACTAGGAAGGCTACCTCTAATAAACTAAACTAATACTTAAATTCATTTTCTAGACTATTAGTGTATTACCTTACTTGATCCAAATCTCGCATGACTGCATGATATGGAGATTTCTGATTCTCCATTTTTTTTATTGTGACGACTTATTTCCATCTTTTAGAATTTTGTTTTCTAAATCAATTCAAGACCAGCTAAAATTTAGTAGTTCCATTACTTGGTTTGTCATGGAGCTCAGAAATTTAATGCTTATGGCAACATGCAATGGAAACATACACATGAGGTTATATCATATATTCATTTTTTTGTAACTTTTTCAGGAGAACAATAGGGAGAGCCCTACTGAATTATATTAATAAAATAAAATAATAAGCACTTTACACAGGAACTTATAAAGTTCCACATGAACCAAGGCACAGCCCAAAAGAATATTCGGCCTAAAAATGAAAATTGAAGATAACCAACTAACAAAGTGTTTCAGTAGTAATGACCAAACCTATTTCCCACAACTAAAAGACAGCAAACAAATTGAAATTAGAAATGAAGGATATACTATCAAGGTCAACCAAATCCTTTTTCCATCCTCAATTAATTAATCCTGCTTGTCAAAACTTGATCAACTATTGGGAAACTCTAGCCTTCAACCTTTCCAAATCAACTATAGTAAATGACCTTTCCCACTGTTTTGTTGGGGACATTTTCAAACACTCGCTTGTTCCTTCGTGTCCACATTTTCCAACATCCCAAAGTGAATAGCTCATTAAAGAAAATTTTCTTATCGCCAGATTGTGATTTAGCTAATTTGAGCATATAAAAACCTAAGCAGATGTGTCCCAAAGACACTGAATCGAGTTCCAATGATCCTGGCTAAAGCGACAATGTCAATTAAAAGGAAAAGATGCATCCACTCCACCACATTTTCATTACACAAGACACATTGCACTTCTTCCGCTTTGATTTTTTTAAATAGCTCTGGACCTCTGGTTTTGATTTTGGGAACAAGCCCATTCTTCACTCCCGAACTATCGAAAAGGTCCAAATAATCCACTCCGCCAACTTCAAAACTGGTTATTTATGAACCCCATATTCGAAAACCAGGATAAATCTCACTCTACAGCGGGTTTGTTTGGTTGTTGTGCTGAGTTGGATGTTTGTTACTATCAGTGTTTACCAAGGCGTTAGACGCTAGTTTGCTGCCCGACTAGCGTCTAATCGCCGACTAGGTGGAGCCTAGGCGGAACTGTCACCTAGCGCCTAGGCGTCACTTAAGCAAGCAGGCTAGGCGGCCACCTTTTAGAACAATGGTTACTACGACAACACATGTCACTAGTTCATAAAACATGATTTGTGCACTCTGTTGTTGCTTCACTCTGTTTTTTTTTATAATGCTACAAGACAGTAGCCGATTTATTCTTCTGGTGGAGCGGGCTGACGATGACAACAGGTGAGCACAACATTGCGCTCTGCACTTGTTTCGGGCTACTACTGCAGCACTCCAATCTGCACATAGGATTGCTGAGGATGCCATGCGTGAATTCCTGCAATCTGCACGTTCTTCTCCTTCAACATCCTGTGCATACCAACCAAATTCCAGTCCCCGCTGTTTGTTGCGCTCAAGCCTCCTCCCGCATTGCTCCGCTCACTCGCCACGGCCAAGCGACCCTGCAAGCCTTCCTGCTCCTCCGCGCAGCCACACACGCAGCACCGCGTGGTGCAGTCTTTGCCGCTGCTCCTCTGGCTGCTGGACCACCTGGCGCAGCCCTGCCTCTAATACATAATAGTTGCGGAGATGCGCAGAGTGGCAATATTACCTGTCGATGGCGCACAGGCAGCACGCCCAGCCGCATCCGATCCCAACTCTTCCCTGTGACTCGTGTGGCTGCATCCGATCCCAACTCTTCCCTGTGACTCGTGTGGCGGCAAGAAGGAGGCGGCGCAGGAAACTAAATAGGTAGCTGCTAGGGTTTGTTTATCCGGGCTATTTGGGCTTAATCCCTCTCCCATGATTCGTTTTTATCTTGGCAAGCCTCCCTACATCACCATCGAGAGTGGTTCAACGTATTTCGGGCTATATTTTCCCTTAGCACTAAACCGCGCAATGTCTTTGGTGGAAGACACCGTTAGGAGTATCTGAACACCACCTTGAACTCCAATTCTCGCCTTCTCACCTTGTCAAAACTCACCTAAGTGTCCTTTTATCCTTGATTAGACAAAGTGGTATCACACACTCTCAACTTAAGCTTTCACTCCCAAATTCTACGACAAACCATTCCACTCACCACAACTACAACCAACCAAACAATTTTTTTCCTTGGGCACAAATCCGCCTCGGAAAAAGAAATTTGAACCACAATCCAAAAAACCAAAAGGTGATGACACAAATGCCCTAACCCTCAACACCACCAGAAGCTCTTCTCATATTTCCCATATGATCGCCTCACTTGCCGGACACACCCTTTTTCACAGTGAAAACATACCGTACTGCTTAAATCAACTCTCTTTCAAAAGAACCCACTCAAGAAATAACAAGAAGTTCACCACAAATCATTCGAATTCCAAATAAGCAATATGTATTCAAAAACTACTTCAAAAATAAAGATTCACTATGAAAACTGTAACATCCTAAATCTCGGATGTTCGAAATTGCAAAGAATTGAAAACTTTTATTAGCATCTTGTTGCATTTGAAATTTTGTCGAAATCTTATTTGGGATTTTTGGAGTTTTATGTTAAGCAAAATAATAACCGGAAATAATTCTCAAGCACAAATAGCAATCATGATAATAAAAGATATGGGAATAATTTAATACAACGAATTATGAATTCTAAACTAATTTTAAATTATTCTTAAATCCAAACTAAAATTTAGAATTTTAAACTCAAACCGAGAATCAAAATAATTGGAAATCAATATCAAAGTAAACAAGCAAAATATTATTAAAATTTTGCATCCAAATATTTCTGAGCTGCGAATTCTAATTCGGATTCAAATGCAAGATTAAAATTCCAAAAATGAAACATTCAAAGCAAGAATTAAAATTTCCAATTATGCTAGCCAACTCTTTCTTCTTTTCCTTTCTCCTTCCATGGGGCCCCACCCTCTCTTTCTCGCTTTCCCCTGTCCCTGCAGTTGGGCCCTCCTTCCCCTTCTTCTCCTGGTGCTCTTATCGCCTCTGCACTGCACATCGCCTTGGCAGCGCCTCCCCCTTGTGACTGCCAGGTACAGGCACTCCTCGTTGCCCATGCCACTACAGTCAGCCACCTGCTCCGCCGTGGCCCCACTCCCGCATCACCACTGGAGTGCAGTAGCTTCTGGCCATCCCCTCCTTGACCTGCAGAAAGACAATGAGGCAACGCTCAGACCATCGCGCCATGCCGCCCGAGCTGGCCACAGGGCGCGCCCACGCCACTGTGACCCGATGCCTCGTCTGGGCCCGTCGCGTCGACTTTTGTAGAGCCCCGGATATGCAAATCCGGACTCTCTGTGTATACTGCACTAGTCCAGGATCACGCTAGTGCACACAGTCAAACATAGAGGTAATCATCACCACAATCACGATATTAAATAAGGGAAACTCAAATTATTAATCAATATCCAAAAGTGAGACCTTATGGTCAAGCTTACAATCTCAATAGCCTTAGGGCTTAACAAAACTAGCAATGAATCCAAAATAAACGTAGTGGCCAATCGACATGCCCACGGGCAATCGAGTGGGAGCGAAGCCTAGAACGCGTGAGTCGTCGAAGTACTCGCCTCCGGAACCTCTTGCTGGTAGAACTCCTCGTCCTCAACTGAGCAACATAGGCGTAAAGCCGTGAGTACATTGGTACTCAGCAAGTCGTTTGTAACAAATGATGCAATATAATATGCAAGGCTTACCAATGGAAGGCTGAAAGGTTTAATTTGCATAAAACAGCATTGGAAATACCATAAATAGATTGAAGGCGAATTGTAATTAAAACAATAATAAATAATCAAAGGAATTGAAGTAAACTACTTATGGACCTCCCATCCACAAGCTAAACCAATAGTGAATTAACCATCCACTGACCAGCTACAAACTTTTCCAAGAGTAACTATACCACGTGTGAAATCACCGAGCATTGTCCATGACCGAGGACGCGGCTATTCGAATAGTTTTACACTCTGCAGAGGTTGCACAACTGTACCCACACGATGTGAAAATCCTCACGTTAAAGATAATCACAACAAGGCTTTTACAATGATCCATCTCAACCCGATCCCACTCGCTAAGGTTTCGCCGTCGAGTAGGGTAACCCCCTAGTCGGTAATTGCCCCCTCTTGCGCCACAACAACATCAGTAGAGAAACCAAAGTTGAGACTTCACAAATTATTATGCCAGGTCTATCCCATACTAGACATGTGGTTTGCACGGTAAGACTCAGATCAATGGCGCACAAAGTTAAGTCCTTAAGTATTACCCAGGCGAAGCATCCACATCCCATGTGCATCCAGCACCCCCTTTACTGCACGATCATTCGCCCGAGTGAAAACCAATTTTGTATAACCACGCCAATGTCACACCAATGACATGGCACAAATTTTATATTTGGTGGCACCAACCACGATTCGATATATCATTAAGTCAAATTAATTAATCACATGTGATGATGAACCCAAACGATACTAAAAGCATTACTAAGCATACTAATCGTGACATCCCAACTGTGATCATAACATAGCATCACTACTAAATTTCCCAACCTATGGTGACAATGGCATCATGGCATTCAAATTTAACAAGGAAGGAATTAATCAATTAGGTCATTAACTACCAATACAAGGTTTGTATAAAAGTAGCGATGCAATGTAATTAAAAACAAAATATTTAAATAATAGATTGCAAACTGGGTTCAACATGATCAAAGGACACGACTTGCCTTGGCCTTGCTCGATTGATGACTCTTGATCTTCAAATCGACGGCGGCTCCTCGAGCGCGTGATCTAACGAGAGAAAAACGAAACAAAGAGACAAAATAAATTCAAATTAACTCCAAAAATTCTCAAACCTGAACCAAAAGATAGAGCTCAATTTTAGATGAATTTAGGAAAAGAATCGGGTCAATCGGAGCTAGGGCGAGGAGAACGGGCTCGGAAAATTAAATCTACAGAAAATCGGGAAAAAACGGAAATTTCATCGTGCTGTGGACCGGGCGCACGGGAGCTGAGTCTGGTGGAACCGGCGCCACGGAAGTGCGGGCGGCGGGCTGCTGCGCAAGCGGCTAGGGCCGACGTGGCGCCGACGGGCGGACACGCATGCGGGTAGGGCCGGCGTGGCATCGACTGGCAGCCGACGTGGCGGTGGCGTGGCAAGGACGTGGCACCGGGGCGGGCTCGGTTCGCGGCGTGGCACCCACGTGGCGGCGACGGCATTACACGTCGGCCTAGGGCTGACGTGGGCGCTTACGTGGCTAGGCCGGCGTGGCGGCTCGGTTGCGCGTGCGGCGAAGCGTCGGACGGCTGCGGCGCGGCCACGTGGACACATCCGGGCCGTCGGCCCGATCGCTCACGGGTCTCGGCTCGGGCTGACAGCGGGTCCCACATGGCGGCGGCGGTGCACGGTGGGCGGTGTCCACGGGAGGCGAAGCGGTCGCGGGCGCGGCTCCACGGCGCGCGCGCTGCGGGGACCGAGGCGACGCGAGCGCGCCGAGGCGGCGGCGCGCGGCGGCGGTTACTCGCCAGCGGCTCGGGGCGGCGGCGGCGTTTCGGCGGCGGGGCTCGGGGCGGCGGCGGCGGCGGCGAGGCTCACCGACGACGCGGCGAAGACGACGGCGCGAGCTACGCACAGGCGACGGATGGCGAAAAGCTCCGGCGGCGAAGCGGCAGCGCGGCGACGCGGCAGCGGCGGCGACGGCAGACGGCGGCGGCGCGCGACGGCGGCGGCGGCGGACGGCGGCGGCGGAGGCGGCGGCGGCGGCGGCGATCCTCGGTCGAGCCATTAAATACCCGGCGGCGGCGCGCGCGGCCGAGGCGACTAGGCCCACTAGGTTAGGGGCGGCCGACAGTGGGCCCACCGCCGGTGGCACGGACGAGGCGAGCGGCCGGATGGCGCGCGGGCGAGGGACTCTGGATGGGCGACACGTGTCGGCCATCCGGGCGCTCAAGCGGCGCGCGGAGCGGACGGATGTGCGGCGCGTGGTGCGGGCGAGGCGGCCGGGCGCGCCTAGACCGGGCCGGTTCGGGGGTTTCGGCCCACCGGCCGGTTTGGTTTTTTTCTTTTTCTTTTCTTTTTTTTCCAGAAATTCAATTAAATCATTTTGAGCTCTAGAAAATAGCAAATAAAACCAGAAAAATACCAATAACTTCCTTGAGACACCAGGAACTCAAATAAAATATTTTTGGCAAATGTTAATGTTTTATTTAATCATATTAAATCCTTTTAATTCATAAAAATTTCATTTAAGCTTTAATTAATTCCAGAAAAATCCAAATGGTGAATTTTATTTTAAAAGCTTCAAAAAGGCTCTGAAAATCAGGATGTTACAAACCTTACCCCTTAAACGGGATCTCGACCCGAGATCCGGCTCACTCTTGGAATAGGTTCGAAACTCCGTCTTGAGATCTTCTTCGCGCTCCCGGTGGCTTCCTCCTGAGTGATTGCTCCATGAACTTTGCAAAGCGAATGCTTTATTCGGGTGACTCGTTCGACACATCCAAGATTTTGACAGACGCTCTTTGTAGGACAGATCCTCCGAAGATCAATCGCCTCAATCGCACAACCTCCTCTGCACTCTCAAACACTTCTTCACGTGGGACACATGGAAAACATCATGTACCCCATCAAGGCGCAGTAACTCAATTGATAAGCAACCTCTCCCTGCGTTTGAGTGCAGACGGACCGACATACCTTGGTGCAAGCTTCCCTTTTGTTGAAACCTCTTCACACCTTTGAATGGTGTGATCTGAGATACACAAAATCATCGGCTCAAAACTCAGCTCTCGACGTCTAGTATCCGCATAGCTCTTTTGCACGGCTGAGCAGTCCTCAACCTTTCCTGAATCAAACGGACCTTGTCCTCAGCCTCTTTTAAACAATCTGGACCAAACACCTGTCCTTCCCCTGTCTCTTTCCAATTGAGAGGGGTCCTGCATTTCCTACCATAGAGTGCTTCAAATGGTGACATCTGCAGACTCGCCTGATAACTATTGTTGTAGGAAAACTCTGCAAAAGGCAAACAGTTGTCCCACTTAGGTCCATGATCTAGCACACAAGCTCTCAACATATCCTCAAGAATCTGATTGACTCGCTCTGTCTGACCATCTGTCTGGGGGATGGTATGCTGTACTGAAGTTCAAGTGCGTTCCCATAGCCTCATGGAAACTACCCCAAAACCGAGAAGTGAACTGGGACCCTCGATCTGACACTAATTTCTTGGGCACTCCATGCAAACTGACGATCCTTGACATATACAGCTCTGCCAATCTGTCACCGGTGTAGGTTGTCTTCACTGGAATGAAGTGAGCAACCTTGGTCAATCGGTCCACAATGACCCAAATCGAATCATAGCCCTCTTTGGTCTTGGGCAGACCGACTATGAAGTCCATACCAATCTCTTCCCATTTCCACTCAGGGATTTTCAACGGTTGGAGCAAACCTGCTGGCCTCTGATGCTCTGCCTTAACTCTCTGACAGACATCACAAAGTGCCACATACACAGCGATCTCACGCTTCATGCTAGGCCACCAATATTTCTCTTTAATGTCCTGGTACATCTTGGTACTGCCAGGATGTATTGAGTACAACGACTCATGAGCTTCCTTTAGCAACAGATCCTTTAGCTCCTTCTTATTGGGCACACACAAACGTTGCTTGAACCACAGAGTTCCTTGGGCATCCTCTGAAAATCCCGACTCTTTTCCTTCACTCATACTGCATACGTACGCTGAAATTCCTCATCATCCATGTCCGAGCTCGATGAATCGACCATCAAAGTGGGCTGCAACTCCATTGCTGCCAAAATCCTTCCTCGACCAATTCCAAAGCGAGCCTTTGGAATTCCTCATGCAAAGCTGGTGACTCTCTTTGACCATCATCGAATTACAATAAACCTTCCCGCTCAGAGCATCTGCGACCACATTGGCCTTCCCTGGGTGATAATGGATTCCAACATCATAATCCTTTATCAACTCCAACCACCTCCTCTGCCTGAGGTTAAGCTCGGACTGCGTAAAGATGTATTTCAAACTCTTGTGATCCGTATAAATCTCACATCTGTTACCCAAGAGATAGTGCCTCCAAATCTTCAAAGCATGCACCACGGCTGCTAGCTCTAAGTCGTGGGTAGGGTAATTCTCCTCATGCGGTCTCAACTGGCGCGAGGCATACGCTACCACTCTCTTTTCCTGCATCAGTACACAACCCAAACCCTTGCGTGAGGCATCACAATAAATCTCAAAATCCTTGTTTAAATCTGGCAATACTAGCACTGGGGCTGTGGTCAAACTCTCCTTCAACTTCTGAAAGCTTTTCTCGCACTTAGGCGTCCAAACAAATTTCTTTTCCTTTTTGAGCAATTGGGTAAGTGGCTTGGCTACACTGGAAAATCCCTCGATGAAGCGACGGTAATAACCAGCCATACCTAGAAAACTCCTGACCTGAGTCACCGAAGAAGGTGACTTCCATTCCACAACATCCTTGACCTTTCCGGAGTCAACGAAGAACTCCTTTGCGGACATCACATGGCCTAGGAAGGCGACTTCCTTCATCCAAAATTCACATTTGCTAAACTTGGCATACAAGCGATGGTCCTTAATTTACGTAATACCATCCTCGGTGTTCCTCATGCTCCTCTCGTCCTTGGGTAGATCAAAATGTCGTCAATGAACACAACGACAAACTTATCCAAATATTCCATGAACACCTTATTCATCGGGTACATAAAATAGGCTGGAGCATTGGTCAAGCCAAAGACATCACTGTGAACTCATACAATCCGTAACAGTCGAAAATGCTTGTCTTAGGTATGTCCTCTGTCGAATCCTCATCGATGGTAACGACCTCAAGTCAATCTTGGAAAACTCCTGCTCCCCGAGTGATGAAACAAGTCATCAATCTGGGCAACGGTACTTGTTCTTGATGGTGACCTCATTAAGTGCTCGGTAGTCCACGCACATGCGCTGCTGCCATCCTTCTTCACAAACAAGATCGGCGCTCCCCACGGGACGAATGGGCTCGACATAACCTTTGTCCAAAAGCTCTGAATCGCTTCTTGAGTTACGCTAACTCATTTGCGGCCATCCGTAGGGTCTTTTGGAAATCGGAGAGGTGCCGTACCAACTCGATCGAAACTCAACTTCGCGTGGCGGCATCCTGGAAGGTCATCTGGAAACACATCGGGGTACTCCCTGACAATCGGCACATCCTCCAACTGAATTCCCTTGATCTGACAGACCATTACCTGCTCTGGCTGATTCATGCTAGCAGAAAACTGTACTTTCCTCCCATCGGGGCTGGTCAAGGTCACTGCTCTATTCCCGCAATCCAGAATTGCCTGGTGCTTCTTGAGCCAATCCATACCCAAAATCACATCTAGGGACTGGATATCCAAGATAATCAAGTCTACTTTGAACTCAACTCCCTGGATGTCTATCTGAACTCTGGGACAGCCTAGGTTGGTGCTCAACTCCGCACCAGGGGATTGGATCAAATGAATAGATCCCAAAGTAACAATTCCCAACTGATGCTTTAAAGCGAAACTCCGAGAAACAAACGAATGGGAAGCTCCAGAATCAAATAAAACTGTGGCAGATGCTGAATGGACTAGGAACTTACCGATCACAACCTCAGTGCTGCTCGGCCTCCTCTGCGGTGGCGTGGTTCACCCGCCTCTCACCACCTGTGGAGCCTGCTGCGACGACTCGGCGCTGGGGTGCTCCACGCCCGCTCCCGGGTAGGTGTCCGTCCCGGTGTGGCTCCCAAGTCGAGCGAATCGGAGTGGGGCTCGTCTGCAGGGGCACTTGCTAGCATAGTGTCCCGGCTCATGGCACTTGAAGCAAGTAACAGACGCTGCTGGATTGGTGTTCCTTTGCTGCTGACCACCAGATCCTCCGGATCTCGCCTCGCTGCTTTGGAAACGTGGCGCCGGGCCGGGGTCCAAGATCGATCGCTGCTGCTGCTCGCTCTCGAGGCACTCGAGCGGGCTGGTAAGTGCTGAAACGCTGCCTCTGAGCCTGGTGAGACTGTAATCCCTGCTGAGCCATCCTCCTCTTGCGAGACTCCTCGAGCTCGCGGCGACTGTCCTCAATTAGGATGACCTTATCCACCATCTGCTGAAAGCTGGCATAGTCGTTGCCCACGACCTGCACCTTCAATCCTGGGTTCAAGCCTTTCCGGAACCTCTTCTGACGGGCCTCATCTGTGGCTATGTCCTCGGACGCGTAGCGAGCTAGCTGAGTGAATTTATTGAGGTATTCACTCACTGACATGTTCTTCTGCTGCAACTCACGGAACTCCTCCTTCTTCATGTCCATAACCCCATCCAGGACATGGGCGTTACGGAAAGCGCTGGAGAACTCGTCCCAAGCAATGCTGTCCTGGTTCTCGTGGGCGTCACAGTAGTTCTCCCACCACTCTGCTGCAGGTCCCTCTAGCTGGTGTGCTGCATACAGCACTCTCTCCTGTCTCGCCTTGGGCCAAGTTCAGCTTTTTCTCTCGAACGGATCCAGTCGTCTGCCTCCAAAGGCTCAAGAAGAAGGGTAGGTAGGCGGCCTCATCCTCATAAACTCGCAAAGTGGGACCGATGATGGGTGACCTGAGGTCTTTGCTACCCACAGGTGCCGACGTTGAGCCATATTGTTCATATTCGCATCATTGCTTGCATCATCTCGAGTCCGGCCATCGAGAACCGGCCGAGCGAGGTCCGGTCGGCGGAATCGCTCAGGGTGGTGAGTGGAACTGTTCCTTGGTTCGATTTGTCGCGCCACGACTGCGGAGTTCTGGTTTCAACCATCTTCTTTGTTGCTCAAAAGAAAAACCATTTGCCGAGAACCGACTTCTGAAGGCTCAATAGATAAGAGGGAAAAGCAAAGGTAAGCGGTAAACTCGTTTAAGGGGAATTTCTAATGACGACATAATTTAAACAATCACTTAGCCCGAAAAGCTAACAACAAAACTGGCAAAAGATAACTTCATTAAACGACGGACATGATTGCAATATAATGCTTTTAAAAGCAAGATTTACAGCTCACATCCCAAACAACTGCAAATAAGATCCAACGCTCTACTCGTACTCCTAATCTAGTGGCTCCCACTCTGGGCCTGACAAATAGGGTTCGCTATCCTCATCCTCCGCATCACTATAGAAGACCCACGAGTTGCGGACTGGCGGCGTCTGCTCTCTGGCGGGGGCGGGGGTGAAGCGTCGAAGGTACGCCTGACGGTCTCCGGTGATGCGTCGTCCCACCTCCGGGCTCGGCGGTGTGGGCGTCGGTAAAAGTACTGGCGACTGTGGTCGAGGCTCCTCCCTGACTGACTCTGACAAACGGAGGGTGACTTCATATTGCTCCTTGAACCTCCGAATGAGTCTGGCCATGTTGATCTTGTATAATTTGCAAAGCTGTCGGATGGCTTTGTTTGCGGCTGCTTGAACGGAACCTCCTCCGCAAGATCCGGTGCCCTTGAAACTATGATGTAGAATCTGCTTGCCGACTCTCGTAGTGAAGTACAACTTGGTGATGGTTCCAATACGTTGCCCTCCATCTTTCTCATCCTTGGTGAAGTAGACGGGTGTTCTCTTCGATCCGAGGCTTCGTAACAGAACGTGGAGAAGGGCTCTCCAACCTCCCGCCTGGGTGAAAGAAGCTTGAGACATCTAATGCATTTTATAAAAGAACGATCAGCATAACATTTGTGAAAATAAATCGTGAGAGAACGGGGTAAAGAGCAGAATTTCTAGAGAGAAGATAAGAAGGTACCGATATTACTATTCATCAAATTTAGTTGTTTTGATTTAGAAAATAAATTTTTCCATCTTTTCTAATTTGACCACTCTAACTAGGGCTTCGTCCTACAGTCGATTTGGCTCTGATACCATCTTTGTAGAGCCCCGGATATGCAAATCCGGACTCTCTGTGTATACTGCACTAGTCCAGGATCACGCTAGTGCACACAGTCAAACATAGAGGTAATCATCACCACAATCACGATATTAAATAAGGGAAACTCAAATTATTAATCAATATCCAAAAGTGAGACCTTATGGTCAAGCTTACAATCTCAATAGCCTTAGGGGCTTAACAAAAACTAGCAGCGGAATCCAAAATAAAACGTAGTGGCCAATCGACATGCCCACGGGCAATCGAGTGGGGAGCGAAGCCTAGAACGCGTAGTCGTCGAAGTACTCGCCTCCTGGAACCTCTTGCTGGTAGAACTCCTCGTCCTCAATTGAGCAACATAGGCGTAAAGCCGTGAGTACATTGGTACTCAGCAAGTCGTTTGTAACAAATGATGCAATATAATATGCAAGGCTTACCAATGGAAGGCTGAAAGGTTTAATTTGTATAAAACAGCATTGGAAATACCATAAATAGATTGAAGGCGAATTGTAATTAAAACAATAATAAATAATCAAAGGAATTGAAGTAAACTACTTATGGACCTCCCATCCACAAGCTAAACCAACAGTGAATTAACCATCCACTGACCAACTACAAACTTTTCCAAGAGTAACTATACCACGTGTGAAATCACCGAGCATTGTCCATGACCGAGGACGCGGCTATTCGAATAGTTTTACACTCTGCAGAGGTTGCACAACTGTACCCACACGATGTGAAAATCCTCACGTTAAAGATAATCACAACAAGGCTTTTACAATGATCCATCTCAACCCAATCCCACTCGCTAAGGTTTCGCCGTCGAGTAAGGTAACCCCCTAGTCGGTAATTGCCCCCTCTTGCGCCACAACAACATCAGTAGAGAAACCAAAGTTGAGACTTCACAAATTATTATGCCAGGTCTATCCCATACTAGACATGTGGTTTGCACGGTAAGACTCAGATCAATGGCGCACAAAGTTAAGTCCTTAAGTATTACCCAGGCGAAGCATCCACATCCCATGTGCATCCAGCACCCCCTTTACTGCACGATCATTCGCCCGAGTGAAAACCAATTTTGTATAACCACGCCAATGTCACACCAATGACATGGCACAAATTTTATATTTGGTGGCACCAACCACGATT
This sequence comes from Dendrocalamus sinicus, assembly GCA_036346575.1. NCBI lineage: Eukaryota > Viridiplantae > Streptophyta > Magnoliopsida > Poales > Poaceae > Dendrocalamus > Dendrocalamus sinicus. The sequence goes on along the minus strand of CM070652.1, from coordinate 28,171,472 downwards.
CGATATATCATTAAGTCAAATTAATTAATCACATGTGATGATGAACCCAAACGATACTAAAAGCATTACTAAGCATACTAATCGTGACATCCCAACTGTGATCATAACATAGCATCACTACTAAATTTCCCAACCTATGGTGACAATGGCATCACGGCATTCAAATTTAACAAGGAAGGAATTAATCAATTAGGTCATTAACTACCAATACAAGGTTTGTATAAAAGTAGCGATGCAATGTAATTTAAAACAAAATATTTAAATAATAGATTGCAAACTGGGTTCAACATGATCAAAGGACACGACTTGCCTTGGCCTTGCTCGATTGATGCTCTTGATCTTCAAATCGGCGGCTCCTCGAGCGCGTGATCTAACGAGAGAGAAAACGAAACAAAGAAACAAAATAAATTCAAATAAAATTCAAATGAACTCCAAAAATTCTCAAACCTGAACCAAAAGACAGAGCTCAATTTTAGATGAATTTAGGAAAAAGAATCGGGTCAATCGGAGCTAAGACGAGGGAGAACGGGGCTCTGGAAAATTAAATCTACAGAAAATCGGGAAAAAAACGGAAATTTCACTGTGCTGTGGACCGGGCGCACGGGGAGCTGAGTCTACGGTGGAACCGGCACACGGAACAGTGCGGGCGGCGGGCTGCTTGCGCAAGCGGCTAGGGCTGACGTGGCGCTGACGGGGCGGACACGCATGCGGGTAGGGCTGACGTGGCATCTGACCTGGCAGCCGACGTGGCAGCTGACGTGGCAAGCTGACGTGGCACTGGGACGGGCTCGATTGCTGACGTGGCACCCACGTGGCGTTGACGTGGCATGACACGTCGGCCTAGGGCTGACGTGGACGCTTACGTGGCTAGGCTGGCGTGGCGGCTCGGTTGCGCGGCGGCGGGCGTCGGACGGCTGCGGCGCGCCACGTGGGCGCATCCGGCGTCGGCCCGATCGCTCACGGGTCTCACGGCTCGGCCGACGGGCGGGTCCCACATGGCGCGGCGGGTGCACGGTGGGCGGCGTCCACGGGAGGCGGGGTCGCGGGCGCGGCTCCACCGGCGGCGCGGTGCGCTGAGACCGAGGCGGCGCGGCGCGGCCGAGGCGGTGGCGCGGCGGCGGCGGTTCGCCAGCCAGGTTCGGGCGGCGGCGGCGGTTCGGCGGGGGGCCGGGGCGGCGGCGGCGGTTCTGGCCGCGGGGCTCGGGGCGGCGGCGGCGGCGAGGCTCACCGGCGGCAACGACGACAACGGCGGCGGCGAAGCGACGCAGCGCGAGCTACGGCGACGGCGGCGGACGGCGGCGGCTCCGGCAGCGGCGGCAGCGCCGGCGGGCACGATGCGCGCGGCAGCGACGCAGCGGCGCGGCGGCAACGTCGGCGGCGGCGGACGGCGACGGAGGCGAGCGCGGCGCCGCGGCGGCGGCGGCGGCGCGGCGGCGGCGATCCTCGAAGTCGAGCCATTAAATACCCGGGGCGGCGCGCGGCGGCCGAGGCGGACTCGGCCCACTAGGGTTAGGCGGCCGGCGAGTGGGCCCCACCGCCGGTGGCATGGGCGAGGCGGCGGCGGGATGGCGCGCGGCGAGAGGACTCTGGGCGGCCGACACGTGTCGGCCATCGGGCGGCTCAAGGCGGGCGCGGGGAGCGGACGGATGTGCGACGCGTGGTGCGGGCGGGGCAGGCCGGGCGCGCCTAGACCGGGCCGGTTCGGGGGTTTCGGCCCACCGGCCGGTTTGGTTTTTTTCTTTTTCTTTTCTTTTTTTTTCCAGAAATTTAATTAAATCATTTTGAGCTCTAGAAAATAGCAAATAAAACCAGAAAAATCCAGAAAAATACCAATAACTTCCTTGAGACACCAGGAACTCAAATAAAATATTTTTGGCAAATGTTAATGTTTTATTTAATCATATTAAATCCTTTTAATTCATAAAAATTTCATTTAAGCTTTAATTAATTCCAGAAAAATCCAAATGGTGAATTTTATTTTAAAAGCTTCAAAAAGGCTCTGAAAATCAGGATGTTACAACTTTCAAATGGGAAAGGTAGATAAGATTTTATTTACTCTCAAGTATAGCAATGATCTTTTAGTCATTTAGATTTATGTGGATGATATAATCTTTGGTGGTTCCTCTCATGCACTTGTTTCCAAGTTTTCAGAGACCGTGAGTAGGGAATTTGAGATGAGCATGATGAGAGAGCTCACATTCTTTCTAAGATTTTAGATCAAGCAATCAACGTTGAGCACTTTTATTCATCAAACTTAGTACACCAAACATCTACTTTGTCGCTTTGACATGGGACAGTTAAACCAATTTCCACACCCATGGGATCTACAGCTGTGTTGGATCCTGATGAAGATGGAGAGTCTATTAATCAAAGGGAATACAGAAGTATAATTGGCTCTCTTTTTGTATCTCACCACTTCAAGGTCAGACATACAGTTTATTGTGCATTTGTGTGCTCGCTGTCAAGCTTCCCCACGTGCTTCACATCGTCAAGTGGTAAAACAAATTTTCAAGTATCTTTAATCAACTTTAGAATATGGCTTATGGTTCTCTTCTTTCTCTTGTCTCACCCTTAGAGTTTATTTAGATGCGGACTTTGGGGGCTGTCGAATTGATAGGAAGAGTACTTCTGGCATATGTCACTTTTTAGGCACATCTCCTGTTTCATAGGCTTCTAGGAAACAAGTGTCTATTGCACTTTCCACTGCTGAGGCTGAATTTATAGCCACTGCCTCGTGTTGCTCTTAATTGCTTTCGATGACAGCTACTCTTAAGGATTTTGGCTTAAATTTAGACAGTGTTTCACTTTACTATGATAACACTAGTACTATTACTATTGCTAAAAATTCTGTGCAACATTTAAGAACCAAACATATTGATATTTGCCATCACTTTCTTAGAGACCATATGAAAAAGGAAGATGTCCCGCATTTCATTGATTCCGATTCTCAAGTTGCTGATATTTTCACCAAACCGCTTGATACTTCTCATTTTGCTCATTTGCGGAGTGAGTTGGGGGTATGTCATCCAATGAAATTATTCTAAGAGCTTGATGTTTAGCAAATCCTGAAGCCTTGTTTATTATACTTGTCAAACAATTCATTAAGTACAAGCCATTGAAATCAAATGAGTTGTAGCTTTCTTTATTATATTTATTCATATATTGTGTAGCTTTGATCATGACTGGTTATAATTAATTTTTTTCAATTGAACTAAAGCATGACATGGTGGAATACTCTGACTAAATTGATTATAAATAGTACCTTGAGGTGTTCATCTAAAAGAATTAGCCAGATTATGAGTCTTGTTTTAAATCTTGGCTTTGAGGCTGGTATGTTTCATGTTGCAATCTTTTTATGATCAATCAAATTGGCATGTTATACAAAAGAGAAGGCACAAACAAGGTACACAAATGTAAAGATATAGGCTTCAAGCATGCCATGATCAAACAAAAGAAAAAGCACAAAAAGTGCATGAATGAAAACAAGTATGCTTCAAGCATGCCACCATTTTTTTTAATAAAAAGTATGCTACAAACATGAAAAGAAGTATGCTACAAGTATGCCACATACTTTAAAATTGAGTATGGAATAACAGGTTGCCACATGAGACTACTAGCTTGCCTAGATTTAAAATCTGCTTCATTTTTAGGCTACGACTCTTCAGAGTGATATCTTATTGTGCTCTTTCTAATTAGTTTGGTCATTGTTGATATGCCTATCATTGATATAAAATGTCTAATCCTGCTAAAAGACTTATTTTGACATTGCTATATGATATATGTCTCTATATGATTTGGGTAGCTCTGCTCAAACAGATGGCTTGGTCAAACCATTAATTCATTGTAAAAATGACTTGGACAATCTACAAAGCTTCTTGATCTTTACTCCCATTGCTCCCTCTTAGAATTTATTCTTTTTCTGGAGCTCTTGATGATTACATTGCTAAAGGAGGAGAAAATAGGAAGAATTTTGTCAGACCTGGATTTTTCAATCTAGAATCCCCTGTGATTTACTGCACTATTCTCTGGATCAGTAGATAGTGCTCATAGGGACATTGCTGCATCATCTCATACATCGCATGAAAAAAATTAAACCATAATATTACATAACCAGGTTTGAAATACAAGCGTCGGGCATCAGTTTACATAAGGGCTGAATAGGCAAAATGTCTACATCTCAAAGATAACAGTGGAAGCAAAAGCAAAAGTATAACCATAATCCATAGGCATGCGACTAAGGGGTAATATGTACAACATATTCTATCTAACCCTAGATAATATATGTGCACACAATCTCCATCAAGTCAACTTGTCTAGGACCCAAAAACAAAGAAGCCGCCCTAATTTCCTTTGTTATCTCCTCCATCTATGGCAGGGGCATCCTCATAAGCATAGTGGTCTTGGGTTCCTATTTATGATTTTGGTAATGCGAGTGTGAGCACAATTCCACCATTCTCCGCGAACCAATACATAGTATGCAATAGGTAACATGCATAGCTTATCAAGGATAGGCTCAGGTTATTTTATTTTGCTATAAATTGCTTTTAAATAGATTACTTAGAAAATTCCTTGGACCTAGCAGTTTGAACTCATAACATAATTTGTGAGAGAAGACCATAGTAATAATGATACAGATTCCATCCATCATTACATGGCATCCGCACCATATACTAACTTTTTAGCGTTATATCTGCCTATCTTATCACTGGGAAGACATCCAGGGCAACTCAAACCAGGGCTTTCCACTGCCCTTCACTTTTCCAATCCCACCCACAAAGCATTTGAAATGGAACTATATGTAGTAAAGTTCCCATGTCCGCCCTTGACCATGGGCACGGTTATTCAAATAGTTTTTACTCTATAGAGCTTGCACACTTTACTCACAAGAGACAATCCACTCTTCACTCCACACGATTCCTTAGTCATGCGATTGAGTAGATTATCACAAGGCTGTTACAATGCATTTTTCCCAGCAGAATCACGTCCGCTAAGGTTTCACTCCCTTTGGGGTACGACCACCCTTCCAGAAGCCCCCTCTTGCACCGTCATGATGGAGGATGTGGCCATCCTTTGCCCGCTTGTGGTCACACCGGAGCAACCTATACTAAGTTGATGCAAATTAGTTAGCCCTGCCTACAATTTGCTAGCTTGTGGTTATACGGTTATACATTGAGAGGTTATCACAAGATTCGGTCCTTAGGGATATCTGGGTGGTGCTACTACTAACCACATTCTCGTGCACCACTGCACCACGTCCCCCCAAACCATCCGCTTAAATATTTAAGCAAGTTGGGGTTTTTAGGAACATAAAATACCCATGCCAAAATATATCAACCATTTTTACCATAACTTCTCAAATCAGTTTATCATGATTTAAAAGTGATGTCTTGGGGCATTTTTGATGCCCTCGAATATCTAAGCAATACTAAGACTTATTTTTGAAAGTTCTAACATCATCGTTCTCGCTAAGGCAACAAGGCACAGATATTCAATGGTTTCAAATGAGAGTAATACTAACAAGATCATTATTGGGTATATAACTAGCAGCTTGAAATTGAACATAAGTTTGTACATAAAATAGCAACATGCAATTTGATAATTTAAAATGGAATCTAATTTGCGGAAATGTAGATTCAACATGATCAAAGTATTACTCCCCTTGATCGCAGTGGGCCTGGTCTTGGTCGTCGAGGGTTGCTTCGGCTTTGGCTTCTTCTTCTTGGGCCTCGTACGCTATTTTCCGTTACGCAAAAATTTGGATAAAAATTAGCAAACCAAACAAATTCTCACCAAAAATTCAAATGAACTTCAAAAATTATGGTTTCAATTCCATTGGATAGAGGTTGAATTTATATGAATTTAAAATTTTGTTTCACTCAATTTGGAGTTAAAATGAATAAGTATGCCATTTTAAAGTTCTCAGTTTAAATAAAACCGAAAAATAATTAAGTCCTGACAGGTGGATCCCACTTCTGGTTTTTAAATCTTTCTTTTATTTTTATTTCACTTACTCTGTGTCTATGACAGGTGGGGCTAGATACTGTTTGAATTAAAGGGGCCTGGCCCACATGTTAGTGAGAGGTTTGGTCTAATAAACTGCTATTAGCATTAATGATCTCATTAATCACACTTAACTGTTTTAACCGTTAGTCTATTGTGCTCTTCTTCTTCCGACTCAGGAACGGTGAGCTCACCGCTGGCGGAGAAAGCGGCGGCCGGTCATGAGCATTCCAAAAATGGGATATGCTCATGCCCGCGCGCATGCCTGGGCTCGGCCCCACCAGCCAATTCAGTGGTGGAGGCGGTCGACGGCGAAATAGGGGAGAAGTGGGCGCGATGCTACACCGGGTTAGAGTTCAATTTCGGGCTAGGGGAGTGTCTTGGTGAGCTTAGGAAGCTACCTCGGGGGTCAGAGAAGCTCGGAGAAGGTGGTGTCGGGCTGGCGGCATGCGACGGCGAAGAGCGGAGGAGGCGCACGTGTGGGCAAAAAAGAGGTGACAAGCGGTCCAGTAGAGGTGGGGAATGGTGTCGCGGTGCTCCAGGGGTGCTTCAGTGAGAAGGAATTGGACCACGGCGGTGTAGGGTGACAGATTGCGCTTTGGCCGGACTTGGGGGAGAAAGCGACACCGGTGAGCTACAGGGCAAGGGAGACCAATTCGTGGAGGTGGAAGATAGAGGGAAGCAGTACGATGTGAATGGAAGTCCGTACGTGCTTTTATAGCCAGCGGGGAGGGCTGGTGACAGGAGGGGCGACCGTCCGGTCACTTCGGTGTCAGGCAGTGGCGAGCTGCAGCGGCTGCGACGGGATTATGGGTGGATTTAGAGGGGACATCATAGTGCAGAGGCACAGGCTTTGCGCCGCTCATGCTGCGGCAGCCGCATAGGCCAGGCCAAAATGTTTTATCATTTTTTATTTATATATATGCATATTTACTCATGTACATATATACATTTATATCTTCATGTTTTTGTACCTTTGCTTGCTTACTTATTTTCCTACTTTTGTCTCCTCATTGCTAAACTAATCTTTGTACTTGTTTAGTATGATGCATATATATATATATATATAATTTACCTTTATTGTTATTTTTACTATTATGCCCAAAGTGAAATTTTTAAATTTTTAATTCAAGTTACACCTCTCCTTTTTATGGATCATCTTTTCAGATTCGATTTTAAAATTATAAATTTCTATTATTTTCATATTTTCTTCTTGACTTTCTATTTGATTTACTTTTCATAATTTCTTCAATTATTGGAACCTCAACCAAAATTCAAAAGAACATCATTAAGATCCAAATATCGGGAAGTTATATTCAAAAATAATTGAAGGACTTCACAATTCCAAATTCAAATTTTTGGGATGTCACAAATTTGAAGAAAAATGAAAGAAATTTTCTAAATTTTGGCTTATGTTGTGCTGAGGGAGAGTTTGTATGAGCTTTCAAGTGCTTTTGAGTTTGTTTGAGCTTTCTTCGAGTAGTTTCTCCTTTGAAACTTTCTTTCCGCAATTTTCCTTTTCCTTCAAAACTCAACTCTTTTGAGTGATTTGTGAGGTGTTGACAATGTATTCATCAAGGGGGTGATTGTTAGACTATGTGGATGGTTGTGATTAAAGTGATGATAAATAATTGACATTTGGATTGCTCTAGAATTTGCATTTGTGAAAGTTTTGGTCGATCGTAGTCGAAGGTTTTGAGTCCGAGTGGTTCTGGTCACGCTCGAGTGGTTTCGGTCCACTTTGAGTAGTTTTGGTTGGCTTCGAGTGGTTTCGATTGACTTCGAGTGGTTTTGCTCTACTCCGAGTGGTTTTTCTCTACTCCAAGTGGTTTTGATTAGCTTCGAGTGGTTTGTTTGAGTCCATCCGCTCCATGTAGCTTTGGACTAGTCTGAGTGGCTTTGATCAACATCGAGTGTTTTTGGATTGGTCTGAGTGGTTCCAAGTAAGATCGGATGACATTTGAGTGGCAACAGAATATCAACATTGGAGCATCGGACAGTGTTCTAGTGAGATCGAAGATCAAGCGGCGTTCGAGTGGAAACAAAGCAACGGATTGAATTTGAGCGGTGTAGTCGAAAGTTGTCCGGAATGCTACTACTACTTTCTTCGGCTGCAGAGGGACCCCATCTGGAGAGACCACTATGATGGTCATTCGGCCCTTTGGCCTTTTCGATACTCTTCTATCACGCTTAGTTACTCCGGTCTTTGGAGCATAAGTCCCATTTGGCTAAATCGATGGTGAAGATGATGACTGTGCGGATGTCATCTCTCTTATAAAAAAACTAATTATAATGAGCTATGAGCATAAATAAAGTTCTACGAAGCTAATGACACACACTAGTATCTCAAGTACTATGAAGTTGGTTATGGCTGCAGTCTCTTCCTCCTTGTCATGCTGCGTGTTGGGTTTAGATTGCTGTCTTATGCATATAGTAACCTTTGGGATGCTGGCAGCCCAAAGGTTTTTTTACTCATAAAATAAAAACCAAGCCCAACACATAGCATGCTATTGAGGAAGAGATAGCGGCCGTAACTTACTTCATAGAACCTGACACACTAGAGTGTGTAATTTGCTTCATACCCTTTAAAGGTCTATATGGCATATATTATTAGTACAAGGTCCTTTTGGAAGACTAATATGCCATTCCAAATAGATCATATAACAATAATATGACCCTCCCTTAATATTGTCTCTAAGAACTCTAACTCACATAGAAATAATAGATTCAACAATTTATCTTTAAATTCATTCCCTAGCTATTTTTTAATATTCTCACCACAACATGTATTTCTCAACAACTACAAGACGAACATTAAAGCACCATATACTTAGGCTTGAAAGGGCATGAAGCACATTAGCTTCATGCCTTTTGAAGCCCAAGTGTCCAGCATTGTAATGTTCCTCTTGTAGCTAGTATTTGGTAATCGGCCTTATACTCAGCCAACATAGGAAATAATGCGATTTTAGCAAAATTACATATTTGACTCTAACATAAATAAAAGATAATCAAAGTATATTTCCAGCAGCATATAAATATGCAAAATTAACATGATATCATGTAAATCCTCCAAGATATTTAGACAAGACAATATAGTCAAGGCATAGAGCAAATAAATAATTAAAACAAGAAAAAAAAGCTCATGTTTTAATGATTGTTATTGATCTTAGAGATAGAGTTGCTCGAGATTAATTCTTGGCCTTCTCGATACTTTGTCTATACGCTTGACGAATTAAGAAATGACAACCAAAGTTTCGAATTTAAGCTCTTAAAATAATGCGTAAGTGAAAATTCACAGAAATTAGCCAACACTCAAGGAATCAATTTACTGTGAATTAATAGAACAGTACAAAAAGACTTACTCTTAAATTAACAGTACTTCTACCAATAATGGAAACTTGATCAACATATAATAAACAAGATCATATGACCTTAAAGATAGAAGGATCTTCTACAAATATGCTGAGAACAATCTAGATAGTACTGAATCTATTACAAACTACATGACCAAAAGGAACCAGTACAGCTGACAACACTGCTAGCAAATGACAGCAATAAGCACCACTTGAAAGAGCCCAAATCTAAACTAATTTATCGTCTCAATTTCAATAATAGACAACTACATCATTGACCATTAAACCATGCCCACAAACATTTACAACAAAGTTTAATGCATATCATTGATGTAGTAGTAACAGGCTAGGAGGAGAGAATGTCCAAACTCACCATGATCTACCTCCTAAAAGAATTAGGATTTGGGATCCATACCTATGGAAGGAGAGGCGACAGGTAGGACAGGCGGTGTCGGGAGGGAGAGGTGGCATCGAGAGGAGAGGTGGCATCGGGAGGAGAGGCGGCATCGTCCGGAGAGGTGACATCATCCGGAAAGGTGGCATCAGGAGGGAGTGGTAGCATTGTCTAGAGAGGCGGCGTCGAGAGGAGAGGAAGCGTCGAGAGGAGAGGTAGCGTCGGGAGGAGAGATGGCGCGAAAGGAGAGGCGATGTCGGGAGCAGAGGCAGCGAGTGAGGAGTGAGCGTACAAAACCTAGAAGGGGCCCTATTTATAGAAGAACTATCACAGATAGTTATACAAAGGAACTGTCTGTGATACTACTATCATAGATGGTTTTATAACGAAACCATCTATGATATGCTAATATCATAGACGGTTTTATCATGCAACCGTCTATGATATGCTACATATCACAGACGGTTCCATTATGTAAATGTCTATGACATACCACATATCACAGACGGTTCCATTATGTAACCATCTGTGGTAGTAATATCCCAGACGGTTCTGTTATGAAACCATATGTGATACGTATATCACAGATAATTTGTTCCACTAAACCACCTGTGATAGTTCCTTCGCTATCCTACAACAAATCCTATTTTTTTAGTTAGCCTTAGGAAATGCTAGCCATACCCTATGAATAAAGCAAGCATAATCACATATGTAATTATTTATTTATTACTGAAACAATTACAATGGAATAGCTCCATAATTACATGCTGAGTTTCTTATGATTACATTACAGAAATTTCTAAATAGGTGTCGCCATGTGGGATCATTAATTACACTTGGCTATTTCCTTTTAAATAAAGCCCTTCACGATGATCGACATGTATATAGCTTGCTTCATCACTTTGTTCTTCCTCGAGCTTGATGCCATCATTGAATAGAGGCAACTCGTCAAATTGATTGTACTCTTCCTCATCCACGACATTCTCAATTCCGACAATCCTTCTTTTTCTATGAAGAACTACGTGGTGCTTTTTATTTGCTGGGTCATTTACACAAAAACTTGAATAACTTGCCTCGCAAGTACGAATGGTTCATCTTTATATTCTACATATTCGAGGTCCACAGTAGTGACACCGTACTTGTTGACCTTTACACCCTATAGGAGTTGGACCCAATAGCATCAAAATAGAGGGGTCTTGAAAATTACGTAGTCGAGCTCCCAAATCTCCTCTACAAGCCCATAATATGAGCTAGTGCTAGCGGTACTGAAGTGCGCTTAAAATGCATCTATGCGGACACCTGAGTTCTACACTGTACTCTTTCTATCTTGATATGTTGTATAAAATATATACCCATTAATGTTGTATACTTACCATGTCACAATGGTAAATTTTGGCCCTTTTGCCAACCATTGCCGTATTTCACTTGATAACTTCCCAGTGAATCGCACCTTCAACCATTCATTGAACTGATGGTTGTGCTATCTCGTGATCCAAACCTCTGACTGGCCTGGATGTCTTAGCGTAGCATGTCTTTTTGCTCTTCAATATATGGAAACACCTTAGTCATGTGTTGTAAGACTGTGAAATGGGCTTGAGTGTACGTGTCCAGATCCAAAGTTATTGCTTTCCTTTTGATGGTCCCGATACCCTCTAGGCTCCCCTCATGATGAGATAGAGGTACACCTATCGGTTCAAGCTGAACTATGTAATTGATGCAAAACTCAATGACCTCTTTGGTTGTACAACTTTCAATGATGCTACCCTCCGGTCGAGATCAATTGTGTACATAGGACTTGAGAATTCTCATGTACCTCTCAAATAGGTACATATGACGTAGAAACATAGGGCCACATATCTTTATCACAAGGTGGAAAATAAAATGGACCATGATATTGAAAAATAATGAAGGAAAATATATCTCAAGATGATATAGAGTTGTCACCACCTCGGTCTATAGAGAATCTAGCTATTAGGATCAATGACATTCTGAACAATTGTGTTAAAGAAATAACACAGCTACACGATTGTCACTCGAACCTTGCTTAGCAAAACTTCTATTTTTCAATAGGAAACAATTATGTTATGAGACTTCATGTCAATTAACTTAATTCTTCTATGGAAACAAGTTTTTCATGCTGGCGGAGTGACCAGACAGAACTTTCACACTATGCAAACACTAGCACAGTTCAATCCTCTTATACTTAGTAGGAAGTCCTTGCTTCACCTCGGTGCCCTCGGCATCATCAAAGTCATTTTTACGCTTGTATCAAGTTACTTTGCACACCGGACAAATATATAAGTTTGCATACTCTTTATGATAGAAGATACAATTATTCAGACATGCATATACTCTTTCTGCTTCCATTCCCAATGGACAAAGAAACTTCTTGGCTTGGTAGGTGGTTCTCGGCAACACATTTCCTTCTAGAAGGATGTTCATTAGGAGACATATTGAAGGACCATGTGAGAAGTTCCTGTTTAATGTTGTGATGAATCATTGCAATGTTTCTGGAGTGGTTATTTCATTTTGCAAAGATCGCACTTTGTTAGGTTTGGTTTTAGGTAGAAATTGATAAGTCATGGATTGAGTTGAGATGACCTGAGTCATTGTATTAAGGTTGCATGATGCATATTATGGCTAACGTGGGTCAAGTTGTGACGAACTTGTGTGCAGAGATGATTTCTTTGTCTTTGGATGTACAGGGTCACTTAGAGTCAACCATGGTCAACGGTAAGGATTGGAGCTAAGCTCATGGAGGAGTTGAGGTCCAGAACGATCGAGAATGCTGGGTGAGACGGTGAGGTCAAGCACGGCACAAAAAAGGTGGGAAATATTAAAGGCGAGTTCGAACGGTAGGAGGCACCATGAGGCTTGGACAGTCCACGTGAGCTGTGGTTTGGTGGAACCAGGATGAGAGAGACATGGTGACACGTGGCAATCTAATGGTGCACCTACACGTGGCAAGCATAGTGATTGCTTGAAATAGATGGTGATGACCGGGTCAATGATGGGTAATTTGGTAATTTTTCCAAAATACCGAAAACCACCTTGGATCAAAATCATGGCACGTGGGTGACATGTTGGAGAGCGATTTATATCAAGGTGGAACTGGTTTGATCGAGACAAATCAAGGCAAAGGACTTAGTGGATACGAGCTTACGTGCTTTGAAAAGTGTGCATAAGTGTGCGCTTTGAGTAAAACCTATGTGTGTAAGGTTAACGGATTTTTCCATTGTACTAAGTGGATAGTATCCATTTAGGTAGGAATGTGGTTGGCTAGCCTATCCATAAAAGGGGGTTGGGATGAAAACACGTGGTTAACCATCCAACCCACCCCTCTTGTGCTTCCTTATGTTAGGGTTAAGGCTTTGAATTCATGGTGTGCTCTCTATCTTCCAAGATAGAGTGGGTGTAAAACTATCTCTCTCAAGCAAGCAATATATCAATCTTTAATGATCTCCATGTCTATTTCTTGTTTTATTTGATTTTCTCTTGTTTTGGTTGGTTTTGATCTTTTCTCTTCCCTCTACTTGATCTTGTTGTGCCATGGATGTGATTGAGATAGAGATAACCTCTGAAAATTAATCTCGTATTATCTGGGCACTTTGATAATAAGTTCATGAAGAAACTCGGTTTTGCTTGATTTTGGCCCCATCAAGTGATTTCTTGCTCCAAGGGTTTTTGGGTCATGTTCTTCAATGTTCTAGCTTACTATAACATGTGAGAATATATCTAGAGCCATCTTGGCCATCATCTACCCCAAGCAAGTTTTATTCACCGTTTGGGATTTTGACTTGGTTTTGGTGCACCTCTCCTTTAAACTGAAAAAGGTCTTAACTTTGGCCATGTTTTTCAAGATCATTTATTGGAATAGGTTCACAATCTCCTAGAGAAGATCCCTGCAAAATTTCATATCATTGGATCTATGGATCAAAAGTTCTCTTGATTTTGGTTTTTGAAAACGGGTTGAAAACACTATTCATTACCTTGATTTTACTGTAGCAACAGTCATACCGCCATTGAAGGAGTGGTCAGACTACCTGGGATTGGTCAGACCTCCAATTCTCTGTTGGTTAGATCATTAGAAAGTGGTTGCTTCAAATTTTTGTGTTTTTGAGCCATTTGCCTTAAGTTTTTGGTTGAAAATTCTATTTTTTGCAACTCTGTAGTTGTGTGAGAATAGAATATGGAATACTTAGGGGAAATTCGAGTTGGCACCATTCACCCCCCTCTGTTGCCATCTGGTCCAACAGCTAACAATGCCGTGAAACTTTTGTCGGAATAACCATTGCTAGCCTTTAATTTCAGCTGTTCAAGAACGAATGACAACCTTGTGTATTGCGGCTTGCCCGGGAATAAAGGTTTCTCGGAGTCCTCCATCAAGACCTTGAATTTACCAAACTCTCTCTCACTATAGTTCCCTTCTACATCATATAACATTTGATCCAGATTATCATCCTACGACCTATCCTCATTGAAAGCACAATCCATAACTGGCATATCGTTGTTTCTCTCAACGATGTTATAACTACCTTCCTGTATAATATCCTATTCGCTATGTCTGGTCTAATATGTATACTCCTTTTTGAAACCCCTTCAAATCAAGTGAGCTTTGATCTGCATCGAGTTGGTAAACATCTTCAGATTATCGCAATTAATACATAGATAGTACATATATTCGACCCCCTTCTTCAACATATCCTGCTCAGCTACTCTTATAAAAATAGACACGTCATTAATGTACTCTTCACCACATGGTTCTCAACGTACATCCCACTTCGGTCTATCTACACTACACATATAACAAATTAGTGTCAAATTGGATTATTAATAATATTATAGCTAACTAGCCTAATACTTACACATAATTGTTATTCACCTTGTAATAAATTATTCATATCTAAATTAAGTTGCTAGCCACGTATTCATGAAGCAATATACATACATACATACATACATACATACATACATACACATATACATATACATATACATATACATATACATATACATATACATATACATATACATATACATATACATATACATATACATATACATATACATATACATATACATATACATATACATATACATATACATATACATATAAAGCAAAAATATATTAACGTAAACTAGGAGTACTAACCTATTCTTAAATTGGAGCAAAACTACATCTCTTTCTAAACCTAGCTTGATCTAAAAACCAAGATATCATTTGTCTCTATTACGAGGCATATAATTAGAAGCAAATACTAAACTCTAATCACCAAGAATAAATCGATCTACAAGCTAGATCCAAGCGATATGCTTTCACCAAACTCCCCAAAGCCGACCGTCTCCTTCAATGTAGCGCAATGAAGATAGATCTGTTGAGACCTTGCTGGCAAGGATTTAATAATGTGGTGTATCCCAGACATGTCCAACCGCAAACCTTCTATGATATATGATTATCACAAATGGTTCGTATCAATACCCGTCTGTGATATCTAGTTATCACAGATGGTTCTACTTAATAACCATCTGTGAAAATACATCACAAATGGTTCTAAAGTAGAACTATCTGCTATAATGGTTCTAAATTCATTCTCATATACATAAATACAAATTTAATAATGCCTTACAAGCAAATATATATTACTTAGTTGTTTTTTACCGATCAGTAATGCTGTCATTTTGTTATACCGAGATTGTTTACGTTTACATATATAAAAGATAGTTAGTACAAATTCAACTACTTTATTTTATATATGGCCATACTGCGTGGCTAGTCGCTTCTTACAAAAGATAACAAAAAAATAGAAACTAAGTTTTTTTTCTAATGGCGGAGGCAGCGTGCTATCTCTACCTTCAATGCTTCGTAGGCAACATGTTCGAAATTGGACTGTTCGAGATTATCAGCGAACAAAGCCCAAAATACGTCCACTCACAGATGGACTTGTTCGAGTGTCTCCTGAACACCCTCCGAATGAACAATCAAGTCGATTTGAGCCCATAGGCTCTCTTCCCTCTCTTGAGGGGTAGCACAAGGTTGAATTGGTCGCTCGCCATCTTGAGTAAGCACTCCAAGCGATGGCAAGCCTCCTGGAGACATGCAACGTCATTGTGGAGGACCACATTGATGGCAAGGTTAGCTCACCGGAAGCAGGAGACAAACCGGAAGACACAACGGAGAAGGATGTCAAGACGATGGAAGGTGGCCTTCAACTTCTTCGGCAGATCCTCACATATAGGAGGGAGGACATTGTTATTACACTATTGGCTCGTCTAGGATGGCCAGGTTGGCCATCAATGCCGACAATAAGAAAGAGTAGGGAGCCATATATATTTATTTGTGCTTGAGGACAAGGAATTAAGACAAGGAAAATAGCCGGCCGGTGATGTGCTCGAACAGGATCAACGATGTGGGGATTAATCACCGGTAGAGGACGGTCATTTTTATACAACAAGGAATACATTACGCGTGAGATAAAGATCTAGATGCATCGGGAAGCCAAAATGATTGAAGAGGGGTGCGCATATCGGGGAGACGAAGTGCCAATATTCATGTTACAAACACATATCACAGACGCCTTGTGGTTCAAGGCTTCTGTGATACCAAACTATCACAGGCGGTTCGTATTAATAACCGTCTGTAAACTATCACAGATGGTTATTCATAAGAACCGTTTGTGATGTCTGCCATTATCATAGACGGATTGTATAAATAACCGTCTGTGAATTATTACAGACGGTTATTCATAAGAACCGTTTGTGATGTCTGGTGTTATCACAGACGATTCGTATAAATAATTGTATGTGAAAATATCACAGACGGTTATTCGTAAAAACCGTCTATGATAGTTACATATCATAAACGGTATATGGTCATGCTTATAAAACCGTCTGTGATAATTACAGCACAGACGGTTCCCCATGAGCCGTCTGTGATGTAGGCGTCCAGTATATCCTCTTTTGTAGTAGTGTCTGTTCATTATCTCTGAAATTTGTGAGAAATACTAGCACTAGGAGGATTTTTGCATGCTAGATTATGGGCTTTGTGATTGCTCTATGAGGAAATTTGTCAAAATCTAAGATCACTGTGACCATCTATTAGTATTCTGCTAGTTGTGGTTTGTTGATTGCTAGTTACATACTTCTGTCAAAATCTGTGGTCTTGGAGATTGTCTCTGTCCAGTATTGTTTTAGGCTGTTTCAGATTCTTGCCGAAAACTATAGATACTGGAGTAGCACATCTCTTTGTCTATTACTGGTCTTAGTCTGCTCTGATTGCTATCATTATACTGAGGTAACTTGTTAAATTGACAAACTAGCAGAATAAAGAAGAGATAGTCACATTGGTTAATGATCTGTTGGCTAGGGTTGAGAAGGCCAAGATCAGATCTTGAGCGGCGATTCAGCTGAAAGCAAAATAATACACTAAATTGTGTGCAGAATGCAGTTTTCAATTGCCTATTGTCTTTGTCAGTTAAGCATACTGTCGTGTTTATTATACTTGAGTATTCTATCTGTGCCAAGAGATAATATGTTAATATTCATGTCATTTACTTGTTCCTAGATATATGCTGTACTATTTATACTCAAATCTGGAATTAATCTGAAAATTTGGCTAAAACAGTTTAATTTCCAACATGCAGGTGGCCCCCGGTAGATGATGCCCATGATAATGTGTATGTTCTCTTTGAGCTAGAACATGCATTTGCGATGATATGTCTCAGATACACCTCAGTATTTTCTTTTTGAAGTAACATTCAAATTTCCAACGCTTAGACTATAATCCAGTGGATCTCATCACTCCCCCTCGCCTCGTGTACACTCCTCTGATCTCCACCCTAAAAAACAGTACCAGAAGAATGTTTAATAGCAAACCTCAACTTTTAAAACGTTGTCATGTATTCCTTTCTTGGTAGAGTTTGTTATTCCTTTCTTGGTAGAGTTTGTTGATAGGGTAGAGTTTGTTAGCACACTTCGAATCAACTTGGGTAAAGCTATCAAGCCGAATGTGCCTTCCCGGCATAAAAGAACAAGCAATACAACCGCCGACCGGCTAAAGAATAAATTCTCTTGTGATGATCCAATCCTAGGCCAGAGGCTACGAATCTGAGTGTTGTACAAACTGTCGACCGACATGTTTACATCTTTTTCCACATACTTCAGGAGCACTGCTCATAGCCAGACTTAGTTAACCTTGAGTTGTAGTAGCATATATACTCTGCACAGGTGTCGGCTGATAAACCCTTTCATTCATTCATCAAGAGTTTTTCGTTCATCAAGAGGTTGATTTGTTCCTGCACTGCGGTATGTTTGTCGTACATCCAGACATCCACATTGCCTTTTACATGAGAAACTCCGGTATATTTGTCTATATTTTATGAATATACTTGTTTTGTGTTTTATGGAACATCTTTTAAAAAAATGTTTGTCTGTTATGCATCTTTTTTTTATGAGTGTATTATGTATCTATAAGTGTACAGTATTATGCAAGTGCCGTATATCTAAAGAATTTCAATGTTGTTAATGGCATGATTAAACATGAAGAACTACAATGTTTGAATGAAACCATACATATAATGGATTTGAGAAACTTATCTATATATTTACTATTGAGAAAATTACGCATTGTTTTCATAGTTTTCAGTCACCCGTAATTGTAATTCTTGTCTGTCAGTCAACTAAAATTGCACTATATGTACTTACACTAAAATTCAATGCCAGGTATACGCAATTTTAGGAAAGCTTTACTGTAATTTTTAGTTTTATTTGTTTCTATATCTGTTTGGGTTCACCTAAGCTTACTTTATTTTTTGTCTAGGCTAGAAATTTTTATCTTTGTACTTTGTAGGGTTTCACTAAAATTAAATTTATTTGTCTCACACTTTGTTCACTATTACAAAAAGGGACATCACAGACGGTTCGGAATTGTCATCACAGACGGTTTTTTGAACCGCCTGTATTTATATGTCAGTGATAATTGGAGGTTATCACAAACGGTTTGTGAGCCGTCTGTGATAAAGACAACACATACAGTTTATAACTAGAACCATCTGTAATGAAAACTATTACAGACAGCTCGAACCAAAAACCGTCTGTGATACTCACACATCACAGACGGTTCTAGTTACCAACTATCTATGATTGGCGAGTGTCACAGATGGTTAGTATATAGAACCGTCTATGATAGTCCTTCATGGACAGTTTATAGCACAAACCATCTGTGATAGTTCAGTCTATACCTATGCTCTTTGAAAACAAGCAAATATAGTGATAAACACAACAACATATTCCATTTTCATTAAGATTAGAATCCACCATTACAGCATAACAAGATAAAACAAACTCAACTTTTTAACACGGCAAGAATATATAAGAAACAAAGATCCTAGTAGACAATATAAGCTGGATGCATCGGATAGCGGCCGGATATCACCGAAAATGGAGAGGCGACGGTAGCGCCACCTTTGTGGCATGACGGTGAGACTACACAAGACACTCTTACGACACTTACGATAAGAGTGTGTTGTGCAATCGACCATGGTGTCACAACGGAGGTGCTAGCTCACGGCGGTAGTCGGCGGCGTCATCGACGACCAAGCTGGATGCAGCGCGCGATGTCCTTGATGCCTGCCATCAAGGAAGAGAGGGGAGGGCATCGGATGGCAGCCGTATATCACTGGCAATGGAGAGGCGGCGGTAGCGCCACCTTTGTGGTACGACAGTGAGACTGCATAAGACACTCTTATGAAACTTACGACAAGAGTGTGTCATGCAGTCAACCGTGGTGTCACAACGGAAGCGCTAGCTCACAATGGTAGTCGGTGTCGTCGAGGGGAGAATGCAGGACGCTATATAGTAGATGAACTCACTTGTAACTACCGGTGGAAAGGTAGATGGGTAGTAATTAATAAGGGCCGAGCGGTGGGAGGAACCGGTGTCTGCCATCCGATGTGGAGAGAATCGATGGGTGAGATCGAAATCCTGGGGGATACGACATGGATCGGTGACGTGTCATTGTCAAAGACGGTTTGTTATACAAACAGTCTGTGATAATGCACATATCGGAAATGGTTTGCTATACGAACCGTCTGTGATAGTTTCATAGACAGTTCTAATTAAAAACTATCTGTGATAATGCGTATATCACTGATGGCCTTTAAACCTAACCATTTGTGATAGTTTCAGAGACGGTTTATATGAATTGTCTGTGATGAAACGTCCAGTATAGCTTATTTTGTAGTAGTGGTTTGAGCCAAAAGCAAACAACATAGCACAAAGAACCAAGACGTGTGAGTTGTTGGATAGTGGTTTTAAAAGTGACAAAAAAATAAAAAATTTAAGTCACCTGATAAATAGATACTCCCAATTGCATTAGAATTCTTTAAGCTTGTATAAAGTATGAATTAACTAGGTTCCTTAATTAACTGTTGAAGCTACTTTAGCGTCTCACCATCTTTTTGTTTACTTCAGCGTCTCATCATTTCATTTTTCATTTACTCCAGCGTCTCACTGCGTTTCTCATTTTATTGTTTCAGTTTCGTTTCAGTTAGCACTCCCCGTTTTATTTCTTCCGTTTCAGATTAGTAGTGGAGCA
Source organism: Dendrocalamus sinicus (assembly GCA_036346575.1). Taxonomy (NCBI): domain Eukaryota; kingdom Viridiplantae; phylum Streptophyta; class Magnoliopsida; order Poales; family Poaceae; genus Dendrocalamus; species Dendrocalamus sinicus. The sequence continues at coordinate 28,151,134 of CM070652.1, read as the reverse complement.
CTTTTTGTTTAATTGCGGCTGCACTATCACCATGCATTGATGCCGCGTTTATACCAGAAAATTGTCATCTTTAGCTTGTTACTATCCTTTAAATAAGCATGTAATATATCAGAAAAGACTGCCCCGTTTTAGCAGCAGTAAACACATGTGTTCATCGTGTTCTTGAGTGCACATTCGAGAGTTCACCGGCAGTGAAAGATTGCCGGTGATCAACGACAATTGGTATCAGAGCTGTTACACTCCCGGAGCCGTCATGTTCGTCCAGTTGGCTCCCGTTGGCGTTGGTGATTGTTCACCATCGCCTCCTCCCTGACGACGGGTGTCGCACTCGCCTGCGCCGTGCCGAGGGCGCCATCGCGGCGGCGAAGTCGTCATTGAGCGCGTCGTCAAGGAGGCGGGCGGCTCGGTCTAGTACCCCATGTTCACGCGCACCAATTACCAAGAATGGTCTTTATTGATGCGCGTGAACCTGCAGGCCCAAGGGCTGTGGCAGGCCGTCGAGCTGGAGGAGGGCGAGGTCGTCAAGTACCACGAAGACCGCCTCGCGCTGGCGGCCATTTTGTGCACCATGCCGCTCGAGATGCTTGGGTCGTTGGCGCACAAGCGCATGGCGCGTTCTGCCTGGGAGGTAGTCAAAACCATGCGCGTCAGCGTGCAGCTCATCCGTGACGCCAACGCGCAACAGTTGCTCAAGCAGTTCGGGGAGATCGCGTTCAAGGAGGGCGAGTCAGTCGATGATTTCTCACTCCAGATTATGAGCCTCGCCAACAACATCTGCATCCTTGGTGGCAACGTCACCGATGGAGAGATCATGAAGAAAACGCTCCAGGTCATCCCCGAGCACCTCGAGCAGATCGTGTACTCCATCGAGACTCTCCTCGATGTGAACCAGCTCTCCGTCGAGGAGGTCACCAGCCGTCTGCACGCCATCGAGCAATGAAAGAAAAAGCCAGCACCGTCTGCACCCATCTATGACAGCAAGGGCCGTCTTCTTCTCGCTGAGGACGACTGGCTAGCGTGGATGAAGCTGTGTGACAACGGCGAAGCTGGTGGCTCCAACAGCGGCAGCGGCAAGAAGCGTGGCAAAACATGTCGTGGTCACGGCGGTGCTGGCGGCGTGCGTAAAGGCAAGGGTAGCTCGTCTTCAAATAGGACGGCCCAGGAGAACACGACGGACTGGTGCCGTAACTGTGGCAAAATTGGCCATTAGGTCAAGGACTGCCGTAGCAAGCCAAATAAGCAAGCGCAAGCACACGTTGCGGAGGGAGAAGAGGATGAGCCCACTCTGTTGCTGGCACATGCGACCATCCCTTCCCCATACACTCAGGTTGCAGCACTGCCCGCCAAGCTGATTTGATCTCCAGCTCCACCCACACCATCGCGCCACGTCGAGATCCATGAGGCTAAGGTTTTTGCACAGCTCGAATCGCGTGAGGACTAGGATGATCGACGATGGGTGCTCGACACCGGCGCCACCAACCACATGACAGGCTCATGGACTGTCTTCTCCGACCTCGACGGGGGAGTCTGTGGCACCGTCCGCTTCAGCGACGGATCTGTGGTGGAGATTGAAGGACGCGGCACGATCATCTTCAGTTCCAAGAACGGCAAGCACCGCGTGCTGATGGGGGTGTACTACATTCCCCATCTGACGGCGAAGATCATAAGTCTTGTTCAACTGAGGAGGCCGGATGTCGGATCGAGATCTACTCTGGCACCCTGCGCATCTAAGATCAGCAACGCAACCTTCTTGCTCGGGTGTGTTGTTCTGCATCACGCCTCTACATCCTGGAGCTCTGCATTGGGTGACCAGTGTGACTATCGGAGCGAAGCTCGGAGGTGGCCTAGTTCTGGCATGCGAGGTACGGGGACCTCAGTTTCAAGTCATTGCGCGCACTCGTCCAATGGGAGATGGTGCGTGGTTTGCCATCGCTTGATCAAGTCGATCAGGTGTGCGACAGCTACCTCGCTAGCAAGCAAAGGCGCCCGTCGTTCCCTGATAAGGCACTACGGCGAGCGGAGCATGTCCTTGACCTCATCCACGGCGATTTGTGTGGGCTCATCTCGCCCACAACTCCAAGCGGTAACAAGTATTTCCTACTGCTTGTTGATGATTTGAGCCGGTACATGTGGCTCCACTTGCTATCGAGCAAAGATCAGGCATCGGCGGCGATCAAAAACTTCCAGGCAGCTGTGGAGGTTGAGTCAGGGAGGCAGCTCAAGGTCCTCCGCACCGATCGTGGGGGATTTCACCTCCATGGAGTTCGGCGAGTACTGCGTCGAGCGTGGCGTCCAGCAGTAGCTCCCCTCCCCCTACTCACCACAGTAGAACGGGGTAGTCGAGCACCGCAACCAGAGCATCATTGGCATGGCGTGGTGTATGCGCAAGGCGAAGCGGCTTCCCGGCTACTTCTAGGGTGAGGTTGTGAACATTGTAGTCCACATCCTCAACCGTGCCCCGACACGCGCGCTCAACGGCAAGACCCCATTTGAGGCTTGGCACGGCGAGCGCCCCACCATCCACTACTTCAGGACTTTTAGCTGCGTCGCCCACATCAAGAACACACGGCCGGGACTCAAGAAGTTGGATGATCGCAGCACGCCGACCATCTTCGTCGGCTACGAGCATGACTCCAAGGCCTACCGCTGCTACGACCCCTCCACCAAGCGTATCATTGTGTCGTGCGACGTCGTGTTTGACGAGGCGGGACAATGGAACTGGGGCGACGAAAGGAGCGGTGATCCGGGCGACAGCGAGCCCTTCAATGTTGAGTACACCATGGAGAACTTCGCCAGCACGCCTCGAGGCGATGCGGCATCGCCAGCTCACATGTCTCTGTTGCCCATGCCATCGACGCTGTCATCGGACCAGCCTCACCGCCTGGGCTTGTGCCCCGGGTACTCGACTATGAGTTGCAGTTCACCACGGCGGACGAGCCTATCTCCTCCAGCGAGGCAGAGCGCGATGCGAGCTGGCGTCAGGCAATGCACGAGGAGATGAAGTCGATTGAGGACAACAACACGTGGGAGCTCGCTTTGCTTCCCACTGGGCACCGTGCGATCGGGCTCAAGTGGATCTTTAAAGCGAAGTGTGATGAGCACGGCAATGTCATCCGACACAAGGCTCGTTTGGTCGCCAAAGGCTATATTCAGCGCGCGGGAATCGACTTCGATGAGGTCTTCGCTTCGGTCTTACGAATGGAGTCCATGAGGGCATTGCTGGCTCTAGTAGCCCACGAGTGCTGGGAAGTCCACCACATGGACGTGAAGAGCGTCTTCCTCAACAGCGACCTCAAGGAGGAAGTGTACGTGAGCCAGCCGCCGGGTTTTGTTGTCAACGGCAGCAAGCACAAAGTACTGCGTCTTCGCAAGGCGTTGTATGGTCTCCGACAGGCACCGAGCGCCTAGAATGCCAAGCTTGATGCGTCCTTGGCATCACTTGGTTTCTAGAGGAGCAGCTTCGAGCATGACGTGTACATGCGGAGCTGAGGGTCATCGCGGCTGGTACTCGGGGTCTACGTCGACGACTTGATCATCACCGGCACCAACAGCGACGAGATCGTGGCGTTCAAGCTCGAGAGGAAGCGTGTTTTTCTCATGAGTGACCTCGGGCTGCTGTCGTACTACCTCGGCATCGAGGTAAACCAAGAGCCAGGCGGTATCTCACTCCACTAATCTGCCTATGCAGAGAAACTACTTGAGCGGAGCGGTATGAGCACCTACAACCCCAGTCTGGCGCCGATAGAACCAAGGCTCAAGTTGAGCAAGGAGAGCACTGCTCCATTGGTTGACGCCACCGAGTACAGGCGTGTCATCGGCGGACTACGTTACTTGGTGCACACCTAACCAGATCTTGCCTACGCGGTGGGCTATCTGAGCCGGTTCATGGAGAAACCACGCAAGGACCATCTCAATGCGGTGAAGCGTGTGCTACGGTACGTAGCAGGAACGCGTGACTACGGTCTTCACTACACCAGGAGGGAGGATGAACGAGCTTGACTGATCGGATATAGTGACGCCGACATGGCGGGCGACGTCGACACATGCAAGAGTACTAGCGGCGTCATCTTCTTTCTCTGCGGCAACCCCATCACCTGGCAGTCCTCCAAGCAGAAGGTGGTGGCTCTATCATCATACGAGACAGAGTACATTGCGGTAGCTACAGCAGCCTGCCAAAGTGTCTGGCTAGCTCGGCTCGTGTCTGACATGCTTGGCACTGAGCCTGGAGCGCCTGAGCCCAAGGTGGACAACCAGTGCGCCATCACCCTCAGCAAGAACCCCGTCTTCCACGACTGAAGCAAACATATCGACACTCGTTTCACTACATTCGGGAGTGCATCGACGGGAACAAGATCGTCCTTCGGCAGATTTCGACGGAGAACTAGCTAGCGGATGTTCTGACCAAGGCTCTTGGATGCGTACTGTTCCAGCAACTACATGCATTGATCGACGTCAACAAGATCGGTGAGCACAGCAAGGACTGGGGGGAGAAATGTTGAAGCTACTCCAGCGTCTCGCCATCTTTTCGTTTACTTCAGCATCTCACCGTTTCTTTTTCATTTACTCCAGCGTCTCACTGCGTTTCTCATTTTATTGTTTCAGTTTCGTTTCAGTTAGCACTCCACTTTTTATTTCTTCCGTTTCTGATCAGTAGTGGAGCACTTTTTGTTTAATTGCAGCTGCACTATCACCATGCATTGATGCCGCGTTTATATCAAAAAAACTGTCATCTTTAGCTTGTTACTATCCTTTAAATAAGCATGCAATATATCAGAAAAGACTGCCCCGTTTTAGCAACACCAAACACCTGTGTTCATCATGTTCTTGAGTGCACGTTCGAGAGTTCGCCGGCGGCGAAAGATTGCCGGTGATCCACGACATTGACATTGGTAAATTGTGTCACTTAGAAGTTAGATCCCTAAACCTGCAGATTATGTCATTTAGATCATTACAACTTTATAATTTGTTAAAAATACCAATCAACATGGTAGTACATGCAGTGGATTGGAACAATAATAGACAGATTGTTGATGTACGCACATATGTATTTCAGCGGAGCAATGGCTGGATTATTGGTGAACCTGAGGAATGATTGGGCGGTGCAAACTCTGGTCCTCTTCAGCTTCACACTGCAAGTTTTCCTGCTCATGTTCTCTTGGATCCGCCGGCACAACGTCTCCACTGTGCCAAGGATGCTCCTCTGGCTGGCGTACCTGCTGGCCGACTCCACCGCGCTCTTCACCCTTGGCCACCTTTCCATTAGCAGCAAGCTGCACGAGCACCAGCTGGTGGCGTTCTGGGCGCCGTTCCTCCTGGTGCATCTCGGCGGCCAGGACACCATCACCGCATACTCCTTCGAGGACAACCAGCTCTGGCTGCGCCACCTCCAGACTCTCCTCGTGCAGGTCTTTGCAGCTGCCTACGTCCTCTACAAGTATATGCCCAGCAGCGAGACCTTGGTCATGATGGCCGCCGTCCTGATTTTCGTCGTGGGCGTTCTCAAGTATGGGGAGAGGATATGGGCGCTCAAGTGCTCCAGCATGGACAGCATCTGGAGCTCCCTCGACAAGTCGGATGCCAGCGTTCGTGACAGCGAAAACGATGAACTTCTCAGCAAAGAGGTGCTCGAGCGAAGGTACTGCCTGGATGCGGAGGCCGTTCTGATGGGAGCTCACGGCTTGCTCGACGTTTGCAAGGAACTATTCATCGGCTTGCGAAGAGGGCGGCGCGAGATTGTACTCCAAGTCTTGCGTTCTTTCCAAATATATCCTCTTCTGGACAAGTTGATGGAGATGGAGCTATCCCTGATGTATGACATCCTGTACACCAAGGCAGGGGTGATCCACACATGGTACGGAGGGTGCATCCGCGTCGTTGCGCTGGTTGCCACAGCCGCTGCATTCTTGCTGTTTCAGTTCAGCGGCAAAGAAGGGCACAAGAGAAATGACGTCGCCATCACCTACGTCTTGTTGGTTGGGGCCTTGCTTCTGGAGATGGCATCCCTGGTGAGGGCAGTCGGCTCGACCTGGACACTCGCCTTGTTGTACAACAGGAAATGGCGTGGGCTCTACCGCGAGCTTCTATCTATCCGCCGGCTTGTCACGGTTCCAAGGCACAGGAGGTGGTCCGGCTCTGTTGGGCAGTACAACTTGTTTCTCTCCTGCGTCCGCGACGCAGGGGTACCGGCCTGCATAACGACGGCGAGGTTGCTGGGGGAGACCGCGGAGTACTGGTGGGCCAACCTGCGCCACTCGCGGCCCGCCAAGCTTTCAGACTCTGCCAAGGAGCTGGTGCTGAGAGAGATACTAGAAATGGGAGATCGGGGTGATGAAATTGGATCGCTGCCAGGTCTGCTCACGCTACGACGCTTCAAACTGGACAAATGCATCGGCTGGAGCATCCAAGACATTGGTTTTGAGGACAGCATCATGGCCTGGCACATCGCCAGTGAGATCTGCCTGTTCAATGATCGCAACAACCATATGCTGGAGGCGATCAGGGTGCTGTCCGACTATATGATGTTTCTTCTGGTGCTACAACCCTACATGCTGCCTGGCCCTGTGCGGCGCAGCCGTTACGTCCAGGTCCGCGATGATATCTACGGGGCGATGCGAAGTGCGGTGAAAGCTCATACGCCCAAGGGGCCACTCGATGTCGAGTGGGCACTGTGCACGGGATTACATCCCCTTGTCAATTCCTTTGATACTCCTGTAAGACTTTACGATGTGCTCTACGAGTACGACCAACCAAAAAGGCTGCAAGTGATCTTTGGGGTGTGGGTGGAGATGCTGTGCTATGTTGCCAACCACTGCAGCAGAGAGTCTCATGCCAGGCAGCTCAGCAGTGGCGGCGAACTCGTCACCATCGTGTGGCTCATGGCAAGGCACGCCAACTTATTATAAATACGCTGACTCATGTCATACGTATGAAATCTATATGTAACAATAACCCCCTCTGTTGTGGGGGTGGCCCCTACCTGAACCCAGCAGGCCTGTTAGGAAGGTATTAGGACTAAAGTAGGGCATGTATAATGACCCAAATACCCCTAATGGGGGGATACTGTTGTAAGGGCTCAATTGTAAAAGCACACTCCATATGAATATATATACGTCCGTATGGAGGAGGAGGAGGCAGAAACTCTTCTCCTCTCCACTACCATCTCTCTCTGTTTGGTGCAGAACCACAACAGTTGGCGCCCGTCAGTGGGGACGACGAAGACAGGCCTGAAGATCGAAGAGGATGGCACCGAAAAAAGCTTCGTCAACGGCGGTGACGGTCGGGCCGGAGCGACGCGTAAGTACCAGGGCCTCGGCGTCGACTGCGGCGGCATAGCGTCGACACCGCCGAGCGCGGCGACCCACCCGTCGCCGGGCTGCGGCGGCCCACCCGTCGCCGGACTTGCGGCGGACCACCCGCCGCCGAACGCGGCGGCCCACCCGTCGCCGGGCTGCGGCGGCCCACCCTTCGCCGGGCTGCGGCGGCCCACCCGTCGCCGGACTGCGGCGGACCACCCGCCGCCGAACGCGGCGACCCACCCGTCGCCGGGCTGCGGCGACCCACCCGCCGCCGGGCCGCGGCGGCCCACCCGTCGCCGAGCGCGGCGGACCACCCGCCGCCGAGCGCGGCGACCCACCCGTCGCCGGGCTGCAACGACCACCCGCCACCGCCGCTGTGATCGACAGCCCGGGAGGTTGCGCCACCCGCTCAACGAATGGATCTACGAGGGAGGGTGCCTGGCTAGCGGCTCTCGGGCGGGACCGTAGGGGTCTTCGCGGAGTCGCCCGGAGCATGCACAAGGCGCCAAGTCATCAGGTCGGCCCGGTGATTACGCTCAAGCCCGCGCTGCGAAGAGCGAACAACCATGACGCCACGCGCAAGCCCCAACGTCACCAACGCAGGCCACAAAAGGCCTGCCGCGCCCTTGCCCCTACCTTGCGAGAAGACCGCCGAGGGGGGGAGGGCAGATCTGGCCGTGACAACCAACCCCGTACGAACCAAGAACAGCCAGAACACAACTGGTGCCAGGTCCACGGGCGCGGGGATCATGGCACGAAGACATGTGACGCGGTCAGAGGGCTGCGACGGGCAGTGGCCGAGTCTCGGACTTCGCCCCTCCGACCCCTCGCCGAAGCCAACAAGCGGCATCGCAACGTCAGCATCATCTCTGGTGGCTACACCTCAGAGGCCCCCTTGGAGCCGGCGTATCCGTGGGCGTCTCGCAACATCACCTTCACCCTCGACGATGCAAGGGGCGTCGAGTTCCCTCACCAAGATCCCTTGGTCGTCCAGGCTCGCATCGCAGGCTACGACGTTAGGCGCATCCTCGTCGACGGGGGGAGCTCGACGAACATTTTGTTCATGGGAACTCTCAACCGTATGAGTGTTCCTCGAAGTCGCCTGCAGCCGTCGGGAACCCCACTTCAAGGTCTCGGGGGTCAATCGCTGGAGGCTGTAGGGCACGTATCCCTTCCGGTCACATTCCGCCAGGGAACTCAGATCCGATGCGAGTATGTCACCTTCGACATAGTGGACATCCCGCATCGCTACAATGCAATACTGGGCCGGCCCGCCATCAACACTTTCGAGGCAATCCCGCACCACGCCTTCCTATGTATGAAGCTCCCAGGCCCGGCGGGTGTCATCACTGTCTTCGGTGATTAGGACCTCGCCAGGCGCACCGAAGCCACCAGTCGGGGTCCGAGCTGCCAGGTGCATGCCCTTTCAGGTACAAGCGCCGACGCACCCTCTGCCCCAGGATGGACACCCAAGCCTCGGCCAGAGGGCGGAGTCAAAAAGGTGCCGATACAAGCGGAGGGGCGGGTGGTGTCCGTTGGCGAGGGCCTCCCTCCGGAGGTCGAACGGGACTTGCTCCAAGTGCTTCGGAACAATGTCGACATTTTCGCATGGTCGCCCGAAGACATCAAGGGCGTCGATCGCACGGTAATTGAGCATCGCCTGGCGGTCCGCCCCGAAGCCAAGCCAGTCAAGCAAAAGCTTCGCCGCATGTCTATGGACCGACAGCAAGCGGCTAAGGCCGAAGTGGCGAAGCTTCTTCAGGCCGGAGTCATTCGCGAGGTCCACCATCCGGAGTGGCTCGCCAACCCGGTGCTAGTCAAAAAAGCCAGCGGGGCCTGGCGTATGTGCATCGACTTCACAGCACTCAATAAAGCGTGCCCAAAGGACAATTACCCCTTGCTGCGCATTGATCAGCCGGTCGACGACACCGCCGGATGTGAGCTGATGAGTTTTTTGGACGCCTACTCCGGCTATCACCAGGTATACATGGCCGAAGACGACGAGGAGAAAACCAGCTTCATCACGCCGATCGGGACGTTCTGCTTCGTCAGAATGCCCTTCGGCTTGAAGAACGCGGGCGCTACATTCACCCGTCTCGTTGCGCTCGCATTGGCCGCCCAGCTTGGAAGGAACATCGAAGCCTACGTCGACGACGTGGTAGTCAAAACCCGGCAGCTAGCTTTGCACGGCCAGGACCTCCAAGAGACCTTCGATAATCTCAGGAAGGCAGGCATCAAGCTGAACCCAGACAAATGTGTCTTCGGTGTGCAGGCGGGCAAGCTCCTGGGTTTCCTCGTGTCCGGGCGAGGCATCCAGGCTAACCCCGATAAAGTCGACGCTGTTTTGGGTATGGAGCCACCCAAGACGACGAGGGAGGTTCAGAGGCTGGCGGGTCGCATGGCAGCCCTAAGCCGCTTCCTCTCCAGGGCGGCGGAGCGTGGGCTGCCATTCTTCAAGACACTCCGCGGATGTGATGGGTTTCGTTGGGACAGCAGTTGTGCCGAGGCCTTCAGCGAGCTCAAGAAACACCTGGCGAGTCTCCCCACTTTGGTCGCCCTGGCACCAGAGGCTCCCCTCTTGCTCTACCTGGCCGCCTCATCTACGGCAGTCAGCGCGGTCCTCGTTTTCGAAGAAGGCGCCGTGCAGCGGCCAGTATACTTCGTTTCCGAAGCCCTCTAAGGCGCCAAGACGAGATACACGGAGCTGGAGAAGCTCGCTTACGCGTTGGTCATGGCCTCCAGGAAGCTCCGACACTACTTCCTGGTCCACCCAATAACAGTACCATCCTCTTTTCCCCTGGCGGAGATGCTACACAACAAGGAGTCCACAGGGCGTATCGGCAAATGGGCTGCCGAGCTCGCCCCGTTCTCCTTGACATACGCTTCGCGGACAGCAATCAAGTCCCAAGTGCTAGCCGACTTCCTCGCCGAGTGGACTCCCCCGGCTCAGCCCACCCTGAAGGATGTCGACCCGGTCTGGACGCTCTCCGTGGATGGGGCCTACGGCGTCGCCGGGGCAGGCGTGGGAGCGGTGATCGTCACACCCGAGGGGAAGCGCCTACTATATTCGGCGCGCCTGGCCTTCCCAGCTACCAACAACACCGCCGAATACGAGGCACTGCTCTTCGGCCTGGCAAAGCTCAAGGCGATCGGAGCGCGGCTGGTGCTCGTCCGCACGGACTCGCGGTTGGTGGCGGGTCATGTCGACAAGTCATATCAAGCCAAGGACCCAGAGCTGGCCAAGTACCTTGCGGCCGTCAGGGCGAGGGAAAGGCATTTCCTAGGCATCACCGTCAAGGCCATCCCACGTGCGGAGAATGAACAAGCTGATGCCCTTGCGAAGGCAGCCAGCCAGCAACTTCCACCCCCTGACGAGGCATTCTATGAGGTGCTGTTGCAGGCGGCAGTCACACAGGACAACCGCGACGCGGCCCTTATACATCACGTCACTCAACAGGGCGATTGGCGGGAACTCACCGCCGATAACGGCCTGCAGTTCGATGCCACCGCATTCAAGGAATTTTGCGAGGGCATGGGCATCACAATTCGGTTCGCGTCAGTCGGGCACCCCCAGTCCAACGGAGCCGTCGAAAGGGCGAATGGCGCCATCAGTGCCGCCATCAAGAAGCGCCTAGTCGGGATGCCGAGGGGCAAGTGGCCAAGCGAGCTTCATAGCGTCCTCTGGTCCCTCCGCACAACGGTGACGCGCCCGACGGGGTTCACGCCCTTCAAGCTCCTCTTCGGTGACGAGGCGGTGACGCCTGAGGAAATCAAGGCTGGGTCGCGGAGAGTTCTCGTCCAAGCGCCCGATGAAGAACGTCACATGTCCCTAGACCTCCTTCACGAGGTACGGACGACCGCAACTCAACACGCCGACAAGTACGCCCGACAGACGGTGCGCGCTAGGGACCGCTCTGTATATCCGCGAACATTCAAGCCTGGAGATCTCGTCCTCCGAGTGGCGCTCCACGCGGAGACCGTGGGCAAGCTGGAGTCCAAGTGGGAAGGTCCCTTCATCGTGGTGGAGGCGTTGCAGAAGGGAGCATACCGCCTTGCCACGCTCGAGGGGCAAACTCTCAGTCACACGTGGAACGCGGACATGTTGCGGCGGTATTACGCCTAGGAGCACTATAACAATTGTAGTGGCACCAGCCACTTCTTGTGCAATGCTCGCCCGCGCAAACGGGAAGTTCAATAAAGTTCGCTGTTCCTGAAGCTCGCGGTCCCTAAGGTTTGCCATCTCTAAATAAGACGTAGCGTCGAGGTCGCCTCCGCATGCGAGAGTCTCCGGACTATAAAGAAGTCGTAGCGTTGAGGTCGCCTCCACACGCGCCAGTCCACGGACTCTAAATAAGACGTAGCGTCGAGGTCGTCTCCTCACGCGAGTCTCGGACTATAAAGAAGTCGTAGCGTTGAGGTCGCCTCGCGCGCGAGTCTCGGACTATAAAGAAGTCGTAGCGTTGAGTCGCCTCCGCGCGTGCGATCCGCGGACTCTAAATAAGGCGTGGCGTCGAGGTCGCCTCCGCGCGAGTCTCGGACTATAAAGAAGTCGTAGCGTTGAGGTCGCCTCCGCGCGCCCGATCCACGGACTCTAAATAAGGCGCAGCGGGGGCGCCCCGCGCACTCCACGGAGTATAAATTGAAGTCGTAGCGTTGAGGTCGCCTCCGCGCGCGCCATCCACGGACTCTAAATAAGGCGTGGCGTCGAGTCGCCTCCGCGCGCGAGTCTCGGACTATAAAGAAGTCGTGGCGTTGAGGTCGCCTCCGCGCGCGCCGATCCACGGACTCTAAATAAGGCGTAGCGTTGAGGTCGCCTCCGCGCGCGAAGTCTCCGGACTATAAAGAAGTCGTGGCGTTGAGTCGCCTCGCGCGCGCCGATCCACGGACTCTAAATAAGGCGTGGCGTCAAGGTCGCCTCCGCGCGAGAGTCTCGGACTATAAAGAAGTCGTAGCGTTGAGGTCGCCTCCGCGCGCGCGATCCACGGACTCTAAATAAGGCGTGGCGTCGAGGTGCGCCTCCGCGCGCGAGTCTGCGGACTATAAAGAAGTCGTAGCGTTGAGGTCGCCTCCGCACGCGCCAGTCCACGGACTCTAAATAAGACGTCGCGTCGAGGTCGCCTCCGCACGCGAGAGTCTCCGGACTATAAAGAGGTCGTAGCGTCGAGATTCGCCTACGCACGCACTCTCCGAAGTACGACTAAGACGCAAAGGCAACAACATACAATACTGGGAACGACGCGCCACATCCGCTCATTCTCATTATCAAAATAGGGGGATTTCGAGATTACAAGCATGAGCAGCAGTACATTACCCTACCCCCCTCCCCCACCTCTCCAACCGGGCGCTCAGCCTTGGCGCCGCTCTGGCGGGCGCGCACCGCTATCATGGCCTTGGAAGACCTCTTCAAGCCAGCGGAAGGGGTCCTCTCCCCTATTCAGCGTCTGCCACACGGCCGCTTTCGCCGCGTCCTCCCCAAAGCGCTCCCAGATCCGCCCATGGAAGTTCTGCAGGTCGGGCCCAATGACGCGCACAGCGTCCATCATCACCTCCGGCCGACTCGGAAGATCCAGCTGCGGATTCGCCAAGGCATGGGTGTGCCGGCACCCATGCGTGTGAAGCAGGGCGAGGGCAAGGCACGCACCAACATAACTGCAGTGCTCGCCAAAACTTCTGGCACCGCGCCAGGCAACACCTGCCCCCTCCCTGATCAACTCGACCGTCTCCATCAAGTCCTCCGGGCTATGCGTAGTGTCCGGCACACTAACACGCAAATCTCGGAGGGCCCGGTTCAGAGTCTCCATAGCCCGCCATGCGGACGTGGACGCGCTATTTAAGGTGCCATCCTTCGTTGCAACAGACTTCGCCAGTTGGGTCTTCTCCTCTTCGAGGGCGGCGATCCGCTGCGTAAAGGAGGCTCGTTCCATGGCCGTAGCGCACTTGACTTCCTCGATCTCCAGTTGCGCGGCCGCCAGGGCGTCCCCCAGCGCGCGAAGCTCCTCGTCCTTCGCTGCGTGGGCTTCGTCCGCGGCGCGAAGGCGGGATTCCATAGCCCTCACCTCCCGGCTGCGGACCTCGTCAAGTGCCTGGCTGATAGCAAGCGTCTGGCAGGAGCAACGACTTAGCAAACGCCCCGAGGTACCCTACAAGTTGAGGCGCACACACTTACCCTTATTTCCGAAGCTTGCAGCGCAAGAGCCAAGTGGTCCCCCTCGCACGAGGACAGCGACCGTCGGTCAAGGCAGTCGTTGACGCGTTCTGCGGCCGCCTTAAGCACACGCAGTATCCCCTGGCGCGGGAGGAGGTCCGAGAGAGCGAGCTCCGGCCTAGCCACATCAGAGGCCGCCGAAGCTTCGCCCACCTCGGCAGCAACGGGCGTCGGAGGGACAACCTGCACAGGATTCAGGACTTCGCACCCTCCGCTGCTCGACCCTTCTCCACGTCCGGGAGACCTTGTGTCTCCTGATGTCGACGGAATGAGCGAGCAGATCGGAGAGAGTTTTGCGAAGTCGCGCGAAGAGAAGGAATCACGCCTACATACGTGTCCTCGTCAGTAGTAAGCGCGGCGGTTCGTTCGTCAGAAGTGCGACCACGACGGCGCTTCGGCGTAGACCCCCTTGCCGGCGCCAGGCGTCGCCCTGCGGCACGACCCCGCAACGCTATATCGACCCTTCCGGCGCGGCGAGAATGTGTCGAAGACGCAAATGTGCAGGCGGTTCGGCGACCTCTCCAAGCTCGGCGCCGTCCGGCGCCCCGTGTTCGCCGGGTGAGGTTCGTCTCGGCCAGTCAGAACGGGTGCCAAGGCACCACCAACCACAGCCCCCTCGCCGGGGACGATGTCCCTTACCGGGTTCGCGGGCTCTGGTCCGACGGCGACCGTCGGCGCTGCCTCGGTAGAATCGGCGAGGGATGTCAGAGGGGTCGAAGCGGCGCGCCCCCTCGAGCCACAGCCGCCGCCAAAGTGCTGGATGGGCGTTACACGCGTCGGCGCGAGCAGGTCGGCGCCGCAAAGGCGGCGTCCTCGCCCGACGATCACCATCCTGTTGACTCGGCGCATCTGCGGGAGCCTCCGTCGGGACAGCACGTTCAGGCACCGCAATGCCCAGAACCTCGCATGCGCGGTTCACCCGTCCTTGCTTATCCGGAGCGACGACGGCCTCGCGAGCCCGGTGCTCCTTCAGCGTGTACGGGCTAAGGAGCGCCGCAACCGCATGCTCCGTGTCTTCTAGCCGATCCACTACACAGAGAATGACAAGTCAATCGAGCAGGAACTGCGCAGGCATAAACGCGTACATACGCATGCACTTGCCAGCTTACAAGGAGCGGAAGGCGGGTGCAGGCGGGATATGGATGGGCTGAGCCCATCCTCGCGGTCATCACCTCGACCAGCATACTTCCACTTCGAGAGCGGTGCCACCCCATACATGGTATATTCCTCGGCCAGGTCGCGCATGCTCATCCGGCGAGCGACACCAGCAAGGCTCTCCAGCCTTTCCGTGTCGCCAATCTCCGCCTTTAGGCTCGGCGAGCAGTTGAATGCAATTGGCCCACCCCGGCATTGCAGCCCGCTTTTGTCGGTCACGACGTGGTAAAACCATTGCCGTGTCCAGCCGGACTCCCATCTCCCCAGGAAGGCTGGCGCAGGGAACAGCGCCGAACACGACGCCCGTAGCACAAAGTCCACACTGCCAAAGTTGGATGTTGCCCCCTCAATCTTCTGGGCGGCGACGCGCGTGCGTGCGAGTGGCGAATGTGCGGTACGAGGCGCGCCCTTCTTCGTCACATCACCCACGTGAAGATAGCTAGACAGATTAGGGCATTCGGCGTCAGCTGGGCTATCTCCAACCCGTAAGCCCGCAGGACTTCGCCAACAAACAACTCGCAGGGGATTCGCAGACCGGCGTCGAAAAATGCGACGAAAACAATCGCCTCCATCGCTCCGGGCTTCGGCTCGGTCTCCTCGCGACGGGGTAGGCGAGCCCCGTCGCGATCAAGGATCTTCCCCTCCCGAACAAGCCGCTGCAGGGTCCCTTCGGTTACGCGGCTCCTTCCCAGCACGCGAGAACAGAGGCCCCCCGCGTGCTCCTTGGCGCTCCACCGCTTGTTGGCGCGCGAGCTCGCCCGTGGCACAAGCTCGCATGCCCCGGACGGGTGGGGCTCCCCGCCCCGGTTAGGCAAGGAACCGCCGCCGGGGTGGCGGGGCGCATCGTCTTGGCCGGCCATCCTGCCGATCGGGGCGAGGCAAACAAAGCAGGGGGCGGATGGCGCTACTAGCGGTACGGGAAAAGCACAACAGGGGGGCGGACGAGAAGGAGCGCTCCAAACTCAACAAGCGCGCTTTATAAGGTTTGCTCGCTTCCCCAGTGGCTCCAAACGCACGCAGAATCAGCTTACGGGCGGTTCGGTTACCCGCGAGTCGGAAACAACCGCTGGGGCCTAGATGAGCGTGCCCGGTAGGTGGCCAAACACTGCAGAACCACCGCTAGGCCCTCAACACGCGTCCCACTTCCCTGGGGAAGGAGCGAGCGGCCGCAGTCGCGCAACCGCTCGCATCCCACGACGCACCAACCACAAGTCACCGCGTGTCCCACTACAGGATGGCAAGTTGCACGACGTGACAGCCTGGCTCCTGCCAGCCCAGGTGTCAGCGTAATTCCAGCCGCCATTAAAAGCGCACTACCCCGACCACGCGGTCACGGAGCGCGCGCGTTTACCTCGACTAGGCGCCAGCCTCCGCTGCCACCCATTCGAAGGGTAGGGGCGGAGCGCGCGTCTACCTTGACTAGGCGCCGGCCTCGCGCCACCGTTCGAAGGGTAGGGGCGGGCGCGCGCGTCGTCTACCTCGACTGGCGCCGGCCTCGCGCCACCCGTTCGAAGGTGAGGGCGGGCGCGCGCGCGTCTCGTTGACTAGGCGCCCGGCCTCGCGCCACCGTTGAAGGGTGAGGGGCGGAGTGCGCGCGCGTCTACCTCGACTGGCGCCGGCCTCCGCGCCACCGTTCGAAGGGTAGGGGCGGAGCGCGCGTCGTCTACCTCGACTGGCGGCGGCCTCGGCGCCACCCGTTCGAAGGGTAGGGGCGGGCGCGCGCGCGTCTACCTCGACTGGCGCCGGCCTCGCGCCACCCGTTCGAAGGGTAGGGGCGGAGGCGCGCGGCGTCTGCCGACTGGGCGCCCGCCTCGCGCCACCCGTTCGAAGGGTGAGGGCGGGCGCGCGCGCGTCTACCGACTAGGCGCCCGGCCTCGCGCCACCGTTCGAGGGTAGGGGCGGGCGCGCGCCTACGCCGACTGGCGCCCGGCCTCCACGCCACCCGTTCGAAGGGTGAGGGGCGGGCGCGCGCGCGTCTTCCGACCAGCGCCCGACCTCGCGCCACCCATTCAAAGGGTAGGGGCGGGCGCGCACGCGCGTCTGCCGGCTGGCGTCGCCTAACCCCCCGGAGAATCGGGGCGAGCCACGTCGTCCACCTTCGATCCGTTACAAATCAAGGCTCCGCAAGTTAGCAAGTGTTCACAGGCCACTGGGACGGAGGGGGCCAAAGGACTCGGCAACATGGCTTCGGCCCTGTGAAGCCCTTCACCATGAGAGGCTCCTGTTGTGGGGGTGGCCCCCACCTGAACCCAGCAGGCCTGTTAGGAAGGTATTAGGACTAAAGTAGGGCATGTATAATGACCCAAATACTCCTAATGGGGGGATACTGTTGTAAGGGCTCAATTGTAAAAGCACACTCCATATGAATATATATACGTCCGTATGGAGGAGGAGGAGGCAGGAACTCTTCTCACTCTCCACTACCATCTCTCTCTCTGTTTGGTCTGTAACCACAACACCCTCCATCGTACATGTCAAATGAGTATATATGGGAGAGGTATCAACTATGAATTAAGTAGGGCTAGCTGCAAGTAAAGCTCAAGGTTTATAAGCCACTTAAGTTCGGCTCGATTTGTAGACTCAAGATCGACTCAAAAGGAAAATGTAATCACTTCCCTAGTTATCTTACGTGGTTGTACTTTATTTTCATTGCTTATATTTGGCTTGAGACTGGCTCCAGATTGACTCCAGTTCGGCACGAGCCGTGTATGAGCGCACTCCCTAGCTTGGCCTTTGGCCCTGTTCTTAAGCGGCTTAGCTTCAGGTTTCGACATTTCTACAGTAACTAACTTTTAAACGAAGTATTTTTTTAAGATAGTATCTATAAGTTAATTGTAGTACATACTGTACCGACTTCATTTATATCGGCAAAAGCAACATGAATTTCAGTTACTCTGTAATCTCTCACACGAACAGTCAAAAGTCACAAACCACAACCAAAAGCCACAAGCCACGATCACAAAAGAACAGTCCCTTTAACTCAACTTAGATTGAGCTGAAGCGAGCAGAGAGCCAAGCTTAGTCTAGCTTGCTCGGCTCGGCTCGTTTGTAACCCTTCTATCAAGTATAAAAACTTTTAGTTTGGGCACTAAATTAATACAAGAAATTCTGCAAAAAAATTATCTATGTATTTCTTATTTGAGTTCTACCCACCTATAAATCATTCCATGTTTTTATTCTTTTGGAGAGAAAAATCATTCTATGTTAAGAGTAAAGAAAAAGTAAAAAATTCTGACATGATAAATCAAAAGAAAAGGAAAGACAAATGTAACTAACTCTAATTCCCCTCATAGCGATTTGGGGTAATTGGCGGCACAGTGCTCGACCGCCTATGCGTATGGCGGCACTTGTCAAAGGCGTATGGCGGGCAAGGCACAGCAGCTCCAGGCGGCGACTAGCGACATCAAGGGCAGTCCGAGGCGGCGCAAGGTGACGGCTTGGAGGACGAAAGGGTCTGAGCAAATGGTGCGAGACTAGACAGGCTGGACAAAGGTTATTCACATGCATCCGATAGTGCTGATTGCTTTGGGTGTTTGGGCTGGCCTAGCTTGGGCCCATCCAGCCAATATACTACTCACACATATAATAAGAGGCCGTTAGGTCATACTCCCCAGTCCCCACTGAGCCGCCACAAGAGCCGAGGCGCGACCGCCCGAGGGAGCTAAGGTGCAACCATGGTCGACGGTGGCTGTTGGAAATAATCTTGTTTTAGAGTCATGTGCAAAATTTGGATGTAATCGAAGTCGAATTGCAGCCGCAATTCAAAGTCGTAGTTGGAGTCAAAGTAGAAGTCGTATCGGAGTCGGAGTCCGAGTTGGAAACATAGTCGAAGTCGTATTAGACTCAGAGTCGGAGTAGGCTTAAGAACCCGTGTTGAATTAGAATAGTCGGGTATAAAAAGAGGCTTAGAGCCATGTATTCGATGTACCAAGCAATTGAGAAAATACCAAAAAGAGGGAGAAACACAAAGCGTTGTGTTGTCGTGTGATTGTGCAAGACGTGGTCGGAAGGACTCACGATCACCGCAAGCGTGATCGGGAGGAGTTACGACCACGGCAAAGTTCCAGCAAGCGTGATCGAGAGGTTCTACGATCACGGCAAAGGAACAGTGTTGTTCCGACTACGTTGATAAAGAGCAGAACGTGGTCGTAAAGGGCTACCGACCACGTTGAAGGAGTTCGACCACGCAAGAAGGCTACGACCATGGTGAACGTGGTTGTAAGGAGGCAGAGAGGGTTACGACCACGGTGTAAGTGGTCGTAAGGAGCAGCGACTACGCCGAGAAGACCAGTACGTGATCGGAAGCAACTCCGATCACGTTGAAGGAAGTGAACGTAGTCGAAAAGGTGTTCGACTACGGTGAGCGATGATCGCGAAGATCAGCGTGTGATCGTGAGAAGGTTCGATCATGGTATCATCGAGCGGTGAAGGAAGGCGTGGCGATAGAGAAGAGCGATAAATGCGCGCTACGATAAGTTTACGACCACGGTGAAAAGCGATCGGAGAAGCGATTGAGGCGGTCGGAACTGGTCGTAAGCATCCAGAACCGATCGTACTTGATCCTCACCGGTCGTAAACGACTCTAACCGGTCGTGAAAGGTCCTGGGTGGTCGTAAGACTTTCCAACAGTTGGTATCAGAGCAAGGTGGCAATGGAGGACAAGTCTAAAGAGAAGAAAGTTGCAGGTGCGGAAGGCTCCGGTGAAAAGAAACCGCAGCCTCCACCACGAACACCGATGAGAGGAGGTTCGGTACCAATCCAATTTCCTATGCTGACCGACACAAATTACGGCCTGTGGGCCGTGAAGATGAAGATCATCATGCGCGCTCTGGGAGTATGGACAGCTATTGAAGGAGATGCACCGGTCGAAGAGACTCAGGATCAAGGCACTTTGGCCGTCATATCCCAGGCTATCCCCGACGAAGTCTTGATGACCGTAGCAGAGAAGGAAACTGCAAAACAAGCGTGGGAAGCTATCAAGGATATGCGCATTGGAGAAGAACACGTCAAGAAGGCAAGAGCACAAGTGCTGAAGAGGCAATTCGATCACCTGGTCATGGGAGAGACCGAAGGTGTCGGTGAGTTCTCTCAAAAACTCACGAGTTTGGCTGGCGAAATCAGAGCTCTGGGGGTTGATTTGCCAGATTCAACAGTCACTGAGAGATTGTTCAGCGCAGTCCCCGACAGGTTCCTCCAAATTATCAGCACAATTGAGCAATTTGGAGACATGACGAAGATGTCGCTGACTGAGGCAGTCGGTCGCTTACGAATCTTCGAAGAAAGTCAGAAGGGACGGCATCAGGACAAGGAAGGTGGTCAACAACTGATGCTATCTCGTGCTCAGTGGGAAGCACTGAACGAGAATAAGAGTCATGAAAGTCACAACGACGATGTGAAGAGAGGTGGAGGACGCTACGACGGGAGTAGTCGTGGGCGTAACTCTGAAACCGGCAAATCAAGTATACAATGCCACAAATGCAAGAAATTCGGTCATTTCGCTGCTGAATGTCGAAGCCATATACAATGCCACAACTGCAAAAAGTATGGGCATTTTGCAGTGAATTGCAGAAACAAGAAGAGAGAGGAAGAAGTCAATCTGGTTCAGACGGAACCGACTCTGCTGCTGTCGCAATGTACTGTAGCTGAACCAACAATGGTAATGCTACATGAAGGG
Source organism: Dendrocalamus sinicus (assembly GCA_036346575.1). NCBI lineage: Eukaryota > Viridiplantae > Streptophyta > Magnoliopsida > Poales > Poaceae > Dendrocalamus > Dendrocalamus sinicus. The sequence goes on along the minus strand of CM070652.1, from coordinate 28,130,805 downwards.
AGAGTATTTCCTAGTTTGATGGAGAAGGGAGAGAAGACTCAAGACCAGTCAACAGATTGGTATCTCGACAACGGAGCAAGCAACCACATGACGGGCACACACTCGTTGTTTCATGAACTAGACGAGAGAGTGCTCGGTAAAGTAAAGTTTGGAGACGGCTCAACAGTTCAAATCAAAGGAAAAGGTACAATCATGTTAAAGTGCAAGGATGGAAGTCAAAGACCGTTGTCAGATGTATATTATATACCAAGTCTTTGCAGCAACGTGATAAGCTTAGGCCAACTGACTGAAGAAGGGTGCCGAATTGAATTAAAAGGAGTGTATCTGAGGGTTTTTGACAGCAGAGAGCAGTTGTTGATGAGAGCACAAAAATCAGCAAATCAGTTGTACAAAATACCGCTGAAAATTTGGAGACCAGATGGCACGAAGAATGATCTAAAGGAACCAGAGCCTGAAAGACTTCATCTCCTGGTGGTCGAAAAACAGCATGAAGTCGTAAACAACAAGTCAGAAGAGTTGGAAGTCGTAACGAGAAGGTTGGCAGAAGGTTTTGGCTGTAGTCGAGAAAAAATTCGACCACGGCAAACTAAAATCAGACGTGGTCGGGAGGTGTCACGACCATGGCAAATGAAGACTGGACAAGAAATCGTTCGACCACAGCAAACAGGTCCCAGGATCGGCCCGGATGGTCGAAGCAGTCAAGTGCCTGGAGTTTGGATCCCGAGTTGGCGGGAAAAAGCACGACGAGAAGAACGGTGGTCGAAAACAAGACCACGCAACAGCGAAACAAGTAGCTGGTGGAGGAAGACATCCAAGGAAGAAACAGGAGGAGAAGAAGATCAAACATGATGGAAGCTACTAAAACAAGATTAGGGAGAGAATGTTGGAAATAATCTTGTTTTAAAGTCATGTGCAAAATTTGGATGTAATCGAAGTCGAATTGCAGCCGCAATTCAAAGTCGTAGTTGGAGTCAAAGTAGAAGTCGTATCAGAGTTGGAGTCCGAGTTGGAAACATAGTCGAAGTCGTATTAGACTCAGAGTCGGAGTAGGCTTGAGAACCCGTGTTGAATTAGAACAGTCGGGTATAAAAAGAGGCTTAGAGCCATGTATTCGATGTACCAAGCAATTGAGAAAATACCAAAAAGAGGGAGAAACACAAAGCGTTGTGTTGTCGTGTGATTGTGCAAGACGTGGTCGGAAGGACTCACGATCACCGCAAGCGTGATCGGGAGGAGTTACGACCACGGCAAAGTTCCAGCAGGTGTGATCGAGAGGTGCTACGATCACGGCAAAGGAACAGTGTTGTTCCGACTACGTTGATAAAGAGCAGAACGTGGTCGTAAGGGCTACCGACCACGTTGAAGGAGTTCGACCACGCAGAAGGCTACGACCACGGTGAGCGTGGTCGTAAGAGGCGAGAGAGGTTACGACCACGGTGTAAGTGGTGCGTGGGAGCAGCGACTACGCCGAGAAGACGATGCGTGATCGAAGCAACTCCGATCACGTTGAAGGAAGTGAGCGTAGTCGAAAGGTGTTCGACTACGGTGAGCGATGATCGCCAAGATCAGCGTGTGATCGTAGAAGGTTACGATCACGGTATCATCGGCAGCAATGAAGGAAGGCGCGGCGATAGAGAAGAGCGATCGTAAATCGCTACGATAAGTTTACGACCACGGTGGCGATCGGAGAAGCGATTGAGGCGGTCGGAACTGGTCGTAAGCATCCAGAACCGATCGTACTTGATCCTCACCGGTCGTAAACGACTCGAACCGGTCGTGAAAGGTCCTGGGTGGTCGTAAGACTTTCCAACAGTGGCGGGACTGATGACAGCAGCAGTAGCAGTACCTCACTGGCAACAGCAAGCAAGGGGCTGTTGAGGAGGAAGACAAGCAGAAGGACCTCGCAGGTGAGCAAGGGGCTGCCCAGAGGAGTGCCCACCGCGCCAAGGAGTGGCGGCGGCGCAAAGGCCATGCGGCAAGGGGACGTCGTGGCGACTTCACATCGTGATAAGCCTCCCTCTCCTTGCTCTCTGTAGCTGTGTTCCAGATCCAAACCGTGTTCTTCTCCCTCTCTGCCATGTTCTTAGTAGTTTAGCACTAATGCAAGTTGGCCGCCTAGGTAGGCTATCTGAATGGGTCTTCTATACAAGCAGAGCTAGGACTTGGGTCGTGCCGTGCCGGCACGGCCCGGGCCCATCGTGCTTCGTGCCACTTCGTGCCGTGTCGGCTCGGCCCAGTCATCTCATCGTGACATGCCGTGCCGGCCCGCGTCGCCTCCGGCCAGGCCCAAGCACGGCCAAAGCCCACCGTGCGAGCGTTTGTGCCGTGCCAGCCAAAGCTCAGCCCGAAATTACTATATGTGAAGGCGGTGGCGACGGTCGTCATCTTCCTTTCTCTCGTACCCGCCTCGTTTAAAACTAGTTGAAATTGAATTAATTGCATAAAAACATGGGCACACAATGACATAAATTGAATATACTAACTATTACAACATGCGTAGGTAATATCTACTCGGCAATGTCTAGGTCAGCATACGCCTGTACGATTTCAGGATCCTCCAATTGATACTGTTCCCGCTCTTTGGCTAATTCCCAGTCTTTGGCACATGTGATTGCCTCCACCATCCTGGGCGTAAGGGATGATCTTCTCTCTTATATTATTCTCTCTACCGTACTGAACGTCATTTCTAAAGAGACGATGGACACTAGCACCAAGAGAACATCATCCTCAACCCTAAAAAAAACTAGTACTTCTTAACAGCGTCCCTTTTGCCAAATATGAAAAAGTGCATGACTGAGAGATCTTAAACATAAACATATATAAATCCATCAAAAAAACAGATCCTAACTTAGCTAAATATTACAATTACAACCATTTTACCGATTACTGAAAGTTCTTAAAGCATCAACAAGTATAGGTAAGCAATTAAACCATATATCTCCATGAGATCATGACACCTTCAAACCATATGTTCATGGCACATAACAAATCTGAGACATTACTTATGATGATCCTTTCTCCAAATCTAAACCTCGGAATGAAAAATCAAGATCATGATGTTCCATAATGAGACTAAAAAAATTGAGTTGGTTGTAACGTGTAAGCAAAGAATCCGTTAGGCCTAGTAAGCAGCGCATGTCAAATTAGGGTTATCTGTTATCTCGGCGGGCGGCGGGTGAGGTGACATACTCTAGGGTTTATTATTTTAGGATGGCCCACCTGTCAGTTTATTTCATGGGTAAATGGGCGGGACGGGTACGAGTAGAGCAACCCATACCCGTACCCGTACCCGTTTACCCGATGGGCAAAGATTTCCCCCCATTTTCATACCCGTGGGTAAAGAATACATCCCATACCCGACTCCATTAGGGTATTTACCCACGGGCACACGAGTAAACGGGCACAATTACCATCTCTAATCCTCCTCTTTTTTTCGTTCAACCATTCCCCCACCGCCACGTGTCCCATGCCCGACCACGATTTCTCCTCCAGTCGGCCACAACCCACAGCCCCCTCCCAGTCTCCCACGCCCACCCCTAGCCCCCTCCCAGTCTCTCTCCCACGCCCGGGAGGCTCCTACCCCGCCGCCGCCTCCCCCCTCCTCCCCACGCTTCCCCCGCCGCCGTCGCATCCTCTCCCCACCTCCCAGGCCGCCTCCTCCTCCCCCTACCTCCCCCGCCGCCGCCGCCTCCCTCTCCCTCCTTCTCCGCCACCCTCCTTCCCCGGCCGCCCCTCCTCCTTAGCCGTCCCCTCCGCCGCCGCCCCCTTCCTTCCCCGCCCGCCACACCCTCCTCCTCCGCCGCCCCCCTCCTTCCCCGCCCCGCCTTCCCCCGCCCCTCCTCCTCCACCACCCCTCCTTCCCCGCCCCGCCTTCCCCTACCGCCCCTCCTCCTCCATGCCCCCCTGCCCGCTGCCCCACTCCTCCCCGTCGCCCTCTTCTTCCCCGCCACCCCTCCTTCCCGCCGCCCCTCCTTCGCCGCCTCCTCCTCCTCCGCCCCTTCTTCCCCGCCCCCCCTCCTCCTCCGCCCTCCTTCCCCGCCCCGCTTCCCCGTCGCCCCCTCCTCTCGCGCCCCTTCCTCCCGCCCCATTCCTCCCAGTCGCCCCTCCTCCCCGGTCGCCCCCTTCTTCCCCTACCGCGCCCCTCCTCCCCTGGCTCCAAGTGACGACGACGATGACCTCGACTACTCCGAGAGCGAGCCACCAGCGGCGAATGGCCAGCGGCGACTGGGGCGGCGCCAACGACGAGTTCGTCATTGCGCGGGATGCTGCCCTTGGCTCCGGCCACTCCTCCTCCTGTGGTGGTGCAGCCGTCGTCCACTCATCCGAGCTCCGATGACCGGTGTGCCTCCTTCCCCTGTCTCTCTCTGGTCTCTGCTCTGTGATGGTTGATGGATTGTGGTTGTGGGGATTGGGGAATCTGGGGATGGTCATGGCCTGTGAGAGATGTCGACGGGAGGGGGGACTAGGGGAGGCGAGGTAGAGGCCGAAGCGGCCGGCCGCTGGCGCCGGCGTGCCTATCGTGCCGCGTGTGCTTCCCGTGCCGTGCCGGCCTGAGCACGGCAGATTGTGTTGTGCCGTGCCGTGCCGTGCCGCCCACCATGCCGGTTTGCCAGGCCCGGCCCACCGTTCGTGCTAGGCTAGCATGGCCTGCCACGTCGTGGTGGGCCGTGCTTGGGCCATGCCGGGCCGACCGTGCTTCTGGCTGGCCCAAAAAAGCACGGCTCAAGTCCCAGCTCTATATACAAGGCCTTAGGGTCAAAGTGGGCTGGGATCCATGTGGATGAGCTGGGATTTTGAGCTAAAATCCTGGCCTATCCACGTAGATTCCGGTCAAAGTGGTGCTGCAAATTGGCACTGCTAATTGGCAAGAGTCCCTCTTATCAATTCTGAGGGATACACGATCAGGGAAAACTTTCTCAGGAATTATTTTTCATCCCCACAAATAAATTCGAAATTAGGAAATTTCGGAAAATCTCAGAAAAATTGTTTGAAAATTTTAAATTTTAAATCTGAAATTTTCAGGGGAAATAGAAAAACAAAAAATTTAGTGTTGCTTTTGAGGTTCAAAATCTCAACCTATTGCTCACCAACCACTATCCCTTATCACTAGGCTAAGTAAGTACTTCTTGCTTGGTATTGATTATGAAATTTAGTTAAACTCTAAATAATTCACGAATTTGAGCATTTTTCAGACCTCAACAGAAAACCAAATTTCGACGAAATTGTTTTCCCTGTACACGATGATTGGCTTCTTAACAATGTGCATGCATGTACAAATTAAGGAGATCTATACCTAAAACTGAATTTTTGATGCAAAGAATTTGAGGGGGAAAAACTACTACAAACATCACAAGAAACCAAGCTTAGGGCCTGAGGAAAAGTAATTATGGGGAGACAACCGATGCGTCCAAAGAATCTCAAGTTGTTTGGAGTAAACTAGAAGATATGTGAACTCCACTCCAGGTATTCCTCGAAAAGTGAAGTGAACAACCTAGTAGAACTATGGGTGAAAATAGATTAAATACAAATTGAATAGCGCCATTATCACATTTGTATCCTAATTTTTTAAATTAATACAAATACGACTTCGAATTTTCTCAATACAGATACAAACCAAATGTTGTAGCTAATACAAATTCAAAGCACTATATACAATTAACTGATTCCGATGCAAGCAGAAATTTTTTTTGGGGGGTGGGGGGTTAAAGGATTGTATTCACAAGCTGACGGCATTCGCAATGCAAACTTGTTGCAAATAATGCACAGAAAATAAAGAGACAAGAGACACGAATTTTTTACATGGAAAACCCTTGCGGGAAAAAACCACGGGCGCTCGAAGGCAAATCACTATAATGTGGAGAGTTTACAATGGAGCGCTTGCTCTTCCTACGGGCTACCATGGTACATATTTATAGCGTGAGGGAAAAGAGTCCCACACGAAAAAGGGAATCAAATCAGAGTCGGTTGCTACAGATTGACATCACGTCTGATACCATCTGTGCATGCACCTGCCATGCCACGTCTGACATGAGGCGATGAACTGTCCTACACGGACACGATACGAATGCGGATCAAATTTTAACAATCTCCACCTTGAGCCGAATTCCCTCCAGTAGTCGAAGAATATGATAGACTCATCCAATAAAATTATCATCCATGCCTTGAGCACTGAAAGTCCAAAGGACTAGTGAGTAATACCAACTAAGTCTGAGCATAGCTCAAACTTAGATGCAGGAACTGGTTTTGTCAACATATCAGCTGGATTATCATGAGTACTTATCTTGCTGACTTTAATATCACCCTAAGCAATGACACCTCGAATGTAGTGATACCTAATATCAATGTGCTTTGTTATCTCATGAAACATTTGATCTTTTGTAAGGCAAATAGCACTCTGACTATCACAAAATATTGTAGTGCAAAATATACTTCCACAAAGCTCAGTGAATAAACCTCTTAACCAAATGGCTTCTTTGCAAGCTTCAAAAATAGCCATATACTCAGCTTCTGTAGTAGATAAGGCTACGGTAGCTTGCAAACTTGCTTTCCAGCTAATGGCACACCCTCGAATAGTGAACACATAACCAGTGAGAGATCTTCTTTTATCCAAATCTCCAGCAAAATCTGAATCCACATAACCAACGAGTCTATCTCTAGTCTTCCCAAATTGTAAACAAGCATTAGATGTGCCTCGCAAATATCTGAAAATCCATTAAACTGCTTTCCAATGCTCTTTTCCAGGATTAGCCATGTATCTACTAACCACACTTAATGATTGAGATAAATCGGGGCGAGAACATACCATAGCATACATAAGTGAACCAACTGCACTCGCATATGGAACTTTAGATATGTACTCAATTTCATCATTTGATTGTGGACATGACGCTAAAGAAAGTCTGAAATGTGCAGCTAAGGGAGTACTCACAAGTTTGGCCTTATGTATGTTGAAACGACGAAGAACTTTATCAATATATCCCTTTTGACTTAGATATAATTTGCCAAACTGTCTGTTTCTAATGATTTCCATACCAAGAATCTTCTTTGCTATACTGAGATCTTTCATATCAAATTCACTATTTAATTGTGCCTTCAACTTTGAAATTTCAGCCTTATCTTTTGCAGCAATCAACATATCATCAACATGTAGGAGCAAATAAATAACTGAACCATTAACAACCTTCAAATAAACACAGCTATCATAATTAGATCTTTTAAAATTCTAAGATATCATAAAGGAGTCAAATCTCTTGTACCATTGTCTAGGTGATTGCTTCAAACCATAAAGAGATTTCTTTAAGTTGCAAACAAAATTCTCCTTTCCCGGAATAATGAAACCTTCTGGTTGCTCCATATAAATGTCTTCTTCTAATTCCCCATGTAAAAATGCAGTTTTCACATCCAATTGTTCAAGCTCATAATCATGCATAGCCACAATACTGAGTAAAGTGCGAATAGAACTATGCTTCACAACAGGGGAAAAGACATCTGTAAAATCAATACCTGGAATTTGACTGTATCCTTTTGCAACTAGCCTTGCTTTGTACCTAACCTCTTCAGTTGGTGAAACTCCTTCTTTCTTCTTGAAGATTCATTTGTAGCGAATAGGCTTCTTCTCAATTAGCAACTTGACCAACTCCCAAGTGTCGTTCTTGTCAAGAGATTCTATCTCATCATTTATGGCAGTCATCCATCTTTCTGAATCACTAGAAGAGATAGCCTCTGAATATGATAAAGGTTCTACAATACCTTCAATTTCTTCTGCCACATTTAAACAATAAGCTGCAATATTAGCTTCTTCAATCAATCTCTTAGGAGGCTAAATATTCCTCCTCTGTCTATCAACTGCAATGGAACGTTGTGTTGGTGGCTCAACAATAGGTGCTTCTGAAATATTTTCATTGTCGACTTCTGGTGTAGATCCTGAATCAATAACATGCTCCACCTGCACGCTTGATTGCTTCTCAACAGGAACATCAATAGATGGTTTATCATGTAACATAGCAGACTCATCAAAAGTAACACTTCTGCTAATAACCACCTTTCTAGTTTCAAGATTCCACAATTTATATCCTTTCACACCAGTTTTATAACCAAGAAAAATGCACTTAACTGCTCTAGGCTCTAATTTACCATTGTTAACATGAGCATAAGCAGGACAGCCAAATATTCTTAGGTTTGAATAATCTGCTGAAGAGCCAGACCATATTTCAATTGGAGTCTTCTTATCAATAGCCAAATTTGGTGATCGATTAATCAAATAACAAGCAGTGGAAGCGGCTTCAGCCCAAAAACTCTTAAATAATCCAGAATTTGATAACATGCAACGTACCTTCTCCATGATGGTTCTGTTCATGCGTTCAGCTACACCGTTTTGTTGAGGAGAGCTTGGAACGGTATAATGTCTCACAATACCTTCTGACTTGCATAAAGCTTCAAATTCTCCAGAACAAAACTCTAAGCCATTGTCGATATGTAGCTTCTTGACATGTTTACCAGTTTGTCTTTCAATCATAATCTTCCACTCCTTGAATGTTTTGAATACATCTGATTTATGCTTAACGATATATGCTCAAACTTTTCTTGAGTAATCATTAATGATGGTCAACATGTAGCTTGCACCTCCAAGTGACGGAACGCGGGATTCTCCCCACAAATCAGAGTGAACATAATCCAATATACCTTTTGTAGAGTGAGTCGCAGTACTGAATTACACCCTCTTTTGCTTGCCGAAGACACAATGTTCACAAAACTTCAACTTGTCGATGCTTTGACCATCAAGGAATCCTCTTTTGCATAATTCCTTCATTCCAGCTTCACTCATATGCCCCAGGCGCATATGCCAAAGATTAGTAGCATCAGAATCAGATAATTTATTTGAAGCAATAGTAGCATTAACTGAAATTGTAGTGCCTTGTAGATGATATAAATTGGCAGCCTTCATATTACCCTTTATCACAACAAGAGAACCTTTGGTGACTTTCAAAACTCCACCTCCACCTGAATTCTTGTACCCTTTAGCATCAAGAGTACTCAACGAGATAAGATTTCTCTTCAAATTTGGAATATGACGAACATCTAACAAAGTTCTGATAGTGCCATCAAACATCTTGATCTGGATAGAACCATTGCCTGCAACCTTGCATGGTGTATTATCACACATCAACACTGATCCACTTGGCGTAGCTTCATAAGTAACGAACCACTCACGGTTCGGGCTCATGTGGAACGTATAGGCTGAATCAAGAATCCATTCATCGTCAGCTTTGCAATTACCAGCGAAAGCGATGAGAACATCTCCATCAGAATCTTCTTTGGTGACAACGGTGGCTCTAGGTTCATTCTCTTGTTGATCCTTCTTGAAATTGTTATTTCTCTTTTCCTTATTCTGCAACTTCCAACACTCGGATATGTCATGACCATCTTTCTTGCAATACTTGCATGACTTCCTGTTCTGGATTTAGATCTGCCTCTGTATTTGCTTTTGCTTCTGCCATTTGAATTACCGTTTGAACCCTTCTCGTATTGCCTGCCGCTGATAGACAAACCTTCTGCATGCGTACTTGAACTTTCATTGGAAATCATAAGCTTCATCTTTTCCTTAGCATACAAAGCTTCATAAACTTCACTGAGAGTGAGAGTGAGAGTATCTCGGCTATATAGAATAGTATCTTTAAAAGTAGAGTATGAACTAGGCAGAGAGCATAGCAAAATATGACCCAAATCTTCATCATCATACTTTACCTCCATAGCTTCGAGGTCTGCAACAACTTACTTGAATGCTGTCAGGTGGTTTAACAATGAGGCACCCTCTACCATCTTGTGGGAATAAAGCTTCTGCTTCAGATGCATCTTGCTGGTCAGATCCTTGGTAATGCAAATCTGCTCCAGCTTCAGCCATAATGCGGCGACGGATGTCTCCTTCATAACCTCCTGTAAAATATTATTTGATAGATTAAGATGGATTTGAGATAAGGCCTTACGATCTTTACGTTGCTTCTCATCAGCGGACAATATGGCTGGCATCTTGTCGATCCCTAAAAGTGCATCATCCAAATCAAGCTGTAATAAAATAGCTCACATCTTGACTTGCCATAGAGAAAACCTCGTGTCGCGATCCAACAGCGGAAGATCATTATTTAGAGTCGCCATGCGGAAGAAAACCAAATTTTGCTGGTATGAATCTGTGTATACCTAGCAAAAATCTCTCAAAGCAAAACTCCTGGTACGATCTAAGGTACGCGTAGCAATTTCAGTCAATAAAATAAATGCACAAAAGCAAGAAACCGAAGCCGCTGCTTGCCTTTTTCTTTTGATTCACTGATCTTTATTTCCGTGCCGCTTTATTTGCTTTGCATGGAACTTTTCCAGGCGCTGGTTGCTTCTGCGATCTTTTTCTTTTCTTCGATTTTTGTGCTTGCAATTTGAGTTGGCTGGATGACGTGATGCTGCTTTATGCTTCCACTCCGAGCTGGAGACGAATTCAGATTCGACGAAACGAAGAGACCGCCTCGGATTCGACGTGAACAAGCGAACGCGTGAGACGCGCGGACGTCGATTCGGCGAATTTTATTTTTGATCTCTTTAATCCATAATCTTCTGTGCTCTGATATCACTTGTTGCAAATAATGCACAGAAAATAAAAACACAAGAGGCACGAATTTTTTACATAGAAAACCCTTGTGGGAAAAACCACGGGCGCTCAAAGGCAAATCACTATAATGTGGAGAGTTTACAATGGAACACTTGCTCTTCCTATGAGCTACCGGGATACATATTTATAGCGTGAGGGAAAAGAGTCCCATACGGAAAAGGAAATCGAATCAGAGTCAGTTGCTACAGATTGACATCACATCTGATACCATCTGTGCATGCACCTGCTATGCTATATCTGACATGAGGCGATGAAGTGTTCTACACGGACACGATACGAATTCGGATCAAATTTTAACACGATTCAGGATTACATTGCAGATAAAAAAATATGAAGCGCAAAACATCATGCCTATGATATGATGCAAAAATCAAAAGATTTAGCTGCCAAAGAGAACACTTTGGTATGCAGTTCTAGTAACCACATAGCCTTGCATGTATATAACTGCATTTGGATTAAATACTTGATTACAAATCAACTCATTGTTGCTAAATGAACTACCCCAGCTGAAGCAGAAGATCCAGCATACAGTTACTTCGACACCGCAAATATGAATGTCAAGATGAGAACTAAGGGTTCGTATGTTTATTTCCGCTGCAAGAACTATAAACTCATTTGGGCAATACGGCCTAGCTTGTAAGTGTTGGCCAATAGGCCTATGTACGATTGTTAGTATTAAGTACTCTTCTACTACTCATGTATATCGACGTTATGCAACGATATTATATAGTAGACACTAGCTAATGATTATGAGACTAGTGCCGGTAGCACAGTAGGGTTATGGATTGATACCCCTGGTCCCAACAAATTCCATATCCCAAATACCGCAAGCGGTGCTATGTATATACATTTCTACTAGGTGGAATAAGAAAGAAAGTTTACCTACTTGATCCAAAATGACAGAAAATAAAATCTTTACTTTGTTAAGTTTTATCAAGGCTGAATGGCAATCTCTTCTATGTGCATCTTTTGCCAAAGCTGAATGAGAATATCGTCTTTGTAAAAGCCTGTTTTTTGGTCAAAGCTGAATTGTAGTGCCAGCTTCCGAGGTATGCAGCACAACATCAAAACAACAGGGAAAAGGAGAGTTAATCTGAGCGGAGAACTGGAGATGCACCTGGAAGCAACCCTGCAAGAAAATTGAAATATTCAAGAGTAAAATTTGAATACAAGAAACTACTAGCCGCTGCATCCATGACATCCCCCCCCCCCCCCCCAATGTGTAGGTTGAATGTGCCAGAAAAATTTAAAACGGGCCAAATTTTTTTGGCCAAATTGAGTTTTTTTCAGGGTGGGTTGAGAAAACCGAATTTCGTGAAATTTCATCCGAAAATGTTTTCCCTACTTGGAAGTTCTTTCTTTGTTTTTGAGGTCAATTATAGTGCAATTCATTGTAGGTTTCCTCCCTCTCTAAGAAAAGCCATCATCACTTTCTTATTTAAAAAGAGAGAAACTGGCGTGACTTTTCTCTTTTCTCGCAATTGTCTCTTTCTATCTTGTTTCGTTTGTTCGTTGCCTTATTGCTAGGACAGCAAGGCGGTGAGATGTTAATCTGATTATGTTTCATTTTGCTTAAGGTTTTTTTTACGAAGAACTGTAGGGGGGGCCCCTACAGAAATAAATTAAAATTAAAAAGGTTAAATTTTTGAGCGGTTCCTTCACAATGCAGAGTGACTTCTTGTTTGAAGAGAGCTTTCAAACCATCAAAGTTTGCTTGGTGATTTTCAAAATTTTGTCCATTTCTTTGTTTCCAAATTCCCCATTAAGCTATGATGAAATTTTCAATAAAGAATGCTATTTGGAAGCTCTGTCTAGCAGCAGAAACCTAGAGTATATGATCTGTGGAGCTCAACCAGTCAATTTGTAAAAAATGCCAGCATCTCTTACTGAATGGAAGCTGACAAAAAGATGTAGCAATGTCTCTTCCACCCCTTGTTGACAGAAAACACAATTATAACCACCCTGAACCTGAATAGCAAATTTCTTTCTCTGTAGCAAATCTTGTGTTTAGGCTACCAGTGAGAATTAACCATGCAAAGACCTTCAACTTCATTATTCATTTACTCTTCCATATCCACTACCGGAAAGCTGCTATATGCCGAGTGTCTGGAGTTTTGCCGAGTGCAATCTATCGGGCACTCGGTAAACAACCACTTTGCCGAGTGCCTCCATGGGGACACTCGGCGAAAATAAAACACTCGGCAAAAAATATCTCTGCCGAGTGCTGCAGATTAGACACTTGGCAAGAAGCTCTTTGCCGAGTGCTGCCAAGAAAACACTCGGCAAACATAAAACACTCGGCACCAACCGCCGTCCGTTAGAGGTTAGCCGCCGCCGTTAGAACTTTGCCGAGTGTCTGGAGCTGACACTCGGCAAAGAGCTCTTTGCCGAGTGTTTTGTTTGCGGCACTCGGCAAAGAAATAAAACATTTTCCTTTACTACCCTTCAAACTTTTTCTACTCTCCACATACAACATATGGTACTCCATGTTAAAATTTGGTATATTTTTGTATTTGTTTGTTATATTTAATTAATTAATTGCATTTCAAGCAATTTTTTGAATCAAGTCAAATTTGAACTGCAAGTGATTCAAACAATAGGAAAAAATGAGTAGAAAAATGATATTCATGTTATTCAGCCCGGTTTGAGGCCTTACCTGTGAAATGAAAAGGAATTTCGAACATCTTGTTCAGGAAACACGACCACGAACGTGTGGCCAAATGGTTTTTAAATTTTAAAAAAAGCAAATGAAGTCTGAAAATCATGAGATTTGTCAAGATGTCATGATATCATACGTGGAGGCTGTGGTAAAAAATTGAGAAGATTTCGCATAAGTTGTCACGTACGATGCTTACAAACCGAAGCATTTCTGAAGAAGAAGCATAGAGTTGAGAAGGATCCGGTAAGATTTGGAGTCAAAGTGACGGTCGAATTGTGGTTTGACTACAAAACTTTTTGTATAGGCAATAGACAACAGAGATTGTTTCATGTGAAATTTTGGTAATTTTTCGGATCCGTTTGATAATTTTAATTTTTAAACTGCAATTATAGAATTTTAATTGATATAAATTGAATTTGAGCTATAACTGCATGAAATAATGGTCTAATATTCGTAGAAGCATCGAATATGCATTGTTGAGTGAATTTGACAAGGCATTTTCAAAGTACATTCGAACAAATTTGTAAAACACGTTATGGAAAAGAAAGAGAGGAAAGGAAGTTTTATTAAAAAAATATTTGCCGAGTGCCTTGTGGGCGACACTCGGCAAAGGAGGAGGGCTTTGCCGTGTGCCAGATCGGGGGCACTCGGCAAACAACACAAACAAAACGTTTCCCCGCGGCCGCGCTCACACACGCAACAAACACAGCCCTCCGCCTCCGCCTCCGCCGGCTCCCTCCGCCTCCGCCTCCGCCTGCTCCCTCCGCCTCGGCTCCCTCCGCCTCCGCCTCCGCCTCCGCCCGGCTCCCTCCGCCTCCGCCTCGCCTCGGCTCCTCCGCCTCGCCTCGCTCGCCGGTTCCCTCGCCTCACTTTGCGCGCACGGCACTGCGCCGCCACCGGCGGGATCGGGAATTGGGATTGAAAATTTGGAATTGCCCGGTGATGGTGAGCTCCAGTGCTCCACTGCCTGTCTGCCCAGTGCCTAGGCTCCATCTTAGATTACTTTTTGATTTAGCATGTAATCCATGGTGGTAATTGGTATGCTGTATGCAGATATGCCGTGTTGATTGTTGAAGATATTGATGTTTCTGGGCTTGTGCAAGGAACTGTCATTAATTTCAACAGAGCAAGAAGTGTCACAGTGAAGCCATCTGGGACCATTAGTGCAACAGGATTAGGTAACTTATTGTTGCTTTTTGTCTTGATTAGCCATTCCTGATAATGTGGAAGGACATAGACATTACTTCACAATGTCTTGATTGGAAATGTCTTGATTGTTGCTTTTATGCAAGTATTAGAGTTGCAACATGCAAGTTTTTAGAGATAGCTAATCAGGGGAGGACATGCCACTTGATAGTTAGGCCGTGAAAGAAATTACCATTCAATGGAATTATGGTGATCTGTTCAAAATCCAAGTAGTTCACCTCCCTTATCTATGGATTGCGACATGATATGGATGTTTTAACTTGTAGTAGGTAATGCTAAATTGTAGAGACAAGCTTAACATCCATGCTTCATATTTAGTTAGATAATGACATTGTATTATTTTGTAAAAAAGTAAGATTTTTTAGCAAAATAATTGGTTGGTCAATATAAGGTGTTAGTTTGATACCCACATGATGGGTAGAATTCGTGAGAAATGTAGAGAAATACATGGTTTTAGCAAGGCATTAGTGAGCCATTTTTGACTTCATTCATTGCCAAAACTCACCCCACCGAATTTTTGTATTAGATTATACCACATTGGATAATAATTTTTAGTTAGGCATACCACTGATTCAAATCCGGGTCCGCCATGTCGCGCGCCTCGCACGCCCGCCGCCGCGCCGCGCCGCCGCCTGACCTTGGCCGAGGGCGGTTCTGGCTCCCGATTGCGCGGTGTACCTCGCTTCGGGTTGGAGCCGTGGGCGTCTCCTCGGCTCCGACAGCTTGTCTTCCCACGTAGACAATCTACGTGATGTGAGTTACCCTTTCCTTGCTCGGTTTACGCTTCAGCTATTTATTCATGTTCATAGATTACGTAACCTAGTTAGGCGTCTCCTGTTCGAAAGAGATACGGTTGGAAATATGCAGATCTTTGCATATCTATAACCGATCTGCTTTTGATTGTCCATATTTTTGGACAGCCCGAGGATGTGTAGATGGGGTTAGTTTCATGGTCTACTCGATCCGCGACAGTTTCGCATCATCTCCCCGTTGTTCTCCGGATACACAATCTCCTGTCGGGACGTGTATTTGGAGAACAATGGGAGGTGCTGCCAAATTCTGTCTCGGATAGGAGTAGAGCATGGAAACTAACCTCATCTACGCATCCTCAGTGGGATTAGGACCTATCTTCACCTATTAGATAGGAGAAAAATCGTGTAGATGCATTTGATTCTTATATTACTCCTCGATATGTTAGAGGATGGATGACCGTGAGTGGATGTACACGGCCGCTCAAGTCGTGGTTCGTTGTCCGATGAATGGATTGAGAAGACCGATGCTTTCTTGGAACTAGCATTTGCCAAGGTTAAAGGAGTGCGTGCACTTGGTGTCCTGCAGCGGATGTGCAAACACGCGTCGACAAACAAAGGAGGTCATGGGTAAACATCTTTGCAAGTTTGGATTTACTGGCAGACTATACCCGTGGATCTACCACGGTGAATCCGATCGTATGAGAGAGGAGGTCGTGAGACCACGCGTCGAGGATTATGATGCTGATGGCGGGTAGGAGACATGTTAAATGACTATCATGAAGCACACTTCACCAAGGGCGTAGGGAGGAGGAGCGGAGGCAACCGCAAAGCGATACGACATGTTGTCTCGGGTACGTAAACCCCTTCACGGCTAGACGAAGGTTTCTCAACTGGATGGCATTGGACGCGTAATGGCCTTGAAGTCCTCGTTTAGCGTGAGTCGAGACGCCTTCGATGCTATGTTGACAGTTTTTGGCAGCATGCTTCCGAGGGTCACATTCTGCCAAAGAGCATGTACGAGTCAAAGAAACTCCTTCGTGCACTTAAAATGCCATATGAGCAGATACATGTTTGTCCGAAGGGGTGCATCCTATTTAGGAAAGAACACGCGGAAGCAAAGTACTGTGCAAAGTGTGGATCCTCTAGGTTCCTGGAGGTAGACTCTGGTGATGGTCAGAAGAGGTAGCTTGCGATCCCGTGAAAATCCTACGGTACCTTCCGCTCATACCGAGGATCCAACGGCTATACATGACCGAGGAAATCGCGAAGCAGATGACATGGCACAAAAATGGACGTCGATACAATCTCGAGAAGTGGTACATCCATCCGATGGTGAAGCATGGACCCACTTTGATGTGATTCATCATGAGAAAGCTCTAGAGGCTCGTAATGTACGTGTTGCGGCCGGCAACAGATGGGTTCAATCTTATGGAATGATGGCCGCCCCATACACTTGTTGGCCTGTTCGTTATCCCCTCAATCTCCCCGGCCCCTCTTCCAACGACAGAACATATTCTTGTTGATAATTCCTGAACACCCGGGGAATAATATGGGTGTGTTCATGGAGCCTGTGATTGATGAATTGGTCCGTGCTTGGGAGGAAGGGGTATGGACATATGACCGAGCTACAAAGAGAAACTTCAAAATGCATGTTTGGTACCACTACTCCCTGCATGACTTCCTGGCGTATGGGATATTCTGCGGCTGGTGTGTTCACGGGAAGTTCCCATGCCCAGTATGCAAGGCAGCTCTGAAGTTCATTTGGTTGCTGAAGGGTGGCAAGTATTCTTCGTTCGACAAACATCGACAATTCCTCCCTCTTGACCATGCATTCAGACGAGACATCAAGAACTTTACGAAAGGTGTCGTAGTTATAGACCCTGCACCGCAGATGATGACCGGTGCCGCGGTTCGTGCTCAGATAGATGCCCTCGAGGTCAATCAAGAAGAAGGTGGTTTTGTGGGATATGGTGAGCAACATGCATGGACTCATAAGTCGGGCTTATTGAGGCTCCCCTATTTTGATGACCTTCTTCTTCCACATAACATTGATGTAATGCACACTGAAAAGAATGTCGTCGAGGCACTTTGGGCAACAATCATGGACATTCCTGATAAGACAAAGGACAACATTAAGGCTAGAGTGGATCTGGCAACGTTATGCGATAGACCAAAGCAAGAAATGAAGCCTCCTAGAGGCGGCAGGACATGGAGAAAGCCTAAGGCCGAATTGTCTTGACCAGCCCCAAAGGAGGGAAGTACTAGAATGGTTCCAAACGTTAATGTTCCTCGATGGGTATGCAATAATCTGAGGAGGGGAGTGAACTTATCTACTATGCGAATCAATGGGCTCAAGAGTCATGACTACCACATATGGCTTGAGCGGCTTCTTCCGTGATGGTTCGAGGCTATTTCCCGAGCATGTCGGCTAGTCTTTGTGAGTTGAGCAATTTCTTCCGCCACTTTGTGCCAAGGAGTTATCTCGGACCGTGATTGCAGACTTGGAAAGAATGGCACCGTGTTGCTCGTAAGTTGGAGAAGATCTTTCCACCCGCTTCTTCAATCCGATGCAGCATTTGATTTTGCACCTCCGTATGAGGCACGAATGGGGGCCCGTGCAGGCCGTTGGTGCTATCCAATTGAGAGATGTCTAAAGGTTCATCGAACTAAATGTAAACATAAATGCAAAATTGAGGCTTCCGTTGCAGAGGCATACATTTTGGAGGAGGTGTCAAACTTCACAACAACGTACTATGATGACAACCTTCCTAGCGTGCACAATCCACCCCTTGTTACAATGTCAAGAAAATGAATCGAACCTCAGCATTTTCCGAGGGCAACTCGGAAGTGCAAGTGATGCGACCCCCAAGACCTTGAAACATGAAGAGTGGCGCACTATCATGCTATATGTGTTGAACAACCTTTCCGAAGTGGAGCCGTACATGCGGTAAGTTGTCAACAAACTTGTTCTCGAGTAGTCACTATTCTGCATCCAACCCCCTTGTTTCTCGTTGGTGCAGGGAATTTCATCATCAATTCTGGCGTGAATCAAGGGAACCTACCCCGCAGGAAGCTGAGACCCTTCTTAGACAGGGTGCGGGAAATGGAATGCCCGATTTCATTTCTTGGTTCAAACAGAAGGTACTGTCCAATTTAGCTCGTACTTAGTTTGACATTACAAGTTGCTCGTACGGGCGAATAATATAACGAACTATCCTGCTTGAGCTTGCAGGGCCAAACCGATGCGTCTATGAGTGCCGAGTTGAGACAGGTTGCCGATGGCTGTGCCTATAGGGTAAGCTCATTTACCGGTTATGACGTGAATGGATATCGCTTTCACACAACAAGACATGAGCAGAGTCGGCCCAATCGAAGAACCACAAACAGCGGAGTTTTTACGCCTGGCCTTGATGGGGTCGAGTATTATGGAAGAATTGAAGAAATATACGAACTCACGTTTCATGGTTGCAAACCTCTTAATCCTGTCATATTCAAATGCCATTGGTTTGATCCTGAAGTAACGAGACGGACCCCTAATCTTGGGCTAGTCGAAATTCGACAGTCATCCGTCTTACCAGGAGATGATGTGTATATTGTGGCTCAACAGGCCACGCAAGTTTATTATCTCTCATACCCGTGCCAAAAAGACGACCGTCTTAAGGGTTGGGATGTTATGTATAAGGTATCGCCACACGGTAAACTACCTGTCCCAAACAATGAAGATTACAACTTTGACCCAAACACATATGACGGAGAGTTCTTTCAAGAAGAGGGGGCTAGAAGGGAGTTTTGAGATAGACTTAACTGAAGCGATCGGAATGGAAGTAGACAATGAAAGGGTTGTTGACGAGGACGCTGGAGATGAGGTTCAAAATGTGAAGGACTTAGAATTACTTCAGCAATTACATTCAGGCAATGACAGTGATGACAACATTGCTCCTTCGAATAGTGTTGATTATATGGACATGGCCGATAGTGATGATGAGACTTATGATCCAGCTAATCCCGATCATGATGATTATTTCTAATACATGTAATACTTTGTTATTTTCTAATTATGTTTTGTTTATTTTGCATCTCTTTCTAAGTACGTCTTGTTTATCTGTGCTTATTGGTTTACTCTTTTTAATTGCAGGTGATTGAACAAAGATGGTGGGCGGTATGAGGAACGTAAGGTCGCTTTACCAAAGACGGCCCGATGCACCGTGGCGCAATGGGAGCAGGAGTAGGAGGAGCGGGAGGAGCAGCAGGAGCAGGAGCACTCTTGAGAGGGAGCGGGAGGAGGAGCGGGAGGAGGAGCGGGAGCGGGAGGAGGAGCAGGAGGAGGAGGAGGAGGAGGAGGAGGAGGAGCAGGAGGAGGAGGCGGCAGGGGGTTCCGCTTCCTCTGGTTCGTCGGGTGTCTGGTTGCGAGGTCCCTCGACCCTCCCGAGGTGACCGATACCTCGTGAGAGATGCCCGCTGATTCGACCCACTGGGGCTAGGTAAGTAAGTTTAGATGTTATCACTACTTTTTCATTTGATATGTTGAAAATCACAATAGAAACTAATAATTTATCTTAATCACTTGGGCAGGGGTTGGACGCTTGTGGCTGCAGGTGATCACAAACGCCATGTCAATGGCATCCTGGGTCTTTTGTGCAGGCTACACTTCCCTGGCCTGGTTGCGTTTGGTGGAGGGCAGGAGCCGGCCTACACGTGGGACCACTACGTCGCCTTCCCCGATTTACCAGATCGGGATGGCAGGGTATTCGCCAACAAGGCGGAGCGGGTGACGGCCGAGCTGTGGGTAAGTCTTCCTCGCACTACATTGCTCAATACATCGCATTCATTGGACATTCTTGAAATAATGACTGGATACATCGCGTCTATATGCAGGATTTCTTCAGATGCCAGGAGGGATATGAGGCCAAGGCGGCTAGTGTGGCTCACAAAGCCTGTTATAAACTCGTGAAGGACATGCATTACGAGGCACGCGTCCAGGCCATCGTAACATACAACGCTACCTACCTTGGAGTGAAGATCAAAAAAACTCAAGCAAGAAACATGAGGTGATCCGGAAGAATACATGCGGTAAATATAGAACATTAATACTGATTTTTTCCGAGATTAAGTACGCTTAATTTGATCTTCTTATATGTCATATACTTGATGACGTGTAGGTGCCTCCGTGGTGGTGTGCCCAGCATCTCCGGCCTTTGGCACGATGGTGGACAAGTGGTGCGCCGCGAGTGGGAGGAGACGCAACGCTTGCCGAGCGGCGTTTGATGATGCCAGCGCACCACACCATCAAGGAAACCAGAGCCTCGGCGAATTCGCGGCTACATGGGTACGCGAATTCATTTCTTTATTATAACGCTCAATTCTGCATAATTTCTAATCATCTTGCTGTTTTTTCGCAATGTCGTCACATGGTGGCCAGCCTTACTCCCATTCAAGGCATGGGCTTTGGCCCACAAGGGCAAGGCGACGTCCGACGTCGACTACAACCCGAGGACCCGCCTCGGTGTACAGCAATGTGATCGTCCACACCGCCTCGGTGAGTACACATCGATGGCAAGGGCGGTCCATGGGCCGAGTACGATCCGAGCACCTGTGACCTTGATGGAGAAGTCGTCATGAGGGTGGGAGGAGGCAAGAAGCATGGGCGGTACTGGATTGGCGACAAAGACACTCGACACGGCCACTACTCCCACTCTCTCCCAGATTCGAGCAAGGAGCACGAGCTCAAGCCCGACCATACGCCCACGGCGGACACCGCATGGATCCGGATGGAGGCACTCCAGTTATTTCTGTTTTATTCGTCGTTCATTAATTTTTACATATCTTTGCTTTGCATTGTAACATTGGGGTGAAATATTGTAGGCCTAGCTGGAAGAAGAGAAGAGGCTACGGGAGGAGATGGCAGCGAGGATGGAGGCCGATCGGCAGAGGAAGGAGGCCGAGCGGAGGATGGAGCAGATGTTTCAGTGGATGCAAAGTCTTGGCGAGAGGATGGGTCAACCTCTGCCACCGGAGCTATTCCCTCCTCCACCTCCTCCTGCAACTACTCCTGTGAGTTTGCCTTCTCTACCTTGAGCTCTTTACTTACCATGTTTATTGCTTTCGCTTGTGCTTTGCTTGTATGAGCTCTACCTTCTTAGATTAGCTATAGGCAAGTTGATAGGATTGTCTCTAAGTTGCAAAACTCTTTTGTGTTGAGGGCAAGTTAGAACACACTACAAAAACCTTAAGTCCATATCTCTTGTGCATTGCGGCCTAACTTCCAAGTCAGCATCAAGTTCCTTTCACCTGAGCTAGTGGAGTATGAATGTTTAAGTTTGTATGTTCCTACCTTAAATCTTGTCTCACACATGCAATCTCTTCTCCTTTGTGCAGAATCAATCGGCAGCTTCGAATAATGTGCCTCATGACCCACCACATCAGTCGGGTGGCCAGCTTGGTGAATGATACTTGTGGTTGTGATGCTTATTGTGAATGGTACTTGAAGATACTTGGATTTGCATTTGTGGTTCACTTGTGGTTGCACTTGGATTACTTGGTTCACTTGTGGTTGCACTTGGTTCACTTGGTGATGCACTTGGATTATATGTGATATATTGTGGTTGCACTTGGTTCACTTGGTGAATGGCACTTGTGGTGATTACTTGTGTACTATATGTGATATATTGTTGATATATCTGTGATATATTGTGACTTGTTTGAGTGGGGTGCAATAAACAATTAAAATAGGCAGTTTTTGGCCACTTTGCCGTGTGTTACACTCGGCAAAGGGAGGCTTTGCCGAGTGTCATAGTAAAAACACTCGGCGAAGTAACATTTCTGTGCATTCTGGGAACATACTTTGCCGAGTGTTTTGGCTTTGCCGAGTGTCATGGTAATGACACTCGGTAAACTTTTAGTCTTTGCCGAGTGTCTTTACCATGACACTCGGCAAAGCTTAAGATTTTGCCGAGTGTCATTACCACAACACTCGGCAAACTGGAAGGATTTGCCGAGTGCCATTCTGTCCTGGCACTCGGCAAAATACGCCGTCACCGTGTTCTCACTGTCCACTGACCTTTTTTTTGCCGAGGGTCGTTTGGCACTCGGCAAAGCCTTTGCCGAGTGCTCGATGAAAGCTCTCGGCAAATAGCTCTTTGCGCCGTAAACTATGCCGTGTGAGCTATGTTGCAGTGGCACTCGGCAAAGCCTTTGCCGAGTGTTTCTCGTGCTTTGCTGAGTGCCACCGGCACTCGGCAAAACTGCTGAGCCCTAGTGGAATGGAGCAGGAGCTTCTATACTCTGAAAGGATAGTTTATAGTACCTCTGTGAAGGGTAATTGCCATTTCCCCATATGTAACTCCTAGTGTCTTTTCCACCGTGATTTGGCTGATTCTGTTGTAATAACTTTTTGTAGCTGATTGTATTCCCCGTATGCTTGAACTGATAATGGGATGTTGTAAAGATCTTGTATGCTGCCGTTGTCCATGTATGGAGCCGTGGAGATATTGTTGGACCGATGCTAGCAATCAGAGCGGATGATTGATTGCGGAAGATTTTTTCCCAAGTATTCAGAATCTACACTCAAATGACTATGAGTCATCAAGTTTATATTACATCTCCTACTCTCAAATGACTATTCGAATAATTTTACATTCTGTAGAGGTTGCACACTTTGCCCCCATGATATAAATATCCCACCATATTATACATGTCACGCGATACCATCGGTACTCGATTTGAGAGGTCATAATGAAGCTTTTACATTACCGGTCCTAACAACCATCGCACTATTATTCCCTTCTCAAGATGGGGAGTGCCTTCCAGCATCTAAGGACTCATACAATGTGTCGGGTAAACCTTCCTTGCTAGCAAGGTCCCTTCGAATATAGAGTCTGCACCATACCTGCACTAACCCAAAAATCACCTATAATCTACCACCTGCAGTGAAGTTGCTAGCACACGGTACATATTATGCTAAAGCCTTTCCATAAAGGCACATGTGGTCGTACATTATTTCTTAAGTGTAATTGCACCATAGTCTTGGTTCTTAGTGGCCCGAACAAGACATCCACAAACTAATGTCTCGTGCTCATTGTACCGGTCTCCACAACAACTCGCTCAAGTCCAAAACATGTGTTTCTATTTTGTTTGCTAATTAAAATAACAGAGGTAATACCTCTAGATAAAATTTTAAGTATCTCCTATTTTTTAAATATTTTTAATATATTTTCAATCTAACACATATACTCCCCCTATTACGCCCCGTGGAATGCCCGCGCGGGGAGGGCCTCCACGTCGCCCGCGCGCGCTCCGGCCGGCGCGTGGCGCGGGAATTTCGGTACGGTCGGGTGACCATTTTTGCGAAAAAGTCCCTGCGTTTTCCTGAAATTACATAAAGGTCCTTGATCCTCGCGAAAAGGTCCCTGCCAGTTTTTTAAAACACTTTTTTTGAAAACACCCCTCCACTTCACCGAAATTTTGTATACTTTGCAGGATAGCGCCCCGCGGTTTTCTAAAATACAGACGGGTCCTCGTTTAGTTACGTACAGGTCCTCAATTTTTTACGAAAAAGACCTTTGGCTTTTTTGAAAATATGCATATGCCCTCGATTTTTTTAAAAACTCCTCACGAATTATCGTTTCTTTTACTTCGGTACACACGGTGCCTGGCGCGGCGTGGCGCCACGCCTATGAGGCTAGTAGTATCAATATGGACGTGGCTAAATGGAGCCTCCACAATGACTCCGTACACTTCCGTGTCACGGGTTACCCCATCCCTTACCGACACCAATCCGACGGACGCCGCGCCTATGAGGCTAGTAGTATCAATATGGGCGTGGCTAAATGGAGTCTCCACAACGACTCCGTACACTTCCGCGTCACGGGTTACCCCATCCCTCACCGACACACCAATCCGACCCGCCGCTATTCCCGCACGCCACCCATCTCTCTCCTCTCCTTTCCCCATCCCCCGTTTGCTTCCGCCTCTCCGCTCCTCTCTTCCTCTCTTGGATTCTACACACTTCGAGATTTCGTCCGAGGCTGGCGAGGGGGTGCAGCAGCGGGGCCAGGATCTACTCCTTGCGAGGGGTTGCAGGTTGCAGCGGCAGGGCCAGGATCTACTCGCGGCGTGTTTCCCTCCGCCAGGTCTCATCCGATCTGGTGTCAGCTAGGGTTTCGGTTTTGATCTGAATTTTGGGGAATTTTTTGGTGATTTTGCTTGTGTTGGGGTGTCGCGGTGGTGCAAGAGGGGGAAGGAGGACTACTCACCGGTGATCCTGGAGAGGAAGAAGTCGTTCAACGAACTTGTGGTCCATGAGGCCACCGACGACGACAGCTCCGTCGTTGTGCTGTACCCGAACGTCATGGAGAAGCCACAGCTCTTCTGCAGTGACACCGTCCTCCGCGAGGTACGATGCGGACTGATCTGAGCTCTCACTTTTTGGGAATTTTTGAGCCGATTAGCCTGTGTCGTTGTGAATAGTAGATTTGTCAAGGGTAGAACCATTTTTTTCAGTGTTCCAGAAGATTTTTAAGTGCATGCTTATGCAGCTGCCCACTGGATACTGTCCATCTTTCTCTGTGCTTTCTGAACCCTGATTATGTGCTTAAGTGACTGCATTTGTTGGTTGTTAGCAGTTTGTGTCTGGTATCCAGGACTATTTATTACATTCTTTTACTTTTTAGTGTAATGTATTTAAATGTAGCTATAATCCTAGAATTTACATGCATGGTTATCACGGCGAAATCGGTGACCACGGCGAGTGAGAGGCGCCTGGACGCCTAGGCGACCTCCAGGCGAGCGCCATATCCAGGCATTCCAGCAGTTACATGCATGTATCTCATACCCCTCGGCGTATATGAAGCCAACGACCCCTCCGCCTCCTCTCATATGCACGTATTCAGGCACGTATTCTTCTTTGATTTGCTCACATTATGTTGGATCCTCTGTTAAATGTTTTTGATGGTTTAATATTGTATCCTGTATGTTGACATATGTTGCAGTTAACACTGCAACTTGTTCTGAAATCTGTAACGTAGTTTTTTTTACTTGCGGCGTAGCATATTGCAATATTTAGCTAATATTGTTACAGTAGGAGACATCCTGTGCCCAGACCCCAGCATAAATGAAACCTTTGGGAAAAACTTGTAAGTTGCTCAGTGCTTGTGCTTTCCGAGTGTCAAATAATAGGTGGGTTCTTTCAGTTGTAGCTAATGTCTTTTGGTTTTAGTGTGAGCACTTGTGTGAAGGAACCGGGTGCCGATAAGCCGCTTTGAAAAGACTATCTCGATAAGCCATTTCAAAAAGGCGGCGAAGAAGTCGTCCTGTTTGTTTGTTCGAGAAAGCTATAAACCATAGGCCCCATTTTTTTTGCCTTATGGCTTCCCCAAACAAACAAACGGGATGACTTCTTCATCGCCTTTTCAAAGTGGCTTATCAGCTTATTAGCATTCGGTTCATTCGCACGAGCGCTCGCTTTAGGGGTAAAAACCATTAGCCATAGCTAAAAAGAAAGGCCCATAAGCTGAAAAGGTGGATGTTCACTTCTTGATGTTGATTGGAAGTGAATCTTACCAAGTTTTGTTAGTTCCTTTCAGTTTGTGCTTTGTACTAATCTTGCTTTCAGTGAAATGAGTTTAGGCATGTGTTCTAGCTTTTCCAAGGAAGTTATGAATCGATTTGGAACCTACTGTTATTGACGAAGTGTACGACAAGGCCATTCGACCAGCTCTCCCATCCAGAGCAGCTCATCAGCTACAAGGAAGAGCTGCCAACAACTTTACTCATAATAGAATTCCTTATGAGTGGGAGGATTGCTGGCCTCCCAGCCTGTCCACATCGCCTGCTTTGCAAAAGAGCCCTCTGGATTGCTCGAAATCATGCAGGCACCCTTCGTTTGCTGCTGTCCGTCTGCTCGCTTGGCTAGGTCAAAAGGGTGATAAGGTAATGAAATTGATGTGTCGTTATTTGATAGGACTTTCCCTTTACCGTATAGCTATAGGTACCTTTGATAAAGAGATGATGCTTGACGCATGTTGTTTGCCGATTTTATGTAAACATGCCCATTTCTGCTTAGCAGTTCTGAGAAGTCATTTTATATTTGCATAAGAAGTTACCAATTTAATGAAATTGATTTAGTTTTTAGAACTGTAGACATTGCTACAATTTTTCCATCTTTGCTTAGATCAGATTTACGGGGGATTCAATGTATATATGATAATAAAGATTTCTATCCTTAGCCACTTTACTCGGACCATATAGAATGTTTATGTATGAATAGACCGTCATGTTCGCTAAGATAAGAGCATGCCACACCGAGACTTTGGCTCTTCAATTGCTTTGTAGTGCTGCACCATCCGTTTACCGGGGAAGAGATCTCGAACTCGGTGAGAAGTGGTTGCAGCAACGCTCGCCATCACGAGATGTTAGCACGGTCGTCGAGGTCCTGCCATGCCCGTCTGCTGGACATGCCACCAACCAAGCCAAAAAGACATTTGCAACATCTGCAGCCAGTAACTCCCAAGATGATGGCAAACTCGTCAATCGAAAGGCCGTAACAATCAATGCGGAAGTGCTCGTCAGCAATCTGAAGAGGCACCGCCTGGCGAATCCAGAGCTAGGCATCTGGTCGCCATTAGCCACCGTGACGCACAGATCCGGGCGCGACACCAGATTGACATTAGCTGCTTATGCATAGACCTTGAGTCTACCAGAGCAAGGCACTCCACTGATCCCAATTTGATGCGTAGTTGCATGGTATCTACCAGGCAAATGCCAGTGAGTGCATAAAGAGAGATGCCCAGATCTTCGTCTGTATTTGGAGCGTAAGCAGAATGATCGTCGGTGGAATCATCTGGCTGGAAGTCGATGAAGAATATCCTCTTGCATTTATGTCCTTGATGGTGCACTTTATTGATGTCCCGTTTGCGCTGGTGAGCGATTACAAGGGTCAGGGTGCCAACCATGCCGTTGGTGCTCCTTCGGCCTTATAGATAATATCGCCGCAGCCTGTCTGCATTCTATGTGTGACGAAGAGTCTATCCTTCCAGGGTGGCGAGACAATATGCTCTACGCTGCAGAGCTGTAGCGACGATGTAAGGGCCCTCCCACTTGGACTCCAGCTTGCCAACTGTCGCCGCCTAAGCGCCATTTTGAGGATGAGATCTCACGGTTGGAATTCGCGTGAGTATACGGCGCGGTTGTGCGCGCGTGCCATCTAGCGCGCGTACTTGGTGACATGTTGGGTATCGCTCACCCGATCCCCGCTTAGAAGATCAAGGGACAGCTCACGCTCTTCCATTGGGGTCTGGACTAGGACCCTCCGCGAGCCAGCCTTATTTCCTCCGGTGTAACTGCTTCATCGCCGAAGAGGAGCTTAAATGGCGTGAACCCTATCGGACGTGTGACTCTCGTGCGAAGGGACCAGAGTACGCTATGAAGCTCGTCTGGCCACTTGCCCTTTGGTAAGCTGACGAGGAGCTTTTTGACTTCGGCAGAGATGGTGCCATTCGCTCGCTCGACGACTCCGTTGGACTGTGGGTGCCCAACCGAAGCAAATCGAAGCGTGATGCCCATGGTGTCGCAGAATGCCTTGAATGGAGCAGAATCGAATTACAAGCCATTATCCACGGTGAGCTCCCTGGGGACTCCGAAGCGGCATATGATGTTCTGCCAAAGGAAGCGCTGCATGGCCGCGGAGGTTACCCTGGCCAGAGCAACGGCTTCGGGCCACTTGGAAAAATACTCCAAGGTGACTACGACGAGCCGAAGATTTCCTAGGGCTCGCGGAAGTGGCCCGACGACGTCGATGTCCTACCGTGCCAATGGCCACACCGACGGGATAGGCTACAGACTCGTCGGGGGTCTGCAGATGATCTATCCCATCCATTAGGAACCTTGACATCGACGTACGAGGTCTTCTGCATCAACGACGGCGGTTGGCTAGTAGAAGTCTTGTCTAAATGCCTTGTCGATGAGGGACCTCAGCGCAATGTGCGAGCCACAGAGCCCCGCATGAATCTCCGCGAGGAGGTGCTTTCCTTCGTCGCGCGAGAGACATCGTAGAAGTGGGGCACAGACTCCCTTGTAGAGGACACCGTCTTGCATTGGAAGGATCTAGCGCGATGCTGCATACGCCGAAGCTCGAGGGGGTCGTCTGGCTCTGCTATGCCTTGCAAGGAACCGTATATAGGCTCCCGCTAGTCGCCCTGCTGGGAAATTTGATGGACGAGGGCCGCATCGCGGTTGTCTTGAGAGATGGCTGCCACGGGCAGGACCTTGTAAAATGCTCCCTCGGGGAGGGGGAGCTGCTGGCTGGCGGCCTTTGCGAGGACATCAGCTTGTTTGTTATCCGCACGAGGGATGGCCTTGACCGTGATGCCCAGGAAGTGGTGCTCCTTCGCTCTCACCGCCGCCAGGTATTTGGCCAGCTTTGGGTCCTTAGCTTGGTAAGATTTGTCGACGTGGCCTGCTACCAGACGTGAGTCGGTGCGGACAAGGACCCTTCGTGCGCCAAGAACTTTAAGCTTCGCGAGGCCAAAGAGCAGCTCCTCATATTCGGCTGTGTTGTTGGTAGCTGGAAATCCAAGGCGCGCCGAGTACAGCAGACAGTGCCCCTCCGGCGTAGTGACCACCGAGCCGACCCCAGCGCCCGGAGCGTCGTAAGCCCCGTCGGTGTTGAGCGTCCACATCGAGTCCTCTAGCTGTTGCACGTGCTGAGCTGGCGGAGTCCATTTATCGAGGAAGTCTGCAAGGACTTGAGACTTGATTGCTGTTCGTGAGGCGTACATCAAGGAGAACGGTGCGAGCTCGGCTGCCTACTTGCCAATACGCCCCGTGGACTCCTTATTGTGCAACATCTCCGCCAGAGGGAACGAGGATGGCACGGTGATAGGATGGGCAAGGAAATAATGCTGGAGTTTCCTCGAGGCCATGACCAGCGCGTAAGCCAACTTTTGAAGCTCGGTATACCGCGTCTTGGCGCCTTGGAGGGCTTCAGAGATGAAGTACATGAGCCACTGAAGGGCGCCCTCCTCGAGGACAAGGACAGCGCTGACCGCTGTTGCTGTAGCGGTGATGTAGAGCAGGAGGGGAGCCTCTAGTGCCGGGGCGACCAATGTGGGAAGGCTTTTGAGGTGCTTCTTGAGGTCGTCGAAAGCCTTCACGCAATCATCATCACAGTGTAACCCGTCGCAGCTACGAAGGGTCTTGAAAAATGGCAGGCTCCGCTTCGCTGCCTTGGATAAGAAATGACTCAGCGTGGCCATGCGGCCAGTAAGCCTCTGGACCTCCCTCGTCGTCTTAGGCGGCTCCATGGCGAGGATCATGTCGACCTTGTCGGGATTTGCCTGGATGCCGCGTCCGGACACGAGGAAGCCCAGGAGCTTCCCCGTTTGCACGCCGAAGACGCACTTGTTCGGGTTGAGCTTGATGCCCGCTCTCCTGAGGTTGTCGAAGGTCTCCTGAAGATCCTGACCGTAGGAGACGAGCTGCTTGGTTTTGACCACCACATCATCGACGTAAACCTCCACGTTCCTTCCGGCTGGGCGGCCAGTGCCAGCGCGACGAGACGAGTGAAGGTTGCCCCCCGCATTCTTCAGGCTGAAGGGCATCCAGGCGAAGTAGTACGTCCCTACCGGCGTGATGAAGCTGGTCTTGCCCTCGTCGTCCTTGGCCATGTGGATCTGGTGGTAGCTGGAGTATGTGTCTAGGAAGCTCATAAGCTCGCACCCCGCCATGGCATCCGCCAGCTGATCTATGTGCGGCAAGGGGTAGTTGTCCTTCGGACATGCCTTGTTAAGGGCGGTGAAGTCGATGCACATGAGCCAGGCACCGCTAGCCTTTTTCACTAGCACCGGGTTGGTGAGCCAGTCTGGGTGCTGGACTTCGCGTATGACTCTTGCTTGGAGAAGCTTCGCTACTTCTACCTTGGCCGCTTGCTGTCGTTCGATCGACATGCGTCGGAGCCTTTGCCTGACTGGCTTGGTGTCGGGGCGGACTGTTAAGGTGTGCTCGATGAGAGTGCGGTTTACGCCCTTTATGTCATTTGGGACCACGCGAAGATGTCCGTGTTGTCCCGGAGAACCCGGAGTAGGTCCTGCTCAACCTCCGGGGGAACGCCCTCGCTGATGGACACATATTGACCTTCGGCTTGCAGAGGCACCCTCTTGACTTCGCCCTCCGGGCGGGGCTTAG
Organism: Dendrocalamus sinicus; assembly: GCA_036346575.1. Lineage (NCBI taxonomy): Eukaryota > Viridiplantae > Streptophyta > Magnoliopsida > Poales > Poaceae > Dendrocalamus > Dendrocalamus sinicus. The sequence continues at coordinate 28,100,357 of CM070652.1, read as the reverse complement.
GCGTCCATCCGGGAGCAGAGGGCGTGTCTGCCTTTGCGTTGTCGGTGAGGACATGCACCTTGCGGTGCGGGCCCCGAGCGCCAAGCTCTATGCGTTGGGCGAGGTCCTGGTCACCGAAGATGGTGATGACACCTCGTGGGCCCGGGAGCTTCATGCATAAGAAGTCGTGGTGTGGGACTGTCCCGAGTAGTTGAGGTTGGGACGCCATAATATGGCGTTGTATTGAACGGAATGTCGACGACGCCGAAGGTGACGTCTTCGCTCCTCGCGTTACCCTGGCTAAAGGAGACTTGTAGGTGTATCTGGCCTAACGCCTTCAGCGGTTGACCCCCGAAGCCCTGTAGTGGGATTCCCGGGGGGCCTAAGCGACTCCGGGGGATCCCCATCTGGTCGAAGGCCGCCGCGAATAGAATGTCGCAGAGCTACGTCCATCGACCAGGATGCGTTTGACATCGCAACCTGCGATGGCGGCCTGGATGACCAGGGGATCTTGGTGAGGGAATTCTACGCCCTCGGCATCAGCGGGCGTGAAGGTGATGTGCCGCGCCCACTCCGACGGTGCTTGCGCCGGGTACGCCGCCACATGGTGCAGCCTCCGCGTGTAGGCCTTCTGCTGTCGCGCCGAGAACTCCAGGGAAGAGCCCCATAGATGACATTTATGATCCTACGCTAGGCTTCCTCCGGGGCCTGTATCCGCAAGGGGCCCTCCTAGGGTTGCTGCATGTGGGCCACCACCAGTGGCCTCGCTTCTAGGGTTCTATCCCTGGCGACACTTTGACAGAGTGCCGCAATGGCAGTGCATGCCCGCGTGTAGTGATCGCCTTGGCCATGCACCTCGCACCACATGCCGTAATGCTGGTCTTACTCTGCCTGGGCTCTATCGTCGTGACCCTGGCCACGCCCTCGCCCCCAGCCTCTGCGACCTCGTCTGCGACCAGCGGGGGCGCTGTCCTCAGAGCCACCCTCGATGTCGAAGATCTGCGCTGGTTGTGCTTGGGCTTATGGCCCGACGAGTCTTGCTTGATGGCGAAGAGCTGATCCGCATCGACACGCTCGACGTAATTTCCTTGGAAGTTGTTGTGGAGGCGGTCGCGGATCTGCTCTGACGCACAGATGGAGTTTGGCTATGGTGAAAACCAAGGGAGCGCCACCCCCTGCAGCGCGAGGGGAAGTCCCTTCACTTTGGTGGAGTCGTCCCTGCCTGCGGCTTCGATGGCGGTCTCGTACATGCGCACGAACGCCTGGGGGTCCGTATCGCCCTTGTACGGCTCGATGGTGCTGGGGAACTTGAAGTCCTCCGGCCACGCCGACTGCTGCAAGCCCGCAGAGAGGGGGGACTTTGGATCCACATGCCGAAGCGGGATGCGACTGGATGTACGGGCGTCGTGGCTGTCCGTCCGCTCTAGCGTAGGCTCCGTCGCTACCACTTGCGGGGTCTGCTGGCTGCGAGCCTCTTGCATCTCCCGCACGGCTCCGCGGAGGTCCGCTAGCTCCCGTTGCAGCGTGCCGAGGGCCGTCAGTAGAGCGTTCTCCACCGTCAACGTGGTTGCGATGGCCGGAGCACCAGGTTGCACCGCCGGGTTGGCAACGACCACGGCTTGTGTTCCACAGCTGCTCGACTCGCTGGTGCAGTGGACTTCGGAGACGGTGATGAGACCGGCGTTGCCGCCGGGGCCACCTGCCGCTTCCGCACTGGGTGCGGGGGCTGTGGCCGTGGCAGCATGGCCGTGGGGTCGACTGTCGTGCTGCGAGCGTCAAAGTCGGCAGCCATAGCGTCGGCGCTGCTACCCGCAGCCGACGCCGAAGCCCTTGCATTGCCGAGCACCTCCTTTGTACTCTTCTTCTTTGTCGCCGATGATGAAGCCTTCTTTGGTGCCATCCTTCAGATCTTGGAGCTTGCTCAGTCTTCCCCACGGACGGCGTCAACTATTGTGGTTACAGACCAAATAGTAAAGTGTGGTAGTGGAAATGTTAGGTGAACAATACTTGGGGGCCTTCCCCATGCCCAGGATAGCTTTATATATATTCACATGGGGAGTATTTTACAATTATATCCTTACACCTAAGTATCTCTCTCAAGGGCATTTATGTCACTATACATGTTCCATTTTGGGCTTTATAGCCCTCTAACAGGCCGGTTGGGCTTAGGTGGGGGCCACTCCTACAACAATTCTATTAGTGTATAAAATTCCAAGTTCAAACTCGTTCCAGGTTGAGTGTTGAGAAAAATTATGACAAATACTAAATCAAAAATAAAAAAGACAAATATTACTATTTAGAACATTTTTTCTTCTAACAATACTTTGAGTTTGAAGTTCAAATTTTAAAGGGAGGTACAATCACACTATAGGGTTCATTTGTAAAAGTCGTGCCTCATTCACCATGTGCACTTGAGTAATGCTTCAGTTGAGGCACATTGGGCATAGATGTGCGCTTGCATGGTCCTTTGCCTTGGAACATAAGCTATCACAAGTTTCACAAAACATTAGAGAAAAACTATGTCCCGTCATATGGGGATTTGATGGAATACTTCTGTGCTGTTGGATAAAACATCTTTGTCCCATCTCCCACGTTGCTTTTCAATTCAGCCTGATATGTTTCCATCATGTGCTCTCAATCTATTTGATGGTGCAGCTCTTCCATGGCTCTTGTCCCAATTCCACCACCACCTTTTCTGTTGCATTCAGCCAACGACTGCATACAAGGCTGCCTCTGTGGTGGGTGTACAAAGCTTGGCCAAGCTGCTCTTCCTCTAGACATGGTTGGTGGCATGTTGGCGGTCGCAGCAGGCCGTCAGTTTGATGAGGACACGACTGGTGAGGATGGACAACATGTGACCTGTGAGATAGATCTATGTGGTGTAACGGCAATAGTGGTTATCTCTGATGCTATGGGCCTCAAATTAGCATGTCACCTGCTCCCTGGTCTACTCTATGGTCGGCCATGGATCTTGGCAATGCCACGAGGGAGACAGTGTAGAGTAGAGTGCAACACAGATGGCTAGGCTGTTGAGATGGAGGATAAACTTGAAAGGCTTAAAATTGCTAAAAAAAACTCTATGCCTTCCTTAGTTCAAGCTGAAACCATGTCTATAGATGGTTTTTTTTGGGTGCTCACAAGGTGTTTGTTAAAATATGTAGGTAAGATATGCAACAGTGTTGCATGTTAATTCCCATGACTTGTGTTACTTGTTGCACTATCATATTATGAGAAATTTTCTCATGCTACTATTATTTCTTGATTAGTGCCGCTTGCATTATTATATTACAAGTAGTTTTGGTGGGAATTGTAGATGGATGTAAAGTGGTTCATTTCAGCAAGTAGTTGGTATGCTAATTGCACATCCTTTTCTAATAGATTATTGTACGATTTAATTGGTTGTGATTTTTATGACGTTGAGTTGTTTGATCGGTTCTCAATATATTGGCAACATGCATGCATTCTCGTTCTGTGCTAAATGGCCATTATAGTTTAACTTGCCCCGATAAAACGTGCTGAATCAAGTTTCATGAGATGTTATGAAACTTTATGAAACACTATAAAATTTAGACATAAAACCGTGTTGTAGGGGTGGCCCCCACCTAAGCCCAGCCAGCCTGTCAAAAGGCTATTAGGCCAAAAAATAGGACATGTATAATGGCATAAGTTATAATGGCATAAGTACCCTTGAGAGGGATATTCATATGTAAGGGTAACATTGTAAAAACACTCCCCATGTGGGCATATATATACACGATACAGGCCAGGGGGAGAGTCGGAAGCATTGCTCACCTAACTCACCTGTCTCTCTCTGTTTGGTCTGTAACCACAACAATTAGCGCCGTCCGTGGGGATGACAAGAGCAAGCATCAAGATTCAAAGAAGGATGGCACCAAAGAAGGCTTCATCACCGGCGATTAAGAAGGTGGGCGCGGCGGAGTCTTACGTCAACACCAGGGCTTCGGCGTCGGCAATTGCGGGCGTGGACGATGCAGGTGCGGTGGCCACGAACGTCGGCGCTCATGGCACGGCGGCCGACCTCGCCACTGCCGCCACGACGGTCGCTCCCGCCACCGATGCCACGATGGTCAACATCGGCAGCAACGACCGGGTGGTTGGGGGCAGCAGCACCGGTGCCCATGCTGGCACGGCCGCCGTCCCTACACCCGGTGCGGGAGCATCGAGTGATCTTGGCAACGCTGGCCTTGCCCCTGACCCCGAAGTCTATCGCGTCGGTGCATCGGGCAACCCGGGAGTGTAGACCGTGGTCCCCGCTGTCCCGACAGCGCGGCCAGGTGCACCGATTGCCTCGACTACGCCAACGGTGGAAAGTGCCCTGCTGGCGGCCATCGGTACGCTCCAACGGGAGTTAACGGACCTCCGTGGAGCCGTGCGAGATATACAAGAGACTCGGAGTCAGCAGACCCCGCCTGCAGCTGTACCAGAGCCCACGCCGGAACGGGCAGACAACCACGACGCTCCCATGTCCAGCCGCGTCCGCTGCGACGCGTGGATCCAGAGTCCCCCCTTTCCGCGGGCCTGCAGCAAGCGGCATGGCTGGAAGATTTCAAGTTCCCCACCGCCATCGAACCATACAAGGGTGACACGGATCCTCGAGAGTTCGTGCGCGTCTATGAGACCGCTATTGAGGCTGCAGGCGGCGACGACACCACTACGGCGAAGGGGCTCCTCCTCACGCTTCAGGGTGTGACGCTCTCTTGGTTTTTTTACCATTGAGCCGAACTCCATCTATGCGTGGGAGCAGGTTCGCGACCGCTTGTACAACAACTTTCAGGGGAACTATGTTGAACGCGTTGATGCGGACCAGCTCTTCGCCGTCAAGTAAAAGCCTTCAGAGAAGCTCCGGGAGTACTTCAAGCGCTTTTCAAAGATTCGTTGCCAGGTCAAGGACGTCAACGAGACGACCGTCATTAACGCAGCAATACAGGGCCTCCGCCCGGGGCCGATGGCGGAGTACAATGCCCGGAAGCCGATCAAAACAATGACGAAGCTCTTTGACAAGATGGAGGAATACGCCCGGGCGAAGGACACGCGGCGGCCAAGGTGAAGACTCCGACACCAACCACGCGAAGGGCGCGATGAAGAATGGAGACTCGCCGAAGGAGGGCTCCTCGAAGTGCAAACGGAAGCAGGACCCATCCAGGGACGCCTCTGAGCGCAAGGATGCCCCGCACAAGGACTCATCGAGCGACAAGCCAAAGCGCGGCCAACAAAAATCTTGGCGAGGCCGCTACGTCCTCGACATCGAAGGCGGCTCCGAAGACAATGCACCCGCCGGCCGCAGTGGTCGCATATGACCACGACCAAGGCATTTAAAGTATTGTATGCCACTACTCTTCATCGTGGAACCCACAGAAGAGGCACTACTAGCCGCTGTATTTGATGGCTTTCTTGGACTTGGAGTGGCTTCTTTCTTGCTAGATGATGGGCAAAAGCTTGAACCACCACTTAGAGCTGTTCTCTTGCTCATTTGTGATTTGGGAACATATCTTCCTCCGCTGGATAGTGTACGGGCAGCAAAGGACGTAGATCTTGCAAACTTAGCATCCTCTTGCAATTGTCGTTCTGCCTTTGTAGCTTGATGCAGTAACTCATAAAGATTGTTGTAGGGCTGAAAATTGACAATTCGTTTGACTTGATAGTTCAAACCTAAGAGGAAGCGTGCCATGGTTTGCTCTACTTGTTCTTGAACCTTGGTTTGAATCATGGCTAGCTCCATCTCCTTGTAAGACTCCACAGAATGTGCTCCCTATTTCATATTCTGCAATTTATCAAATAGATTACATTTGTAGTGATGAGGAACAAAACAAGCTCTCATTTCTCGCTTCATCTTTTGCCATGAAGCAACAGGATCTTCTCCATTATCAGCTCTTTGAGTGATCACTTGTTTCCACCAATCCAAAATGTAACCTTCAAACTCAAGAAATGCCAATTGTATCTTTATCTTATCTGTATAGTGATGCATACGAAATATCTTGTCAACCTTCAATTTTCAAGTGAGATACTACTCGGGATCAGTCCCACCTGCAAATTTGGGCATGAAAAATTTGAGCTTGCCCAATCCATCATCTTCATTGCATGGACGACGATAATGGTCATTGCGATTGTTGTAGGGGTGGCCCCCACCTAAGCCCAGCAGGCCTGTTAGAGGAATGTAAGGCCCAAAATGGGACATATGTAATGACATAAGTGCCCCAGAGGGGAATACTTGGATGTAAGGGTATAATTGTAAAAGCACTCCCCATGTGGATATATATATACAACACAGGCCATGGGGAGAAACCCTAAGCCATTCCTCACCTAACTTTCCACTACCATACTCTCTCTGTCTGGTCCGTAGCCACGACAGCGATGCAATGCAAAATCATCCCATTCCATCGCATGCACAACACTACAACGGCCACCACCTAGGCCTTGGCCACGCCCTTCATAGCCTCCCAAAAGTCCTCGTCCCCCGAGTGGTGGTGGACGCACAACATTTGTCGCCACTCGGTGTTGTGGTTCATGGGCAGCAGCTTCTCCTCCTTGAACACTTGCTTCATCGCCACAATTGTAAGCTTGTATGAGCCTAGTGAGGGCTCCAATGTCGTCCTGCAATTGGTGTACGTTTTCATCATCTTATAACTCTAAGTTTTGCACCTCCCTGGCGATTTGATCAGCAAAGGTGTCATAGTTCTCATAGAGTCGCTCGAGCCCTTGGCGTAGCTCACGTTGAAAGTGTTCACGGAGTGCCTTAAATTGATATTGCTTGACGAATGCTTGTGGTTCATTCGTCTCACCACCCTCAACATGGTGCTCTCTACCTGACATGGTTAGTTATGCAAGAAACAAATAGCTGTGTATAATAATACTTTATGGAATCATTCAATCTCACTATGTTCTCTCCCAAGTAAAGTTCTTACCCTTCCGAAGTGAATTAAGGCCAATAAACTTACTCCTGATAGAAGTGACAACATCACTGTGATGATCAAACGAATTTAGGTGTTTACTACTTGCACAACAACGGTTATATGGTGTAACTTGGTATGGAAGTGTTTATCCTACTCAATCTAAATTTCACGATATTGTAAGATTAAGTAATAATCCAAGCTAGAAATCTTGCCTAAGTGTTGATCCAAAAGGTTTAAGTAAAGTGTATGAACGTACACGCAAAGATCAATGTGACTTAATGCAAACAAAGGAATGAACTAATTGGAAGCAATATGAAACTAATGATGAAATAGCTCGTTTTGCACCAAGTACTAGGAGAGACGCTAGTCAATTGCAAGAATAAGAATAGAAGGCACAAGATTGCTCAAGAATTATAGTCACTCAAATTGAAATTATGAACTAGAACCACTCACGTAAATCAACCTTCTCTCACTTTTCTCTTTTTTTTTTGCTCACCTCTTTTGTTTTCTACCTTGCCACTAACCCAAATATATTCAAATCATTTTTCTGAGTCTATTGAGGTATATGGGTCACAAACTTTTTGTGAAAGGTATGGGTATAAAGGTAATTAAAAGATTCTCTCTCTAAACTCAGATTTTTTTGATCGGCCGAGTGGGTCATGCACAAGCCAACAATATTCAGTTGAGTTACTAATTCTAAAGCAGCTCTCAATGCAATATCAATGAATGGTCTTAAGTTTTCAAAGGATTTAAGTAAAGCTCGATATGTATTATGTTCGGTTATTGTGCAAAGCGAAGCAATCAATGAGGTAATTCTGAACATAACTCTTCTATTGGATTTTATATAGCACTTCCCTAGAGTTGGTTTCGGATTCCAAATGGATTCAGAAGTGGACAGTTAGCTAAAACCGATTTGGATTCTAGGGTTGTACTTGGATTGCTCTGGGAAGAGTTGTAGATACGGACTCAACTTCAAGAGTAAATTGAATCTACTTTTTTGGATACTAATTGAGGATTTCAACCAACGGATTTTTTTAAAGTTTTATATGGATACAAGATCAAGTTACGCGAAGGAACACAAATATCAACACCTAATAAAACTCATGCCAAATAACAGATTAATCTAAAGGTTTGGATTTTTTTTGGCAATTTTCGGTTTTAATGGACTATAGGACAGAAATAAGTCAATCTAAAAGAATGGTAAATAATCCTACTGAGTAAACCGTACTTTGATACCAAGATGATACGGGGTCGCCCGATCTTCTCGATGTAGGATTAGGATACTCACGTGGATTGGAAGAACAGTAGTGATCCCCCGACGTCAATGCAAGAGTTAGCACTCTATAATTCGCCTAATCACATGTGCTGAGCTTCACGACCACTAGATGAAGTTCTATCACGCTCCCAATTCCTAGCGGAAAGATTGAACGATCTTGATTTTGATGAACTCTCAATTCTTCCCTCAAGTTGGTTCGGCCAATAGAAAGAACGAGAGTAATTTTCTGAATCAATCTATTATCAAAAGTGGTCCAAACATAATGGAGTGGGTGGCGGTTATTTAAAGCCGACTCTAACCTCATGCACGCACACACTTGGGCCTAAGGCCGAATTCAATTTGATATACGAGTCCTAAAGCAATTCGAAATTGAACATTAACTAGTTACATGGCTGAATTAAACAATCTCAGCCCATCATTAGCACGTAGGCCCACAAACTTCTCAATTGATAGGTTCGATTTATCTCTTTAGTCGTGTGCGTATGGGTCTCTGCTTCTAGTCTTGGGCTGCGTGGTGCTTCCCTTCCTTTTGACATGTGACCGCATGGGCCTCCTCCATTGTGGTCGCATAGCTCTTTTTCTCCTTGGGGCTGGCTAGCTGGTCCTTCCTTCCTTATTCTTCCATTGCTTCAAATCTGAGAACACAATGTATTTGCATTAGGTAGTATACCATTCTCATTTAAAGCAATAGGGAATTCTCTAAGAAACAAAAGCACTTGTTGCAGCAGCTTAGTTCTTGCTCTTGTCATAGGACCTATTGGAGTCTCATTACTAGTTTTATTATGCACCCTTAGAGTGAAAGGTGAATGCGTAGTAGAGATGTCCTCATCACAACAATTACGAAACTTTTCTACATTCGAAAGGACTTAGCTAAGGTGTCAGTGGTGAAAGTCCGGAATGAGCTATAACTAGGATGGTGATGGAGCTTGAGTGAGGTGAGCAACATGTGAATTATAAAGGCCAGTTGTTTCTATACACGTAGATCCCTGCGTACGCGGAGAAGGAGGACAATGAGGTTTCAAGTGTGCTCTGGTGACACGAGAAAACGATGGCGAGTTTCACAAGTGCTTGAACTTGCTGGACCAGCATGCTCTGGCCGGCACACTTGATGGATGACAACAAGGTTGCAGACTTGCTTCGTGGAGCAGTGAAGTACGTGGACAACGTCGGTCGAATTTTTTTGTATTTTAGCCCTTTTTTGAAAAATATTCACATTTAGACCCCTGCTAGTTTTAATTCCGTTTTTGGACCCAGAGCTCGGCGCGTGGGTCACGGCGCCGACGTAACACGCCTCGGTGCCGTGGACCACGCCACGCCGAGGTGCGAACCAGCGCCCGCCGTGGCGGCGGCGTGGCGCCGTGCGCGTGCAGCTCGGCGCGCGTGGATCTTGGCGCCGAGCATGCGGCTTCTGAACGGCGATGCCGAGCACGCGGGCCTCGTTCATTCGCAACTCCTCCTCCTCTGTCCCGCCGCAGCCCGGTGGTGCCGCCGCCTCCGTCCCTCCCGCACTCGCCCTCCTCGCTGTGGCGCGGCCTCCCTCGCCGATCGTCTCGGCCTCGCTCGTCGACCGCCTCGGCCTCCTCGCCGACCGCCTCGGCGCCGCCGTCCCCCGCCGCGGCGCGCGCGCGCGCCTCCCGCCGCGCGCGTCCTCCCGGCGCGCCGCCGCGCCACCCTCCTCGACCGCCTCGGCCGCCCGTCCGGCGTCCTCCACGCCGCGCCGCCGTCCGAGGTCCTCCCGCGCGGCCGCCGCGGCGCCTCCTCCCTCCCGCGCGCGTCCTCGGCGCGCGTCCGACGCCCTCCCGCCGTGGCTGCCGCGCGCCTCCCCTCCCGCGCGCGTCCTCGGCCGGCCGCTCGTCCGACGTGCTTCCCGCCCGGCCGTCCTCCCCGCCGCTGCTGTCGAGAGGCCCCAGAGCGACCGCTACAAGTGCCTCAAGGTGATGACTTCTCCTCCAAAATGTTCGTTCTTGGCGCTCAGATGTGATGTCGAGGATATTTTTTAGCTAGTTTTTGAGGATGTGATGTCGAGTGGGCTGATGTGTGGTGCTATGAATGTCTAATGTGTGGTGCTATGAATGTCGAGTAGGCTGTTTATCCCTTATTTATCACTGTCGCTTGGGCAATGGTGCCGTAGAATGGAAGGATTGTGTGGCGTATTGGAGTCGGCGATATGGCTCGTTATAAGTCAAGTTGATTATTTTGCGACCAGAGGACTAGTGCTATAGAAATGTGTTGTGTTGCTGTGATGTAATTGACTATGCAATTTAGTTAGTGCTATAGAAATGTTTGCCACAACAAGTCAAGCAAATCACGAACAAAAGGAATGTTTATCTTTGGGTATGCAATTGACTATGCAATTTAATTAGTTAATTAGCATCAATTTCGAATAAAGGTAGCATTTAGTTAGTGACTAGGTACTTATTAGTTACTATGTAGTATCCGATTTCAATTAAAGGTTCTTATTAGTTTGGTTTTCTGTATGAACTAGATGGACAACCTAGTCACCCTATATCATGGAGGCAGTGTGACAAGTGATGATTATGGAAATGTTCGATTTGTTGAAATGCAAAGGGTGCCTCTGATATTCGGTGAACGACCGTCGTTTAGTGAGTTGGTTGCTAGGGCCCGGGAGGAGCTACATTGTCATGCAAACGAGGAGAGTATCACAGTTGAGGGGTTACTTCACTTCGGTTCGAAAGACACAATTCTAAGGCGGTTGATCTTAATTAGTTGTGAGGATCAGTGGGACAAATATGTCAAATTGGTTATGAGGAATGAGTTTCAATGTTTGGACCTTGTTGTGCGGAAGGTGTCCATTAATCCCACCCATCACGGTTATTCACCAAAACTAGGTGATCAGGCACCCTTTGACCCTCCGTTACCGGACCTTGCGGTGGATGTGGAAGAAGTGCCTGAGGTGCCCGATGCTCTATCTGCCTCGAACGAGGTTCAGATTTCTCAACCAGCTCGAGTTGAATGTCGGACTGATGATGTCGTGGCGGTCCCTCAGGAGATGGGATTGACCCAGAATCATCCCAGTAAGTGTCGAGCAACACTTTAGCCTTTTCCCGTCATTCCTTTATTTTGTCTCAATCCCATCGTTGTCGTGCTTATGATGCAGGAAACATTCCTGATAATGTGGTTCCTCCCGTTGCTCCATCTGGCAACATTGAAGAAGTCTGCAGGGACTCCAACAATGTGGATGTTCAAATTGTGGATGATCTGGAGCCTTATGAGATCGCAAGGGCCGTTGATTCTGATGATGACCGCCCTTTTGGAGAGTCGACCAAAGTGATATTGAGTGATCAGCGTTATTGCCTGGCCGGGATCCATCAGTTCATGAATTCAGCGATCTTAGGCATTCTCATGAGGCATATGCGAAGGAAGGGATGACGAGTTGCTAGATGCTCCTAAGGCGCGGTCAAGCATGACAATTGAGAAGGGCATGGTGTTTGAGGACTTGTCTGCATTGAAAAGGTGGCTGCAGGAGTATTCATGATCCGTAAAAGGCCATTCAAGGTGAGACATTCTTATGTGGAGCGGAGGTACACAGTTGTGTAGAAGGAAACATGTGAATGGAGGTTTGTGCTAGCAAACAGATCGACACGGAAAGTTTAAGATCACAAGAATCGTTGGCCCACACACTTGTGCCGGCGAGCTCAAACGAAGCATCGGCAGTTGACCTCTACCATTATTGCCAAGTCAACGTGTCACATAGTAAAGGGAGAACCCAATATGAAGGTGAAGACACTTGCTGGGATTGTTAAGGAGAAATTTGGATACGAGATAAGGTATGGAAAAGCATGGAGGGCAAAGCAACGCATCTAGAAGATGATATATGGGGACTGGGAAGATGGGTACTTGCAGTTGCCAGCACTCTTCAACGCAATGAAAGCAGTTAATCCAGGCATGCATTATGAGTACGTCCCGAAACCAAACGAATGGACTCAAGATGGGATGCAGATATTCTTCCGTGCTTTCTGGTGCTTTGCTCAGTCCATCGAGGCCTTTCGGCATTGTCATCCCGTCTTCTCCATTGACGGTACGTTTCTTCTTGGCAAGTACCAGGTCACACTTCTGATAGCCATTTCCTGTGACGCAAACAACGCGTTGGTTCCTTTGGCGTTTGCTTTGGTTGAGAGGAGAACAAAGACGCTTGGGGATGGTTCTTGCGGCTCGTTCGAGGCACGTGGTCGGCCCGGTGGGAGGTTGGTGTCATATCGATAGACACCGGGGCATACTTGCTTGCCGTGCAGGAGCAGAATCTTGGGTATGCAGCTTTGCACCACCGTTGGTGCACTCGGCATCTTGCCGAGAATCTACTCTGTAAGGATGGTACAAAGGATAACTTTCCTCTGTTCGAGGTCGCTCGAATGCTTGAGGTCAAGTTCTTCCAGAGAAGTTGGAGCGACTTAATCTGCAACAAACGCATAAGGTAGACGATGGTTGACGGATTGATGAGAGATGTCGACAAATGGACAAGGGCTCATGACGACGGTGGCTGGAGGTACGAGTTTCAGACAAGCAACATGGCCGAATCCTTCAATAGTTTGCTTAGGGGTATACGTGGTATGCCCGTCAATGCTATCGTATCCTTCACGTTTTATAAGCTTGTTGCCTGGTTCAACGAAAGACACGCACATGCAATGGCGCTACAAAGTAAACAAGTGAGATGGGCGCCAAAACCGAAGCGCCACCTTGAAAAGACAAAGGCTAGGGCTGAGGCACATGAGGTATATTGTTTTGACAACGCCACGGGCACTTATGAGGTTGTAGAAAGGGGTGGTACAACGACCGATGGAGAGCTCCGGCCGACGAGGAGGCATAAGGTTGTCCTTATTGCTTTCTCATGCACATGTGGTAAACCGAGGCAGTACCACTTTCCATGTTCTCATTATGTGGCAGCAGCGAGGCATCGCAACTTTGACTACGAGAGCAAGATACCTCGGGAGTTCAGTGTTGACAACCTTGTGCTTACGTGGTGTCGGGACCCGGAGCAACAACTCCAGAACCCTCTGTGTTAATCGCACTATCCCAGAAAAAGCTAGTGCACACAGTATCACAAAGACAAATATCATGCGTAATGACAAACTTTATTTAACTAATATGAGCCCGATGGCCAAAGTTTACAATAATAGCAAAAGAAGACAGCGGAAGAAATACATAAAGCGAAGAGCCATCCAGCCTTCCCACAAGGCGAATGAGCGTAAGACGTGGCCTAGTCGCAATCCTCACCAAGTCGTCAAAGCTTCCTCTGAAAAGAGTTAGATTGAGCAACATGAGTACATAAAGTACTCACAAGTTACACCAGAGGTTTAACGAATTGATGCATGCATATGGAATATCAAAGAAAGGCATAATAAGGTTAATTTGCATAAAAGGCGATCATTGGAGTAAATATCATACAGTAAGTTCAAAAGCTGAATTTGATACATTAAGTAAAACAATATTGCAAGCAAAATAGATACTGTTAGTGCAGGTCCATCCCCCACACTAACCTAACCACGGGCATCCCACCCGGACCATCTTTTCCAAAACGAACTCATACGGATTCCATCCATCCGCACGGTTTTCAAAATCTCTCATGGATTCTATCCATCCATAAGGTTTTCTTAAATCATTTTGAAACCAAAATCTAATCCGTGAAAAACTTCACTCAGCTTGCCCATGACCGTGGGCACGGCTATCGAGATAGGTTATACACTCGCGAGGTTGTGCGACTTTACCCACAAGACATGATCATCCCGGTTTGCCACGCGAGTTACACACTTCCTTAGGTGTGCGGCGGGGAGATCACGACAAGGCCTTTACAATGCAAAGCCTTCAACCTGGCCAAGCCAACACTGAGGTTTCACCACAACTTGAATCCACAAGTTGGAGCCCCCTCTTGAGCCGAGTGAGACTTCTCATGGCCTACGCCACGCTCACTTTCAACCTACAGCGAGACTCAGGTTGGGACCCGCAAATTATTTAGCCAGGGCTGTCCCATACCAGCCTTGTGGTAGTACGAAAGGGCTTTGCAATAGTAGCTCACAGACCGGTCCTTAATCTGACTTAGGCCCAACCATTTACCCCTGTGCACGACAATCAACCACTGCGGCTCCAACCAACAGGGCATGCCTGCACCCACCAATCTAACCAATTGCCTAAGTCTAAACCAGTTTTATATTTAATTGCGAAATAATTTTATAAACATTCCTAACTCACCAAAGTCAAGAATTCAGTTTTAAAGTCTATCATTTTATGTGAAAGATCATCCCAAACCATAGTTTTCCTTTGCATGGCTAAGCATTTCTACCAAATTTCTAGTTAGTGCTACTGTACTAACTAGGTTTTATCTAGGGTTGACAAGGTACAATGGCATTCAACTCAAATTTGGCTGTACAAAGGATTTAGGTATAACTACAGTTTTAAACTGAATTTAAAATAGACTTGATTAAAAGTAAGCATGCATAACAATTTTAAAAACAACATAAATAATTTGAATTACTGGGATCAATATGATCAAAGGTGTAACTTTCCTTGCTCGAAGACCTGGTGCGAATCGTCGGCGTCGTTATCTCCGAAATAGTCGAAATCTACGCGCGAAGAACCAAACAAATAAATTCAAATAAAATTGAAATAAAATCCAAAAATTATAAAATATATACTAGGAGATAGATTATGATTTTACACGAATTTAGAAATTTGAATCACTGGATTTGGAGTTCGGACGACGGAGAACGAGCAATTGGAAGTTTGAATGGATTGGAAATTCCAGAAAATGCAAAACGAGGGAATATTCCCTGGAATCTTATTTTTGGCTGATTTTGGGATATATTTGAGTGTATGACGTGTGGGGCCCGGTTGTCATTGAGTGCAGAATTTTATTTTATTATTTTATGACAAGTGGGTCCCGCTTGCCATTGACTAGAGGTGAACCAAAAATTGGCTAAAGTCCAACCGAAAATTGCTTTGCCCAGGACTTGAACTCACAACACCTCATGCATACATGCCTTAACTTGTCTCCCCTAGCCAAGTGGGCATTTGATCTTTTGTGACAAAGAAGCATCACCAAGGAAATGAAAGGCAAAGGAGAGAGCTATTCTTGGATGAAACCAACCGAAGCAAACATGGAGTTGCGGCCATGGAGTTTGGGGGCGCTAGGGAGGGAATAGAGGGCGGCGCGGGATGGGGAGACCGAGGGGGGGTGCGGTTCTTACCGGCGGCGGCTCGGGAGATGGCCGGAGAAGGCGACGGCGGCGAAGAAAACCGGCGACGCGCGCGCAGGAGAGAGAGTGCTCGGCGGCGACGGCGTTTGGTGGCGACGGCGGCGGCTCCGGTGGCGTCTTTGCTCGGCGAAGGGATGGAGGTTGTTCGCCGGGGCACGGGGAAGATGGAGGTGGCGTCGGTGAGGCGCGGAAGTACCCGGGGCGGCGGCAATTTCTCGCCGGAGTTCGCTTCGGGCGGCGGACAGAGAACACGGTTCGGGGAGGATTCGGGCTCGGGAAGGAGGGGGAAAGAGGTCTCGGCGCACGGGGAAGGCAAAGGAGGGGAGGACGGGCTCGGGGCAGAGTTTTATAGGGGCAGGGGAGGAGTAACGGCTGGCGGTTTGGCTCGCCGGAGTTAAAGCAATGGGAAACGGGCGCGGCGGCGAAATGGGGCGTTAAGGCAGAGGGGAAACGGTGGGGGTGGATGGAGAGTGATGGAGGGGCACTCAGGCGTCAATAAAAGCGAGAAGAAACGGACGGAGGGCGGAGAGACGGAGCTCGGCGCATGCGGCAATGGTGGAGAGGAGAGAGAGATGGCCGGCGGCTTTAGAGAGAAATAAAGGGAAAATCGTAGAGATTGATGGGGATGATCAGGGCTTCCGTTTCCACGCTTTAATCGGGAGTTAAGAGGGAGAAACGGTGGTTTTCATGAGCTCTATTTCGGTTTTAATGGTGGAGGAGAGAGAGAGAGTGGGAGGAGGAAGAAGGAGAGGTTGAAGAAACATATGACATGTGGGGTCCATATGTAATAGAGAGGGAGAGGAAGTGAAGGGGTACGGGGCGTCGGATTTGCGACACGTGGCAAGTGGGTGTTTTATGGCTCTTGGATTTTATGAAGGGGTAAGTTATCATGTGTGGCTAGGATTAAAACGTGGAGAGAGATGGATTCAATCTGAGAGCGACACATGGCGGGCTAGAGATAATTTGATTTTTATTTTCGGAATACTTTTCTGAAAATGCTAGAAACAATATAAATAATTAGAAAAAGAATAATTAATGTCTAAAAATTGCAGAAAATTATAGAATATTCCTGGAGCTCTTTTAGACTTAATAAAAATATTTTTAAATTTCCGTTTTGCATTTAATAATTTTGTAAAATACTTTTTTTAACTTTTTAAAATTGGTTTTCAATTCCAGAAAATTCTCCAAAATTATATAAAAGGTTTTAGACTTACTAAAAATATTTCCAACTTAAAGTTGGTCTTTCAATTTTCATAAAAATGCCTTTCTAGCTTTAAAATTGATTTTAAAATACTAGAAAATTTTCAGAAATTGCTATAATTTCAGGAAGCTTAGGAAAAGCAAAATAAACTCTTTTTGGCTTTAATAAAATATTTAAAATACATTTTCTTGCTTTAGGCTTTGAAATAAAATCCACATAAACCCAAATAAACTCCAGAAAATCACAGAGAATCCAAATAAAAGCCAAATGCTTTTAAATACTTAATTTGAAATAGCGTTTTTACAAAAATTTACAAATACCTTTTATTTTATAATAAGTTTATGTTTTTAGTTAAATTACTTTTAACAAAAGCCTTTTTCCAAAGCTGAATACAGACAAACAAAATTTTTAAAATTTAAGCAACCAAAGAATACTTATTTTTATTTTTAAATTAAATTAATTTTAATTAATTTAAATTTTTTTTACTAAAATTTTTAAATAAACAGCTGGGCTGTTACAAACTACCCCCCTTAAACAGAATCTCGTCCCCGAGATTCGCACGGGCTAGCAAAGAATTAGGTTTGGATCTTACTCTGTTTGGCTTGAACTGAGATCTGGTTCAGACGTCCATTTGCAAACTTCTATGGCCTTCTGTTTGCTATCTGGAGGATGTTGGCAGTTGTTGCTCCAGCTTGATGCTTCCAAAGATTAGAAGAGAGTAGACTCAAGGCAAAGGAGGAACAACGAATGTTTTGCGCAACCCAAAAGAAAACAACTAGCAAAACCTTTATTAAGCAAACAACAAGCAATAGTTACGGCTGCCGACAAAACAGAAAACCGACAGCTCATAACTTCGTCTACTGTCTAGCTTAACAACTTAACCTAAAAGGGTAAGGGTTGTCTTGGAGTGATCCTTCGCAGCTCTTGACGTACGAAGCACGATCCTTTGGTGCAAAGATAGAAGTGGTGGCAGAGTCGATGAATTCCAACTGTTGACCATCTATGGTTTTTTTTGAACAAGGGAAGATTTAGAAATAGGTTTTCAAGTAATGACATAAAGATAAGAGAGAATTGTAAGATGAGAGCAAGCAAAGATTAAGAGATAAGGGTAGCATAGATTGAGAGGTAAGATTTTTTTTGAAATTACTTGTTATTTAAAATAAATCCTTAAGGTTCAACCATTCTATTCTACCTACGGTCACGTCTTAGAGTCAACCTGGCTCTGATACCATCTCTGTCGGGACCCGGAGCAACAACTCCAGAACCCTCTGTGTTAATCGCACTATCCCAGGAAAAGCTAGTGCACACAGTATCACAAAGACAAATATCATGCGTAATGACAAATTTTATTTAACTAATATGAGCCTGATGGCCAAAGTTTACAATAATAGCAAAAGAAGACAGCGGAAGAAATACATAAAGCAGCAACCCATCCAGCCTTCCCACAAGTCGAATGACTGTAAGACGTGGCCTAGTCGCAATCCTCACCGAAGTCGTCGAAAGCTTCCTCTGAAAAGAGTTAGATTGAGCAACATGAGTACATAAAGTACTCCACAAGTTACACCAGGAGGTTTAACAGAATTGATGCATGCATATGGAATATCAAAGGAAGGCATAATAAGGTTAATTTGCATAAAAGGCGATCATTGGAGTAAATATCATACAGTAAGTTCAAAAGCTGAATTTGATACATTAAGTAAAACAATATTGTAAGCAAAATAGATACTGTTAGTGCAGGTCCATCCCCCACACTAACCTAACCACGGGCATCCCACCCGGACCATCTTTTCCAAAACGAACTCATACGGATTCCATCCATCCGCACGGTTTTCAAAATCTCTCATGGATTCTATCCATCCATAAGGTTTTCTTAAATCATTTTGAAACCAAAATCTAATCCGTGAAAAACTTCACTCAGCTTGCCCATGACCGTGGGCACGGCTATCCAGGATAGGTTATACACTCTGCAGAGGTTGTACAGCTTTACCCACAAGACATGATCATCCCGGTTTGCCACGCGAGTTACACACTTCCTTAGGTGTGCGGCGGGGAGATCACGACAAGGCCTATACAATGCAAAGCCTTCAACCTAGCCAAGCCAACACTGAGGTTTCACCACAACTTGAATCCACAAGTTGGAGCCCCCTCTTGAGCCGAGTGAGACTTCTCATGGCCTACGCCACGCTCACTTTCAACCTACAGCGAGACTCAGGTTGGGACCCGCAAATTATTTAGCCAGGGCTGTCCCATACCAGCCTTGTGGTAGTACGAAAGGGCTTTGCAATAGTAGCTCACAGACCGGTCCTTAATCTGACTTAGGCCCAACCATTTACCCCTGTGCACGACAATCAACCACTGCGGCTCCAACCAACAGGGCATGCACGCACCCACCAATCTAACCAATTGCCTAAGTCTAAACCAGTTTTATATTTAATTGCGAAATAATTTTATAAACATTCCGACTCACCAAAGTCAAGAATTCCGTTTAAAGTCTATCATTTTATGTGAAAGATCATCCCAAACCATAGTTTTCCTTTGCATGGCTAAGCATTTCTACAAATTTCTAGTTAGTGCTACTGTACTAACTAGGTTTTATCTAGGGTTGACAAGGTACAATGGCATTCAACTCAAATTTGGTGTACAAAGGATTTAGGTATAACTACAGTTTTAAACTGAATTTAAAATAGACTTGATTAAAAGTAAGCATGCATAATAATTTTAAAAACAACATAAATAATTTGAATTACTGGGATCAACATGATCAAAGGTGTAACTTGCCTTGCTCGAAGACCTGGTGCGAATCGTCGGCGTCGTTATCTCCGAAATAGTCGAAATCTACGCGCGAAGAACCAAACAAATAAAATCGAAATAAAATCCAAAAATTATAAAATATATACTAGGAGATAGATTATGATTTTACACGAATTTAGAAATTTGAATCACTGGATTTGGAGTTCGGACGACGGAGAACGAGCAATTGGAAGTTTGAATGGATTGGAAATTCCAGAAAATGCAAAACGAGGGAATATTCTCTGGAATCTTATTTTTGGCTGATTTTGGGATATATTTGAGTGTATGACGTGTGGGGCCCGGTTGTCATTGAGTGCAGAATTTTATTTTATTATTTTATGACAAGTGGGTCCCGCTTGCCATTGACTAGAGGTGAACCAAAAATTGGCTAAAGTCCAACCGAAAATTGCTTTGCCCAGGACTTGAACTCATAACACCTCATGCATACATGCCTTAACTTGTCTCCCCTAGCCAAGTGGGCATTTGATCTTTTGTGACAAAGAAGCATCACCAAGGAAATGAAAGGCAAAGGAGAGAGCTATTCTTGGATGAAACCAACCGAAGCAAACATGGAGTTGCGGCCATGGAGTTTGGGGCGCTAGGGAGGAATAGAGGCGGCGGGATGGGGAGACCGAGGGGTGCGGCTCTTACGGCGGCTCGGGAGATGGCCGGAGAAGGCGACGGCGGCGAAGAAAACCGGCGACGCGCGCGTAGGAGAGAGAGTGCTCGGCGGCGACGGCGTTTGGTGGCGACGGCGGCGGCTCCGGTGGCGTCTTTGCTCGGCGAAGGGATGGAGGTTGTTCGCCGGGGCACGGGGAAGATGGAGGTGGCGTCGGTGAGGCGCGAAGTACCGGCGCGGCAATTTCGCGGAGTTCGCCGGGCGCGGACGAGAACACGGTTCGGGGAGGATTCGGGCTCGGGAAGGAGGGGGAAAGAGGTCTCGGCGCACGGGGAAGGCAAAGGAGGGGAGGACGGGCTCGGGGCAGAGTTTTATAGGGGCAGGGGAGGAGTAACGGCTGGCGGTTTGGCTCGCCGGAGTTAAAGCAATGGGAAGCAGCGCGGCGAAATGGGCGTTAAGCGGAGGAAACGCGGTGGGGTGGATGGAGAGTGATGGAGGGGCACTCAGGCGTCAATAAAAGCGAGAAGAAACGGACGGAGGGCGGAGAGACGGAGCTCGGCGCATGCGGCAATGGTGGAGAGGAGAGAGAGATGGCCGGCGGCTTTAGAGAGGAAATAAAGGGAAAATCGGCCGGGAGATTGATGGGGATGATCAGGGCTTCCGTTTCCACGCTTTAATCGGGAGTTAAGAGGGAGAAACGGTGGTTTTCATGAGCTCTATTTCGGTTTTAATGGTGGAGAGAGAGAGAGTGGGAGGAGGAAGGAGAGGTTGAAGAAACATATGACATGTGGGGTCCATATGTAATAGAGAGGGAGAGGAAGTGAAGGGGTACGGGCCGTCGGATTGGCGACACGTGGCAAGTGGGTGTTTTATGGCTCTTGGATTTTATGAAGGGGTAAGTTATCATGTGTGGCTAGGATTAAAACGTGGAGAGAGATGGATTTAATCTGAGAGCGACACATGGCGGGCTAGAGATAATTTGATTTTTATTTTCGGAATACTTTTCAGAAAATGCTAGAAACAATATAAATAATTAGAAAAAGAATAATTAATGTCTAAAAATTCCAGAAAAATTGTAGAATATTCCTGGAGCTCTTTTAGACTTAATAAAAATATTTTTAAATTTCCGTTTTGCATTTAATAATTTTGTAAAATACTTTTTTTAACTTTTTAAAATTGGTTTTCAATTCCTAAAAATTCTCCAAAATTATATAAAAGGTTTTAGACTTACTAAAAATATTTCCAACTTAAAGTTGGTCTTTTAATTTTCATAAAAATGCCTTTCTAGCTTTGAAATTGATTTTAAAATACTAGAAAATTTTCAGAAATTGCTATAATTTCAGGGAAGCTTAGGAAAAGCAAAATAAACTCTTTTTGGCTTTAATAAAATATTTAAAATACATTTTCTTGCTTTAGGCTTTGAAATAAAATCCACATAAACCCAAATAAACTCCAGAAAATCACAGAGAATCCAAATAAAAGCCAAATGCTTTTAAATACTTAATTTGAAATAGCGTTTTTACAAAAATTTACAAATACCTTTTATTTTATAATAAGTTTATGTTTTTAGTTAAATTACTTTTAACAAAAGCCTTTTTCCAAAGCTGAATACAGACAAACAAAATTTTTAAAATTTAAGCAACGAAAGAATACTTATTTTTATTTTTAAATTAAATTAATTTAAATTAATTTAAATTTTTTTTACTAAAATTTTTAAATAAACAGCTGGGCTGTTACACGTGGTCTCCCGTTTGAGCCTTACTGGGATGAGGAGAGTGGCCACCGCACAGGGCCCAAATACATTGCGGATCCGGTGTGCCGTTGGAACAAGCGTGGAACCGGAAAAGGACAAGACACAAGATGGTTATGGATCAGCTTCCAGGAAGAGCGAGGCGAGGAGAGCAACCCCTTTCTTACTAACCCCGAGGAACCAATGTAGCGGATGTGGTAGACTTGGCCACAATTCACGCACATGCCATTGGCCACTTAGTCAAAAGAGTGCTTGTTATTCGTTATGTTTCATAGTTCGTCTAGTTGTTTTTCCATATGTAATTTGCTATGTTTCTTGTTTAATTTCTTATTCTTTCCATATTTTATGCATGTTCAATTTTTGTTTACTTGTATGTTGGACCAACAAATTCAAATTTTTGTAGGATGGTGCAATTCCACTGCTAGACCAGTACTACGAGAGAGCCACCGGGGCGGCTCACCGCGGAGGAGGGTATTGCCTTCATCACTTCTGTACAATTTGAGTTTATATTGATGCATTAACTAAAAAAATTGTTCTATTCTATCAGAGCTGCCCATCCTTCGTCCTCGAACCCATGGCGGGTTCTGGACATGCGATGCGACGAGAGGTACACTCCCTTCTGGAGAGGGCTGGCCTAGACGCCATCTCTTACGAGTTCACCGTGGGTTGCCCACCTTCAACCCCGGCCATCACCTTGCCTTTGTTGTGGTATTCTCCTAAACCTTGCTCCACTTGCATGTTCATTGTTTATCGACTATATGCGCCTCAAATTCTCTGACATGTAGTCCTTTTTTTGTATCATGTAGGTGGAGGCCGGAGACGCACAGCTTCCACCTCCCTTTCGGGGAGATGTCTATTACGTTCGAGGACACTCAAAAGATACTTGATGTCGCCATTCACGGCCGTCCAGTTATCGAGCCGTGCGTGGCTGCTGGTTGGAGAGCCCGAGTAGAGGCCTTCCTCGGGAGAGAGCTTCCTCCTGAGGCAGGCCATCGCACTTCTGGAGTTCCTATCACGTGGCTCCGGCAGACTTTTGCAGTGTGTCCTGAAGATGCGAATGACCAGACAGTTGCCTACCACTGCAGGTAGGGGTGGATATCGATACCTTCTCGTCGTCTTATCAAGCTTTTTCTAAAATTGACATAGTTTTATTTAACATCATTTTACATATAATTGCAGGGCATGGATCCTGCACTTGTTTGGCTGCGTTCTCTTCCCCGACGGAACGGGGGACAGCGCGTCGTGGATGTACATCCACTGCCTCACCGGCCGGGCGCGGCGGCGTGCTACTGGCTTCCGGGGTGTTGGCGTTCCTTTACGCCACCTCTGCGGGCGTGTCGTCGGACTTCGGCGAACTTCGTCGATGAAGTGGTTGCCTCTACCTCCTCCACCGTGGATGTGGTGTCGTCTACCAGATTGGTCGTCCCACGGTTTTGCTCGCTCGTCCATGGTTCGCTGAGGTTCCTCTTCGTCAACGTCCGACAGTTGCATATCTTTGGGACCCACGTCTCAGTTCCATATGCCAGGACGAAGCGGGCCTACCTAGAGTATCTGACGAGATAGATCTGTGACGGCCTCGGTGTAAGTTAATTCCATTTGCTATCGTGATTTTCATTTGTTAGTATAGTACCTTACAAGTAAATTGTTGCTATGCAGGTTAAGTGGGAGCCGTACGCCGAGCCCGATGTGGAGGCCATTCAGTTCAGCGCATTGTGCAGCATAGACGAGGCCCTCTACAGGATGAGGTGTCCCCTAATATGTTTCTATGCTGTTGAGTATCATCTGCCACATAGAGTTACACGCCAGTTTGGTATGAGGCAGATGTGGCCAGTAGTGCCGTTCTCCATGTCTGTGGCCTTGCACAAGTAAGTGCTATGAAATTTCAATTCTAACCTTGGATTCCAATTGCACGAGTTTCTACTAATTTTAACTATTGGTTTACGTGACATGCGATTTGATCGTCGGCGACAAAGAAGGTCACGAGACTTGAGCGGCACCACCACGTGTACATTGAGGAGTGGGGACACTTTCAGGACCACGTGGGCGACAACAACGAGCCGCACAAAGAACGAGCACTCCGGCGGTACCAAGTTTGGTACCAGCGTGCGGCGCGTCCAAGCAAGGGCCAATAGACTCAAGATGACTATGCCGACATTGAGTCCTCCGGCGACGAAGACACGCCCTCGACGGTCTACTCGACTTGGGGCGCAGTGGAGACGACGCCAGTCCTGGACCGTGTGGTAATGTTCAATCTCATTGCTTATTTTTTAGTAGACATAACTACCACTACATATAACAAATTATCCATTATTATGCTTGTTTGCAGGGCAACACCCTCGAGCGATGCATGCACGGGACATAGAACGTTTCTTGGGTGGCGTCGGCGCCAGACTCGTAGCTTCCTAGAGGTAAGCTTCGAGAAAGCCACTCACAAAATTAGTACCTAATATCTTCGTATCTTGTTGGTTAACAAAATGTTGGACGACAGGCTAGCAGGTATGCTACGTCGTGCGGTGGCGTTGTGGTTGCAGCAGCGCGCGGCGAGCGAGGCGTACGTGCCTTCGACACGACTTGCGCACCCGACGCAGCGAGTCGTACGAGGCAGTTCGTCCCCACGAGCGGCACTTTCCCATCCCGGGCGGTGAGGCGGCAGCGAGGGCGAGTGGAGCAGACTTACGATGAGATAGGCCCGTCTTAGCTCGTAGATGCTCCTTCGACTCAGCCTTCACAGCCTGTACAACGCAGACGCCGCCGCGAGCCTAGCCGTTTCACTCCAGGCATCGACGCCCTTGGTAAGGGTAAGGGTAAGGCTAGGAGGCAGTGATACTTATGTGTACGCTTGTGGTTGGACTGAGATATATGTGTAGCCCGTTGTATATATGTTGTAATGAGCTAGGAGGCACTTGGTAAGTGGTTGGTCTGAAATATATGTTGTACATATGTGTGTGCAATGAGCTACTTGTTGTATATATGTGTATATGTTATATTCATGTGATATTTGTGTTTAGAGTGGCTCCAAAAACAGGGGGAACTTGGCGAAATTTTCTGACGTCCACGATAAAAGTAGTTGATATGCCGACACGTTTGCAATGACACAACATTAGAGATAGACTAATGACGCAAAAATTAGCTTTCTAGGCTTTTGTATGCCAGTACACATATAGGGACGTAGGTCTTTAGCCTTTACAGCATTAGGCCTGTAGCAGAAAACGACATCAAAAGGCTATGTTCCAATCTGCTGGAATCCGGGAATAACATCAACACAACAATCCTACATACAAGATCAACACATCAACAAATACATTAACTAAAATACGACACAACCATAACCCTCATGACCTACATGCCAAGCGAGCCTCGTGGCACCCACATAGAAAATTGCTTGAGGGCGCCTCGGAAGTGGTGACCGTCGTGGTAGTGGCATGCACATATGCAGCTCGGGTTCGCGCAGCAACATGTGGGATCATAAGAGCCGTATATTCACGACCTCCTCATTGCCCCTCTCGCGTTGCATCTGTTCGCGGAGGTCGTTGTTCTCCTCGGTGAGTCTCCATTCGTACTCCAAGTCCCATATTCGAGCCCATAATGTATCCACATAACGATCAACATACCGTTCATGAGGAGGGTCGATCCAGCGGGAGAAGTCACATTTTGCCATCGCAAAAAGGACGGTCAACCGAGGGTCCATAAGCAATAAAAATGTAATATTACTAATTTCTACCCGGGCGTGAGCATCGGAGAAACGTCGCCGCCATCGTTCGGGAATCCAAGATCTGCACGACCGCGTACTCATTGTATGCGCATTTACGCCACGCCGGTTGAGCACGCCGGCTTGGTATCAATCGATGCGTGGACCGAACATCTCCCTCCTTTCTAAGGGAATGTCTTCCTTGGTGACCCAAATCCCACTGGCCCCTCGGCTTCCGACATGGTATGTTTCACCACGAAAGAGATGGGCAACGAGGAGGTCGTGAATATAGGAAGCTCAACCGTGTTCGATTACAATGTCATGGGACAACAACCGTGCTACTTATAGCAAAACGGGGCAGCTTCATGCAGTGACCACAAAAAAAAAGATGACGGTTCTGCGTACATACTTGACGAAAGGGGCTAGCTTTGCACTGAGATGTGACAATAGAGGCCAACTTTGCACAGAGATGTCAAAAAAAAGGCAGCTTTGCTCGGTGAGATGTCAATAGAGTGCAGCTTTGCTGACGGACATGACAACACGGCCCAGCTTTGCTCAGTGAGATGACAAAAGAGGACAGCTTTTCTCAGTGACATGACAAAAGAGGTCAGCTTTTGCTCAGTGACATGACAAAACGGGGCAGCTTTGCTCAGTGCGATGACAAAACGGGGCAGCTTTGCTCAGTGCGATGACAAAACGGGGCAGCTTGGCTCAGTGCGATGACAAAACGGGGCAGCTTTGCTCTGTGATATGACAAAGCAGGGCAGCTTTGCTCGGTGAGGTGCTTATCTTAAGTACATCCGCCCGGGACTATTCGACCACGATGACAAGAAGCGGAGGACTTTGGGATGAGAGAGCTAAGATCCACGATCGGGATCTTTGTGAAACTCGATGGCCGGGATGACATAGGCCTATAGCGAAAAACAATGTGAAAAGGTTATGTTGTACCAAATACATTGAATGGTCCAATCTCTGAAAAGGCTACGAACTATGAATTTATTACGAGGCGTAGTCTCTGAAAAGCCTACATAGGACCATTTATTGCTACTGGAATCCAAGAAAGCGAAAAGATCCTCTCCATGGACTATGCCCATGCACTGATAACTTTGCCTACATAAAGGCCTCCCTCCTATGTCTTCTATACCACATCTCTTCCTCAAGGCATCACAATACTACTACACAACAATGTCTTCTGAGGTCCGATCCATTTGGAGTGCCGGGTGGCATGGCGCCCGGTGCCATTGCGGCTTTAGAGCGATGTTGGGAGTGCGGATTGATCGAGTACAACGAGCCAAATCGGCGTAGGTTCTTCAAGTGTCGGACACGGATGGCGACTTCGTGGTAACGACTACAACTAAATCATTTGTTTCGTTATCGTTTTTAACTTGATCCATGACATCTACCACGTCACACATAGGCTTGCACGTTCATCGAATGGGTGGATCGGTGTCGCGGCATGGCGGATAACCGGCGATGGAGGTGGAAAACAAAGCTCAATACTTTGTCAAGATGACTCGGAGCTCACGAGGTGGAGCAGCGGATGCGGCAGGCAAGAGCGCCGTTTGAGGTGGACCAAATCCGTCGAAAGGCAAGGAGGATGAGCTGCAAAAGAGGAGGGCGATTAAGTCTGCGTGAAGCGACCATCAAGCGTCGGGAGGAAGAGCTTGAAGCTCGTGAGGCAGCTCTCAAGACCAAGAGTGACAAGAAGAAGGATGCAGCGGAGCCATCTTCAGGGCGCGACAAAAAGGGGAAACAACCACGCTACACCCAGTAGACAAGATGTAATAGATCCGGTCCACACGAGAGGTCGTACGAGCAGTTGGGTTGGTTAGTTGGATATCATGCTATATGCTATGCATGTAATAAAAATGTACGCGCCATGTTCGTCCCAACTTTATAAGCTTATTATCTCGGCTTTTCGCATGCAATGATTCCCACGTGTCTTATTATTACTTCCACTCCTTTCGTCCAATTGTTCTTTTCACAGTTGACATCAAAACAAATTTCAAAAAATTTCTTCCAATAAAACAACATAACATGATCGAAAAATGTTATTGCCAGTTCAACATATTTTTCACGGTCAGCATTGTACAAAAATCACAAATACACTAATCGTTACTTCACACAAAACTCGTTCGTACTCTACCAACGTACCATAATATTTTTAAAACTCGTTCCTACTTGTATCATCTGCAATACATAACGAATTTCCAAAACATATGTTGTATTTTTTGCTCTCTATAAATAAATAAATATATTACATAATATTACTATAATTAAATAATTCAAATAAAAAAATACACCTAGTAATTCATTTTGCGAAAAAAAGGCTGATCGGTGCAAACCCTAAACAGCCGAGTGTCTGCAGACGTAGCAGGGAGCTCGGCGCCACGTGGCAGGTAGCTCGGCGCCACGAGCCACGGCGCCGAGCTGCCTGCCACGTCGGCGCCACGCCGGTCGCCACGCTGGCGCGGGTCTGGCACCTCGGCGCCGTGGTCCACGTCGCCGAGACGTGTTACCTCGGCGCCGTGGGTCACGGCGCCAAGCTCTGGGTCCAAAAACGGAATTAAAACTATCAGGGGTCTAAATGTGAATATTTTTCAAAAAAAAAGGCTAAAATACAAAAAAATTCGGCCACAATGGCGAGGTTCTCGACCTGCTCGCATTTGTGGCGGAGGTTGGCGAGAGTTCGTGGTCACAGTGATTGAAAGCGTTGACAATAAACATGATGCACAGAATGCAGTTCATATGTAGTTGGTGAATCGTTTGATTAGTATTGATTCAACGGCTCAGCTCTACCCCCGTTGGATGGTGTTTGGACGCTATAGTGCTATAGCCAGGTCTAAACATTATCAAACGCCAGTGGCGGATCCAGGAATTTCGGAATGGGTATTCGAAGTTACAAAAATATTGTTGAATAAAATGAAGGTCTGTAATAGCAAAAATTAAAGTACAATTATTCGTACTGCAGACAACAACTGAAATAATACAAAAAAAAATTATAGAATAATTAAGAATTGCATAAAGATTTCAAATTTGCAAACTTCTTCATTTTTCAACGCTCAAGATCTACAAAATTAGTAGTTTTTATTTCAATTGAACTGCATTACATATTAATGAAATGTATCATCATTCATCAATGAAATTTTACATTAAGCTAACAAGGATTGCACAAGGATTTTGGAATTGGCATGCCTCAACTCGTAATTTGTCATGCAGACTGAAACAACTATAGGATTGATCAATTGTACAAAAGCATAAGCGCTAGAGTTTATTAGTTTCAGGCTTTCAGCTTATAGGGCAAGTGGAGTCCATATCAAGGTTCAACAGATATTACCAAATATTAACTACTTACACACCGATCTGAGAGAGATTTTCAGACTAGTAGGAGAAGCCTTCCTCAACGATTGGATTGTAGCAGTAACCCATCCATTAGCCGCATTTGGAGCTTCTTGTTCCTGATATGATCAATATCAAATTTAGCAGGACAAAACGGGTAAATCCATAGAAAGGCACAATTAACTCTAGGAAAACTCACAAGAGCATATATGATTAATGATTTCTTTGACTGTTCTCTTGGAAAAGCATTTGTTGATGATTTCCAGCCTTGCAGCACAAAAAGAATGGAAGTGACAAAGAAGGACTGCATATGCATTCATGCTCATGAGCTCATCAACAATGCCCCTGCTCATTAGTCACAAAGTAAGCATTGTATACAAATTACAAAGTAAGTTACTCTATCAGAGATTCAGTCATTCAGAGTAATCAGATTTCAGAAACTATTGAACACTGAACTATTCAGATTTCACAAACGCGCACTAAATACTGAACTACTGAAGAACTCACTGAGCAGGCGAGCAAGTCCTCCTCAGCCCCTTGCCCCCTTCGGCCTTCGGCCCCAAATCTGGCAAGGCGGCTGGAGACAAGCGATGAAGGCATGAAGCAAATCAGATCTGGCAGGAAGGAAAAGTTTAATTGATTTATAGCAGGGAGGAATCACTGAGACACCGAATCTACAAATTAGATCTGGCAATGAGGAAATCTGAATCTGGCAAACAGAGAAAGTACCTCCCTAGTTGCTCCCCACTGTCTCCAAGCTGTCGGGGGTGAAGAACTGAAGTTTGAAGGTGAGGTCGCCCGTCGCTGGCTGCCAGAGTGGCGGACCCGGCGAGCGCCCAATGCTCGTGCGCTGCGCCGCCAGGGAGCGGAGAGGCCGAAGCGAGACCGCGAGTCGTGAGAGGTATGAGGCCGTGAGTCCTGTTGCGTGAGATGTTGAGCCAAGGGCCAGCACACAGCGTGGGCCGGCCGGTGAAGTGGTGAACGGGTGAAAAATGGGGCGGTGAAATCAGCGCACGGGTTGGCCCAAAATGAGGCGCTGCCGCCAGATTGGGCCGGAATGTGATGAATTAGGCCTATTTGTGGTATATATATGTATTACATTTTGTATATAGCTAATTTTTTGCCAAAATTTTTGGGTATTCAGCTGAATACCTATGACTTACTGTAGATCCGCCCCTATCAAACGCTAAGATGATTATCTCTAAATTTATTAGCCATTTTTCCCCGTCTAACAACGACTTCAATTCTGCCTCTAGATGGACGGAGGCATCGGATCCAACCTTGCATAGAACTTTTCAAGTCATATCGCGACATTATTTTTCCGTACTTACAACAGTCGTTGCCGAACTTGACCGGCCGTCGAACCGTACCTAGCCGTGTGTTGCCGGCCCCGTTAGTCATACTTCTGCCGTGTGTCATACTGCCATGGATTCTACTACAGTCACGCCTGCGCCTCGGCCTAATCTGCACCCTCCGTCTCGTCCGGTCTGCAGGACGGTTCTTGCGTGCTTATTATTATTATTATTATTATTATTATTATTATTATTATTATTATTATTATTATTATTATTATTAGTGGTGGTGGTGGTGGTATGTTGTCGTAGTCATAGTAGTAAATTGAGATGATCTCCGTGGGATATATGATTTAAGAGTGAGCACCTCTCTTTTCCTTTTCGTCTTAGAAAACATATGAAGGTGAGTGTGGTGCCCCGATTCATTTTTATACTACCCACGTATTCGTTACAACATGAGTTCATTTAAGGGGGGCATATATAGTACATAAGTAATTTGGTTGGTTTTGGTATCAATCAGGATAAAAAAAATACTACAATATATTGTAGATGTACTTCTAAAATTACTATATTTATGTATAAAATTTCAAGTCCAAATTCATCGAGAGTTGAGAAAATTAAGACAAATATTAAATCGGAAAGAAAAAAAAGAGAAAATTACTATTCAGAACAATTTTTTATCTTCTAACATACTTCGAGTTTGAAGTTCAAATTTTTAAGGAGGTGCAACCACACTAGGGTTCGTCGGTAAAAAGTCAGGTGCTTCATTCAGCCATATGTACCGAGTACGATCATGTGAGGCTTGTTGAGCATAGAAGCGCTGCATGGTTCGCCGGCCTTGGAACAAAAGCTATCACCCGTTCTACAAAAATACTATCAAATGCTAAGATGATTACCTCTGAATTAATTAGCCATTTTTCCCATCTAATGGCAACTTCAACTCTAGTTCTAGACGGACAGGGAGGCATCGGATTCAACCTTGCATATAACTAGTTACATACCCGTGCGTTGCAACAGAGCTCATTGAATGTGTAGAGAATCGTGCTATAGAAAAGAGTTGCACTGATCAATTGAAAAGTGAAGAATGATAAGAAGTTAAGGGAATAGAGCGGTTAGAAGAGAATAGACGTATAACCATTAACTCATTTTTTTATAATAGTAATGATTATTCAAGTCATCTCGTAAAATTCCGTTTCCTTACAACGATCGATTCCGAACTTGACCGTACTTACGTCGCCGTGTGCTGCCCGCCCCGTCCCGTCAGTCAAACTAATTAAGAGACGCATAGTTTTCCACTCTGCTGTCGTGTGTCGTACTGTCACACGAGTATCCCTATACATTTGCAGTTCGTCGTCTCCGGAAGTTGGAGAGCAGTCCACAGCTGCATCAATCTTTACGTACACATCTTGTGCTCTCTCTCACATCCATTGTTTAACACACCATGCGTCATCTTTGTACCGTCTTTGGGCTTCTCATTTCTCTGTAGTACTGCTCTCCTGCAAGCTCTGCTTCAAATGGCGGTACCCTGACGGCAGGCTAGGCGCTCACCGGCAGCAGCGACAAGCTCCTCTCCAGCAACGGCAAGTTTGCGCTCGGCTTCTTCCATACAGGCAGCAATAAGTCCTCCGACAACACCACCTTGCCCAACTGATACCTAGGCATATGGTTCAACAAGATCCCTAAGTTCACTCCTGTATGGATTGCTAACAGAGCGAAGCCAATCACTGACCCTAACTTTAGACTGTCAAAGCTCAGTGTCTCAAGGGATGGCAATCTTGTCATCTTAAACCATGCAACCAAGTTCATAATCTGGTCCAGCCAAATGGTCAACGGAAGAAAAGGCAACAAGAATACTACAGTTGTGCTCTCGGACAATGGAAACCTTGTCATACTAGATGCCTCAAACCCATCCAATGTGTGGTGGCAGAGCTTTGAGCACCCAACAGATGTTTTCCTCCCCGGCGCAAAGATCGGCCGGAACAAGGTCACCGGCCAGGAATACAGTTATGTTTCAAAGAAGAACTTGATAGACCCAGCTCCAGGCTTATACTGCGGGGAGTTAGACCCACTGGTGCTAGGCAGTACTTCGTTAAGATTTGCAACTCATCCATGGTGTTAGAAATAATCTTGACTTAGAGTCCATGTTATCCCTATATATTGGGGGACTTGTACCCAGTTTTAAATCCAAGAGAAGAAAAGCAAGAAAGAGGGGGAGCAAATAAGAGAATAAAGAAATTCAGAAATTTCTTCCGTATTCTCTCAGATTATTTGCGATGTGCGCATTTTCTCTTGGATCAAAGTTGTAACAAGTGGTATCAGAGCCTAGATGTGAATCGAGTCGCTGGAAAAATCGTCTCGGTGATTCTGTTTTCAGCACGTCTCACGCGGCGCTCCTGAGGCGCACGTCGCTCGTCTTCGCGCAGCTCTCCTGGAAAAAAGACGTGTACGGCACGTCCTTCCATTCCTTTGATCCAAAAGCAACTTCAAAGTAGCCCGAGATCTTGATCCGTGTTCAAAATCATGTCGCGTTCTCCGGGAAGTGGTGTCACCTGTGGCGAGGCATCATCCAGTATGATGGCGAAGGAGAGCTCTGCCGTCTCGCTGCATTATCTGATGCTCACAACGAGCAATTATGCAGCCCGGACAATCAAGATGAAGGTGTACATGAAGGCTTAAGGAGTGTTGGACGTTAAGAAGATGTGGTCGCCGTCCAAACTAAAGTCATCAGAGTTGAGATCGAAACGTCGAGGAGATGTGTCACCGTTCCGTATCAAAGTATGAGTTTAGTAAGTCGTAGTTGAGTCTGACTACCTCAATGTTTTAGAATCTTTGCATCTGGATGGAGCCGTACCAGTTGAGTTGAGTTCCTACATGTAGCTTGCATGTAGAACGCTTCATATGGAGGCGTGGCTGGTAGTTCATAATGTATTGAGACTAAAACTAGAGTGTGTCATCAAGATTAAGGGGAAGATTGTTAGAAATAATCTTGACTTAGAGTCCATGTCATAGTAGAATTCGTTTTCGAGTATAACTCAAGTTGAAGTTGAGACCAACTTGAAGTCCGAATCGGAATAGAAGTAGGAGTGTTTTATCCCTATATATTGGGGGGACTTGTACCCAGTTTTAAATCCAAGGGAAGAAAAGCAAGAAAGAGGGGGAGCAAATAAGAGAATAAAGAAATTCAGAAATTTCTTTCGTGTTCTCTCAGATTATTTGTGATGTGCGCGTTTTCTCCTGGGAGCAAAGTTGTAACACATGGTGTACTTTTCCACCGCGGAATGGAATGGACAGTACTTTAGCTCGGTGCCAGAGATGTCAAGCAAATCTTTTCTCAGTTTCAAATTCATCGACAACCATGAAGAGGAGTACTTCACCTACATACTTGACGTCTCTGGTTTTGCCAAACAGCTTCTTTGGGTTGAAAGCTTGCAAGGCTGGCAAAGTATCTACATCCAACCCAAGGCTCCATGTGATGCTTTTGACGTTTGCGGGCCTTTCACAGTCTGCAATGACAACGCATTTCCGTTGTGCAACTGCATGAAGGGCTTCTCCGTGAAGTCGCCGAGTGACTGGAAGCTGGATGACAGAAGAGAAGGATGCATAAGAAATACTCCACTAGATTGCATTAGCAACAAAAGCAGAACAAGATTAACTGATCAGTTCTTTTCCATACCTAGTGTCAGATTGCCGTATGATGGCCATAGCATGCAAGCTGTTGCAAGTGCACATGAATATCTGTAGTTTTGTCTAAGAAACTGTTCATGCACTGCATATTCCTACGGAAAAAGTGGCTGTTCTATCTGGAATGGCAAGTTTATTAATGTAAAGCAGTATAATGGCACTATCAATACTGACGGAGAGATTCTTTACTTTCACCTTGCTGCTGAAGAGGTGCAAAGTTGGGGAATGAGTAGTAGCAGAAGAAGAACGATCATCGGTGTCGCTGTTGGTGCAATCATTTCTGCATTTGGTTTCATGGCGCTTGTCCTGCTATTGATCATTTGGAGGAACAAAAGGAAGTGGTGGTGTTGTCATCCAGTGAACAACAATAAAGATGGTTGTGGAATTCTAGCTTTCAGGTATGTTGATTTGCAGCGTGCCACTAAAAATTTCTCAGAGAAGCTAGGTGGAGGTGGTTTTGGTTCTGTGTTCAAGGGGATTCTAAGTGACTCAACTACCATAGCGGTGAAAATGCTTGAAGGAGCACGCCAAGGAGAGAGCAATTCAGGGCTGAGGTCAGGGACTTGTGTAATATTTTTTTACCTGCTAATAACCCCAAAGGAGAAGCAGCAAGGAAATTCACTTCATTTGTGGTTTTCTCTTATGAAAGGTTGAATTATCTGTCACAATACATAGGTGATGGCCTTTTTTAATCTATGTTTGAGAGGAAGGGAGATGATTTATCAAGTAAATAGATATAAATTTAGTTTAATCTATTTCCATTACTGGAGCCGCTAGGAATTAAAAGACCAGAAAATTTTGTCTCGCACTACTACAGAAATCCACATTACAGACGGTTCATAAACGTCATCACAGACGGTTTTCGAACCGTCTGTGATTATCCGATATCACAGACGGTTTTTAATTAAAACCGTGCGCGATTCTGATATCACAGAGCGGTTTGTCATTAAAAACCGTCAGTGATTATCGATATCACGAGCGGTTAAAAACCGTCGTGATATCGATAATCCTGACGTTTTTAATGACAAACCGTCTGTGATATCTGTAATCGCTGCACGGTTTTTAATTAAAACCGCTCTGTAATATCGAATAATCCTGACGGTTTTAATTAAAAACCGTCAGGATACATATCATGACGGTTTTTACTTAAAAACCGTCTGTGATATTCCTTCCCCCTATAACAGAATCTATTTATGTTTATTGGCTAGCCTCAGGAAATGCTAGCCATGCCCTCTGAAACAAGCAGATAAACAAGTATATGTATACATACAATTCACATCTCAATTCATTTGACAAACATCCAATTCACATCACATTTCATTCACAGACATAAGGCATCCATTTCGCAAATGAATTAATTGAAATGAAATAAAATATCAATTTACAAATTCACAATTACAGAGTGATAAGAGCAATAAAAAAATCAATCTGCGCAGTGGAACTCTCCATCTGATCTTACGACTTTAGCCCACAAAAACCAAATTAACTCTCCTCGAATTTTTGCTAAGTCCGCCTGTTCCAATGCAGATTTAGAGATGGGCGCATCCTGTAGATAGGAATATCAACGCGCGCACATATAAAACCTGACATGTATGAAATAAATGTGGGAAGATTGACAAACCTTAGAATTAGTGATCTTGGTGGAATCGAGGAGTAGTCTCATATGGTGGCACACGTAGTATCCACACGTGTTGCCATTTACCGCTTGTGTACCGCAAAAATAGAATGTGTTAAATCAAGTGCCATTACTACTAAGTGTTGTGTATGATTAATTAATGTGTAGCTAGCCAATACCGGAAATTTACGATCATGTTTCAAAGGCTTGGCTCGTGTCGTCGAGCCACATGTTTGTTGAACGTATGTGGCGAACGACCTCCGTTATTCGAAAAAGTTAGATTAGTCATTCAGAAGGAAAGAAAGAGTCCAATGTACAATGTACTTACCTATCGAGTATTTCGGCGATAGCTGTGTACTTGGATTTGTTCTTACTTAGAGAATCAAGGTATATAGCCTTGTTCCATTTTGGTATAAGTACAATTAAAATCCAATGGAAGTGCTCATTGTATGGCATAAGAACAAATTCCTTATCTTGGTGAGCCAGCAGTGTTTTTGTAATATAGCTCTCGACGAAGGATGCATCCTCGTTGATGGTATCAATGGCGACCAAGCGTGGGTCCAGGAAACCAATTGATGATTTCGATGATCTAGCTTCGGTCAGCATGAATCTATATATATATACAGAAAAGCAACAAATTGTGACATATATCGGTATTACGTGAGCAGACGTGATTATGCGGACTTACTGGCGTCGAAGATCGAGCGAGTGAGGCGTCGAGGCGTTGGCGTGAAAAGACCAAATATATCGTCAAAGGTCACCGGAAGACACATTCACGAAGTTCGTGCAAGAAATGCTCCGGCTTGAATTTGACAGATGATACTGGCGCCGTTCACCTCTGGCTTATTGGACTCTTCCATATACCAAGCGTGGAATCTTTGGCAACCAAGTCCTAGCAAGTCGAGGTGCTCACGCGGGACTATCATCGGCTCGCCTAGCACGAATTGGCGGGCCAATGGCATGTACGGGATATCGTCATCCTTCGTCTTTGATTTGCCATGGCCACTGCCTCGACTGTAGGTCGACTTCATAGTAGTCGACTGTAATGGTACAGATGGTGCAAGTTCTTTATTGCGAGAATAGCACCGTGCAGTAGCTCGCCGCCTTTGCTCGTGTGGAGATGGCACCGGTGCATGTTCTTTGTGGTTCACACCGCACTTCCGTCCCGCCACCGTTGAAGAAACCTCTAGGGAGATGTCGCTTTTGGGCCACTGGATGAATGTTCCAATGGCGTGTCCTAGAGTGACGATCTCGTCGTTGGGGGGCTTCGGTAGCGGGACCACCTCAAAATTGACATTCACACCATCCACATTAACTTTTGCGAAGCCTGGCGCTAAAGCTTGACCGTGCACCGTGGCTCGATACTGCATTTAATATGCCCGCTCCAAGCAGCGTACAAAGGAATGTCACATATCTCACTTGGAGCACGCGCCCGTGGGCTCCTACATAACGATACAAAATTAGCTACTCGAATAGGCCACCAAAGGAGCAAGCATTCGAGAGGTAATAATTATTACCGAGATGTGGTCCACAGGAAATTTGGGTGGGTTTGCGTCGGATTGGGCGCGCAGCTACTCGAGCGGTTGTGCGGGCTAGCTAGCACGGGAGCGGCGGTTGCGGCTCTCGACTTTCTGCTGCTTCGCACCTCATCTCGATTACATCAGCCAATAATCCAGAGCTCCTCTTTAAGAGATGCCTTGATCTCTTCGTAGCCGTGCGTCACGCTCGGCTTTGTTTCTCTTCTGCGCCGATACATGTCGGAGTCATCTTGAAACCATGTTTCCAAGGAACGTAAATTCCAAGGCCTCTCGTGACGACCGGGTGCTCCTTGTTTCCCGGGGCCACGGAGAGCATATCATTCTCCTTGTTCCTGGAATGATCCTGGTAGATTGAAAACTCAGCTCTTCCCGCAAGAGCACGATATGTCATTTCAATTTGTGCGGTTGTGGAGTAATTACAAGCTACGTAGTTCGATCGATATCTTACGGTATTTGGGACACTTGCTGGTGCGGGGGTTTCGAAAGGAGACTTCCCCCGATGTCGTTGTAGATGACCTTGCTCTAAGCCAATTGCGAGTGCGGTCATCCCGGATATTGGAAAACGGCGGGGCGATGTCTTGTGCACTTGCCAGGTCATCCTCCAACCTCCACTGCGGGATTT
This sequence comes from Dendrocalamus sinicus, assembly GCA_036346575.1. Lineage (NCBI taxonomy): Eukaryota > Viridiplantae > Streptophyta > Magnoliopsida > Poales > Poaceae > Dendrocalamus > Dendrocalamus sinicus. The sequence continues at coordinate 28,062,848 of CM070652.1, read as the reverse complement.
TACCCGCATACCCAGCTGTGCCAAGTCTGTGGGGGTGTGTGTTTTTTGCTTGGAGGGCCTTGTGCGCCACACTTGTACTTTTGAAATCTTCGGTCGTTTTCATCGCCTTGAACTCTCCCCATTGTGGTTCCAGGAATGGGTATTTATGAACAGGCGTTTCGTCCATCTCCACATATTTCTTGACAAGCGTGCTCTTGAAGTTCTTCCATGCTTTGCACGCCGCTTTGTAGGTTTGTTGTTGCACAACGTGTAGGTGTTCTTCTGGGAACTCGAACGATGCCAAAATTTCGGTCCACAGCTCATGTTTCCGAGTGTCAGGCACGTTCTTCCACGAATTGTAGGTGATCTCAATTCGTTCTCATGCAACTATTCCAACCGTGGTTCGGAATGCGTTTACCGCTTTTTTAGGAAGGATAGGGAACCCAGCTGCGTCTACCGCTGTGATGGTCTGTCGGCTCTCAGGCTTCTTTGATAGCCCTCTTCCTTGGCGTCTTGATGTTGGAGCGGACGCCTCTGGCGATGATGTTGAAGAATGCGCAGGTGACATGTTGCTCATTTTGTGGGTCTATTAAGATAAGATGAGAAAGTGATCATATTGAATTGGAAGAGAGGAGTAGAGGGGAGGGGGAGAACGGAGGGGGTGATATGGACATAGAGAGGGGGTGATGTGCCTATCTTAGCACCTACTTTCCCTAAACAAAGTCCTTTTTCCCGCAAAATTCAAGGCACTTTCATAACAAAAGTGCAAAAAAAGCATTCAGATTCTTGGTGAGAAGCGACATAGCCGACTTCTTGGTGGCGACTATCCAAGCTGCTTCTTCCACTCCTTTTCTTCATCTCGGTATCCGGATCACGTCGCGAAGAGCGATGATTCATCTAATCAATCATCGCGCATCGACGCACGTGATCCGTAGACCGTAGATGAAGAAAAGGAGTGAAGAAGCGCATGATAGTCGCTCACCAAGAAGCTCGACTATGTCGGCTTCTCATCGAAGAATCTTGGAATGTCGTTTTTTTGAACTTTTGTAAAAAAAATTGCCTTGAATTTTGTAATACTATTACTACAAGGTCTCTAAACAAAGTTCTATGAAGCAAATGACACAAACTAATGTGTCAAGTTCGTTGAACAAGACACATTAGAGTGTGTCACTTGCTTCATGCCCCTTGAAGGCCTATGTGGCATATACTATTACTACAAGGTCTGTAAACAAAGGTCTATGAAGCAAATGACACAAACTAGTGTATCCGGTTCATTGAACGGGAACACTAGAGTATGTCACTTGCTTTATTTGCTGTTTTTTGGCTAGATACATGGAGCATTTGGGTGGAAAGATGAAGCTGTTTCGTCAGCGCATGATCGCCGATTGAAGCATAGCATAGCATCAGAGGCACATCAGAGGCCTGCTGCTGTGTCTTGAGGAATGCCAGAGCTGGTCTTGGATGTGGCTCTGAAGCCACATCCAAGACCAGCTCTGGCATTCCTCAAGACACACAGCAGCCTCTGATGTGCCTCTGATGCTATGCTTATGTCGAATCGGCAATCATGCGCCTGACGAAACAGTTCATCTTTCCATCCAAATGGTCAATGTATCTTTTGCAACAATCGCAAGATTTCTTTATGCGCAGGTGACATGTTGCTCATTTTATGGGTCTATTAAGATAAGATGAGAAAGTGATCATATTGAATTGGAATAGAGGAGAGGAGTAGAGGGGAGGGGGAGAAGGGAGGGGGTGATATGGACATAGAGAGGGGGTGATGTCTATGTGGCATATACTATTACTACAAGGTCTCTAAACAAAGTTCTATGAAGCAAATGACACAAACTAGTGTATCAGGTTCATTGAACCGGATACACTAGAGTGTGTCACTTGCTTCATGCCCTTTGAAGGTCTATGTGGCATATACTATTACTACAAGGTCTCTAAACAAAGTTCTATGAAGCAAATCACATAAACTAGTGTTTTAAGGTCATTGAACCGGATACACTAGAATGCGTTACTTGCTTCATGCCCTTAGATCATATACTAGCTCTTCCCTGATTGGTTAATTTGTGCTCTCAAATTGTAGGGTTGCACAAGATTAATCTTGGCCGTCCCGCTACTAAATCATATACTCTTCCTTGATTGGTTATGCCAAATAATGAATTCAGTATTTTGAGCTCTAGATACAAACTCTAAAATCTCAAGATCAAGATATATTCAGCATACATATATTCAGACAGCAGTATTCATACAGATCAAGACCATACAAGTTAACTTGCCCAATAATTCAGTCTTTTAACTTGTCAAGATAAAATCCTAACAGATCAATTTAATAACATGCTATAACATGAAAACTGCATGAACCGAAGCGGCTATTAGAGCTCAAACACTGAATGAACCAATCTCGAGATATGATTTTATCATCATCGAACAATCATAAATCCCACAATCAGTAAATCCCACAGGCAATCTCGGTAAGCATAACAAACTTGAATATACAATATGAAGCATCAACCATAACCCTAAGTATGAAGCATCAAGCATCAACCCTAAACCCTAACGATGCATAACAAACTTGAATATACAGTAAGCATCAAGCATAACAGTAAGCATCAAGCATCAACCATAACCCTAAGTATGAAGCATGAAACATCAACCCTAAACCCTAACAGTAAGCATAACAACCATGAATATACGGTAAGCATATACCATAACAGTAAGCATCAAGCATCAACCATAACCCTAAGTATGAAGCATCAACCCTAAACCCTAACAGTAAGCATGAAGCTCGGGGAGGGATTTGATGACCTTAGGGTTTTGGTGACGGAGGAGGAGGAGGAGGCGGCGATGAAGGAGGAGGCGGCAGCGGCGGAGGAGGAGGAGGCGGTGGTGACGGAGGAGGAGGAGACGGGCTCGGGGAGGCGGCGACGGAGGAGGAGGCGGCGGCGGCGACGGAGGAGGAGGAGGCTGCGGCGACGTCTTCGTCCGGGGAGGCGGCCGGTGAGGGCTCGGGGATGCGGCGGCGACGACGGGCTCGGGATTTAGATCTAGATCGAATAACTGCAGCGCACACGGGAAACCCTAGCGAGTGTATATATAGGAGATTATCACGAGCGGTTACGAGCTTAGAACCGCTCGTGATATCATTTCACAGACGGTCCGAAACTTAGAACCGTCTGTGATAGTCGACTATCACAGACGGTTTAAAACTTAGAACCGTCTGTGATAGTCGACTATCATAGACGGTTTTAAACTTAGAACTGTCTGTGATATGATATCACAGACGGTTCTAAGTTTAGAACCGTCTGTGATAAGCCTTTACCGGTCATTACGACAACACCAATAACTACACAGCTGCATTCATATCAACCACCAAACAACTGCATTCATATCAACCACCAAACAGCTGCATTCATATACAACACCAACCAGCTGCATTCACAGTGTATTTCTTGGTACATTTTGTCATTCTCAAATACATCACACTGCAGCATTGTTCTATACATTTTGTCACACATTTTCACATATACATCTCAAAATTGACTACATCAGACATTTTCACATATACATCTCAAAATTGACTACATCACACATTTTCACATATACATCTCAAAATTGTCACACATTTTCACATATACATTCTTATTGTACTTGCTTATTTCCTTATTTCCTTTAAAAATTAGCCCTTCATCATGATCAATGCGTACGTAACTAGTTTCGTCACGTTGTTCATCGTCGAACCTTATGCCATTTCCAAAAGGAGGTAACTCGTCAAATTGATTGTATTCCTCCTCATCCACTACATTCTCCACTCCAACAATTCTCCTTTTTCCATGAAGAACTACATGGCGTTTCTTATTTGCCGGGTCGGTTACATAGAAAACTTGAACAACTTGATTGGCGAGTATGAATGGTTCGTCTTTGTACCCGACACGTTGGAGGTCCACGGTCATCACACCGTACTTGTCAACCTTCACCTGTGGGAGATGCACCCAACGGCAGCGAAATAAGGGGATCTTGAAAACCACATAGTCGAGCTCCCAAATCTCTTCTATGAAGCCATAGTACGAGTTTCTTGACCCATCGGTACTGAATGCATCTATGCGGACACCGCTGTTCTGGTTAGTGCTCTTGACATCCTGAGACTGCGTATAGAATGTGTACCCATTTATGTCATATCCTTGCCATGTCACAACTGTAAATGTCGGCCCTTTTGCCAACCATGTCAGCGTCTCACTCGGCGAGCTCCTAGCGATTTGCTCCTTCAACCATTGGTTGAACCAACGGTTGTGTTGCCTCATGATCCAAACATCCGGCCGCTCTGGATTCTGTTGCCGAAGCACATCCTTGTGCTGGTCCACATAAGCGCCACTTGGTCATGTGTTGCAACACCGTGAAATGGGCTTGAGTATACGTGTCCATATCCGGAGTGATTGCTTTCCTTCCGATAGTTCCGAGACCCTTAAGCCTCCTCATGACGAGATTGAGGACACCTATCGGTTGAATCGAGCCATATAATCGACACAAAACTCAATGACCTCTTCGCTTGCATAACCTTCGACGATCGCCCTCCGCGAGAACGATTCCGTCACGTGGGACTTGAGAATTCCATGAACCTCTCAAATGGGTACATGCTACGTAGGAATACGGGCCCACATTTTTATCTCCAACACAACGTGAACAATGAGATGGACCATGATATCGAAAAAGCGAAGGAGGGAAATACATTTCGAGGTGACATAGAGTCATCACCACCTCGTCCCGCAGAGCATCTAGTCCTTCGGGATCGATGACCTTCGAGCAATTGTGTTAAAGAAATAACATAGCCTCATGATTGTCTCTCGGACTTTGATCGGCAAAATATTTCTAATTGCAATAGGGAGCATCATGTCATCAGCACATGACAATCATGAGACTTCATGCCATTTAACTTCAAATCTTGCATCGAAACAAGTTTCTTCACGTTGCGGAGTAACGAGACGAACTTTGACACCATGCAAGCATCGCACGCTCGTTTCTCACCTTGGGCAGAGTGTAACACGCGGGGAAGGTACGTTCGTCCATTATCGCTGCATGTCGGTGCTAACTCGGGCACGATGTCCATGTCACCAAGTCAAGCGTGAGTTGACGCCGTCCTTTGTTTTATCACGGATGTTCAAGAAGAGACCAATCAAGCTATCGCACACATTCTTTTCTACGCATGACGTCGATGCGAAGCCGAACATCTAGGTACTCCCAATAAGGTAAGTCCCAAAATATTGATCTCTTCTTCCGGTGTTCTTCTCATGAGCCCTCAATTTACGTCCCTTTCCGAGGACAACATCCAAATCCTTAACCATATCATAAACCTCGTGTCCCCTTAAATGCCTTGGAGCTGAACCGTCTTCCTTCTCTCCGTCAAATTTTTTCTTCATCTTGCGGTATGGGTGAGCCCTCCGAAGGAACCATCGGTGACGCATGTAGACGGTTTTGCGTGTCTCAACCACACACTCTCGGTGCCATCTAAACAGTGAGTACAAGCTTTGGCACCTTTTGTACTATGGCCCGATAGGTTACCAAGGGCAGGATAATCATTTATGGTGCAGAACAATAAGGGCGTAGAGTGAAGTTCTCTCGTTTGTATGCATCCCATACCTGTACCCTTCGCTCCACAAGACTTTTAGATCTTCCACCAACGGTGCTAGGAACACATCGATATCATTCCCGTGTTATTTTGGCCCTTGGATAAGTATCGACGACAAAATGTACTTTCGCTTCATACACAACCAAGGAGGAAGGTTATAGATGCAGAGTCACGGGCCATGTGCTATGCGTCGGCTGCTCATGCTATGAAAGGATTCATTCCATCTGTACTCAGTCCAAACCTTATATTCCTTGGTTCTGCACCGAACTCGCAAAACTCCTATCGATGTTTCTCCACCGCGGAATCAGCAAGGTGTCTTATCATTCCATCCTTCTTGCGCTCCTCCGAGTGCCAACGCAGCGATTTCGTCCTTTGGATTTGCAAAACCTTTTCAAACGGGAATTATAGGAAAATACCATGCCACCTTAGCGGGAGGTCCTTTCTTCGTCTCTGTTCCTCGCCATCATCGATTGATTGTTACGCTTGTATCGGGATGCGTTGCACACGGACATACATGCATGTTTGCATACTCTTTACGGTAGAGGACACGATCGTTCGGGCATGCATGTATTCTTTCTACTTCCATTCCCAACGGACAAAGAACCTTCTTGGCTTTATACGTGGTTTTAGGCAACTCATTTCCCTCCGGAAGCATGTCCGCTAAAAGACCTAGCAGCGCCGTGAAATGTTGTCGGACCAACCGTTGCTTGCCTTCAATTTCAACGGTTCAAGCACGGTAGACAACCTCGTGTACTTGCAGCTCGTGTACAAAGGTTTCTCTCGAGTCCTCCATCAAGCCACAGAATTTAACATACTCTCTCTCATCATAGTTCTCTTCTACATCGCGAAGCATCCGATCCAGTTATCATCGTGCAACCTATCCGAATCCGAGCCACAATCGACATCAACCGCGGAATGTCATTCACTTCACCAATGATGTCATCCGGGGCATATCATTCACTTCACCGGCGATGTCATCCGCGCATATGATCATTCACTTCGCCATGATTGGTCCAACACGTATAATCCTTTTTGAAACCCTCCGAATCAAGTGCGCTACAATTTGCCCTCGGTTCTTAAACATCTTCAAATTCTCGCAGTCAGTGCATGGACAACACATATATTTCACCCCCTTATTCAACATATCCTCCTCGCGGCTCTTATAAAAGCAGAAACGCCATTAATGTACTCTTCACTCACACGGCTCATGCATACATCCAGCTTTCTGTCCTACGTTACGTACATATATAACAACTTAGTATTAAAATCTAGATTAACTAATTATAACTACATATATACCAGCCACATTTATTATATTGAGACATAATTTGCTAGCTCAATTCATATTAATTATAAACACAATAGCTATTATATGACCAATAATTTTGCAAATTAACCATCTTCAATAACACTCATGGATTACTAGCTTAGACCTAAATTGTAATGCAATTAAAGAAAAAATAAGTTTCATTACTAACCATATCTAGAGCAACCAGGAAAGTCTGAATATTCAAAGCTCAATCTCTGCCACTTCCCACCAAATTAATCGCCCGAAATCGCTAGCTTACTCCCGAGTGAAAAGTGCGCGGCGATGGCTAGATCTCGATCGAAATGAAGACAGATCTTGGTCCGAGCAGCGCAATAAATGCTTTAGTCATTATCACAGACGGTTTTTAGTTAAAAACCGTTTGTGATAACCAGCTTATCACGCAGCGGTTTTATTAATACTGCCTGCGTGATAATCTGGGATTATCACGAGATGGTTTTAATACGATCGTATGCGTGATACTCGTAATAACCGTCTGTGATAATATATTTTCCCGCCACAAATACCACAGACGGCCTACAAATTACAACCGTCTGTAATAGTGTTCATCAGAGACGGTTTCACAAAACCGTCTGTGATGAGGCGTCTACTATGAGGCTTTCTGTAGTAATGTCGTGTTAACATTGATACCTTTGTTGTTTGGGTATACTTGATTTCACATTTTTAAGTTGTTCATGATTAGTCTACATGGGCCGCGACGGCAGAGCTAAGCGCATTGAATACCACAGTGAAGACATGAACACGTGCTAGGGTGGAGTTTGACTGAGTGCCATGGTGCAGCCGGGTGGGTGATGTAGATAGATTATTTTTGTTTATAGCTTATGACTTCTTTCAAATAAATAAATAGGACGGCTTCTCTGTTATTGTTTCGAAGTAGCTTATCGGGATAACCTTTTAGAAGCGATTTATCACCTTATCGGCTTTCGATTCGTTCGCACGAGTGCTCACATTAGGATCAAAAGTCATAAGTCATAAGACATGGCCCAAAAGAATAGGCCTAGAGCCTGATGATAGCGGCTCGATATATTGATTTAGAATGAATTTTCTTAGTCTATACCAAAACACAGGCATTAAACTAGTTATAATTATTGGCTAGTCGTGCAATGCTGGTTGGGCACCACGAAAGTTGGGAGCCAATAATTTTAATCTACCGACCATGTTCCTGTAAAGCTGGATGGATGATGATCTTTGATCCATGTTCAAAATTTTGTGCATGCCCTAATACATTATAAATTGCAAATATATACCCGTTAAAGGATCAGTTATGACAACTAGAGAGGTGGTAAATAGGCGCAAATTAAAATTTTCTTACTCAAGTATTTCTTCTCTTAAACTCTAGTGCTATTAGGAATACACTAGATTCAAAAACAACAACAATACACTAAGAACAGAGTAAACTGAACAAAGATTACATAAAATTAGCCACCAAGAAACCTCAAAAACTTAAGATAAACTCAATCAAAATTGATGAAACTTAAACTACAGTAAGATAAGATCCTTAGGGTTGTGATTTCAAAAGAAATTACAAAGTAAATTGCAATATAGAGACCTTTATAACTTCAAGTTCACATTGCACTAAAGAATTTTAGAAACTTAGCTGCTGAGAAATCTCAAGAACTCAAAATCTACTTAATCAAAATTAATGAAACTTGAACCATAACAAGATAGGGCACTCAGTGTCATGATTCCAAAAGGAATTGCAAAATAAAGCCCAAGAGAAAAACAGCCTGGTTTTGAGGGGAAGAAAATCTCACATTAATCCTAAAAAGGGCATAGAAATTCTCTCATTAGTGGAGAATAAAATAAAAGGATCTAAAACATTTATTTTGGTGGAGCAAAATTATAATGGTTCAGATTAAGATTATATATATTAGAGTTGTGGCAAGGGTTATTAGGCTGGTTATGTATGTTAGGAAACCTGGGCCTGGGCCAGCAGCCCTGGCCCATGGTGGGCACCTCACTGGAGACTATAAATAGGGAACCGTACTAGTATATTTTGTAGATATGCAATCAAAAATTAATAAAGAAAGACCATGAGTTCTCTCTACCTCTCTGTGTGTTTCAATCTATTATTCTGTCTTCTGTGATTGATTCGTTTCATTCTAAGCAGAGGAATCGATCAGACTGGTCACCAGCAATAGTTCCTGAACACGTTATCAGCATGACTTTGCTCCGGTGTATCGAAGGTAATCATCAAAGCCTAATAGATTGAATTATCTAGATCATTGTAAATTCGCAGTTTTCGCGTTCTAGATTAATTTTCTACGGTGCAAATCCGCCCTAATCTACCGCGAGCAAACTGGAAGTCGTCGGCACAATGTCAATTGGTAGATTGCATCATGGGGTAGATGTTGATTGCACTGTAGATCAGAGAAAAAAATATGAAAAAACCGCACACGTCAGCTTTGCACGGCCGCAATGCGCAAGGAGGTGCTGGCCTGACGCCGGCCTGCCGCCGGTGCCGCCACCTGAAGCCGCCGCTCTGGGCCGCCGACCGACGGTCTTTTCCCGCTGGCCGAAGAGCCATCGGCCTGCAACCGAGAATGCCTCCCCGCTCCGCTCGGCCTCGGCCCGAAGCCGCCGCGCCGCCGATTCCCGTGCCTTGACCGTGGCTGCCTTGCTGGTCCGCCTCGCCCCAAGCCGCCGCGCGCCGGTTGCCGCCGCCCGGCCGTGGTCCGCTCGCCGCTTCTCGGCCGCTGCCCGCAGCCTGCGTCGCCCGGCATGCCGCACCGCACTGGGCCACCCCACATGGCACCGCCGCCAGCGCCTCGGGCTCGCCGCCGCACACGCGCGCCCTAGACCGCTTTGACTATCCGCTGGCTTGGCGTCGCCGTGCGTGCTCGGCCCAAAGACCAAAGCCTGTGGTCGCCCCGCACGGCAGCTGCCCATGCCCGAGCTCGCACCTGCTCGGCCGTGCGCCGCCGCTACTGGGCCTTCCGGCCGGTTGCCCCGAAGTCGCCGGCCTTCGCTCGCTTGGACCTGCCACCCGAGCCGCTTCTCGGCCCGCAGCCGTCTCCTGGCCCGCCGCGCATGTAGCTTGAATCGCTGCCGCCGCCAATGAGAATGGGGGTAGGGGAAACCCTACCCCACCCCTTTGTGCTGCTCGGGGGGCCAATTGGGCCGGTGGACCGAAGTCAGGCCGAAGGCAATGGGCCAGACAGAGGGGAAGGAAAAAAGGTGCTCGATGGGGTGATGGGGCGGAAATTTGCAGAAAAGACTCCAACTTCTAAAAATTACTATTTGGTCCTTAAAATTCACATATGGGTTCCGATTTTTGCAGAAAGGCCTTTGTAATTCCAAAAATTATAAATAGGTCCTCGAATTTACGAGCGGGTCCAGAATTTTGTAGAAAACCCCTCGGAAAATTAGGAGATTGCGCGAAATTTTCTCTGAACAGAAAATTTACGCATAAGCCCTAAAAAATTGCAGAATTCGTTGAAAATTTATATTCTAGCATAAAAGGGCATCAGGAATCTGAATTTTGAATTATTTTTAGCATTTGAAGCATATTTATTTCTGCCGTTATTATTTTCTGTATTTATTTACTGTTTTTGGTTAATTGTAATTGTTTAAATTGCTTTTAATCACCAGAATTAGCAGTAAATTTATAGAAAATGCATAGAGAATTATGAAACATTGCGAGAACCTTTTATACCATTTATTTACCCGTAGTAAATTATTCCATGCATGTTTACCAGCAGTAAACTTATTTATTTCTTTCATACACATGTAGATGACTGGCATCACGAACCAGGAGTTCAAGGAGCTGGCCCAGCATGGCCAAAACTATCTGACGTGGGCATCCGATGTCGAGACAGTGCGGCTATTGGGATTGGCGGACCGCATGATGCCCAACCCACACCTGAGAATGATCAAACACTTCATTTTCTCAGACACCACCTCTGCCGCACTCTCAAGAATGAGTACATGGCGGAGAAGAGCGTGCTAGCACTCTGGACCGCACTCAAGAAGCGGTTTGAGACGCTAAAGTACACCATTCTTCCTCAAGTAGAGTAAGAGTGGATTAGACTGAGGTTTGTCGACTTTAAGATGGTCGGGGAGTACAATTCTGCCTTGCATAGGATTTGTACCAATCTTCAACTCTGTGGCAAGCAGATCACAGACGAGCAGAAGATTGAGAAGACCCTATCCACCTTCCACCCCAATGCAGTACAATCCGCTCGCAACTATCATCAAGACGGATACAAGGAGTACGCCAAATTGATTGATATGATGCAGGTTGCGGAGGCTCAGGACGAACTTCTCCGCAAGAATTATGTCACTTAGCCTCCAGGGAGCTCCGCTGGTCGTGAGGCCAATGCTGGGACCTACAAGGTGCGAAAGACCTTGATGAAGAGAAGAGGGAAGAATGGTAAGGCCGTTGCCCAGAAAAGCAAGTCAGAGGCTCCGAGTGACAAAACAGTAAAAAAGAGTGGCAAGACTTATGGTCAGCAGAACCAAGGTTGCTACAAGTATAGCAAGTGGGGGCATTGGTCGCGGATCTGTAAGGAGGCGCAGCATGTCATTGATGCCCACCAAGCCCAGAAGAAGAAGGATGGCAAAGGGCAGCTTGAAGCCCACTTTGCATCGATTGAGGGGGAGAATCCTGAGCAGCTGCATGAGTTGATGGAGTTTGAGACCATCCCGGTAGCAGCACCCCCTTACGACCTAGAGGCAGCGACCGCCATGATTTCTCTCGAAGAGAAGATCATTCTGTTGGACCGAAATGGCGACAGAGGGGGGGTGAATGTCGATCCTTTAAAAATAAATCCTAAACAGAGTCCTTGGATGAAACTTTTCTCCAGTAGTTACAGAGCTGTGGAAAGAACTTCAAAGACTTGAGGAAACCCCCACCAAGCAAACAAAGCACACAACCACACTCTTTCGAAAAGCAATTTGGAACTAAAAAGGAAGATCATGAACTTGAAAAAAAAATATGAGCAACAAGGAGGAATACATATCATTACCAAGGGAAAAATAACCAAAAACCCTAAAGAAAAGAAATAGCAACAAACCCTAAGCCAAACTGTAGAGGATCCTCAGGCCGGTCTGACCGCCATGGGCCGGGCGGTCAGACCGCCGAGTGGCTACCGGTCTGACCGGTCTGCACATGCCGGTCTGACCGGTGTCTTGCGGCCGGTCAGACCGCCAATTTGCTTCAGGTCTGACCGCCCCCTGTTTTTCAGACTACCCGAGAACTGAATTGGAAGTCTGTTTTTCAGGCAAACATTCAGGTCTTCAAGATCTTAATATATTAGAGACTTTGCTTCAACGTTTTCAGCCCTAATTGACCCAAAAAGGTTCTAAATAGCAAAGAGCACTTGGGAAACAAAAGATCCAAACAACCAACCAAGAAATTCAGATTTTGACACAAATCTGAATCTTTGCACTTGCAAGACTAAAAATCTAATTTCTCCCCAACTATTGGTCCCTTGGCTATGTAACTTCCCAGATGATTAATAGATAGTCTCAGGACTCTGGAAAACAAGTATCAAGCCATCTCAAGGAGGAAATCACAGATTTGAGTCAAACCCTAGAAAAATTGAAAGTACACAGGAGAAGCACATAAACTCAAATTCCCAATAAACCTTAGATCCCTTGGCAATGAGACTTTGCATACATGTTAGTAATAGGGCAAAGACCCTCCAGATCAGAAATTAAGCCAAACCAAGAAGGGAAACAAGTTTTAACTCAAAACCCTAGAAAATTGGACAAACTTCAGATACAGCTCACAAAATCTAAATTACTCGATGGTTCTAAGTCCTTTGCAAATGAAATTTTGCAGGTATGCTAGCAATATTACAAGGACTTCCCTGACCAAAAATTAGCACATCTCCACAAGGGAATCAAGCTCTGGACCAAAACCCTAGAACTGCAAGAATGAACAGGGGAAGGCCAAAAAAGGAAATCCTGAAATCAAACCTAGTTTGCTCTTGGAGTTAACTAGTCAAATGACTTTTGAGCATCACCCATGTCATAGCAACCCATTTTGGCACATTCCAGCAAGCAAGAACTCAAAACAGCGAAAATCAAGAAATCACTCAAACGATGAACGAAGAACAAACAGAGCACGGGAAGCAAACTTCAGATTTCACTCAGTAAACCAATAGAAATACAAAGACGTCCCCATACATGATTACAACCAGAGGAATGCTTACAAGCTCTCAATCCATCCTCTCCCACTCTCAATCCTCAAGATCACCAAGAGCCTCACATGCTTCTTGGGAGGAACACACACACACAGAAAGGAGTAGCTACGAAGGAGACATGCTCTGTCTCTTCTAACCACTCTCACCCACTAAAGCCTAAAGCCAAAGACAACTCTTAAAGCCTCTTTTGACTCAAGCAAACCCTAATTCTCCCTCAAAGTGTTCAAGTGGGCATGTAGCCCCCACATGTATTTATAGCTTACGGCTAACGGGTCTCCGCCCCATTACGCCCGCTAAGTCCAACGGAGCCCGCTCCTGCTTGTGCAGCCACGCGAAATTCCCGTTTCGCCCCTCCTGCACCTTCCGGGAAGCTTCCACGCTCCTTGCCTCGCACGCCTCGCAACCATCTCGAGTCCACGTCGTCTTTGACACATCCCGACCGTTCTTACCTCAGTGCCACCTGCGCCTAGTCCGGTCCACCGTGTCTCGCCACGACTCCGCCTCGACGTCCTGCAGCCACACAGACAAAAAACACGTCAAATAGCACCGCTCGATACATGAAAGCATAAATATCATAAACATATCATGCTTACCCATGATGAAGTCCAAACCTGTGAAAATATTAGAATATGCATCCTAAGCCCATACGACCAAGTTTGACCAAACCGACCGAGCCCGTTGCACCACGCAACGACATGGTCCGACCACACAATCCAAACTCGACTATCCTAAACCTTTGTCAATTACTCATCATTCACATGTAGTCACGACTACATGGTCTCTCAATCTCCCCCTTGATGAGTATATTGACAAATTCCGAAAAAGCGCAAAGTTGAGTTTAGTTTGAAGAATCCAACATGGTCCAAAGAAAGAAGTGAAGCAAATGACCATGTCGACAGAAAGGTCACTAGAGCAACAAATGAAAGAGCAAATTGTTATCCAAAGATCTAAAATGATCCCAACTAGCTTTTTCTTCTCTATTCTCCCCCTTTTGGCAATAAACACATCAAGGATGCAAAGAAGAGAATATGACATGTCATAGATGAATATGGCTGAAGTTTGTTTATTTAAGCATTTGGAGCCATGAGAATTATCCATAATGACCAACAAGTACTACACCAAGCCATAACTCAAGAAAACACTATCTAGATCATGACAACATATATATAAGCCAGCTAGAACACATAGATGATGTAGGACCGAAATGGCAACAGAGGGGGGGGGGGGGTGAATGGTGCATTTAAAACTCCCCAAGTACTCGCACAACAAAACGGGCGAAAGAACTAGCTTCTTCGGTCGAACACACGTGGTCGTAAGCCAACTGATGGTCGAACACCACGTGGTCGAACACTTGCCTGAGCCGACAAAAGAAATCAAATAGTGAAAACTAAGAGGTCGAACCAAGAACTCAAGACGCACAATTATTCAGTAAAGAGAACTTCTCTAATCTGACTCCTGCTCTCAGGAATGAACTGGCCAAGTGGCCTTGAGACAGATTCCCAGTTCTGAGCTAATCGAAGCACACAAAAACGAATGCAGACTCAGAAGAAGAGAAGAGAGAAAAGGATAGCATGAAAAACAAACTCTCAAAACAGATCGCAAACACAACAATCACAACATCTCATAATGACAGAAACCATCTTGAGGAAGAGAGATGAATGATTGATAAAGGAGGTTTCTACAGCCACTCCAACTGGGAGATACATGAGCACACTTGCTCCATCCCGAGAACCCGCATACTCACAAAATAACCAAGGAAGAACAGAGCAACTCAGGGATCAGAATCTCACTCGCACACGAGCTCTACCCTCTCTATTTATAGCCACACATACTAAAGAAGGGGAACCCGCAAACCCCACCTAACACCGGGTTTTTCTCAACTCACTTTACCCACGAGCTTTCAGTGCTTTACCCGTTAGACCCAACGGCTTCACTGCTTTGCCCGTTAGCGCCAACAACTCTGGTGCTTTGCAGAGACACAGCTTCCCTTTGCAGCTTTCCGCATTTCTCCAAAATGCCACTCCGCTGCCTCCCCGGAAGCTTCCTCTTGACTTGCCGATCACGCTTGCAACCACCTCGCACTGGCTGCGTCTTTGGCATCTCCCGACCGCCACGACCTCAAAGATCCCCGCCTAGTCTCGACCATCCATGCCTCACCACGACTAGTCTCAAAGTCCTGCAAACCATCACAGACAAGCAAACATTCATAGCACGGCACAATACAATGTGTACAAACATCTGCATAAAAGGAACTCAAAACATGCTTCACAAAGTCGTACATTTACTACGACCGGTCAAAAACACTTAAACAATAATTCAC
This sequence comes from Dendrocalamus sinicus, assembly GCA_036346575.1. Taxonomy (NCBI): domain Eukaryota; kingdom Viridiplantae; phylum Streptophyta; class Magnoliopsida; order Poales; family Poaceae; genus Dendrocalamus; species Dendrocalamus sinicus. Next base: position 28,047,447 of record CM070652.1, on the reverse strand, counting down.
ATGACCTACGATCGTTACCCAAGTCCATACGACCACCCCAGTGGTCCATACGACCGCCTCAAGGCTTGCTACGACTGTCGCAAAACACTACGACTCTACCGCACAAAGTCCAGACCTTATACGACCACTCTGTTGCACAGAACAGAGAAACCCTCGAGCTCACAAGAGCCTTCTAGTGGCCCACAACCACAACCAGCTCTGCTACGACCATCTCATAAGTCCATACGACCAGATACAATGAGTCTACGACTACGTTTAAGTCTCTCGAGCACAACTGACCGCCTACGACCGCTTCACAATGTGGTCGGAGTCCTCCGACTTCCCACGTGGTCGAAATCGAAGTCTACCGACTATCGACCACAGCAGTCGTTGCACTACTCGCGATCACAGACCACGGCCAAACGTGGTCGTAACAGGGTCGGGAGACTTCCGACCACGCACAAGTGGTCGTAAACTTTTCAGAGACCTACGATCATGTCCAAGCGTGGTCGTAACTGCCACAACGTGGTCGTACAACCTTTCGACCACAGCCAAAGAGGGTATAACATTGTTTTCCGGTTTTCGACTGCTGATAAAGTGGTCGTAAACAACCCGGCTGGCTTTCGACCACGGCCAACCTGGTCGAGGATGACCCGACTGACTCCGACCTTCGACTGTGTGGTTGTAAATGATTCGCCTGGCTCCCGATTGACGATAACGTGGTCGTAACCTGCCCGACAGGCTTCCGACTATGACCAAAGTGGTCGAAAAGGCCTACGACCACGACCAGAAGCTACGACTTTGCACAGAAAGTGATTCCGAACACATTTAAGGCTACGACTTAGCAGGAAGCGCTCAAATCAAACTCAATCTTTTCAAACCAAATGTCAATAACTCATCACAAACATGGGGACACCTCCACACGGTCTCTCAGATGACAATCTGAAAATGGAGTGCATTATGTGAGCAAGTCAAGTCATCAATGAGCAAAGTCTAGCTAGAGACATCCAAGGATGATGCAGGCCATGTCAATAAGCTACGCGGAACAAGGAAACTAATATTGAGTCCAACTAGAGTGCTATATGCTCAAGAATGAAACATTTGTTGAAGTACTTGGTTCTTGTTGTAGTTTAAGCAAATTTGAGCACAAATGACATATTTTCTTTGAAGTTCATGGTTGTTGCCAACCAGATTTTGGTTTTGACATGTGCTAGATCTCAAGCCTTATGCGACTACTCCAAGCAAGAAGCTTAAGAAGATAGTCTAGGTCATCCAAAACTCCCCCTAAGTTCATGCCAAGTGCAATGGCAAGCCGTCTCATAGGAGAGAATTGGTGAAATCAGTTTTTTGCACAAAAGAGATCCTTTTTGCATTTTAACATGTTGTACTAACTCATGCATCATCAAGAGACTAAAATAGCTCAGTCTAAGGCTCAATAGAGATTCAACGCTCAACCTAGCCTATTTGACATGGCATGAATCATAAGAGGATAGCTAAAGCAAGACTAGACTCAAATGTGAGCATGACAAGTTTTAATTCAAGATGATCAATTTTAATTAACTTATCATGGCAAAAGCTAGTCTACACATATGAAGTCATGATAAATCTAGCACAGAAAGCACAAGTCATGGCAAGGTGTAAGGCATTGTAATCATGTCATAACAGGATAATAATCAAGGCTCTATGTAGTTATATTACAATGCAGAAATGCTGAAAATGCAGAAAATCCAGCTCCCCCTCAACATGTGATGCAACTTTTAGTTCAAGTTGAGTTAAGTCAAGATTAAGCTCCAGAAACTCCCAAATGAACTCCCCCTGAACCAAAGAAAGCAAATCGAGAAGCTGGCAAGAAAACAGCAAACAGGCAGTCCTTAAAGCATAGAAAAGATATAGAAGCAAATATGGCTCAGACTGACTCTCATCTACCCCATATGACACTAGGACTGTTAGACCGGTAATCAAGCACACTAAGGAGCAAACACGTACCCTGTCTACCCAAGGGTGGCCCGACCCTTGCTAGAACCTGAAAGTAGTGACTGGGCTCAACCTAGTGAAACAAGAGAAGCGGCTAACAGAGCAGAATCCTAGATCACAAGATGAGAGGAAAACGTCTAAGCAGCTAGGCAATAAGACCACTCTAACATATGCTAGAAGGACTAACCCCAAAGCACCCCGAATGCAATGCAACAGAAAGAAGTAAGAGCATAATCAATATAATAATGCAGTAAAGCATAAGCTCCCCTCATAACAGCCCATACGGACAAACCACCCCAAGCTCTCCCCGCAGAGCTGAAAACCTCGAACTATCCAACGGCTTGGTGAAAATATCAGCCAACTGGTGGTCACTCTCCACAAACTGGAGCATGATGTCACCCTTCTCTACATGGTCTCTAAGGAAGTGATATCGAATATCAATATGCTTGGTTCGGGAGTGCTGCACTGGGTTCTTAGCAATGTTAATTGCAGAAGTGTTATCACAAAAGAGTGGAACACTGTCGATAGACAACCCAAAGTTCCGCAGGGTCGAGACCATCCAAAGCACTGCTCAAAGAATCGGCTGCAAAGAAAAGAACCGCTGCAGCGGATCAGGTAACTCCGATCGCTTCCTCGAAGACCAGAACGAGAGAAGTGCCAATGAATTGGCAGTGCCGAAGTGCTTTTCCTATCTATCCTATAGCCGGCAAAGTCTGCATCCGAGAAGGCTCTCAAGGAAAGACAGGAAGAGGAAGAGTACCAGATACCATAGTCAATGGTAGCTCGAAGGTACCGAAGTATGCGCTTCACTGCCTGGCGGTGAGATACGCGAGGAGAAACCTGAAACCGAGCACAAAGACACCGCAAAGTGTATGTCCGGTCTCGAGGCAGTGAGGTACAAGAGGGAGCCGATCATACTCCTATACTCCTTCTGATCAACTGGCTCGCCATCCTCATCTGGGTCGAGTGAAGCTAAGGTAGCCATTGGAGTGGACACAGGTTTACCATCACTCATATCGAAGCGCTTCAGGAGGTCTCGAGTGTACTTGCCCTGATGCAAGAATGTACCCTCCCGAGTCTGGTTGATTTGGAAGCCAAGGAAGAAGCTTAACTCGCCCATCATGCTCATCTCAAACTCCGAGCTCATGACATCGGAAAACTGGGAAACGAGAGCATGCGAGGAACCGCCGAAGATAATGTCATCCACATAAATCTGGACGAGAAGGAGATCAGTGCCATGTCAGCGGATGAACAAGGTCTTGTCTACTTTACCCATCTCAAAACTATGACTCAACAGGTAGGACTTAAGCCTCTCATACCAAGCCCTAGGGGCATGCTTAAGTCCATACAAAGCTTTGGAAAGCTTGAAGACATGGTTTGGGTATTTGGGGTTTTCAAAACCAGGAGGCTGTCGGACATAGACTTCTTCCTCAATGAACCCATTAAGGAAGGCACTCTTGACGTCCATCTGGTAAAGCTTGAAACGTTTAGAAGCTGCAAAGGCGAGCAGGATTCTAATGGCCTCAAGTCTAGCTACAGGGGCAAAGGTCTCCTCAAAATCCAGACCCTCAACCTGGGAGAACCCCTGAGCTACCAGTCTAGCCTTATTTCGAATAACCACTCCATCCTCGCTCTGCTTGTTCTTGAACACCCACTTAGTCCCAATGACATTGTGACCTCGCGGGGCTCGACAAGCGACCAGACCTTGTTTCTCTCGAAATTCTCTAGCTCCTCATGCATGGCATTGACCCAAGACTCATCTGAAAGGGCATAAGAAACATCTTTGGGCTCAAAGGAGGCGACAAAGGCAGAATGGAGACAGAATTGAGACATGCCAGATTTTGAACGAGTGACTCGCTCAAATAGGTCTCCAATGATCTGCTCAGAAGGATGGTCTTTTTGAATGTGTCTAGGAGGTCTAGGATGAGATGAAGAAGTGGCCTCTACCTCGTGAGCTGATGAGGTAGGAACAGAGCCACTAGCTTCGGAAGAAGCAGAAGGCATGGGCTGATCTCCCCGAGGTGCAGTGGAAGAAGGCACCTCAAGGGGTGGATGAGGGACTGGATTGGGTAGACAACCCTCATCTTCATCATCCTCATCATCCACGAAGATGGGCTCGGACTGCTCTAAAGAACTCGAGATATCGGGCCTAGTCCCGACCGCCTCGTCGAAGGTCACCTCACAGTCTCTACCAACTTGCTAGACTCGCAGCCCAAACCCGATAAGCCCGCAAGAAGTCGAGTAACCTAGAAAGATACCATCACAAGAGCGTGACTCGAACTTGTCTAGGTTCCCGGACTTCAAAATAAAGCACTTGCAACCAAACACGCGAAAATGCGAGACACTGGGCTTTCGCCTATATCTCAACTCATAAGAAGTGCGATGTAAATGTGCCCAAGAAAGACTCGATTGGAAACATGACACGCGATCACAATTGCCTCAGCCCAAAACTTCCTGTAGAGTACTCATCGAGCATCGTCCCGAACATCTCGACCAAGGTACGGTTCTTCCTCTCCACGACGCCATTCTCTTGTGGGGGCGTGCGGAGAAGAGAACGGTGCTCTACACTGCCTCATCACAAAACCTCTCAAAGTAGGAATTCTTGAACTCCGTGCCATTATCATCGGATCGCTCGTAAGGCACCCGGAGCTCAACAGAAAGCCTACTAAAAGACCTCGAAATGTGAAAACGTCTCATCCTTCGAGGCTAAGAAAAACACCCAAGAAAACCTCGAATAGTCATCGACCACGACCGTAACGCACCACTTCCCTCCTGCCGATCGCACTCGAGCCGGTCCAACTGTGTCCATGTGGAGCAATGTCCCTGCATTGGTCATAGTAATCGGATCCGGAGGATGAGAAGCGGCAACCATCTTGCCGTGCCGGCATGGAGCGCAAACAAGATCTTTGACCATCTTGAGTTTCGGCAGACCACGAATGAGATCGTGACCGCTAACTCGGGTCAAATGGTCAAATCCGATATGACCAAGTCTCCCGTGCGTAAAGTCGATCGCGGACTCGGCAACCAAACACCGGAGAGGATCACCAAAAAACTCAGAAAAATCAGCATGAAAGATCCTCCCATAAAGCGAAATCCCGCAAACAAGACTACTCGAAGAATCAAGAATTTTGCAAGCATTTTTCTTAAAGCTCACCTCATAACCGTCATCGGTAAGCTGAGAAACTGAAAGCAAATTATAACGCAGCTTACTAACCAAAAGCAACATCCCTTAAAAGAAATGAATCATTAACACGCACAATACCTTTGGCGATGACACGCCCAGATGAAGCATCTCCGAAGGTGATCGTCTCATCACCTGGAGCACGGGCTAGGGAAGAGAACCAACGGGAGTCTCCGGTCATGTGTCGTGAACACCCGGAGTCTACAAGCCAAACCTCTCCCTTCCCTGCCCGGCGAGCCTGAGTCAAACAGAGAGTAAAGTTTCCGTATTGGGGTGAATCAAGAGTGATTTTGGCACCCAATACTGAACAACATGTCGAGCAGATGAAGTAGTCAAGCACGACTGACCTCTATCTACCCTACGCTCTCCATGACTCAACAAGCCAGAAGGTCTACGTGTAGACCCAAAGCTGTTGCTAGGTCCGACTGATACGGGGAAGCGAGTTGGAGCACCGCAACAGTCGACCACGCCGCGGTAGTCGTCTCGATGGGGAAACGAAGTACCTCGTAACGGCAGTCGCGAGCAGGAGCATATCGAGGGCGAAAGCCAGAAAACTCAGAAAATCCGAGTCCTCGATGATGCCCAAAACCATCAACAGACGCAACCCTAGACCACGTGTTGGTCTTAGGTGCACTCAGGATCTGGGCTGACCCTAAATACGCCTAAGAGACTCAACACGGTCTCTGCGCGTGATCTTGGCGCGCCTGAAGCATCTCTCGACCGAGTGCCCATCCTTCTGACAGAAGGTGCAGTGATACCTCACCTTCGAAGAGGTGGAAGTAGCACGCGAAGGCTTCGGCTTCTGAGAAGCCGAAGTAGCAGGTGGAATCACCTTGCTGTCAGAAATCCCCTGGACATAGCCCGTTGATTTGAATTTGACCTCATCAGACCTGGGCTCAACCTCGATCACACCTCCTACTATGGGTCTGAGAATAGCAGGTGGATGCTTCCTCATATCCTCATAGAAATCATATCCTAGACCCTGATTAAATCTGCTGATCTTAGATTGGTCTAGAATAAGATTGAGCTTCTTCTTGCCGCCTACAAATCTCTCGAGAGTGTTCATAAGGTACTGACACTCCCGAAAGAGAGAGGTGCAAGAAGAGCAGGGAGAAGAGAGAACAACAGGAGGTAAGGGAGCAGATGAAGAACCAACAGCAGAGGAACGAATGGCTTGTGCACGCACAGCCGACTCAGAATGGACAGTCCTACTGCTAGCAGATTGGTTCGCGTCGCTAGGCGTCTCTACCTTACCTTGGGGCTTCTCCCCCTCCTCAGCAATCACATCACAATGAGTTGATGTCTTCTCTAGTAAATCCTTAGTTAGCTTCACACATGTTTCATTCAAGGCAACGAGTTCAAGTTTTAGTTTATCACAACTAATGCATGGTGAGCTAACAGGGTCCTTAGTCGCAAATTGAGCCAACTTCCTATCATGATCAATCATATCTTGAAACTATTTAGAAACAGCTTCAAGTTCAGCAGTTAACTTAGGACAGTTCAAGCATGAATCAATCGGCTCAAGTAAAGAAGCTTGTAGTTCAGCAATTTTATGATCTGCCCGTTTTAAGTTCATCTTTAAGTTATTGCAATTTTCACAAGACTCGGGCAAATCAAGGAGCATGGCATAAGGTCCTCTAACAGCAATGTCCTTAACCTCACATGAGGTGGGAGAAGTAGTCTCATCAGTAGTAAGAAGGGTAACAGCCATCCTACTCAACTCTAACAAAGCAAGCAGACTAACATTCTCCACCTTAACAGCATCAAGCTCGGAGGACACACTATCATGCGAGGTCCTTAGCTTCTCCAAATCACCCAACAACGCACAGCATGTATCACAATCATCACGGGAGGGAGCAGATGTAAGTGAAGTAAGCTCCCATGATAGTCTATCTACTTCCTTCTCTAACTCGGTGCACCTAGCCCTAGTTCTAGCATGAAAACCACCTAACTTAAGAAATGCTTGATTGAGCTGGTCGTAGGTAGGGCATACCTCATCCGAGTCGGAGTACAGCTCGCTGGCGCTCAGTTCGCCCTCGAGGGCCATGAAGCACATGCCGGAGAAGTCATCGCCGCTCTTGGGGTCTTAATCACCCGTCCCGTTGTCGTCGCTCCATCCCTCCACCTCGCTGAGGTCGAGGTTGCCGAACGCGGCGAGGACACGATGGAAGAGCTTCTTGGCCTTCCCGAAGTCGCGGAACTTCTTCTTGCCTTGTGGATGCACTGGAGGCTTCTTGTTGCGGTTCTTGTCGGTGTAGTCGTTCTTGCTCGAATCGCCAAATCAGCTTTGCCCTTCTCCGCTTTGGGGCGGTTGCCGAATGTGGTTGGGGCCACCACACTCGAAGCAAATCACGGTCCTCCTCTTCTGTCCCTCCTCCTCTTGTAAGCATGGGAAAACTTCCGAGCTAGAAGGGCGCTTGCTCATCCTCGAGCTGCTCTAATCGATCATCGCTACGTCACATAGAGCAGCAAGGAGAAACCACAGAGAGAATCCGAAGAGTGACCAGAAGCCAAAGTGGGATCGGTGACTAGGGCCATCGATCGCGATTTTGACTTACGAGAGACAATGTCAATCTCGTGCGCCTTGAGGCGCGAGTACAAGACGCTCAAGCGAAAAAGTCGATAAATCGGTGGTGTCCTTGATGGTAGTCACCTTCATCTCCCAAACCCGCAGATCAAGTGCAAGTGAGCATCCGCTGAGCATTATCCGAGTCGGAGTATGTGAGACCGACGCCTCGAAATTGCTCGATCTTATGGAAACGCCGCAGCACTCATCAAGAGACTCGCCAACAGCATTTCAAACTTGTTGTAATCTCGCTGAATCGTCTGTCTCACCGCCTTAATCGGGTGGTGCCTCATGGTAAGCATCGAGGGTCTCCCGGATATCGGCGCGCACGAGAGATGAGAGATGCGGTCAAACTCACTACGACTCGTGCCCCGAATGATGATGTTCCTTGCCTTAGCGTTCGCCTCAACATCAGCCATGTTCCCGGCATTGATGTTCTCATCGGCAGGAACAACGAACCGGACCTTGACCTTGCGCCGATGGCGTACCAGGCCGTGATGTATGTCTTCATTCGGCTCTTCCGTAGGTAATCGATGCCATCGAAAACGGGCGGCTTGGTCGAGTACTTGTCCGTCGCCATGGCTCTTGAGACCGATTAAGATCTATTGCTTAGAGCTAACCGACTCTGATACCAATTGCTGGACTGAAATGGCGACAGAGGGGAGGGTGAATGTCGATCCTTTAAAAATAAATACTCAACAAAGTCCTTGGATGAAACTTTTCTCCAGTAGCTACAGAGCTGTGGAAAGAACTTCAAAGACTTGAGGAAACCCCCACCAAGCAAACAAAGCACACAACCACACTCTTTCGAAAAGCAATTTGGAACTAAAAAGGAAGATCATGAACTTGAAAAAAAAATATGAGCAACAAGGAGGAATACATATCATTACCAAGGGAAAAATAACCAAAAACCCTAAAGAAAAGAAATAGCAACAAACCCTAAGCCAAACTGCAGAGGATCCTCAGGCCAGTCTGACCGCCATGGGCCGGGCGGTCAAACCGCCGAGTGGCTGCCGGTCTGACCGGTCTGCACATGTCGGTCTGACCGGTGTCTTGCGGCCGGTCAGACCGCTAATTTGCTTCAGGTCTGACCGCCCCCTGTTTTTCAGACTACCTGAGAACTGAATTGGAAGTCTGTTTTTCAGGCAAACATTCAGGTCTTCAAGATCTTAATATACTAGAGACTTTGCTTCAATCTTTTCAGCCCAAATTGACCCAACAAGGTTCTAAATAGCAAAGAGCACTTGGGAAACAAAAGATCCAAACAACCAACCAAGAAATTCAGGTTTTGACACAAATCTGAATCTTTGCACTTGCAAGACTAAAAATCTAATTTCTCCCCAACTATTGGTCCCTTGGCTATGTAACTTTCGAGATGATTAATAGATAGTCTCAGGACTCTGGAAAACAAGTATCAAGCCATCTCAAGAAGGAAATCACAGGTTTGAGTCAAACCCTAGAAAAATTGAAAGTACACAGGAGAAGCACAAAAACTCAAATTCCCAATAAACCTTAGATCCCTTGGCAATGAGACTTTGCATACATGTTAGTAATAGGGCAAAGACTCTCCAGATCAGAAATTAAGCCAAACCAAAAAGGGAAACAAGTTTTAACTCAAAACCCTAGAAAATTGGACAAACTTCAGATACAGCTCACAAAATCCAAATTACTCCATGGTTCTAAGTCCTTTGCAAATGAAATTTTGCAGGTATGCTAGCAATATTACAAGGACTTCCCTGACCAAAAATTAGCCCATCTCCACAAGGGAATCAAGCTCTGGACCAAAACCCTAGAATTGCAAGAATGAACATGGGAAGGCCAAAAAAGGAAATCCTAAAATCAAACCTAGTTTGCTCTTGGAGTTAACTAGTCAAATGACTTTTGAGCATCACCCATGTCATAGCAACCCATTTTGGCACATTCCAGCAAGCAAGAACTCAAAACAGCGAAAATCAAGAAATCACTCAAACGATGAACGAAGAACAAACAGAGCACGGGAAGCAAACTTCAGATTTCACTCAGTAAACCAAGAGAAATACAAAGACGTCCCCATACATGATTACAACCAGAGGAATGCTTACAAGCTCTCAATCCATCCTCTCCCACTCTCAATCCTCAAGATCACCAAGAGCCTCACATGCTTCTTAGGAGGAACACACACACAGAAAGGAGTAGCTACGAAGGAGACATGCTCTGTCTCTTCTAACCACTCTCACCCACTAAAGCCTAAAGCCAAAGACAACTCTCAAAGCCTCTTTTGACTCTAGCAAACCCTAATTCTCCCTCAAAGTGTTCAAGTGGGCATGCAGCCCCTCACATGTATTTATAGCCTCACGCCACTGTGTCTCCGCCTGCTACGCCCGCTAAGTCCAACGGAGCCCGCTCCGCTTGTGCACCACGCGAAATTCCGCCGCCTCTCCCGCACCTTCCGGAAGCTTCGCGCTCCTTGCCTCGCACACCTCGCAACCACCTCGAGTCCACGTCGTCTTCGACACATCTCGACCGTTCTGACCTCAGCGCCACCTGCGCCTAGTCCGGTCCACCGTGTCTCGCCATAACTCCGCCTCGATGTCCAGCAGTCACACAGACAAGAAACACGTCGAATAGCACCGCTCGATACATGAAAGCGTAAATATCATAAACATATCATGCTTACCCATGATGAAGTCCAAACCTGTCGAAATATTAGAATATGCATCCTAAGCCCATACGACCAAGTTTGACCAAACCGACCGAGCCCGTTGCACCACGCAACGACATGGTCCGACCACACAATCCAAACTCGACTATCCTAAACCTTTGTCAATTACTCATCATTCACATGTAGTCACGACTACATGGTCTCTCACATTCTTGAGAAGATAGCCAAAGAAGTCTCTGATTTTCTAGTAGATTCAGTCTAATGCACATAATGGATTAGACTTTAATTGTCATTTATTTTGTGTTAAAAGGACAAGTTAGAACTTGCATGGATGGTACTTTAGCATTTGTTTTCTCGTGATGGTTGGATGATTTTGAATAATTCATTCATTTATTCAGTTTATGATGGCATGATATGTGCTAATATTGAAGTATTTTATTTATGTGTTCAATGTCTTCTAATACATGTTAATAAAATACCTTATATTAGAACGCGTGTGGCGCCCTATGGAGGAAGTGTGCTTAGCCGACATCGGCACAACGAATACCATCTTAAGAGAGAGTAAGTATTTTTAATCGATTCATAAGAATGCGGGCAGCCTTACGACAATCGCCGGAAGCAATGCATGTATAATTGGTTCAGGAAGAGCCACAATTATACTCCCAATGGGCACAACTTTGGTCATTGAAGAAGCCTTATTGTACCCAAAATCGACTAGAATTCTCCTAAGTTTTAAGGATATTCGTGCCAATGGTTTCCACGTTGAGACTGAAGTAGAGTACGGTAAGTAATACTTGCTCATTACGAAGCGCGAAGAGAATGGAAAAAGGATATTAGAAAAACTTCCTTCACTAGAAACTGGGCTATATTATACCAATATCAATGCACCTGTAGCCTACATTGTCCTGAAGATAGTATTTAGAAGCTCTGAACTCTTCTATCTCTGGCATGACAGATTAGGCCACCCAGATCTTAGAATGATGAGAAATATAATCAAAAATTCCCAAGGGTATAACATTAATGTAAAGAATTTTCTGAATCACGAAGATTTTGTGTGCCCTACATATACCACCGGGAAATTAATTACTAGACCCTCCACTCTAAAAGTGAAGGATGAAGTCTCTGCATTCTTGGAACACATCCAGGGAGATATTTGCGGTCCCATTCAGCCCATCTCAGGGCCATTTAAGTATTTCATGGTGCTCATTGATGCTTCCTCAAAATGGTCGTATGTGGGACTGTTGTCCACAAGAAACCATACTTTCGCAAAGCTGATCTCGCAGATCATTTGCATCAGAAATGTGTTCCCTGATCATCACATCAAGTCCATCAGAATGGACAACGCCGGAGAATTTACTTCAAAAGCATTTGATGATTATTGCATGGCGATGGGGATTGCAGTTGAGCATTCAGTATCGTATGTCCTTACTCAGAATGGTTTGGCAGAGGCATTAATCAAGATAATTAAATTTATTGCCTAATCCCTTTTGCAGAATTGTAATTTGCCAGCTACATGTTGGGGACACGCAGTCCTACATGCAGCGAATCTCATCAACTTTAGACCATTAGCCTACAACATCCATTCACCTATGCAACTAGCGCAAGGGTCACCACCGAAAATTTCTCATCTTAGGAGATTTGGATGCAAGGTTTATGTACCTATAGCCCATCCGCAACGTACTGCAATGGGCCCTCTCCATAAGATTGGGATATACGTTGGTTATGAGTCTGCATCCATAATCAGGTATTTGGAACCCATGTCAGGAGATTTGCATACAGCCCACTTCGCTGATTGCATTTTTGATGAGGATAATTTTTCAACATTAGGGGGAGGAAATCAACCCTTGTTGAGAAATGTCAAAAAATTACGTGGCAAGCCACGGGAATCCACGCACATGACCCGCGCACTAGTGAAGCTGAGAAAGAGGTCCAGAGGATCATTGACTTGCAAGCATTAGCAAACCAATTGCCTGATCACTTTAGTGATTTGAAGAGCGTGACTAAGTCGTATGTGCCTGCACGCAATGCACCGGAGAGAGTTGAAATACCAAAGAAAGCAGAAGGTATCCCTAATCCCGTCCAGTGGCCTCAGAACAAAAGGACAAGTACTCTGGCTCCTTGAATCCCAAGTAACCGGGGACGCTCGCGCGAAGAAGGATAAGAAGGACTTATCACAGCCGATCACTGAAGTCCCCCCAGAATGAGAAGGGGAGCCAGTTGAGACCTGGCACAAATATGACACCTTCAGAAAAGGGCATACCGGATCTGAATATCCCCATGGAAGAAGAAATCGGCATGGATGTGTGCGCACACATCAGAGCTGAAATGCTAAAGGGACTTGCCACCTCAATTGGAAGAAGCGATGTACAAGTAGAAGCTCCAGAAGAAGCAACTCATGAAGAAATAACTATACATTATGTGCACACGGGAGAGTCCATGAATAGGACAATAACCAATGTCGATAATTACTTCGCAAAGAAAATTACCATAATCATCGATCTTGATCCTGAGCCTGTATCGCTCGCTGAATGTAAGAAAAAATCAGATTGGGAAGATTGGAAGAAGGCAATAGAAACTGAATTGCTATCTCTGAACAAAAGAGAGGTGTTTGGGCTCGTATGCCACACACCTCCCCATATGCACCCTATAGGGCATAAGTGGGTATTTGTTCGAAAGAGAAATGAAAGAAACGAAATAATGAGATACAAAGCAAGGCTGGTAGCACAAGGTTTCACTCAACGTCCTGGAGTTGATTATGAAGAAACCTATTTCCCAGTCATGAGTGGAATTACCTTTAGATATTTGATCTCAATGGCAGTGAACTTGAATTTAGAAACGAAATTGATGGATGTAGTAACTGCATACCTTTATAGAAACTTGGATTCGGAGATTTATATGAAAGTCCTTGAAGGAATTCCTCTCCCGAACCAAGACAAAGCAAATAGAAATCTGTACAGTGTGAAGCTCAGAAAGTCACTGTATGGACTTAAGCAATCTAGAAGAATGTGGTATAATCACTTAAGCGACTTTCTCTGCAAGAAAGGCTACACGAATAATGAAGGTTGTCCGTGTGTATTTATACGGTGATCCCAGAATGGATTCTGTATAATCTCAGTATATGTAGATGATCTGAATATCATCGGGACAATGGAAGACATAAAAGAAGCAAGCTCCCATTTGGAGTCAGAATTTGAAAAGAAAGATTTGGGCAAGTCCAAATTCTACTTAGGCCTGCAGCTTGAGCATGTCCCTGAAGGAATATTAGTATATCAATCGTCCTACACCCAGAAGGTGTTAGAAAGGTTTGGCTTTGAGAAGGCATACCCATCGAAAGTACCGATGATCGGGAGATCTTTACAGTAAGAAAAAGATCCTTTCCGACCTAGGGAAGAGGGGAGGAAGTTTTGGGACCGGAATTCCCACACTTAGGTGCAGTGAGAGCACTTATGTATTTAGCAAACTATACTAGACCGGACATTGCATTTGCCATGAACCTACTAGCAAGGTATAGTGCAGAACCTACCAAAAGACATTGGCAGGGTATAAAGGACATCTTCCAATACCTCCAAGGAAGTAAGGACCTTGGATTGTTCTACAGAAAAAATCAAGATCTGAACTTGATTGGCTATGCAGATGCTAGGTACCTGTCTGACCCGCATACCGCAAGGTCACAAATAGGCTATGTATTCCTGTGTGGTGGAATTGCAATTTCTTGGAAATCATCCAAGCAAAGTTTTGTAACGACTTCGATGAACCACTTAAAAATTAAAGCATTGTATGAAGCCACACGAGAGTGCGCTTGGCTCCGAAGAATGATTCACCACATTCAGCAGTCATGTGGAATAAACATCGTGCAAACCCCCACAATTATCTATGAAGATAATACAGCTTGCGTTGCACAAGTGCAGACGGGATATGTGAAGAGTCATCTCACAAAGTATATCAACCCCAAATTCTTCTATGCTCATGAATTGCAGAAGATGGATGAGATTAAAGTACTGCATACTAAGTCATGTGAAAATCTGGCAGATTTATTCAATAAATCACTCCCTGCATCTAGCTTTGAAAGATGCGTGTGAGGAATTGGGATGATGAGATTTAGAGAAGTGCAAAATTCAGGGGGAGAATCCTCTCAAGCCTGTTAGTAAATCTTGATCATAAAGATTAAGTACCCAAAAGAATAAAGTCCTAAAGACTGAATGAAATTGGGTGAATTGTACTCTTTTTCCCTCGAGTTTTCCTAAAGATTCTCGACCAAGGTTTTTAATGAGGCAATTCGTGCATCGCAGCATAACATGCATCATGTACTCTTTCTCCAAAATTTTCCACTGGGTTTTTATGGGGTTTTAACGAGGTATGAGCATGTCGGATGAGTGCCCAAGGGGGTGTCAGGAAACCTGGGCCAGCAGCCCTGGCCTCTGGTGGGCACCTCACCAGAGACTATAAATAAGGAGCCGTACCGGCATATTTTGTAGACATGGAATCAGCAATTAATAAAGAAAGATCAGGAGTTCTCTCTTCCTTTGTGTGTGTTTCAATATATTATTCTGTCTTCTGTGATTGATTCGCTTCGTTCTAAGCAGAGGAATCGATCGGACTGGTCGTCAGCGATGGTTCCTCAACAATGTAAACGAGAAACCAACTTGAACAGACAGTCTGGTTCTCTCCTGCATTAGCTACCATTTGAGACCACAAGTTCCAGCTGATTAATGGCTGTAAGAATAGGGAAGACTTGATTTGGTGTTGTATTTGAACAAGAGAGAAAGAAAATACAAACGTTAAATTTTTACTGGGCTAGTCATGGTAAGCTAGCAAGTTCTAAAGTCAAACCAGTAGTGGGTTAGATAAACGTTAAATTTTGTAGTAGGCTTACCATGACTAGCTTACACCAAGTCAAGTCTAATAAATTCTGTAGTGGGTTAGACAAACGTTAAATTTTGTAGTGGGTTCACTACTACAGAAAAGGACATCACAGACGGTTCAAAAATGTCATCACGAGCGGTTTTACAACCGCTCAATTTATGGGTCGATGATAATCGAAGGTTATCATAGACGGTTCGACAACCGTCTGTGATATATCAATATCACAGACAGTTTTTAACTGAAAACCGTATGTGATAGCTAATTATCACAGACGGTTTTTAACTAAAAACCATCTGTGATAGGTGAATATCACAGACGGTTTTTAGTTAAAAACCGTCTATGATATTGATATATCACAGACGGTTTTTAGTTACAAACCGTCTGTGATATGTCACCTATCATAGACGGTTTGTAACTAAAAACCGTCTATGATGTTCTTTTCTACCCCTAAATCTATTTCTGTTTATTGCCTAGCCTCAGGAAATGCTAGCCATGCCCTTTGAAACAAGCAGATAAACAAGTATATGTATACATACAATTCACATCTCAATTCATTTGACAAACATAAATCATCCAATTCACATCACATTTCATTCACAGACATAAGGCATCCATTTTCGCAGATGAATTAATTGAAATGAAATAAAATATCCATTAACAAATTCACAATTACAGAGTGATAAGAGCAATAAAAAATCATTCTGCGCAGTGGAACTCTCAATCTGATCTTATGACTTTAGTCCACAAAAACCAAATGAACTCTCCTCGAATTTTTGCTAAGTCCGGCTGTTTCAATGCAGATGTAGAGATGGGTGCAGCCTGTCGATAGGAATATCAACGCGCGTACATATAAAACCTGACATGTATGAAATAAATGTGGGAAGATTTACAAACCTTAGAATTGGTGATCTTGGTGGAATCGAGGAGTAGTCTCATATGGTGGCACACGTAGTATCCACACGTGTTGCCCTCTGCCATCGTGGCACCGCAAAAATAGAATGTGTTAAATCAAGAGGCATTACTACTAAGTGTTGTATATGATTAATTAATGTGTAGCTAGCGAATACCCTAAACTTGTGACATGTTTCAAGGGCTTGGCCCCTGTCGTCGAGCCATGTGTTTCTTAAACGTATGTGACGAACGACCTTCGTTATTCGAAAAAGTTAGATTAGTCATTCGGAAGGAAAGAAAGAGTACAATGTACAATGTACTTACCTATCGAGTATTTGGGCGATAGCTGTGTACTTGGATTTGTTCTTACTTAGAGAATCAAGGTATATATCCTTGTTCCATTTTGGTATAATTACAATTAAAATCCAATGGAAGTGCTCATTGTATGGCATAAGAACAAATTGCATATCGCGGTGAGCCAGCAGTGCTTTTGTAATATAGTTCTCGATGAAGGATGCATCATCATTGATGGTATCAATGGCGACCAAGCGTGGGTCCAGGAAACCAATTGGTAATTTCGATGATCTAGCTTCGGTCAGCATGAATCTATATATATACACAGAAAAGCAACAAATTGTGACATATATCGGTATTACGTGAACAGAGATCGTGATTGTGCGGACTTACGGCGTCCAAAGATCGAACGAGTGAGGCGTCGAGAGCGTTGAGCGTGAAAAGACCAAATATATCGTCAAAGGTCACCGCGAAGACACATTCGTGAGCTTCGTGCACGAAATGTTCTGGCTTGAATTTGACAGTGATACCTGAGCACCGTTCTGCCTTTGGCCTATTGGACTGTTCCATATACCAAGCGTGGAATCTTTGGCCACCAAGTCCTAGGGTTAAGAGGTGCTGTTCCGGGAATATCATCGGCTCGCCTAGCACGAATTTGTGGGCCAATGGCAGGTATGTGATATCGTCATCATCCTTCGTCTTTGATTTGCCTTGGCCACTGCCTTGACTGTAGGTCGACTTTATGGAAGTCGATTATAATGGTACATACGGTGCAAGTTGCTTTGGCGAGAATAGCACCCGTGGAGATAGCACCAGTTCAGGTAGCTCTGCTTCGCACTGCCCTAGTGGAGATGGCACCAGTGCATGTTGCTCTGGTTCACACTGCCCTTCTAATCCTGCCACCGGTGAAGAAGCCTCCAGGGAGATGTCGCTTTTGGGCCACTGGATGAATGTTCCATGGCCTGTCCTAGAGTCACGATCTCGTCGTTGGGGGGCTTCGGTAGCGGGACAACCTCAAAATTGACATGCACACCATCCACATTAACTTTTGTAAAGCCTGGCGCTAAAGCTTGACCGTGCAGCATGGCCCCGATACTGATGGATATGCCCGGCCCTGTGCAAAGGGAACGAGTCATATCTTACTTGGAGCTTGCACTCGAGGCTCCTACATAATGATACAGAATTAGCTAGTCGAATAGGCCTATCAATGGAGCAAGCATTCGAGAGATAATAATTATTACCAGGATGTCGCCCACAAAAATCTGCATCGGTTTGCGCCGGATTGACGCGCAACTACTCGGACGGTTGTGCGGGCTAGCTAGCACGAAGCGGTGGCGGCGAACACTTGACTTTCAGATATTTCCGCACCTCATCTCTAACTACATGAGCCAGCTCACCCATTAGCTCCTCTCTAAGAGATGCCTTGATCTCTTCTCGTAGCCGTGCGTCCACGCCGGCTTTGTTTCTCTTCCCGCGCCGATACATGTCGGAGTCATCTCGAAACCATGTTTCCAAGGAACATAAAGGCCAAGGCCTCTCGACGCCCGGTGCTCCTTGTTTCCCAGGGCGCGGAGAGCATATCATTCTCCCTTGTTATCCGGAATGATCCTGGTAGTTTCAAAACTCAGCTCTTCCTGCAAGAGCATGACATGTCATTTCACTTCGTACGAAGTTGTAGAGTAATTACAAGCTACGTAGTTCGATCGATATCTTACCAGGCACTAGGACACTTGCTGGTCTGCAGGGTTTCGAAAGGAGACGTCCCCTGATGTCATTGTGGATGACCTTGCTCTAATCCAATTTCGAGCGCGCTCATTCGAGATATTGGCAAATGGCGGGGCGATGTCCTGCAGGGCTGCCTGGTCGTCCTCGCTCCTCCACTGCGGGATTTTACCTACATACCCAGCTGTGCCAAGTCTGTGGAGGTGTGTGTTTTTTGCCTGGAGGGCCTTGTGCGCCGCACTTGTACTTTTGAAATCTTCGGTCGTCTTCGAAGCCTTGAACTCTTCCCATTGTGGTTCCAGGAATGGGTATTTATGAAAGGGTGTTTCGTCTTTCTCCACGTAGTCTTTGACAAGCTTGCTCTTGAAGTTCTTCCATGCTTTGCATGCCCCTAGCAAGGCTTGTCGTTGCACGGCGTCTTGGTGTTGTTCTGGGATCTCGAACGATGCCAAAATTTCTGTCAGCAGCTCTCTTTTTCGAGTCGCAGGCATGTCCTTCCACGAATTGAATGTGATCTCAATTTATTCTCGTGCAACGATTCCGATCATGCTCTTCCATGCGCTTACTGCTTTGCGAGGAAGGAGAGGGACCCCATATACATCGACCTGTGTGATGGTAAATCGGCCCTAAGGCTTCTTCGATAGCCCTCTTCCTTGGCGTCTTGATTTTGAAGCGGACGCCTCCGGCGATGGTGTTGAAGAATACGCGGATGACATTTTGCTCAATTTGTGGGTCTATTAGAATAAGATAAGAAAGTGCCATACCATAAGATAAGAAAGTGCAATATCTATCTATTTCGCTCAATATAGGCGATTACAATACATATATATGTGTATATACATACATACATATACATATACATATATATACCTACATATATACATATATAATGGCAGCAATATAAAGCAACAAGCAACAAGCATCAATAATAGAATCAATAACATTCTAAACATGAATAGACCCACAGGCTCAATGTAAAAGGCATGTATCAATTAAAACTAGCAACAAGCTCAAGTTTTAATTGATTAATTTGTGCTCTCAAATTGTAGGGTTGCACAAGATTAATCTTGGCCGTCCCGCTACTAAATCATATACTCTTCCTTGATTGGTTATGCCAAATAATAAACTCGGTCTTTTGAGCTCTAGATACAAACTCTACAATCTCAAGATTAAAGTATATTCAACATGCATGTATTCAGATTGCAGTATTCAAAAAAGCAAGACCAACCAAATTAACTTTGCTCAATAATTTATGTTTCAACTTAACAAAATTCCTAACAGATCAACATATGAATATGCTAATATCTAAAACAGCATGAACCGATTGAATGACAGCTATATCCCATAAGCAATCTATGTTTCCAGAGTCACAAGACAACAAGACTCACTCACAAGCATATATATCAAAGTCTAGAGACCGCCTTCCAAAGTCGGAACAAAGGATGTGACTATTAGAGCTCAATGACCGATTGAACTAATCTCAGTATATGATATTTGTTATCATCGAGCAACCAAATATCCATAAGCAATCTATGTTTCCCAGTGCGAGGTAATGTAAAGAAGATTAACAAACTTGCACAGCCCACACAGATTGCATACAAAAATCACAGACTCACTCACTAGACCGGTGATATTCGAAATCACCAGAAGAACAGGGGCTAGGGGAGGCGGCTGTGATGAGAGGCTCGGGGAGGCTGCCGGGAGGGCTCAGGGAGGCGGTGGCGAGGGCTCGGGCAGGCGGCGGCGACGACGGGCTCGGGGAGGCGGCCGACGAGGGCTCGGGGAGGCGACGGCTCGGGGAGGCGGCGACGGCGGTGAGATAGTAGGCTTATCACAGACGGTTCTACACTTAGAACCGTCTGTGATATTGATATCACAGACGGTTCTAAGTGTAGAACCGTCTGTGATAAGCCTTTCCCTGACAGTCATTCATGATTAACCGCCAACCAGCTGCATTCATGATCAACCACCTACCAACTGCATTCATTTACACATTTTCTCATTTACACATTTTCTCAATCTGCATTCGTATATACAACACCAACCACCAACATAGTGTATTTCTTTACACATTTTCTCAATCTCAAAATTGACTACATCACACATTTTCACATATACATAAATGCAAATTCACAAATACATCACATCGCAAAGATTGTTCTATACATAAATGCCAATTCACATATACATCATACACATGCATTGTTGTATACATAAATGACAATTCACATATACATCACACAAATGCATTGTTATATACATATATGCAAATGCCCACATATATGTCGCACATTCTCATTGTACTTGCTTATTTCCTTTAAAAATTAGCCCTTCATCATGATCAATGCGTACGTAACAAGTTTCGTCACGTTGTTTATCGTCGACCCTTATGCCATTTCCAAAAGGAGGTAACTCGTCAAATTGATTGTATTCTTCCTCGTCCACTACATTCTCTACTCCGACAATTCTCCTTTTTCCATGAAGAACTACATGGCGGTTCTTATTTGCCAGGTCGGTTACATAGAAAACTTGAACAACTTGATTGGCGAGTACGAATGGTTCGTCTTTGTACCCGACACATTGGAGGTCCACGGTAGTGACACCGTACTTGTCAACCTTCACCTGTGGGAGATGCACCCAACGGCAGCGAAATAAGGGGATCTTGAAAACCACATAGTCGGGCTCCCAAATCTCTTCTATGAACTTTGACACCATGCAAGCACTGGCCCAGTTCTGTTTTCTCAGCCTTGGACAGAGTGTAACACGCAGGGGGAAGGTACGTTCGCCCATTATCGCGCATGTCGGTGCTAACTCGGGCGATGTCCATGTCACCAAGTCAAGCCGCGCGTTGACGCCGCCCTTTGTTTTATCACGGATGTTCAGTAAGAGACCAATCAAGCTGTCACACACATTCTTTTCTACGTGCATGACGTCGATGCAGTGCCAAACATCTAGGTACTCCCAATAAGGTATGTCCCAAAATATTGATCTCTTCTTCCAGGTGTTCTTCTCATGAGCCCTCAATTTACGTCCCTTTCCGAGGACAACATCTAAATCCTTAACCATATCATAAACCTCATGTCCCCTTAAATGCCTTGGAGCTGAACCATCTTCCTTCTCTCTGCCAAATTGTTTCTTCATCTTGCGGTATGGGTGAGCCCTCCGAAGGAACCGGCGGTGATGCATGTAGACGGTTTTGCGTGAGTGTCTCAGCCACACACTCTCGGTACCATCTAAACAGTGAGTACAAGCTTTGGCACATTTTGTACTATGGCCCGATAGGTTACCAAAGGCAGGATAATCATTTATGGTGCAGAACAATAAGGAGCGCAGAGTGAAGTTCTCTCGTTTGTATGCATCCCATACCTATACCCCTTCATTCCACAGTACTTTTAGATCTTCCACCAATGGTGCTAGGAACACATCAATATCATTCCCAGGTTGTTTTGGCCCTTGGATAAGTATCGACAGCAAAATATACTTTCGCTTCATACACAACTAAGGAGGTAGATTATAGATGAAGAGAGTCAAGGGCCATATGCTATGTCGGCTGCTCATGCTATTGAAAGGATTCATTCCATCTGTACTCAGTCCAAACCTTATATTCCTTGGTTCTGCACCGAAGTCTGCAAAACTCCTATCGATGTTTCTCCACTGCGTGGAATCAGCAAGGTGTCTTAGCATTCCATCCTTCTTGCGCTCGTCCGAGTGCCAACGCAGCGCTTTGCCTCCTTTGGATTTGCAAAAACCTTTTCAAACGGGAATTATAGGAAAATACCATGCCACCTTAGCAGAGGTCCTTTCTTCGCCTCTGCTCCTCGCCATCATCCGATTGATTGTTACGTTTGTATCGGGATGCGTTGCACACCGACATACATGCATGTTTGCATACTCTTTACGGTAGAGGACACAGTCGTTCGGGCATGCATGTATTCTTTCTACTTCCATTCCCAACGGACAAAGAACCTTCTTGGCTTTATACGTGGTTTTAGGCAACTCATTTCCCTCCGGAAGCATGTCCGCTAAAAGACCTAGCAGCGCCGTGAAACTGTTGTCGGACCAACCGTTGCTTGCCTTCAATTTCAACAGTTCAAGCACGGCCGACAACCTCGTGTACTTGCAGCACGTGAACAAAGGTTTCTCTGAGTCCTCCATCAAGCCCCGGAATTTAACATACTCTCTCTCATCATAATTCTCTTCTACATCGCGAAGCATCTGATCCAGATTATCATCATGCAACCTATCTGAATCCAAACCACAATCGACATCATCCGGCGGCATGTCATTCACTTCACCGGCGATGTCATCCGGCAGCATATCATTCACTTCACCGGTGATGTCATCCGGCGGCATTTGATCATTGACTTCGCCATGACTGGTCCAACACGTATAACCCTTTTTGAAACCCCTCCGAATCAAGTGCGCTTCAATTTGCCCTCGGTTTTTAAACATCTTTAAATTCTCGCAGTTAGTGCATGGATAGTACATATATTCCACCCCCTTATTCAACATATCCTCCTAGGCAACTCTTGTAAAATCAGACACGCCATTAATGTACTCTTCACTCACATGGCTCGTGGCATACATCCAGCTTCGATCCTACATTACGTACATATATAACAACTTCGTATTAAAAATTAAATTAACTAATTATTACTACATATATATACCAGCCACATGTATTATATTGAGGCTTAATTTGCTACCTCAATTCATATTATAAACACAACAGCTATTATATAACCAACAATTTTCCAAACCATCTTCAATTAATAACACTCACCAATTACTTAGATCTAAATTGTAATGCATGCAAAGAAAAAATAAAATTCATTACTAACCATATCGAGAGCAACCAGGAAAGTATAAATCTTCAAAGCTCAATATCTGCCTCCTCCCACCAAAATAACTGGCCTGAAATCGCCAAGCTTACCACCTGAGCTAAAGAGTAAAGCACTAGCTAGATCTGGATCGAAATGAAGACAGATGCGGTCTGAGCAGCACAATAAATGCCTACATCCATTATCACGCATTTATTTTTAATAAAAAATTGTTCAGGAATTATCACAGACGGTTTTAAATTAAAACCGCCTGCGTGATATCTGAGATTATCATGGGCGGTTTTTATACTGCATCGTCTCAGGATATCAAGTATCACGAGCATTCATCGGTAAGAACCATCTGTGATACTCATTTTCCCCGATGCCGCCAACACAGACGGTGTCCAAATTAAAACCGTTTGTGTTAGTGTTGGTCACAGACGGTTTTGTCAAACCGTCTGTGATTGGCCGTCTAGTATTAGGCTTTCTGTAGTAGTGGTTTACCATAACTAGCTTACACCAAGTCTAGTCTAGTAAGTTCTCTTGTGGGTTAGACAACTGTTAAATTTTGTAGTGGGCTAGTCATAGTAAGCTAGTAAGTTCTGAGGTCAAAACAGTAGTGGATTAGACAAACGTTAAATTTTGTAGTGGGCGTATCATGACTAGCATACACCATGACTAGTCCTAGCTTAGAGGCTACTAGCTGCATAAGCGCGGCGCACACCGCGCTAGCTACCGTGTGGACCAAAGTAAAAGAGGCGATAATTCGCAGGGGCTTCATAAAAAATCGAGGACACACGCGTAATTTCGAAAAAATCAAAGGCCTTTTTTTGTAAAAAATCGAGGACCTGTAAGGACCTGTACGTAAGTAAATAAGGACCTATACGTAATTCTGAAAACCCGCGGGGCGCCATCAAAAAAATTTTTTGAAAAAAAACTTGCAAGAATCCTTTTGCGAGGAAAAAGGACCTTTACGTAATTTTTGAAAAAGTCAGGGAAAATACCTCGGCCGGCCGAGCGCTGGGGGCGACGTGGCTAGCCTCCCCGCCCGCGAAAGCTTCCGGTCTTACTGCTCCGGTAGGATTCACCACCCTCCATTGTCCCTATGGTACCGCCTTACAAATCGTTGAATGACGGTGTTGGGTAGTTTGGTTTATCAAGATCAGAGAAGAATGGGTGAAGCTCTGGATCTTTTTACCATCTTCCCAAAGAGAACAATATCCATTGCCATCTTGCAAACGATTGTGAGAAAATAAAAAGAGGGCACGATTTGGAGGCCACGCCCTGGCGTGAGTCTATTGTAGTACGTGGTTTGGTGACCAACCATTTCAAAAAGAAGGCGAATGTTGAATAGAACAGGGGGAGAGATGTTGAGAAAGAAGGCAGATTTTTTCTTGGGTTTATGCCTTTTGATCGAAGTTTATAGTTTCTGGGTTATTTATAAAAGAGAGTATGAAGAACTATTTCCTAATATTATGCAATGACCCGACGACGCGTCTGTTGAGCAGCCACACGCTCGCATGCCCCGTCGCTAGCATCGGCCTGCGCCTCGGTTCTTGCGTGCTCATTATTATTATTGGTAGTAGTAGTAAATTGAGATAATCTCCAGGGATATATGATTTAAGAGTGAGCACCTCTCTTTGCCTTTTTGTCTTTAGAAAACACGTCAAGGTGAGTGTGTTGCCCTGATTCATTTTATACTACCCACGTATCTCCAAGTGGCTTATAAGTCAGATCTATAGCTTATTTTGTATTATAACTACTGTTGAATTATTCTATGAAATTAAATCTAAAAAATGAAAAAAAAATTATATAAACACAGACAATACTAAGGAATAAGAGAAAAAGAAAAACAATGAGAGACCATGTGGAGATGACTCCATATTTGTGATGAGTAATTGACCCTGGTTTAGAAAGATTGAGTTTGCTTTTTGTAGTTTGAGCTATCTCTATAAAGTCTTAAGCCCTTGCATGTGGTCAGAATATAGATTTACGACCACGTTGTCCGTGGCCAGAAGTCGAACGCTTCGTTTGGCCGTGGTCGGAAGTCGGATGCTCCGGTTGGCCGTGGTCGGAAGTCGGAAGCGCCGGTTGGCCGTGGTCAGAAGTCGGAAGCGCCGGTTGGCCATGATGGGAAGTCGGAAGCGCCGGTTGCCCATGATCGGAAGTTGGAGGCTTTGGTTAGATGTGGTCGGAAGTCGGAAGCGTCGACTGGTCGTGGTCGGAAGTTGGACGCTTCAACTGGCCATGGTCAGTAGTCGAAAGCGAGTTTCGACCACGTTGGCATTCGACCACATTGTCCGCAGTCGTAGCCTCTTGTAAGCGGTCGTATTGACTTCGAGCGTCGTCGTAATGACTTGCAATGTGGTCGTAGGCTATGAGCTTTTCATGTCTTACACATTCGACAGACCAATCGTAAGTGGTTTATGACCAGCTAGGGTGTTTTCTAAGTACATTCTTCTAATGCAGATTTATGTTCACAGTGTTTTGTGCGATGCTATGTGATGCTTTGCTTGTCAGTGGTGCTTGCAGGACTTTGGAAGTAGGTCATGGTGAGGCTGGAAGGATAGGGACTAGACATAGGTGCTGTTGAGGTTCAGAGCGATCAGAAGAAACTGAAGATGACTTGGCTGCCAGGTGATTGCAAGCATGGTCGGCAAGTGAACAAAAAGCTTCTGGGAAGGTGCTGAAGGGGCATTTCGGTAAAATGCTCAAGACCTGCAAAAGGAAGCAGATTCTGTTAAAGCAGCTATTGTTTGACTGTGATTAGCGGGTTGTCGTGGGTGTGTGCGTGCTAAAAACCGGTGTTAGTTGGGGTTAACGGGTTACCCCCTGCTACTGAAGGCTATAAATAAGAGGATAGAGCACTAGGGCGTGGGGTGTGTTCTGGGGTTTTATTTCTGTTCTTGTGTGAGTTGTTCTCGGTGCCGGAGCGCTTGTGCTCCTGGTTCTCCTAGATGGAGTGGCTGTAGAAACCTCTATGAATGCAATCATCCATCTCTATGCTTCTATTTGAGTTGTTTTATCTGATTGATGCTTGTATGTCTTGAGTGTTCTTTCTCTATTCATCTCTTCACTCTTCTGCTTCTTGACTTAAGTCTTTGCTCTCGGTCGTTCTTTGGATGATCTAACTTGCCTAGTAATGGAAAAACATACTCGAAGTCTTCTTGGCACATTTAATTCCATTTGCATGATCTGATTATCTTCTTTCTTTCATAGTCGTAGTTTTGAGCGGTCTTCCTGATTTTCCTGAAAGATCTCTGTAGGCTTGATAAATTTTCAATTAAAGATCAGAGAAGTCTTTTGAGGACATGGTCTTGCTATGTTTGAAGTCTCATGACAATTGATCCATGAATCAAAAGTTATTTGAAAATCGGATCTTGCAGTCGTGCGCGTTCCCACTTCCTCTGTTTCATTTACAACCACGCACTTCTTTTCGACCACGGCAGAGAGGCTTCGACCACTCTTGGCTATCTTCGGCCAGCATCTGTTTACTCTCAGTTTGGTCTGTTCTCTTGATTTCCAATGAGCATTCAATCCCTAACTTCATAGCTCTATAGCTATTGGAGAAGAAGGGTTGTGTGAATAATTGGGGAGGTTTGAAGGCACCATTCACCCCCTCTGTTGCCTGTTCGGTCCTACAAGTGGTATCAGAGCCGGTTAGCTCTCTGCTATAGATCTTAACTAGTCTTTGGAGACATGGCAACAGACAAGTATTCCACTAGGCCCCCTCTCTCTTCGATGGGATCAACTATCCCTTTTAAAAGAGTAGGATGGAGTCTTACATTCAAGCTCAGGGCTATGCAATCTAGAGGAAGGTGAAAACTCGGTTTGTTGTTCCTGCCAATGAGCACATCACAGCGATGAATACGCAAGATGTGGAGGTAAATGCTAGGGTAAGGAACATCATTATTCAAGGTCTTAGCAGAAACGAGTTTGATCGCATTTCTCATCTTTCGTCGGCCTATGACATTTGGGTGACCCTCGATGCATACCATGAGGGCACTACCCAAATCAAGACCGTACAACAGGACCAATACAAGCGAGAGTACAACAAGTTTGAGATGCTTACTGGTGAGTCCTTAGATGAGTGCTTTGCCAGATTTCACAAGATTTTGAGCAATTTCCAAGCAGTTGGTCTTACATACCCTGACTCGGACAATGCTCGTCAAATGTTTTCTGCTTTAGACCTACAAGTTTAGAACGTAAAGTGACCACCATCAAGGACACGACTGACCTCTCGACTTTGACTCTTATGTGTTGTACTCACGCCTCAAGACTCACGAGATTGACATTGTCTCTCGCAAGTCGAAATCACAGTCGATGGTTTTGGTCACCGATCCTAGTCCTGCCTCCGGAGCATCTTCTGATGGTGCTTCTGGCTTTTCTCTAGCTACTCTCTGTGAAATAAGTGATGATCAAATTGAGCAGCTTCCAGAGAATGAACTAGCCCTCTTAGCCAGAAAGTTTTCACATGCTTACAAGAGGGTTAGGGAGAGAAAGAGAGGAGGGCCGGTGAATTGTTTTGAGTGTGGTGGCCCCAACACATTTGAGCAAATTGTCCCAAGCTAGAGAAGGGTAAGAACGACTACGGTGGCGTAAGCAAGAACGACTACATCAGCAAGAACCACAACAAGAAGCCCCCAGTTCATACCCAAGGCAAGGAGAAGTACCACAATCTTGGCAAAGCCAAGAAACTTGTCCACCGCATCCTCACCACCTTCAACAACATCAACTTTAGTGACATGGAAGGATAGAGCGATGATGGTGGCAAGGATAATCAAGATAAGGACACCAAGGATGGTGACGACTTCATCGGGATGTGCTTCGTGGCTAATGAGACCGACATCAGCGATGACGATCTCTACACTAACTCCGATGAGGTAGGTCCTTCCTACGACCAGCTCAACGATGCATTTCTTAATCTAGGGAAATTTTATGCTAGATCTAGAGCTAGGTGTGGTGACCTAGAGAAGGAAGTAGAGAGCTCGTCATGGGAGCTTACTTCACTTAGATCTGCTCCCTCCCATGACGATTGCGATGTTTGCACTTCTTTCCTGAATGATATGGAAAAGTTAAGGACCTCTCATGATAGTGTGCTTACTGAACTTGACTTGCTAAAGATGAAAAATGTTAGTCTGCTAGCTGAGATAGAGATGACTAGAGTAGCATGTATTTCATCTGGTACTGTTGAGACTATACCTTGCACCTCATGTGAGGATAAGGATAATGCTTTTAGAGGACTTTACACTATGCTTCTGGATCTGCCTAAAACTTGTGAAAGTTGCAATAATTTCAACATTAACTTAAAGAAGGCAGATCATAAAATTGCTGAAATGCAAGCTGCTTTGCTTGAGCCCATTGTTTGTTATGCCAATTGCCCTAACTTAACTGCTGAACTTGAATCTATTTCTAAACAATTTCAAGACATGTGTGATCAAAACAAGAAAATGGCTCAATACGCTTCTAAGGCTCCTGTTAGGTCACCTTGCAATAACTGTGAAAAACTAAAATCTGAATTGGTTGCATTGGATGGTAAATGTGTGAAGCTAACTAAGGACCTACTATAGAAGCCACAATCTAATTGTTCTTTGTGTGTTAAAGTGGGAGAGAAATATAAGGAAATGCTAGAGACCCTTAGGAGGAGTCACAAGAATCATGAGGTGTCCATGCACAAAGAGAGATGTCCATGTGCTATTCGATCTTCTGCCTCTGGTTCTTCCTCTTCTCCTCTTGGTGTCTCTTCTTCATCTTCTCCCTGCTCTTCTTGTGCCTCTCTCTTCAGGAGTGTTAGTACCTTATGAACACTCTTGAAAGATTTGTTGGAGGCAAGAAAAAGTTGAATCTTATTCTAGACAAATTCAAGATTTGTAAGTTTAATTAAGGTCTAGGATATGATTTCTTAGAGGATGTGAGGAAGCATCCACCTGCTGTTGTCAGACCTATAGTAGCAGGTGTGATCGAGGTCGAGCCCAGAACCAAAAAAGTTGAGTTCAAATCTGCGGCTTTGTCCAAGGGATCTCTGACAGTAAGGTGGTACCACCTGTTACTTTGACCTCTCAAAAGGTGAAGCCTCATTATGCTACTTCGACCTCCCAGAAGGTGAAGTATCATTGTAACTTCTGTTAGAAGGATGGACATGATATTAAGAGATGCTTCAGGTGCGCCAAGATCGCGCTGAGAGACCATGTTTGCGCTCTTAGGCGTATTCAGAGTCAGCCCCAAACTCTAAGTGCACCTAAGACCAACACGAGGTCTAGAGTTGTAGAAAACTCTGTTGAGGTGTTTAGGCAGCACGAGGACTTGGTTTTTTTGCTTTTGGTTTTGGTCCTCGAGTTGCTTTTAGTTAGGATATCCACCGTCCTGAGGGTAGATCTCATTTCTCTCATCGAGATAGCTATCTGCGGTGTGATCAGCATGTTGTTGTTGGTCAAACTCACTCTTCTATAGCAGTCGGACTCGGCAACAGCTTCAGGTCTGCTCTTAGACCTTCTGGCTTTCTGAGAGACGGAGAGCGTAGGGTAGTTAGAGGTTAGTCGGGTGTGACTGCTTCTTCTGCTCATCGTGTGACTCAATACCGGGTTCCCAAGTCTATTCTCATTTATCCCAGTACTGAGCCACAGATACTATTCTCTTGTTGACTCACGTCTATCGGGCTGGGAAGGGAGATGTTTGGCTTGTCAACTCCGGTTGTTCTCGACACATGACCAGAGACTTCCATTGGTTCTCTTCCCTAGTCCGAGCTCCAGGTACTGTGCGCATTAATGATTCCTTTATTCTTAAAGATGATGCCTTAGTGAGTAAGCTACGGTATAATTTGTTGTCTGTTTCTCAGCTTACTGATGACAATTTCAAGGTAAATTTTAAGAAAAATGCTTGCAAAATTTTTTATTCTTCAGGGAGTCTTGTTTGCGGGATTTCTAGCTTTGCGGGATCTTTTGTGCTAATTTTGTTGAGTCTTCTGGTGATCTTCTCAGGTGCTTAGCTGCATCAGAGTCCCGCGATCTCTCCTTTTGGCATAGGAGACTTGGTCACATTGACTTTGATCATTTGACTTGAGTTAGCAGCCACGGTCTCATAGTGATGAACCATGTGGAGGTGACCACATGTGTATGATGAGTAATTGACTTTGGTTAGGTAAGTCGAGTTTGGTTTGAGTGGTTCGGAGTCGAGTCGTTGCGTGGCGCAGTCGGGCTCGGTCCGACTTGGTCATTCCTAGTCGTATGGGTTTAGGATGCATATTCTAACATTTTCGACAGGTTTGGACTTCGGCATGGTAAGTGATGTTATTTACGCTTTCATGTATCGAGCGGTGCTATTTGATGTGTTTCTTGTCTGTGTAGCTGCAGGACGTCGAGTGGAGTCGTGGCGAGACACGGTGGACCGGACTAGGCGCAGGTGGCGCTGAGGTCAGAACGGTCGGGATGTGTCGAAGACGACGTGGACTCGAGGTGGTTGCGAGGCGTGCGAGGCAAGGAGCGCGGAAGCTTCCCGGAAGGTGCACGAGGGGCGAATCGGGAAATTCGCAAGGCTGCACAAGCGGGAGCGGGCTCCGTTGGATTTAGCGGGCGTAACGGGACGGAAACCCGTTAGCCATGAGGCTATAAATAGGTGGAGAGGGCTGCATGCCCACTTGAGCACTTGAATGGATTTTAGGGTTTCCTTTAGTCAAAATAGGCTTTAGAGGTTGTTTTGGCTTTAGGCTTTAGTTGGTGAGAGTGGGTGGAGATGGACAGAGTGTGTCTGTGTGTGTCTCCTTCGTAGTGCTCCCCTCTCTGTGTGTTCTTGAGTTCTTGGGTGTGTGAGAGATGGAGAGGGAGTTGAGTGATTGAGAGACTTGTAATCATTCCTCTATATTCAATCATGTATCTCCATTCCTCGACATCAATATGAGATGGTGATTGGTTCAGTTCTTGAGTTCCCTGTTCATTTTCTCTTCGATGCCCTTTTTGAGATTTCTTGAATCTTTGATTTTCGAGTTCTTGTTTGCTGGGATTGGCCAAAATGGGTTGCTCTGTGATGGGTTAGTGCTTCAAGATCATTTGATCGATTTCCCGAAGAGGAAACTTGGTTTAATTATCAGATTTCATTTTTGGCTTCCCCTGTTCATCCAGTCATTCTAGGGTTTTGATGTCTCTTGAGTTTCTCTTCATGAGAAGGGGTGATTGTTGGACTGGAGACTCTCTTTGCTATTGCTAACCTAGCTGCAAAATATCATGAGCAAAGATTGAGGGATTGTGGAGTAATTTGATTCTTGAAGGTGTCCCTGTTTTCAGTGTTCAGTTTCTAGGGTTTGAGGTGCTTTTCATTTTTGCTTCAAGGAGTTGGCCTGAAAATTTGTCTGGAGGATCTTCTAGCTATCGCCAATATATCTGTAAAATCTTATGCGCAAGAGATCTATTGTTGAGAAGTAATTTGGCTTATGATGGAATCTCTGTGTAATTTCAGTTCTTGGTCAATTTTGTGTAATTCATGAATTTGTGTTGATTCTCTGAGGTAATTGGAGCCCGTCTCTGATGTCCTAAGACAGAAAGGAAGGGATCATTTCCTCTATTTTCTGGTTTTTGACAAAAATCTGAAAAGTCAGCATTTGCAATTTTGTCCTCGGGTCCCTGCCGCTCAATATTCAGACTTAACCGGTCTGACCGGCCTCATAAGACCGGTTTGACCGGCCTGTCACCTGCGGTCAGACCGGCCCCATGGGCGGTCAGACCGGCCAGGCTCTGCAAGTGCCGGTTTTTGTCATTTGTGCTGAGATTTGATGCTTCCTGTTTATGGTAGATCTTCTTCATTATTTGGGTGATATTTTAGATCTCTTTTCTCTGCTCTGGATCAGGTGAAAGTTTAATTGCTTGCCTCTTTGTGGTGTTGCTTCTTATCTCTTTTTCTGAGGTTTAGAGTTTCTGTAAGCTTTTGGATTCTCCTCTCTTAGCTTCCATAGCTTTCGAAGAGGTGATTTCCAGTGGGTACTTGGAGGGGTTAAAATTTAATTATTCGACATTCACCCCCCTCTGTCGCCATTTCGGTCCAACACATAGATGGTCTGCCCAAACTCAAGATGGTCAAAGACTTAGTTTGTGCTCCTTGCCGACATAGCAAGATGGTTGTTGCTTCTCATCCCCCAGTCACTATGACTATGACCGATGCACCAAGATAGCTTCTTCACATGGACATAGTTGGTCCAGCTAGGGTGTAGTCGGCAGGAGGGAACTGATATGTTGTTGTCGTGATCGATGACTTCTTGAGGTTTTCTTGGATGTTCTTCTTAGCCTCGAAAGATGAGATGTTCAGTCATTTTCGAGGGTTTTTTAATAGGCTTTCTGTTGAGCTCCTTGGTGCCTTACGAGCGATCCGCAGTGACAATGGCATGGAGTTCAAGAATTTCTACTTTGAGAAGTTCTGCGATGAGACAGTTGTAGAGCATCAGTTCTCTTCTCTGCATGTCCCCCAGCAAAATGGCATTGTGGAAAGGAAGAACCGTACCTTAGTTGAGATGGCTAGGACAATGCTAGATGAGTACTCTACACCTAGGAAGTTTTGGGCTGAGGCTATAGTCACCGCGTGCCATGTTTCAAATAGAGTTTTCTCAGGGCACACTTGCATCGCACTTCTTATGAGTTGAGGTATGGGCCAAAGCCCACTGTCTCACATTTTCGCGTGTTTGATTGTCATCTTGAAGTTTGGAAACCTAGATAAGTTCGAGTCATGATCGTGTGATGGTATCTATAGGATCGAACAGGCAACAGTGGGGGGTGAATGGTGCCTTCAAACCACCCCAAGTATTCACACAAACCTTCTTCTCTAATAGCTACAGAGCTATGAAGTTAGAAGTTGCAAGCTCATTGGAAAACCGAAGATCCAGACCGACAACAGAGAGAAAATAGACTCAGCCAAAAATAGAGTGCATAGTGATTACTGCGTGGTCGAAACCGGAGCAGAGGAAGCGGAAGTGCTCGACCGCAAGAACTGATTTCCTAATAACTTTTGATTCACGGTTCTATTGGTCATGAAACTTCAAACATAGCAAGAATACATCCTCCGTTCGAGAAAGAACAAAGCTGTCAAAGCTTCTCTGTCGAGATCAACAAGAAGGAAGAGGTCTTACAAGAAATAGAGGAGCAGTGAGGCGCACGATCACCTGGTCAACAATTCGGAGAACTTTCGACTAGAGACCAGGAAACTTGAACCACAGAGAGCTAAAGATCTCAGGAGCTTACACTGAACTCTAATTGAAAACTTGCTACTCAAGAGAGATCTACACAATTAATCACAAAGAACACCCAAAAGAAAGAACTTTCAAAACATACAAGCATCAAACAGATAACACAAACTCAAATAAAAGCATAGAGATGAATGATTTCATTCATGGAGGTTTCTACAGCCACTCCATCCAGGAGTGCAAGAACTCAAACCAAGAGAGAACTCATACAAAATAGAAAGATAGACCTAGAGCTTCTCGGGAACAACCTCACCGAGCACTCGTGCTCTACCTTCTCTATTTATAGCCTTCAGATACCGAGGGGAGAACCCGTTAACCCCCAACTAACACCGGGTTTTACACAGCTAAACCCCTTATCACCAACAGACTCCAATGCTTTAACAGAAAGCAGTTTCCCTTTGCAGGCTTTGTGCATTTCTCCAAAATGCCCCTCTGTCGCCTTCTTGGAAACTTCCTGTTGTCGCACGACCTCACCCACTTTCGATCGACTGGACCTCGACTCCTCTAGAGCCTAGTCCTGGTCCACTTCGTTGCACATGACCACACCCGACATCCTGACCGTCTGGACCTCGGCGCCTCCCTGAGCCTAGTCCTGGTCCTCCTCGTCATTGCCTGCCGTGTTCACCTCCGGCAGCTCCAGTTCTGGTTCCTCGTCTTCTCAATTTGCAACCACCTCACTAGCCTCGATCATCTTCAGTGCCTCCTGACCGTCTGGACCTCAACACCTCCTGTGCTTAGAGGCCCGGTCCTCCTACGCCTCACCATGACCTAGCTCCAATGTCCTACAACCACACATACAAGCAAACCATCACATAGTACCGCACAAAATACTGAGAACATAAATCTGCATCAGAAATGTACTCATAAGACATCCTTGCTAGTCGTACAACACCTACGACCGGTCAAACTCATAAGATATGCAACGCTCAAGGCCTACGACCACATTTCAGATCGTTACGACCACCCCAAGAATCTATACGACCAATTTCCAGAGGCTACGACCATTGCTAGCCCAAGCTGCAACCTCTCCAAGCTGATTGTAACCACTTCCGACCACGTTCAACGCTTTCCACCATGGTCGAACCACGTTCAAACCACGTACATCGTGTTTCACCGTGGTTGAAACCCTTCCGACCACGTATAGCGCGGTCGAACCGCCTCCCGACCACGCACAATGTGGTCGAAGTCTGCCGACTTCGACTTTTGAGCACGTACACCTTGGTCGAAGACCCGACTTTGACATCTGACTGCGTCGGTCGAGGTATCGACTACCGACCATGTACAACGTGGTCAAAGTCCGCCGACTTCATCTTCCGAGTGCGGTCGAAATCTATCGACTTCAAATGACTAACCGCAGCATTCGATCGGCTGCAGACCGCAGCCAACGTGGTCGAAGTCCCAACTTCAACTTCCAAGCGCAAACACTGTGGTCAAAGTCTGCCAACTTCATAACGTTGTCAACAACCGGACTGTCGGCATCCGACCATGGCTAATGTGGTCGTAACGACTTCCGTCGACTTCCGACCATGGCCAATGTGGTTGTAACGACTTCCGCCGACTTCCGACCACGACCAAAGTGGTCGTAATGGCTTATGCTGACTTCCAACCATGGCCAATATGGTCGTAACGACTTTCACCAACTTCCGACCACGGCCAAAGTGGTCATAATGGCTTCTACTGACTTCTGACCATGGCCAATGTATACTCTGACCACTCAATAAAGTTTGTGACATTGCAGAAATAGCACAATGTGGTCGTAAATCTTCCAGCCAACCTCAAGCTACCGACAACGTGGTTATATGAACTTCTGACCACTCGCAAAGGCTTACGACTTGGCAGAGACAGCACAAACCATACTCAATCTTTCTAGAAGACATGTCAATTAATCATCACAAACATGTGGTCACCTCCACATGGTCTCTCAATATCTTTCTGGGTTACTTGACTTCTTCACGGGCTTATAGGGTCTGGATCTGCGAGTCTAGCAAAATGGTAGAGACCTGTGAGGTGACCTTCGACGTGGCTAGTCCTGGCACTAGGCCCGACATCTCAGGTTCTGTAGTGCAGTCTGAGACCATCTTTGTAGATGATGAGGAGGATGGAGATGAAGGTTGTCTACCTGATCCAGTCCATCCTTCCCCTAAGATACCTGCTTCTACCACCACATCTCAGGAAGATTATCCCATTCCTTCTAGATCTTCTGAAGCTAGTGGCTCTGTTCCTACCTCGTGAGCTCATGAGGTAGAGGCCACTTCCTCTTCTCATCTAGGACTTCCCCAACACATTCAAAATCGTCATCCTTCAGAGCAGATCATAGGAGATCTCTTTGAGCATGTCACAGATCTCCTTGAGCACATCACACGCTCAAAATCCAGCTTGTCTCACTTTTGTCTTCATTCAGCCTTCGTCATATCCTTTGAGCCCAAGGATGTTTGTCATGCTCTTTCTGATGAGTCTTGGGTCAATGCCATGCATAAGGAACTAGAAAATTTCAAAAGGAACAAGGTCTGGTCACTTGTTGAGCCCCCTAGAAGTCACAATGTCATAGGAACCAAGTGGGTTTTCAAAAACAAGCAGAGTGAGGATGGGGTAGTCATTCAAAATAAGGCTAGACTGGTAGCTCAAAGTTTCTCCCAGGTTGAGAGTTTAGATTTTGAGGAGACCTTTGCCCCTGTAGCTAGGTTAGAGGCCATTAGGATTTTGCTTGCATTCGCAGCGTCTAAGGGCTTCAAGCTATACCAGATGAATGTCAAGAGTGCCTTCCTCAATGGGTATATTGAGGAAGAGGTCTATGTTAGATAGCCTCCAGGTTTCGAGAACCCCAAGTACCCAAACCATGTCTACAAGCTTTCAAAGCCCTATATGGACTTAAGCAAACACCTAGAGCTTGGTATGAGAGGCTTAAGTCCTATTTGCTGAGTCATAGGTTTGAGATGTGTAACGTAGACAAGACCTTGTTCATTCGCAGGCATGGCCATGACCTTCTTCTCGTCAAGGTTTATGTGGATGACATTATCTTTGGTGGCTCATCTCATGCTCTGGTTTCTCAGTTTTTTGATGTCATGAGCACATAGTTTGAGATGAGCATGATGGGCGAGTTGAGTTTCTTCCTCGGCTTTCAGATCAAGCAAACTCGGGAGGGTACATTCTTGCATCAAGGTAAGTATACTAGAGACCTCCTGAGACGCTTTGATATGAGTGACGGCAAGCCAGTGTCAACTCTGATGGTCTCATCAGCTTCACTCGATCCAGATGAGGATGGTGAGCCAGTAGATCAGAAGGAGCATAGAAGCATAATTGGCTATCTCCTGTACCTCACGGCCTCGAGACCAAACATACACTTTGCTGTGTGTCTGTGTGCTTGATTCCAGGCCTCCCCTTGCATATCTCACCGCATCTTCAGGTACCTTCGAGCTACCATAGACTATGGTATCTAATACTCTTCATCTTCCTGTCTTTCCCTTAGAGCCTTCTCCGATGCAGACTTTGCCGGCTATAGGATAGATAGGAAGAGCACTTCTAGCACTTGCCAATTCATTAGCACTTCTCTTATCTCTTAGTCTTCTAGGAAGCAGTCCAGTGTTGCACAGTTCACCGCTGAGCCTGAGTATGTTGCAGCCGCTAGTTGCTACAATCAGGTGCTTTGAATGGTCTCGACCTTGCGAGACTTTGGGTTAGTCATAGATAGTGTTCCACTTTTCTGTGATAACACTTCTACCATTAACATTGCCAAGAACTCAGTGCAGCACTCCAGGACTAAGCACATTGATATTAGATATTATTTTCTTAGAGACCATGTGGAGAAGGGTGACATAGTGCTCCAGTTTGTGGAGAATGACCACCAATTGGCTGATATCTTTACTAAGCCTTTAGATAGCGCAAGATTTTTGACCTTGCGGGGAGAGCTTGGGGTGGTTTGCCCTTATGGATTATTGTAAGGGGGAGCTTCCTGCTTTTATGTATCTCATTGTTTATATGCTCCTGTTTCATTTTGTTGCATTTCATGAGGGTGCATTCGGGTTAGTCTTTCTAGCATAGACTAGAGTGGTTCTTTCTCTCAGTTGCTTAGACTTCTTCCTCTCATCTTATGATTTTAGGATGCTGCTTATTAGCTATGTCTCTTCTCAGTAGGTTGAGTTCACTCACTTCTTATAGGTCTAGCGAGCGTTGGGCCTCCTTGGGTAGATAGGGAATGTGTTTACTCCCTAGTGTGTTAGAAGAACAGCTGATAGTCCTAGAGTCATATGGGGTAGATGAGAGTTAGTCTGAACCATAGTATTCTCTGTATCTTGTCTATGCTTTAAGGACTGCTTTTTCTTCTTTCTTTGCTAGCTTCTCTCCTCTTGTCTATTGTTTTGGTTCAGGGAGAGTTCATTTCAGATTTTCTGGAACTTAATGATGACATAACTCAACTTGAACTAAAATTGCTTCACATGCTGAGGGAGAGCTAGATTTTCTTGCATTTCATGTCATTTAATTTCAGCATTGTGCATTGTAATATAATTACATGGAGCCTTGATTATTATCCTTTTATGACATGATAAAACTGCATTACATCTTGGCATGATTTGTGCTAGAGTGTTAGATTTATCATGACTTTATATGTGTAGTCTAGTCTTTGCCATGATAGTTTGATTAAATGTGGACAACTTGAATTAAATCATGTCATGTTAAACCTTGTGACTAGTCTGTCTCTAGTTATATTTTCATGATTCATACCATGTCAAATAGACTGTGTTGAGTCTTGAACCTATGTTGAGCTTTAGATTGAGCTATGCTAGTTCTTTGATGAAGCATGAGTTAGTATTGACTCTCTGTTCTTGAACTAAATTTAGAAAATGCAAAAAGATCTCTTTTGTGTGAAAAACTGTTCTTACCAATTCTTTCTCATGAGACTGCTTGCCCTTGCATTAGGCATGAACTCAGGGGAGTTTTGAATGACCAAGATCATTTCCTTAAGCTTCTTGCTTGGAGTGGTCGCATAAGACTTGAGATCTAGCACATGACTAAACAAAAAAATGTTGAAAACAATTATAGATTTCTAAAAAAAATTGTGTCAAATGTGCTAAATTTGCTCAATTACAAAAATGACAAGTACTTGAACAAATGTCTCATTCCTTGACCTATAGCATTCTAAATTGACTCAATGTTAGCTTCTTGGTTCCACTTAGAATATTGACATGACTTGACTCAGCTTTGGATACCTCTAGCTAGACTATGATCTCGAATGACTTGACATGCTAAGCAATTCATCTAAATTTTAGATTATGGCTTATTTGGCTTTAGCTTGTCTATACATGAATTGTCATGATTTAGATAGCATTTTCTTTTGGCTTGGTGTAATACTCAAATGGTCATTTTGGATACTCTTCATGGCTCCTTATGCGTAAAATAAATAAAATACAGTCACTCCATTCAACTAATGCTCTATTTTCTTCTTTGCATCTTGATAATTTTATTGCTAAAAGGGGAGAATAATGGAGAAAAAGGCATAACAGGCGGATTTTTTTGGAGCTTTTGAGGAAAATTACTCTTTCTAGTGTTGCTCCTTTTTCTTTTCTGTCAACATGGTCATAAGTCTTTCTGTCGCTCTTTTTAGACCATGTGTGACTTTCTCTTTTAAAACAAAAAAAACAAATAAACTAATTTTCATGCTTTTTCTGTGTTTGTCAATATACTCATCAAGGGGGAGATTGAGAGACCATGTGGAGGTGACCTATGTTTGTGATGAGTAATTGACCCTTGGTTTAGAAAGATTGAATTTGCTTTTTGTGGTTTGAGCTGTCTCTATAAAGTCTTAAGCCCTTGCATACGGTCGAAAGACATATTTACAACCACGTTGTTTGTGGTCAGAAGTTGGACGCTTCGTTTGGTTGTGGTCGGGAAGTTGGATGCTCCGATTGGCCATGGTCATAAGTCAGAAGCGTCGGTTGGCCATGGTCGAAAGTCGGAAGCGCCGGTTTGCCATGGTTGGAAGTTGGAAGCACCGGTTGGCTATGATCAGAAGTCGGAGGCTTCGATTGGACGTGGTCAGAAGTCGGAAGTGTCGACTGGCCGTGGTCGGAAGTTGGACGCTTCGACTGGCCGTGGTTGGTAGTCAAAAGTGGGTTTCGACCATGTTGGCGTTTGACGACATTGTCCGCGGTCAGTAGTCGAAAGCGGGTTTCGACCACGTTGGTGTTCGGCCATGTTGTCCGCGGTCAGCAGTCGAAAGCAGGTTTCGACCACGTTGGTGTTCGACCACGCTGAACATGGTCGGAAGGTGCTTCGACCACGCTGTACATGGTCGAAAGGTGCTTCGACCACGCTGTACGTGGTCGGAAGGTGCTCCGACCATGTTGAACGAGGTCGGAAGGGGCTTCGACCACGGTATGAAAAGGTGAACGTGCTCGAAACTTCAGCAGAAGGTTTACGAGCACGAAGTCAAAGTGATCGAAGCAGCTAACATGGTCGAAATGACTGTCTGTGTGATCATAAGACCAACAGAGTGGTTGTAACGTAGCGAGAGGCGGTCGTAGCCTCTTGTAAGCAGTCGTACTGACTTCTAGGGTGGTCGTAACGACTTGCAATGTGGTCGTAGGCTATGAGCTTTTCATGTCTTATGCTTTCGACCGGTCGTAAATGGTTTACGACCTGCTGGGGTGTTTTCCGAGTACATTCTTTTAATGCAGATTTATGTTCACAGTGTTTTGTATGGTGCTATGTGATGCCTTACTTATCAGTGGTGCTTGCAGGACTTTGGAAGTAGGTCATGGTGAGGCTGAAAGGATCGGGACTAGACACAGGTGGTGTTGAGGTCTAGAGCGATCGGAAGAAGCCGAAGATGACCTGGCTGCCAAGTGGTTGCAAGCGTGGTAAGCAAGTGAACAGGAAGCTTCCGAGAAGGTGCTGAAGGGGCATTTCGGTAAAATGCTCAAGACCTGCAAAAGGAAGCAGATTCTGTTAAAGCAACTGTTGTCTAACTGTGACTAGCGGGTTGTCGCGGGTGTGTACGTGCTAAAACCCGGTGTTAGTTGGAGTTAACAGGTTACCCCCACTACTAAAAGCTATAAATAGGATGATAGAGCACCAGGGCATGGGGTGTGTTTTGGGGTTTTATTTCTGTTCTTGTGTGAGTTGTTCTCGGTGCCGAAGCGCTTGTGCTCCTGGTTCTTCTAGATGGAGTTGCTGTAGAAACCTCTATGAATGCAATCATCCGTCTCTATGCTTCTATTTGAGTTATTTTATCTTATTGATGCTTGTATGTCTTGAGTGTTCTTTCTTTGTTCATCTTTTCGCTCTTCTGCTTCTTGACTTAAGTCTTTGCTCTCGTTTTTCTTTGGATGATCTGATTTGCCTGGTAATGGAAGAACATACTCAAAGCCTTCTTGGCACATTTAATTCCATTTGCATGATCTGATTATCTTCCTTCTTTCATAGTCGTGGTTTTGAGCGGTCTTTGTGATTTTCCCGAAAGATCTCTGTAGGCCTGATAAGTTTTCAATTAAAAATCAGAGAAGTCTTTTGAGGACATGATCTTGCTGTGTTTGAAGTCTCATGACCAATTGATCCGTGAATCAAAAGTTATTCGAAAATCGGATCTTGCGGTTGTGTGCCTTCCCATTTCCTCTGTTTCATTAATGACCATGCACTTCTTTTCGACCACGGCAGAGAGGCTTCGATCGCTCTTGACTGTCTTTGGCCAGCGTCTGTTTACTCTCTGTTTCAGTCTATTCTCTTGATTTCTAGTGAGCATTCAATCCCTAACTTCATATCTCTGTAGCTATTGGAGAAGAAGGGTTGTGTAAATACTTTGGGAGGTTTGAAGGCACCATTCACCGTCCCTTTATTGCCTGTTCGGTCCTACAAACAAAAATAAAAAAGACGAAATTAAGATGCCAAATGCCCAAAGCTGAAGCCCGCAGCACCTCTCTTTTCCTTTTCGTTGTAGAAAACACATCAAGGTGAGTGTGTTGCCCTGATTCATTTTTATACTACCCACGTATCCATTACAACATGAGTACGTTTAAAGGGGGATACTACCTATATTAAAGCTAAAGGGATCCTTAATTTTTCTAGACCTATATTAAAGCTCGGGGACAGCCACGTGAGCGACTTTGCGAAAAATATATAGTACATAAGTACAATTTGGTTGGTTTTGGAATCAATCATGACAAAAAAAATACTATAATAAATTGTAGATGTACTTCTAAAATTACTTGATTTATGTATAAATTTTCTAGTTCAAATACATACCGGATTGAGAGTTGAGAAAAATTATGACAAATAATAAATAAAAAGGACAAATATTACTATTCAGAACAATTTTTTTCTTCTAACATACTTTGAGTTTGAAGTCCAAATAGTACTATCATGTAAGGCTTGTTAAGCATAGAAGTGTGCTGCATGATTCGTCTGCCTTGAACGTAACCTATCGCAAGTTCCACAAAACATTATCAAATGCTAAGATGATTATCTCTGAATTAATTAGCACTTCAATTCTAGTTCTAGACGGGCAGGGAGTCATCGGATTCAACCTTGCATAGAATTTTTCAAGTCATCTCGCAAAATTCTTTTTCCGATGCCGAACTTGACCGTACTTATCTGGCCGTCTGTTGCCCGTCCCGTGTGTTGCATAGGATTAAGAGGCATACTGTTCCACTCTGCTGCCGTGAGTCGTACTGTCACACATGAGTATCCCTATACATTTGCAGTTCTTCGTCTCCCGAAGTTAGAGCAGTACACAGCTGCATCAATCCATCCATCCTTACATACACTTCTTGTGCTCTGTCTCTCACATCCATTGATTAACACACCATGCTTCATCTTTTTGCCGTCTTTGGGCTTCTCATTTCTCTCCAGTACTGCTCTCCTGCAAGCTCTGCTGCAAATGGCAGTACCCTGACGGCAGGCCAGGCACTCATCGGCAGCAGCGACAAACTCCTCTCCAGCAACGGCAAGTTTGCGCTCGGCTTCTTCCAAATGGGCAGCAGTAAGTCCTCTGACAACACCACCTTGCCCAACTGGTACCTAGGCATATGGTTCAACAAGATCCCAAAGTTCACTCCTGTGTGGATTGCTAACAGAGAGAAGCCAATCCCTGACCCCAACATTAGACTGTCAAAGCTCAGAGTCTCAAGGGATGGCAATCTTGTCATCTTAAACCATGCAACCAAGTCCATAATCTGGTCCAGTCAAATAGTCAACAGAACAAAAGCCAACAGGAATACTACTGTTGTGCTCTCGGACAATGGAAACCTTGTCATACTAGATGCCTCAAACCCATCCAATACGCGGTGGCAGAGCTTTGAGCACCCAACAGATGTTTTTCTCCCTGGCGCAAAGATCGGCCGGAACAAGGTAACCGGCTAGAAATACAGTTTTGTTTCAAAGAAGAACTTGATAGACCCAGCTCCAGGCTTATACTGCAATGAGTTAGACCCCACTGGTGCTAGGCTCATCGTTAAGCTTTGCAACTCATCCATGGTGTACT
The DNA here is from genome assembly GCA_036346575.1 of Dendrocalamus sinicus. Classification (NCBI taxonomy): domain Eukaryota; kingdom Viridiplantae; phylum Streptophyta; class Magnoliopsida; order Poales; family Poaceae; genus Dendrocalamus; species Dendrocalamus sinicus. Next base: position 28,004,825 of record CM070652.1, on the reverse strand, counting down.
TTTCCACTGGGGAATGGAATGGACACTACTTCAACTTGTTGGATTGATCTCTCGGCTAACATTTCCCCGAGATTTCAGGGAGACAATAACTCCACCCGCGCAATGATCGGTAGCGTTTCCAACTCCATTTTGGTTTTGGTCCCGGTTACCCAGCGCTATAAAAAATACGAGGGTTTTTGGCAGAGGCTATGACACGAGTTGTTCTAGACTTCTACAAAACCCTAACAGATCCGATCGCTAACGACGCGCTGTGGTGAACGAAGGCCGAAGCTCTCTTCGTCCCCGTCGGCATCTACTTCCGCACCCCGGGGACCTTAGCTACATCGGCAACCTCGGCTTCATCGTTTTCGGCCACCTCTACTTCATCAACACAACCGAGCAACTCCAATGGCGTCTTCAAGTTCGGGTATGTGATTAATGCTTCCGCTCTTAAGATCTCAGCTAGGTGTTCATGAGTTTGATCTAGGCTTAAGGCTTTAATTCATGTTTAGATCTTAGATCAGAATTAACATAACTCGGTGCCAGAGATGTCAAGCAAATCTGTTGTCAGTTCCAACTTCATCGACAACCATGAAGAGGAGTACTTCAGCTACACCCTGTTGGATTCAACAGTGATCCCACTCTACATACTAGACGTCTCTGGTTTTGCCAAGAAGCTTCTTTGGGTTGAAAACTTGCAAGATTGGCAAACTATCTACACCCAACCCAAGGCTTCATGCGATGTTTTCGCCGTTTGTGGGCCTTTCACAGTCTGCAATGACAACACACTTCCATTTTGCAACTGCATGAAGGGCTTCTCCGTGAAGTCGCCGAGCGACTGGGAGCTGGATGACAGAACAGAAGGATGCATAAGAAATACTCCACTAGATTGCATTATCAACAAAAGCACAACAGGGTTAACTGACCAGTTCTTTCCCATACCTAGTGTCAGATTGCCTTATGATGGCCATAGCATGGAAGATGTTGCAAGTGCACACGAATGTCAGCAGGTTTGTCTAAGAAACTGCTCATGCACTGCATATTCCTACGGAAAAAGTGGCTGTTCTATCTGGAATGGCGAGCTTATTAATGTAAAGCAGTATAATGGAACTATCAATACTGACGGATAGACTCTTTACCTTCGCCTTGCTGCTGAAGAGGTGCAAAGTTGGGGAAACAGTAGTAGCAGAAGAAGAACGATCATCGGTGTCGCCGTTGGTGCAAGCATTTCTGCATTCGGTTTCATGGCGCTCGCCTTGCTATTGATCATTTTGAGGAACAAAAGGAAATGGCGGTGTGGTCATCCAGTGAACAAAGATGGTGGTGGAATTATAGCTTTTAGGTATGTTGATCTGCAGCGTGCAACTAAAAATTTCTCGGAGAGGCTAGGTGGAGGTTGTTTTGGTTCTGTGTTCAAGGGGATTATGAGTGACTCAACTACCATAGCGGTGAAAATGCTCGATGGTGCACGCCAAGGAGAGAAGCAATTTAGGGCTGAGGTCAGTACAATTGGAATGATCCAACATGTGAACTTAGTAAAACTGATTGGTTTTTGTTGTGAAGGTGATAGAAGGATGCTTGTTTATGAACATATGGTAAATCGTTCTCTTGATGCCCATTTATTTGAAAGCAATGCCACAATTCTGAATTGGAGTACTAGGTACCAAATAGCCATTGGACTTGCTAAAGGATTGTCCTACTTGCATGAGAGTTGTCATGACTGCATCATACATTGTGATATTAAGCCAGAAAACATACTTCTCGATGCGTCGTTTGTTCCTAAAATTGCAGATTGTGGGATGGCAAAACTTCTGGGAAGGGACTTTAGTCGAGTTCTGACAACAATGAGAGGAACTATAGGGTACCTTGCACCTGAATGGATTAGTGGAGTGGCTATTACACACAAAGTTGATGCTTACAGCTATGGAATGGTGCTGTTAGAAATCATCTCGGGAAGGAGGAACGCACCTGAAGAATGTACAAGCGGTGGTGATCATGTTGTTTATTTTCCTGTGCAAGCTGCGCGTAAGCTTCTTAAGGGAGATGTAGGGAGTTTGGTAGATCCCCAATTACATGATCAAATGAATATGGAGGAGGTTGAAAGAGCTTGCAAAGTTGCATGTTGGTGCATTCAAGATTATGAATTTGATAGGCCATCAATGGGTGACGTGGTTCAGGTTCTCGAGGGTCTAGTAGAGCTTGACATGCCCCCAATGCCAAGATTACTTCAAACTATCATGGGAAGCTCTGCTTCGACCTGAACATTGCCCATGACCTGAACTATCATTGCTTCTACATTTGTAGTCACTCAGCTGTTCAGCGACTACAAATGAGCTATTCCTCGACAGCTGGGAGGCGATCTTTTTCTGATTTTCATAGATTATGAATGGTAAATAATCTGTTAGATTGGCAATAACAATTTGCGATTGTCGTATGTTGTTGTAGTGCAAGGAATTTTGTAAATTTTTTTTTAGAATGATTGAAATAACAATGATTGGAAAGTACAAAGTGATATTGTAGTGTAACTGGGAATTCGTACACAAAAGAGAAGTTGCCACGGGAATAATTAAATGTGTAAAGACGAGGAAATATGGTTGTCCAATTTAAAATAGACTTCATAGTAAATTTGAGAGTAACATTGTGCGTAGGGTTACATGCGTAAGAAAGACTTGACGCACGATTGAACAAACCGAACTGCTCCTACGATACATATGCACCTTTTTGGAATAGAACTAAATTCGACCTTTAGGGAACTAGTTATTGCTGGACAGTCCGACCTACTACGTGGATCGTGGCCATTTTTCGCCTGGCATTGAACTCTTCGGTGTCCTCTTTTGCCTTGGCCATCATTTTCCTCTTTTTCTCGTGCTCCCGCTTGCAAGCCTCGCGCTCCCTGCACGTGCACGCCTTGAGATGAACTTTCGTCTCCCGATGTATACGCTCGGTTTGCTCATCGTTGCAGCGCTCCTCCTCCTAGATCTCGTGGGCCCTTTTGATGTTTCACTCCTCAATGTTAAGAGCCCACTGGTCATGTGTGTAGATCTCAAAGTCGATCCACTTGTAGTAGCCACGTAGAAATTCTGGGGATTGTGGGTAGATGGGAGAGATTATTAGTGTGTACTTTAAAGGAGAAAAGTTGGGAGAACACACTGTATCTGGTCATTAACGGCTGTCAATAGTTGCTCATGTCCTGACGGCGGTCGGGATAGTCACTGGAATAGTTTGCACAACCCCAATAACGCATACCTAGGCTGAGGTGGTGCTTAGACATGAAGAATTTGTAGGGCTACACCAACATAGGGGCCATGTCTCCCCCTCGAGCGGGTGTTACGTTGCGGCGAACACTTGGTAGGAATGTTCGGGATGGGATTGTTGCTATGGGTGACATCATTGCGGGGAGCTGACCTCCTAGCACGCTCCCCTTGTTCGTCGCGAGCGGCAGTAGAGCTTTCTACTTCGCGGGTCTTCTCCCATTGCTTTATCATCTTATCTCATTGCTTCTTCTACCTCTTGTCCATCCCGGTGTGGTGAAGCAAGCTCCAGTGTAGTGTTGGGTTTGGTTGTGTAGTGTTCTCTCCCAGATCTCTTCCATCTCCTTTTATAGGGCACCGTGTGGTGTTGTCGCTGCATAAAGCTACCCCATGTGATCCTCTCAGTGCCCAAAGCTACCCCGTGTGGTCCTCTCAGTGCTCCAAGGTGGCCCGTGTGGTCTTGTCGCTGGGCAAAGCTGGCCAGTCTGGTCTTCTCAATGCGCAAAGTTGCACCCTTTGGTCTTGTCGCTGCGTAAAGCTAGCTGGTGTGGTCTTGTTGCTGCGGAAAGCTGCCGTGTGGTCTTCTGGTTGCATACAGCTACCCTGTTTGGTGTAGTCACTACGTAAGCTAGCATGTGTGGTCTTTTCATTATACAAGGCTACCCCGTGTGATCTTATCCATACGTAAAACCAGCCCATGTGGTCTAGTCGCTGCGCAAAACTGGCCCATATGATCTTCTGGTTGCATAAAGTTGTCCCATCTGGTGTAGTTACTGTTCAAAGCTAGCTTGTGTGGTTTATCACTGCGCAAAGCTATCCTATGTGGTCTTGTCGCTATGCAAAGCCGGCATGTGTGGTCTTATCGCTGCACAAAGCTACCCCATCTAGTGTGGTCATTGCGTAAAGCTGCTCCGTTTGTTCTTCTCACCGCAGAAAGCTGCCCTATGTTGTCTTGACACTGCACAAAGCTGCTCCATTTGTTCTTCTCACCATGCAAAGCTTCTCCGTTTTGTCTTCTTACTATGAAAAGCTGCTTTGTTTGTTCTTCTCACCATGCAAAGTTGTCCCTTGTGATCTTGTCGCTGCACAAAGCTACCCCATCTAGTGTAGTCACTGCACAAAGGTTGGACATGACATGTGTTACAACTTTGATCCCAGGAGAAAACGCGCACATCGTAAATAATCTGAGAGAACACGGAAGAAATTTCTGAATTTCTTTATTCTCTTATTTGCTCCCCCTCTTTCTTGCTTTTCTTCCTTTAGATACAAAACTGGGTACAAGTCCCCCCAATATACAGGGATAAAACTCTCCTACTCCTATTCCAATTCAGACTTCAAGTTAGACTAACTTCATGTCACAGCCCAAAATTTGCTTTTTGGAAGAAAATTAAATTCAAATTAATTATTTTAAAGTATTTAGATTTTATGTGGCTTTTCTGAATTTTCTGGAATTTAAAACCTAATTTTAAATTTAAAAAGTAATTTAAAGTATAAAACTAAAATACCAACAGTAGTTGGAAATAATTTTATTTAGTCCAAAATATGTCCAGGAGCTTCTGTGAATTTTTCTGAAATTTTTGGAGGTATTTTCATATTTTTCTAAGGCCTAAATAATTTTCTAGCCTTTTCTAAAAATCAAAATCAAATTCGGAAAATAAAAATCCCTCCCTTTCCCTCCGGCCGACGCGTGGACGGCCCAGATCCGTCCACGTCGCCGCTCGGCCTGATCCAGGCCGCCCTCCCCTTTCCCTCACCGCCAAGCGGGCCAGGCCCGTCAGCCTCCCGCCTTCCCCTCCTCTTCGCCCGACGCGTGGACGGCCTGGATGAGCCGCGTCCCCGCGCCCGGCCTCAATCCACCGCCCCTTCCCACTTAAGCCATCCCGTCGTCCGATCCACCCCTCCCGCCACGCGGCTTCACCCGCGCCGCCGCTCTCTTCTCTCGTTGACCCGCGGACCCCGCCTGTCAGCCGCTCGCGCCCCGCTCCCGCTGCCACCCCGGCCCCGCCTGTCAGATCCGTCGTCTTCCTCGCGGAGACGCCTTCCTTTCTTCCTCCTCTTTCCTTCTTTGCGCCGGCGACCGATTCCCCCGCGGATCCGACCTTTCCTTCTTTCTTCTCCCCAGTTTTGGAAACCCCGGACGCCACCGCGACCGAATCCCTGATTCCCCACGCCTCCCTTCCTTCCGCGCCCCCTCTTTCCTTCTCTCCCCCGAACCTTCCTTTTTTCGGCCGACACACCGGCGAGGAATTGTCGCGCCGTGCCCCCTCCTCCACCCCTATAAATACCCCCATCGGCCTCCCCTCTCGCCGCACCAACTCCCAGAGCTCTCCGCCCATCTCCCTGCACCCTGAGCGCCGCCGCACCGCGAGCTCCCCGTGCGCACGGTATGAACTCCGGCGAGCAATCGCCGCCGCCTCGGTGACCCCCGGAGCCCACCGTCGCCACCCCGAGCTTCCTCACGTCCGTGCGATCCTCCACGACACCTCGGCCGCCTCTCCCCGTCACCGGAGCGCCGTCGCACCGAAGCTCCCGAGCCGTCTCCACCACTTCCTCGCCGCCGGCCATCTCCACTCACCCTCGGACCGCGCCGACCCCTCCAACCGAACCCCCTCCGTGCACGGGTTGCATTTCACGCTTCACCTGAGCACCTCCGGCCTCCCCTCGCCGCCGGCACCGTCGCCTCTGACCACCTCTGCCGGGCCACCGAAGGTACCCCTCAAGAGGGTTACCTACCCATATTGGGTAGGCAACGCCTCCCCGCTCACTTGGCTATCACCGCTCGCTCGTTTCCCTCTTGACTCCCTCGGCGCGCGTTCGAGCCTCCGCTCCGTCTTGGCGAGGTTGAGTTTTCGTTTATTTTCATGCCGACAAGTGGGTCCCACTCACCACCACCGCCGTTTGCGCTGGTATTGTCGCCTGGGCCCCACCAGTCTGCGTCAGCCTCTGACGAGTGGGTCCAGATTCCAGTGGGTCCCACCTGTCACTGACAGAGTGGTCCCACATCTCAGTGACCGCCAGTGGTTACTGTTCAGTGGACCCCACCTGTCAGTCTCTCGGGATAAAAATAAAAATAAAAATTTAATATTCCAGTGGGCCCCACCTGTCAGGAATTTCCGAATTTCTGGGTTTACTCAAATCTGAGATTTTCAAATAAGCATAACTTTCTCATTTTAGCTCCAAATTCAGCCATTCAAATTTCTAAATTCATCTAAAATCATAATCTATCCAAATATGGCCTCTGTTGAATTTTTGGATTTTATTTGAATTTTGTTTGTATTTATTTGCTTAGTTTGCTTCGTCTTTTCTCGCGTAGATTCCAACGTCGTCGACGATCACTCCATCCAACAGCAAGAAGACCCAGAGAATCCGCAAGAAGGCAAGTCTCCTTTGATCATCTTGAACCTATGATTTTGAAATGTTTTAAATTATTTTAAATTACATGCATTGCTATTTACATAAAACCTTAGTTCAATTCTTTAGGAATTAGTTATTCCAACCTTGCTATGCCCTCCATTGAATTTGAATGCCATGTACCTTTGTCACCCTAGACTTCCTTTGTCTCATTAATGAGATTATCACTAAATCATTGTGAATAATAGTATGGTAGTGAAATGCTTAGTCATGCTATTTAATATATTTGAATTCTTGAAAAAATGGGAAATTAAGATTTATTGTTGAACCCTTGTGTTTACAAAGTTAGTGGTGATTGGAGTTACCACTGTTCCTTTTAAAACAAAATAAAAATGTGAAAGTTGATTTAGATTAGGGTGGATGGCTGGTTTGGCTTGGTGCAGTTAGCACGAGATCTTGTTAAGTGTATGTTCCACCCTAGTCCATTAAGGACCGACGCTTGTGTTTGTCCAGACTGAGCACTACCGTACAACCACAAGTCTATTTGGGTACGACCTAGCCGACTAACTTATGATAGTCTAGTTTAGGTGCCACCAGTGGAAAGTGGGTGCCAGGGATGGACTGGTTATTCACAGTGAGGGACAGGGATTTACTGTACTCATATGGCGCAAGAGGGGGCTTCGGTTCGGGCAGTTAGCCTACATGCGGTGAAACCTCAGCGGGTGGTATCTAGCTAGATTAGAGTAAGGTAAAGGCTTTGTGATATTTTATCTGGGTCTCATGCCAAAGGAAGCGTGTTGACTTTGAGGATAATTTATCTCTTGTGGGTAAAGTTGTACAACCTCTGCAGAGTGTAAAACTATTCGAATAGCCGTGCCCACAGTCAAGGGCGGGCAAGGAATGCATTCACATGGTAGATTTCTGATTTTGGTTTTAAAATCAAAATTTTGTATTCCGAGAGTGGGGGGAACTCTTGGTAGGGTATCCTGGCAGATGGAGCCAGAGAGGGTGGATGGAACCCGCAGTTTTAAACTTGATCAGTTGAAAAAGAATAACTAGTGTTGGTAGATGGAACCTTCACTTGAGAATTATTGATAGTTTATGCTAAACATTTACTTTGTTAACTTGATGCCTTCGAAAATATTTAGTGGTAATTGAATTTGAAACATTGCTTTGTGCAAAAGAACCATATAGCCTTCCTTTGTCAAGCCTTGCATCTATTGCATATTTCCCAAGACTTGCGGAGTACTTTATGTACTCACACGCTGCACTTAAAAATAAATCTCAGAAGAATACGAAGCTCAGGAGGCAGACTACGACTACTTCGCGTGTGGATTTGACGAAGGATTCCCGGAGTACTAGGTTGCGCTTCCCTAGTCAAGTGCCTGTGGCGTATTGATGGGTCTTCGCTGGATTTATTTCTGCTTCCGCTGTGTTTTTGTGAGTGTGTGAGGTCTTCATCCTCAGTTGTAATAATGAGACCTTTCAGTCTGTACTCTTTATTATTGTAATAAAGCGTTGTTGGTTATGTAATCATTTCTGTTTGACTGTGTGCACTAGCTTTGATCTGGGACTAGTGCTGTAATATATAGAGGGTCCGGATTCGGTAATCCGGGGTCCCGACACTTCAACTTGAGTTATACTCGGAAACGGACTCTACTACGACATGGACTCTAAGTCAAGATTATTTCTAACAATCTCCCACTTAATCTTGATTTGACATACTCTAGTTTTAGTCTCAATGCATTATGAACTACCAGCCACGCCTTCACATGAAGCGTTCTATATGCAAGCTACATATAGGAACTCAACTCAACTAGTACGGGTCTACCAGATGCAAAGATTCTAAAACATTGAGGCAGTCGGACTCAATTACGACTTACTAATCTTACCAGATGCCAAGACCACCAAATTCTAGTGGCCGACAAACCATATTCCATGCCACCAAGCATTTTCCCCTGAACTAAATTCTCACCAGACCATAAGAAGCTTCGTTGATGTTTATCAAGAGCCTTCAAAATCCATTTAGGGAACTCCATGGCCATCAACTGGTTGGTAGAATGGCATAGCCGATAATATGACTTCATCACCACCAATCTGCCACCCGAAGACAAAAGAGAACCTTTCCATTTTGGAAGTTTGGACACAAACTTGTCAACTATCGGCTGTAAATGGGTCTCCTTTAACTATTTAATTGAGAGAGGTAGTTCCAAGTAAGAGCAAGGAAAATATGAAATTTGGCAATTCAAACTCTCAGCTGCCACCTGCAGGTCATCCTCTAAGCAACAAATTGGTGTCATCGAACATTTATCTAGGTTTGTATGCAATCCAAAAGCAGTCCCAAATAATTTCATAATCCTTTTAATCAAGTCAAATTCTTGTGTGGATGGTGTGACTAACAACATTACATCATCTGCATAGAAGGAAGCTCTATATTTAATAGCTCTATAGCCTAACAGCTGCAGCAAATTTTCTATGCTTGCCTTTCGCAGATTCTTGTTAAGGACCTCCATAACTAGAATAAACATCATTGGTGACAAAGGGTCACCTTGTCTCAAGCCATGCTCACTATAAATAACTCGCCCTGGCTGTCCATTAAGCAACACTTTGGTTGTACTGTTGTAGTATGTTAAGCTATATGATCATGAATAGACACCAAATTGGACGAGAAAAATGCTTACTTAGACATTCAGCTACTAAGACGTATGGAGTTTTCAAATACAGGTAATACAACTGGCAGCGGGGCCAGGATTTTGCCATCCCTTGAGCTAAAAACTAACATACTATATAGCATGTTATCCAAACTAAGGCATATATAACATGAGCTAAAAACTAATGCCAAATACAATCTACACTAAGGCATAACCAAAGTACAACATAAATACACAGCTGATATGAAATTTGAACTCTATGCTTAACTATATAGTTAAAACATGGCAAAACAATGTAGCATAGCATACTACATAAATTTGTCGGATTGGTACCCCTTCCCATGGTGCCCTTCCAGTTCCATGCTCCAACTGGCCCTACAAATTTCCAATTTAGAAAAGGGGAAAAAGGAAGTGACATTAGGTGAAAATTCAGGTCTTACGGTAGTATTCACTACACCATGTCCCAAAATTGGTAACAATAAATTTGTCGGCAAAGGTACCATAGACCGACAACCGATATGTCGGTAATTACCTTTCCCGACAGATGATATCTGCCAGGATAAATGCAGTCGGGAAAGACTTTTGCCGACAGATAAACGTTTGCCGACATATAATGTGTTAGTTGTTTGTAACTTTTACCGACAGATATGATTTCCCGACAGATAGAAACATTACCAACAGATAGACTATCAGTAAATATGGATCTACCGACAGATAATATATCAGTGAACTAGACTGATAGGTTCAAAATTTGAAACAACAAATCCTATTATCTGTCAGTAATTCATCAATACAAGATTTATTATTGATTCCTATATATAGGAGCAGTCCAACAGAAGGATACACATCATACAAGGATCAAATTTCATCAATAATTACTTGTCCACAAGGCAATACATACATGCATCGACATTCAACAAATATATATTTTCATCACTTTCCACAAAGCATAGCACCATTCCAGTTCAGTTAATCCACAACATTCCACAAAGTAATACCACAACAACCATTCCAGAATTTGCTCAAAAGACTATAGCATCTAAATATGATCCATTTTAGCTAAATAACCCACTGTCCAAAAGCAACAACAGCTCAGAAGGTTTTTCTAAGTAACAATTAGATATGAGTGTGTCCACAAAAGTTTCCTTGTCCAAAAGCAGCAAAAGTCTGAGTCATCTATCTATCCTTGCTAATTCATCTAACTTTCCTTGTAGTCATTCATCTACCATTGCTTCACAAAAGTTTCACTACCACAAAATAAGCAATTCATCTGGCTGCCCTTGCTAATTCCTTCCACTATTGTTGGTAGGGGCTGCAATAGCAGTGTTGTTGCCTGAAAAGAAATGAAAAACCATTTAGTGATGCTTCAACTAGTATTGGATTTAGTGTTGTATATGTTAGTACATGGTCATATTGGATTGTCTATTGAGTGTTACCCTCCAGTAATCACTAGGATTTGAAATAAAACACCACTTTTATATGCAATGGATATGCAATTGACTGAATATTCGAAGCAAGATATGCAATTACTAGTTAGACATCAAAATTCTAACTTTCTTATGCAAAATAGAACTGAAAATTCAAGTACCTGAACGCTGGTGCAACTTAGTTGTCTTCTTCTGTATCTTCATCTAAACATATATAGCAAGTTAGCAGCAGCTAGATGAATGCAAGTAATGACAGAAAATGAAATAATATTTATGATAGAATATTACTTTGACATATGGCCATGCGATGCACATCATGTGAGCATCACCATAGTTTCCATGCCATCATATGGGCGAGTAGCGTTGCATCCCTTTTGATGACAACATCAATAACCACCTCACAATAATTTCTCCCAAGAGGAACTTGTCCCACCAATGTATTTGGGTCAGTTGAAATAATTGTTGCCTTAGCAATGAGACTAAGTGTAAGAAGCCCATAGAGTATCACATCTCTACCAGCCTAAAGAACACAACCCATTCCATAAAGGTTAACAATAGAAATCAGCAATACTTGTCTACTATGTATGAGTATATATAGAGAAAGAAATATTACTTGAAGTTCACAATCATGGCGAGGGTTTGTATTGCTGTCTAGTACAGTTGCATTATTCCGTGCATTAGTCCTTGGGAATGAAACTTGCCTATGGACAACAATGTTTTCATCATCACTTAAGGCATGATTTTCAGCTGAGGCAAACTCAACCTTAGTGTTTTCATCTTGTTCATTGTCACCAAATTCTTGTTCAAGTCTTGAGTCCTATTAGATATCAATTTGGAGTTAAATGCAATGGAATTATCAACAAAGATTTCAACACAAGAGCATGGACAACACTTACAAGACGATGAGAATTAGATCCATGCTGTGAATTGGACCCTTGGACAGCAAGCATCAATTTCTTCATCTCATTTAGCTCTTGTTGCATTTGGTCTACACGGCCAGTTAGCAGCTCAACTTTCTTGTCAGCTTGGCGACGAGCTTCAATTTCAATTTGAAGCCTAGTTGATTTGTAGCTTTTAGCTCCAGGTGTGCCAATATCTTGTGGAGTTGGTCCTAGACTGATAACACGAACACGCCCAGCTGGCTCCTTCTCTCCACAAACAGATGAATATAAGTCACCTTCTTCAATAGTTTTGTTCTTCAGTTCTGGGTTGTTTATAGCTGCTGCTTGTACCTTCTTCAACAGATGAACATTTTTGAGATTGAACAAAAAATTGAGCAGTCTACTGTTTTCATTTTCAACTATCATAAATCATTGCATAACTTTACTGACTTATCACCAGACTGAAATGAAATGCAACCAACACAGCCACATGTTTAAGGACCATACAAAAACTTAGTAACCGACTCATATTCTAAATTTGCATTATTAAGTACAATCATTAGGTTGTTCCTCACATTACACCTATGAACCAACATAACATTATGGAAGCCAAGAAATGTATATCATAATGGAAAGCAATTGAAATACATACGAAAACAATATGAAAACAATATGCAGTTCTATTAATTGAATATCCTAATTGAACAAGTTTTTAATGATTGGCCGGCCATGCATGCATGTGTGCGTGTGTTGCATGCTCATTTGAGGTCACTTTCAAATATGAGAACTAATGCATACGAAATTTGCTTTTGCTGATCATGTAATGCATGTGCATCAGTCTACTGTTTTCATTTTTAACTATCATAAATCATTGCATAACTTTACCGACTTATCACCAGACTGAAATGAAATGCAACCAACACAGCCACATGTTTAAGGACCATACAAAAACTTAGTAACCGACTCATATTCTAAATTTGCATTATTAAGTACAATCATTAGGTTGTTCCTCACATTACACCTATGAACCAACATAACATTACGGAAGCCAAGAAATGCAGTTGAAATACATACGAAAACAATATGAAAACAATATGCAATTCTATTAAGAGGGGCGGCGCTCTGGAGGTCTGGAGGTCTGGAGGAGGAGGGGCGGCGCAGCCGGTGCTCTGCCGGAGGAGGGGCGGAGCAGCCGGCGCACTGTCGGAGGAGGAGGGGCGGCGCAGCCGGTGCTCTGGAGGAAAAGGGGCGGAGGAGGAGGGGCGGAGCAGCCGGCGCACTGTCGGAGGAGGAGGGGCGGCGCAGCCGGTGCTCTGGAGGAGGGGCGGAGGAGGATCGAGGAGGAGGGGCGGCGCTGGTGGTCGGAGGAGGAGGGCGGCGGCGCTGGATCGAGGAGGGCGGCGCTGGATCGAGGCGATGGATCGAGGGGCACGCGCGTACGAGAGGAGGGGAAAAGAGGGAAAGATCGACTGGCGGCGCGCACAGGGGAAAAGGGGATAGAAGAGGAGGGAAGGTTAGGTTAGATTTTAGGTTAGATATTTTTTCTCTTAGCGTGTACCGAAAATTTTGCCGCCATTTTCCACCTCTTTCCCGCTTCAGGTTTTAATCTATTTTTTTTGCCTATACAAAGATTTACCGACACATTGTTTGTCAAATACTATTTGCCGACAGATAATGTGACACAAACCTCTCTTTTGCCGACATATAGGTAGACGGTAAAGCCACATACAATTGCCGACAGATGTAGTGACATTGAAGTTAGAATTACCGACGGATGTTTTGTCACCGATCTTTACTGACAAATGACTTGCCGGTATTCTCGAATTATTGCTGGCAGCTAAGTGTCGGTAAAGCTGTGCCATGGTGTAGTGATTGTTGAAGTATAAGTGAATTGTCCGTCTTTCCTCATCGGCTTAAACTTTTGGGTGAACTGGTTGGTGTATGCAACTTAATATGGTATCAGAGCCAAGAGATTTTGAGTTCAAGACCTAATTGGCACAATTAAAAAAATTGTAGCCTACTTCTATTCCAGTTCTTAGGCCTGGTGTTGAAGTATAAGTGAATTGTCCATCTTTCCTCATCAGCTTAAATTTTTGGGTGAACTGGTGGTGCATGCAACTCAATAAGTATCTGATGGTCAAAATAATTTCGTCTTTACCGGTGGGGTCTGGGAAAAAGAATAAGCCGGTAAAGAAAAATCCGGACTCAACATGCAATTGACTCCCAAGTTGGAGTAGCTAGTAGTTAGTTTCAACAAGAGGCCAAAGAGATGTGAAACTAATGGAGAACACAAGAGTTGAGGCCAAAGACAAGTACTAGCTAGTTTGTTTTGGCTGCATGCATTTGCGGCATCACGGGAGGTAGCTAGCATCGAGAGGCCATGTGAGCGTATGTCTCAGACAGATTCATCGGTAGCTAGCTTGTCAATGATAAATGGACATGGTCGTATCACTTCTCTTGTCACACTTGCACCTTTCTATCAACATACTTCACGTTTGCCTATATCACAGGCACATGGCCCAATAATCACAACACGGCTACCAATTGTTGCACCATATTAGTGTATTTTTTGGGTGACTTATTCCACTTTTACCACTTCACCAGTTGGTTTTCATCATCACATGCTCACTACTACAGAAAGCCTAATAGTAGACGCCTCATCACAGACGGTTTTGTGAAACCGTCTCTAATGAGCACTATTACAGACGGTTGTAATTTGGAGGGCGTCTGTGGTATTTGTGGCGGAAAATGGATTATCACGACGGTTATTAACTATGAACCGCTGCGGATACGTTGTATCACGAGCGGTGCGTATTAAAAACCGTGCGTGATAATCCCAATTATCACGCAGACGGTTTTAAATAAAACCGCTCTGTGATAACCTGTTATCACGACGGTTAATAATTAAAAACCGTCAGTGATAATTCCTGACGGTTTTTATTAAAACCATCGTGATAATGTCGATAGGCATTTATTGCGCTTGCTCGGACCGCATCTGTCTTCATTTCGATCCGATCTAGCCATCTGCTGCGCACTTTTCACTCGGGAGGAAGCTAGGCGATTTCGGCCTTGTTAATTTGGTGGGAAGAGGCAGAGATTGAGCTTTGAAGATTCATACTTTGCTGGTTGTTCTAGATATGGTTAGTAATGCAATTTATTTTTTTCTTTAATTGCATTACAATTTAGTTCTAAGTAATCCATGAGTGGTTATTGAAGATGGTTAATTTGCAAAATTGTTGGTTATATAATAGCTGTTGTGTTTGTAATATGAATCTAGCAAATAAAGTCTCAATATAATAAATGTGGCGGTATATATGTAGTTATAATTAGTTAATCTAGATTTTAATACTAAGTTGTTATATATATGCGTAACGTAGGACCAAGCTGGATGTATGCCGCGAGCCGTGTGAGTGAAGAGTACATTAATGGCGTTTCGCTTTTATAAGAGCTGCGAGGAGGATATGTTGAATAAGGGGCGATATATATGTGCTGTCCATGCATCGATGCGCGAGAATGTGAAGATGTTTAAGAACCGAGGGCAAATTGAATCGCACTTGATTCGGAGGGGTTTCAAAAGGATTATACGTGTTGGACCAGTCATGGCGAAGTGAATGATCATATGCCGCCGGATGACATCGCCGGTGAAGTGAATGATATGCCCCGGATGACATCGCTGTGAATCTGAATGACATGCGCGGTGATGTCGATTGTGGGTCGGATTCGGATAGGTTGCACGATGATAACTGGATCGAGATGCTTAGCGATGTTGAAGAGAACTATGATGAGAGAGAGTATGTTAAATTCCGTGGCTTGATGGAGGACTCGAGAGAAACCTTTGTACACGGGATGCAAGTACACGAGGTTGTTGGCGTGCTTGAACTGTTGAAATTGAAGGCAAGCAACGGTTGGTCGGACAAGAGTTTCATCTGCGTTGCTAGGTCTTTTAGCGGACATGCTTCCGGATGGAAATGAGTTGCCTAAAACCACGTATAAAGCCAAGAAGGTTCTTTGTCCGTTGGGAATGGAAGTAGAAAGAATACATGCATGCCCGAACGATTGTATCCTCTACCGTAAAGAGTATGCAAACATGCATGTATGTCCGGTGTGCAACGCATCCCGATACAAACGTAACAATCAATCGGTTGATGGCGAGGAACAGAGGCGAAGAAAGGACCTCTGCTAAGGTGACATGGTATTTTCCTATAATTCCCGTTTGAAAAGGTTTTTGCAAATCCAAAGGAGGCAAATCGCTGCGTTGGCACTCGGAGGAGCGCAAGAAGGATGGAATGATAAGACACCTTGCTGATTCCGCGCGTGGAGAAACATCGATAGGAGTTTTGCAGAGTTCGGTGCAGAACCAAGGAATATAAGGTTTGGACTGAGTACGATGGAATGAATCCTTTCAGTAGCATGAGCAGCCGACATAGCACATGGCCCGTGACTCTGCATCTATAACCTTCCTCCTTGGTTGTGTATGAAGCGAAAGTATATTTTGTCAGTCGATACTTATCCAAGGGCCAAAACAACTGGGAATGATATCGATGTGTTCCTAGCACCGTTGGTGGAAGATCTAAAAGTAATGTGGAGCGAAGGGTGCAGGTATGGGATGCGTACAAGCGAGAGAACTTCACTCTGCGCTCCTTATTGTTACGCACCATAAATGATTATCCTGCCCTTGGTAACCTATCGGGCCATAGTACAAAAGGTGCCAAAGCTTGTACTCACTGTTTAGATGGTACCGAGAGTGTGTGGCTGAGACACTCACGCAAAACCGTCTACATGCGTCACCGCCGGTTCCTTCGGAGGGCTCACCCATACCGCAAGATGAAGAAACAATTTGACGGAGAGAAGGAAGATGGTTCAGCTCCAAGGCATTTAAGGGACGCGAGGTTTATGATATGGTTAAGGATTTAGATGTTGTCCTCGGAAAGGGACGTAAATTGAGGGCTCATGAGAAGAACACCGGAAGAAGAGATCAATATTTTGGGACTTACCTTATTGGGAGTACCTAGATGTTAAACCTTGCATCGACGTCATGCACGTAGAAAAGAATGTGTGCGATAACAGATTGGTCTCTTCTTGAACATCCGTGATAAAACAAAGGGCGGTGTCAACGCACGGCTTGACTTGGCGACATGGACATCGGGCCGAGTTAGCACCGACAAGCACCGATAATGGACGAACGTACCTTCCCCCTGCGTGTTACACTCTGTCCAAGGCTGAGAAAACAGAATTGTGCGAGTGCTTGCATGGTGTGAAAGTTCCGTCTGGTTACTCCGGCAACGTGAAGAAACTTGTTTCGATGCAAGATTTGAAGTTAAATGGCATGAAGTCTCATGATTGTCATGTCTGATGACACAGATGCTCCCTATTGCAATTAGAAATATTTTGCCGATCAAAGTCCGAGAGACAATCATGAGGCTATGTTATTTCTTTAACACAATTGCTCAGAAGGTCATCGATCCCGAAGGACTAGATGCTCTGCAGGACGAGGTGGTGATGACTCTATGTCACCTTGAAATGTATTTCCTCCTTCGTTTTTGATATCATGGTCCATCTCGTTGTTCACGTTGTGTGGGAGATAAAAATGTGCGGGCCCGTATTCCTCACGCAGCATGTACCCATTTGAGAGGTTCATGGGAATTCTCAAGTCCTACGTACGGAATCGTTCTCGGCCGGAGGGCAGCATCGTCGAAGGTTATGCAAGCGAAGAGGTGATTGAGTTTTGTGTCGATTATATGGCTCAGATTCAACCGATAGGTGTCCCTCAATCTCGTCATGAAGGGAGGCTGAAGGGTCTCGGAACTATCGGAAGGAAAGCAATCACTCCAGATATGGACACGTATACTCAAGCCCATTTCACGGTGTTGCAACACATGACTGAAGTGGCGCCTTATGTGGACCAAAGACAAGGATGTGCTTCGCAATGTAATCCAGAGCGGCCGGATGTTTGGATCATGAGGCAACACAACCGTTGGTTCAACCAATGGTTGAAGGAGCAAATTGCTAGAGCTCGCCGAGTGAGGCGCTGAGATGGTTGGCAAAGGGCCGACATTTACAGTTGTGACATGGCAAGGATATGACATAAATGGGTACACATTCTATACGCAGCCTCGTGGATGTCAAGAGCACTAACGAACAGCGGAGTCCGCATAGATGCATTCAGCACCGATGGGTCGAGAAACTCGTACTATGGCTTAATAGAAGAGATTTGGGAGCTCGACTATGTGGTTTTCAAGATCCCCTTATTTCGCTTTGCCGTTGGGTGCATCTCCCACAGTGAAGGTTGACAAGTGCGGTGTCACGACCGTGGACCTCCAACGTGTCGGGTACAAAGACGAACCATTCGTACTTGCCAATCAAGTTGTTCAAGTTTTCTATGTAACCGACCGGCAAATAAGAAACGCCATGTAGTTCTTCATGGAAAAGGAGAATTGTCGGAGTGGAGAATGTAGTGGACGAGGAGGAATACAATCAATTTGACGAGTTACCTCCTTTTGGAAATGGCATAAGGTCGACGATGAACAACGTGGACGAAACTAGTTACGCACGCATTGATCATGATGAAGGGCTAATTTTTAAAGGAAATAAGCAAGTACAATAAGAATGTATATGTGAAAATGTGTGACAATTTTGAGATCTATATGTGAAAATGTGTGATGTAGTCAATTTTGAGATGTATATGTGAAAATGTGTGACAATTTTGAGATGTATATGTGAAAATGTATGATGTAGTCAATTTTGAGATGTATATGTGAAAATGTGTGATGTAGTCGATTTTGAGATGTATATGTGAAAATGTGTGACAAAATGTATATGAGTATTGGCATTTATGTATATGTGTGATGCACATGTGATGGTTGATATGAATGCAGCTGGTTGGTGTTGTATATGAATGCAGCTGTTTGGTGGTGGATATGAATGCAGCTGTGGTTATTGGTGTTGTCTTAATAACTACAGATCGCAAGGCTTATCACGACGGTTTTAAACTTAGAACCGCTCAGTGATATCAATAAAAAGACGGTTCTAAGTTTAAAACCGTCGTGATAATATGACTATCACGCACGGTTATACACTTAGAACCGTCTCGTGATATTATACTATCACAAAGCGTTTTAGACTTGGAACCGCTCGTGATATTAATATCACTGCACGGTTTTGAGTTAGAACCGTCTGTGATAACCTCCCTATATATACCCTCCGCTAGGGTTTTCCGCGCGCGCTGCGCAGATTATTCGATCTAGATCCGTAAATCCCGAGCCCGCTCGCCGCCTCCGCCTCCCGAACCCTCGTCGGCGCCTCCTCGAGCCCCGCGCGGCCGCCTCGCCGAGCCCTCGCCGCCTCCGCCTCCTCGAGCCCCTCGTCGCCTCCGCCTCCCGAACCTCGCCGACCGCCTCCCGAGCCCCTCGCCGGCCGCCTTCGTCCGAGCCTCGTCGCCTCGGCCTCCCGAGCCCTCGCCGGCCGCCGTCGAGCCCTCGTCGACCGCCTCCGTCGACCCCTCGCCGCCTCCGCCTCCCGAACCCTCGTCGACCGCCTCCCGAGCCCTCGCCGGCCGCCTCCGTCGAGCCCTCGCCGCCACCTCCCTCGATTACGATCGCATTGTGAGCACTTTCGTGATGGACTAGGGTTTACTGCAGAGCTTAATTAGTTTGCTATTTGGTACATTAATTGTTTACTACTGATTTGCTCGATGATGATAAAATCATATACTGAGATTGGTTCATTCAAAGCTTGAGCTCTAATAGCCGTCGGTTCATGCAGCTTTCAGGTTATAGCATGTTATTAAATTGATCTGTTCGATTTAATCTTGACAAGTTAAAAGACTGAATTATTGGGCAAAGTTAACTTGTGTGGTCTTGATCTGTATGAATACTGTTGTTTGAATATATGCATGCTAAATATATCTTGATCTTGAGATTTTAGAGTTTGTATCTAGAGCTCAAAATACTGAATTCATTATTTGGCATAACCAATCAAGGAAGAGTATATGATTTAGTAGCGGGACGGCCAAGATTAATCTTGTGCAACCCTACAATTTGAGAGCACATATTCATGTTGAGACTGTTATTGATTCTATTATTGATGCTTGTTGCTTGTTGCTTCATATTGCTACCATTATATATGTATATATGTAGGTATGTATATGTATACATGTAGGTATGTATATGTATATGTATGTATATACACATATAGTATGTAGTATATAGTATAGGCACATAACCCCTCTCTGTGTCCACATCACCCCCTCCCTTCTCCCCTTCCTCTACTCCTCTCCTCTCTTCCGAACATTGAGCATCATGTTTGACTTTTCGTGCTTCCTCACTTTGAACATTCTCATCTTATCTTAATAGACCCACAAAATGAGCAACATGTCACCCGCGCATTCTTCACCATCATCGCCGGGCGCCCGCTCCAACATCAAGACGCCAAGGAAGAGGGCTATCAAAGAAGCCTCGAGCCGATGCACCATCACAATGTAAACGCAGCTGGGGTCCCTATCCTTCCTAAGCAAGCGGTAAACGCATTCCAACCATGGTCGAATAGTTGCACGACAACGATTGAGATCACATACAATTCGTGGAAGAACGTGCGACACTCGAAACGTGACTGTGGACCAAAATCTTGGCATCGCTCGAGTTCCCGAAGAACACTTACACGCTGTGGAACGACAAACCTACCAAGCGGCGTGCAAAGCATGGAAGAACTTCAAGAGCACGCTTGTCGGAAATACGTGAGACGGACGAAACGCTTTTACTAAATACCCATTCCTGGAATCACAATGGGAAGAGTTCAAGGCGATGAAAACGACCAAGAATTCAAAAGTACAAGTGTGGCGCACAAGGCCCTCCAGTAAAAAACACGCACCCCACGCACTTGGCACGACTGGGTATGCGGGTAAAATCGCAGATGGAGGTTGGAGGATGAGTGGCAGCTGCAGAGGACATCGCCCGCCGTTTTCCAATATCCCGGATGACCGCGCTCGAAATTGGCTTAGAGCAAGGTCATCTACAACGACATCGGGGGCGTCTCCTTCAAACCCTGCGCACCAGCAAGTGTCCCAGCACCGTAAGATATCGATCGAACTACGAGCTTGTAATTACTCCACAACTTCGCATTTAATTGAAATGACATGTCGTGCTCTTGCAGGAAGAGCTGAGTTTGAATCTACCACAGGATCATTCCAGGAACAAGGGAGAATGATATGCTCTCCGTGGCCTGGGAAACAAGGAGCACCCGGTCGTCACGAGAGGCCTTGGGCTTCGCTCCTTGGAAACATGGTTTCAAGATGACTCGGAATGTATCGGCGTAGGAAGAGAAACAAAGCCGAGCGTGAGGAGCAGCTACGAGAAGAGATCAAGGAATCTCTTCGAGAGGAGCTATTTGCTCAGATGGGTGAAGTAATCGAGAGAAGAGGTGCGGAAATGCAGAAAGTCGGCAGGCCGCCACCGCCGCTATGCTAGGTAGCCCGCACAACCGTCCGAGTAGTCACTGCGCGTCCAATCCGACGCATACCACCCAAATTTCTGTGGGCGACATCCGGTAATAATTATTACCTCTCGAATGCTTGCTCCATTGGTAGGCCTATTCGAGTAGCTAATTTTGTATCGTTATGTAGGAGCCACGAACGCAAGCTCCAAGTGAGATATGGCGCCATTCCTTGTACGCTTGGGGCGGCATATTCGTCTGTAACGGGGCCATGGTGCACGCCAAGCTTTAGCGCCGAGCTTCGCAAAAGTTAATGTGGATGGTGTGTATGTCAATTTTGAGGTGGTCCCGCCACAAGCCCCCAACGACGAGATCGTGACTCTAGGACAGGCCATTGGAACATTCATCCAAAGGCCCAAAAGCGACATCTTCTGGAGGCTTCTTCACGGTGGCGGGACGAGCAACATGCACCGTGCCATCTCCATATAAGACCATCGGTTCCACCACCGGATACTACAACGGTGCTATCTCCACGGGCCCTATTCTCGCCAGAGCAACTTGCACCGCTGCTACCTTCAAAGTCGACTTCCATGAAGTCGACCCATAGCCGAGGCAGCAAGGCCAGCAAGGGCAAAGCAAAGAAGACCAATGATGATCTTCCGTACCACCCTTTGGCCCGCAAATTCGTGCTTGGCGAGCCGTTGCTCGAGCAAAAGCCCTCCAAAAGCTACCATATAGTTGCATGCAATTGCACACGTGGTATATGCAGCATCCAATAAGCCGAGGGAGAACGGACTTCAAGTATCACCACAAATTCTCCGAGGAAGATTTACACCACAATCTTCAAGAGTGTACATTCGTGGTCGCTTTGAGGATTTATTCGAGCTGTTCATGCTCAACGCTCTTGACGCCTCAATCGCTCGATGCTGGACGCCGTAAGTGTGTACAATCACGCCTCCGTTAATGTCATACCGATAAATGCCATATCTAATTTTTGCTTTCGTGTATATATATAGACACATGCTGATTAAAGCTAGAGTATCGAACTCATCACCTGGTTTCTTGGACCCACAATTGGTCGCCAAGACTACCATCGACGTGGAGGCATCCTCGTCGAGAGGTACATTGCATCGAACCTCTTGAGTTGTCGCAATAAGGACTATGTACTTATGCCCTTCAATCGAGCTTTCATTGGATTTTAATAGTAATTGTACTAAAATGGAACAAGGTATATTACCTTGATTCCCTAAGTAAGAATAAAATGGACTTCACAATTGTCGGCCAAGTAATCGATAGGTAAGCACATATTCCCATACATATCTACATTGTACTCTTTCTTTCCTTCCGAATGATTAAGGTTAACCTTTCGAATTACGTGAGGCGTTCGCGATGTACATTGAAAAGGAGGTGACTCAGCGCGGGGCCAACGGCCTCGACACATGTTCGAGATTTTAAGGTATTCGCTATTTCACATTAATTAATCCTATGCAACAGATGGTACTAATGCCTTTTGAACTAACACATTCCATTTTTGCGGTGCCACCAAAGAAGAAATGGGCAACACATGTGGATACTACGCTTGCCAACATATGGAACTACTCCTCGATTCCTCGAGGGTCACCAATCGCAAGGTTTGTCACTCTTCCCATAATTACTTCATACTTATCACGTTACATATATATGTACATTGATATTCCTATCGACAGTGTATCAATCCCGTCAACCGCATTGAAACGATCGAGCTTGAGAGGTTCAATCGAGTTAGCGTTTTTTGCCGACTCAAGTCATACACACGAAGGGCGGTTCCATCTGCGCACACCGATTTCCTATTGGTCTTATCACTAAGTGTAAATGCAGTGTAGATCTTTTGTAATCGTGCATTTGTTAATGGATATTTCAGTTCAATTCAATTAATTGATTTGCGAAATGGATGCATGCTTTATGTCCGTGAGATGAAGTGCGATGTCAATTGGATGTTTTATGTCCGCGAAATGTACCAAAGCAAATGAGATGTGTGAATTGTATGTTTTTGTCCGTGATTATCCGCTTGTTTCGAGGGCATGGCTAGCATTTCCGAGGCTAGCCAATAAATGTAAATAGATTTTGGTTTAGGAGGAAGGAATATCACGCATTCGTTTTTAAGTAAAACCGCTCGTGATATGTATCACGACGGTTTTTCATTAAAAACGGTTCGTGATTATTAGATATCACAGACGGTTTTAATTAAAACCGCTCAGTGATATTCGATAATCCTGACGGTTTTTAATTAAAACCGTCTGTGATATCTAATAATCACGATTTGTTCGAAACCGCTCGTGATAACCTTCGATCATCAGCGACCCATAAATTCATTTGTTCGAAAACCGTCTGTAATGTCGATTTCTGTAGTAGTGGCTATACCTTCTCTAGCATATGCTCCACTTTTTTTTCCATCCCATTAGATAACAGATTAATATGTAACGTAATTCTAAGTTTGGATTTTTTGAGCATTGTGACGAATTTAATAGACAAATTTTTAGCAACATAATTCTAAGTTTCAATTTTCATTTTTATAGATATTTTTTTAGCAACATAATTTCAACATGAAAGATTACACGAATAGATTTTGAAAAAAGAAAGATTATTTTTTAAGCACAAAATTACTGTCCATCACACTCCAATTGAACATCTTCAGTTTCAACATATCTAACTAATTTACCATCAGTGCCACACTGTCACCATCTGAGCTAAAATAACCAAGAATTATTTCAACAATAAAGATTCTCACCATAAATCTATACGTCCCTACAAATTATCCTTATGAGTACAAATTGTTATGATCAGCATGGGAGTAAAATTACCAACAGGGAAAACGTAGCCACCATCTCACCTGACTGACCTAAACCTATTACTACTAAATGTTGGTAGTAAAGAAATCAGCCAAAAAGTGGAAAGGATCAGCCACAAGATAGAATAAAACTTACCTATTTTAACATCAGTAGTGCAAATTATTATCAACATTATGGGAGTAGAATTTCTAGATGGGGAATAGTTAGTCACCATTTAATTGACTTACATATACCCTAATATACAAAAGTCACTGTTGTAGGGGTGGCCCCCACCTAAGCCCAGCCGGCCTGTTAGAAGGTTGTAAAGCCCAAAATGGGACATGTATAATGACATAAATGCCCTTGAGAGGGATACTTAGGTGTAAGGACATAATTATAAAATACCCCCCATATGAATATATATAAAGCCATCCAGGCCATGGGGAAATCCCCAAGTATTGCTCACCTAACATCTCCACTACCATACTCTCATCTCACTGTTTGGTATGTAACCACAACAGTCACCATCCTCAAACATCTTACTCACCATCAATAGAATACTATGTCAACACTGAGTCACTTCATACTATCAAAAAATGTCTAACTTAGCATCTCTAATTTGCCATCAGTGGCAGGCTCAAAATTCCCTAGAAAACTTATGTTGATGGTAAATTTTTGTATGGACATGTAATTTACCATCACTGGCACAAATGAAAGTTATATTCTCCACAATTACATCTAGAATCACAATTTATGGATTAAAACTACTAGGATTACTGTCATGAACTTTCCAGCTACAAAAACTCTATTACCAATGGGCTTTAATCAAGTTACTATCTAGGATGTATGCATTATCTTGGTAAAAAGGATGCATATGTCAGTCTAAAAATTCACATTTACCATCCTTTACACACTAAGTTGTCATGTGCATTTCTAATAAATCATCACCCTATGTTGTTCTATTATTTGCTCTAGTTATCTTGTTATTTAACAGATGTTTAAAAAGTTGATATCTAACCAAGCCTTCTAAGATATTTAATTAAATGCCCCGGTAAAAGTAGTCTTCATACTCAATTGCTAAAATTACCTTTCTTGCAAAACAAAGTTATTTTCTTAGAAAACATAAGTTATCTTCATATGAAAACCAAATTGTATTTTTTTCGTGTTAAGAACTTATGTTTTGTACGAACAAATTAAGAACTTATGTTTTGTACGAACAAACTATTACCTTATGAATCCTAAAAACTTATCTTCCTGTATACTTAAGTAACACTTGTTAGATAATTTGGAATTGTACGATCCAACAAATGAAATATAAATAATCTTTGTACAACATATGAGTTATATTTATATCTTGCTTAAGTTATCATTGTATGTAAACAAGTTAACTCCCATCCGCATAAAGAAAATTATCACAAAAGTTGGCAACCTTACTAAAGTTATCTTCATATCCTGCTAAAGTATAACACAATTCAGTGCTATAGACTAGCAAGAGAGCCATAGAGATAGACATAGGAATTAAGTACATCAAGATAACATGGCTTTAAAGTGATTCCTAACGACCCAACATTTCTTACATGTGTCATTTTAAAACAACCCAGGAAAAATGTTGACTTCTCACTCAATTGTTAAATTATCTTTCCTACATAATAAAGTTATTATCTAACAAGGCATAATTAATCTTCTTCTAAAAGGAAAATTATCTTTTTTTGTATGTGTTAGTGCGCCAGCTGTTACCTCATGAATTTTACTATCTCTATTCATTTTTACTTATCATTTTGGACATCGATGTGGTCTCCAATACACATCTTTGACATCAGCTACATGATTTGAACTCTAGAGTTCAAATAAATGAAAATACAAATGATCTTCTTGCATCACCAAAGTTGGTATCATATTTTGCTTAACTTATCATATTGTGTCACAAAGTTATCTATGTACATACAAAAAATTTCTTATGTTACAAAATAACTTATCTCGTGTTACAAATTGTTACCACATGAATCATAAAAAATGCATCTTCCTACATAGAAAAGCAAAACATGCTAGATTATTTTGAACTTTGTGCTTCAAAAAAAGGAACAACAACTATCACCTCATGAATCCTGATAAGGTATCACAAGATAATGGTGTTTTTAATGAGGACTGATAGCAGCTAAAGAGAAGTGTGGTTAACTTGAGTACTTCTAGTCAAACCAACTACTCAAGAAGAACAACTTAAGCCTTTGTTGAGCTCTAAATTTCTATAAGAAGTTATAAGATGGTATCCAAAATTATCACTACTACTAACAATCAACACAATAGCATGTATTGTTATGTGTTGCCTCCACTTTGGTCATAGTGTGTTACTTTGGATGACGATGCACTCGCTCTCTGTGCAATGGACAAGTCTTTCTAGTGATCACAGCTTTGCGTAGGATAGTACCCTCTGATGACTAGTTGTTGTGCTGCTCTTGAAGTGATTACTTCAGGCATGTGCACACCCTTGCACCTCAGGCCATGCTGGCTCATGCCTACCTCGCTATTATATGCCACATGCTACCTCAACAACACCGTCGCAGCCACTCTTGCTTGCCACCAAGTCATCGTTGTATGCCTACCTCGCTGCTATACCACACAGCACCATTGGATAGTAGCTCATTAGCCCAGTCTTGCCGCCGTGCACCATCGAGGGTGATGCTACATAGCACGACACTGTGCTGCTCCATGATGGCTCCCTTCTGGCCTTGTGGAGCGGCGCCACCTCACCTCAAATGTGGCCGCGCCAAGCAAGGCTAGCCCACCCATCATAGGCATTGGATCTATGCCGTCAATGGCCTAAACCATCTGTGGTTCCCCCCAGGTCTATGTCATAGATCCACTCTGAGGACAGCGTCGCCTAACTCTAAGGAGCACGTCGACGGTGAAGTTTTGGCCGGTAGTGGCAGCGGAAGATCCATATCTAGAGAGTGGAGATGTATTTCAAGGTGGAATAGAGAGGATACAAGAGGGGATAGGGAGTGAGGAAAGTATGGGAGTGGAGTGGTGGTGCTAGGCGCACGGAAGAAACCCCTGCGCTGTGCTCTGAATCAGCCATTCGTGCATTGTCCCATTGGGCGGTCCGCAACTAGGTGTGTGTGAATACTAATGTGCCCCTATAGCATGCTAGATTTTCTGGTGGTAAATTTGGAACGGGGAGATCTACTAGGTAAATAAAAATCATCACGAACACTGCCTACTTGCCTATTAATTTATGGTGATAATGGATCATTCTGATTAAATTTAGCAGGGTGTCATGATGATACCAAATATTTGACACCAGCAGGGGCCCAGGCAATGCCAAACAGGGGTTCTTCCCCGCCTGAAAATTCTTGGATCGACAATACCGCTAAGGCTATAAAAAAGCTCGAGACTCACGAGCTACTCAAGCTCGGCTAGTTCTAGACTCGATTCGAGCTCGGCTTGAGCTTTAAACTAGCAAACTCGAGCTTGATCTCGAGTTCGCGAGCTTCACTGAGCCGAGCTTGAATGGTTCGTGAGCCTTGATTCGAGCTTAAATAGTGATGCATATTAACTCTTATCGAGCTTATCTGAGGCGAACTCGAGCTTGAGCTTTTCTTTTTGTTGAAAAATAGTATATGTTTGAATTATTTTGACTATTATCGAGCTTACTTGAGCCAAACTCAAACTCAAAATTTTTATTGTTGAAAATTAGTGCATAATAAATTATTTTAATTGTTATCGAGCTTTAACGAACCAAGCTCAAGCCGAAGTCCAGGCTCAAACCCCAACTCGAGCTCAGCTCGAACTTCTACCAAGCTCGAGCTTCTACCGAGCTCGAGCCTAGAAGGCTAAGCTCACTTGAGCTCTGCCCATTTACAGCCTTAATACTGCATCACTATGGAGAGTGCACAGTTAAGCACGTGGTGAACAAGGCATATCAACTGATATGATTGAAATCAGCAAAATGATACAAAACAACGGTGATCGCTTGATTGCAAGATGATTCCAACAAAAGTCTATCCTGAATGGCACATAGATGCGAAGCAATATCGAACAAAAAGAACTCTCAGAATAGAACATAAGCTAATGAACATCAACACATCGATGTGAAATAATATTGATCAATAATGAATTATAAAAGCGAAAGATTAGATCTTCCGGCTAGAATGTAAACTAATGAAGATCAACACATCGTTGCGAAGTAATATTGATCAACAATAAAGGTAAAGTAGATCAATCATTGTCGGACCCACATTTTATTGATCCAAAAATCTTCTATGATTTCACCATACTATTTCCTAGATTTGTAGATAATGCTGACAGATATATTACTAAATACCAAACGCATATCTTACGAAAGTATAACTAATACGATAGTAGACTTACAAATGGGTCGATCAGACCAAAACCTTTAAAGAGAAGCAGTGAAAATAGAAATATCATATAGGTGGGACGCTCAACATATGTCCACAGGCAATCAATTGAGGCTCACGAGCTATTCTTGGCCTCATCATCTTCTAGCCCTGTCAAGTCCTTTAGATGACCGTAGTGCTTGACTTTCTCCTTCTTACTTACTGAATGATAATAATTGAGCAACGGTGAGTACAAAGGTACTCAGCAAGCCACCACATAATGCAATTATAATAGATGCAAGCCCGAACAAGGGAGCCTTGGGTCCTTTTATTTGCAAAATCGTCACCATTTTGAAAATCGACTATAGGAAATTCCTATGACTTAGCAGTTTTAACTAGAACCATGTTTTTAAAGAATATAAGAGTATGCAATAATAATATATCCACCATATGATAGTTTTGTTATGAGGGTTACATCCATCTATTATCATCACTAGGTTATATCTACCCAGAGGAAATCACCAGGGTTACATCCATCCATCGTATTTTTCATCCCACCCACAAAATTGATTTTGTGAAATAGACGCTGACTTGAGTAAGTTCCCATGCCCACTCATTACCATGGACACAGTTGTTCAAACAGTTTTCACTTTGCAGAAGGTGCACACTTTACCCATAAGAGACAATCAACTTATTATATTCCATGCATTTCCTTAGACATATAGATCAAGAAGATTACCACAAGGCCTTTACAATACATATTCCTAATAAGACTACACCTGCTAAGATTTCCACTATTGTGGGGTTATGTAACATCCCAAAATTTGCTTTCTTTAAAAATTAAATTTCAAATTAATTATTTAAATATCTAGGTTTTAATTGTCTTTTATTTGGATTCTATGTGTAATCCTGGAAGGAAATCTCAAAATTCCAATTCCAACCCAAAATTCCAAATTCAAATTCCAAAAATTCAAATTCAAGTCTCCAAAAATCCAAATCTCCAAAAAAATATCTGTTTTATTTTTCTAGGTCAACTCATTTTTCTTGGCCCATATTTTTCTTTTCTTTTTTCCCTTTTTTCTTTTCTTTCTCTCTCTCTTCCATCAGGTACTGTTCATCGGTTATTGTTCATCATCTTCTCCATGCGAACTGAATAGCCACAGCCGAATATAGAGCATGGCACCCCTTACTTCCTCCCCAAGCCAACTCCCCAACAAAACCTTATCTCTACATTGTGCCAAATCACATGAGGAATTCATTCCTTCAAATTTCTTCGCGATTCATTCATCCGTTTTCTCTTTATCTCGTTCGTTCCAAATCGACTTAAAACCAAATCCTATGAATTGGAGTCCACTTCTATCTCTTCTGAGACCTTATATATGATGCCATGACCCCTCTCAACCCTTTCCAATCTTTCCCAAGCCTCCTCAAATCCTAGAATACCGCCGTTATCGAGCACCCTTCATTCCTGAAATTGTTCATCATCCCAACTCGCATTTTGCGCACTCTGGTGAATCTCTTCAAGTTCCTTTTATGTTATTTCATGTTCTCAAGTATTTTGCGCCCTAATGTGAAGTTAATTTTATCTTCGTGCGGCCGTTTGATGGGAATCAAATTTTTCCTAAAACCAATCTACTACATCCTCTGTCGTTGATTGTCGCCTCCAGTGAGCCAAAACCTAATTTTTTTGCTACTACACAATCACCATCATCTACTCTACATATTCCATACCTTAGTCCCCTATTTGTATTGCTGAGGAATTCCCACTAGTTCCCTATTTGCATTGCTAAGGAAGTCCCACACCATAGCACCATTTTGTTCCTATGTACGTCATTGTGGGTAGCCCAATCCGGCCATCCTCCAGCTGAACCGATCGCACCATCGCATTCCTTAGGCCAAGACCATACCCATGCTCGTGTGTTCTTTCTGCGTTCCATGCCAGAGCCCCATCACCCTTGTCAAGCCATTGCTGCTCGCCATTTCTCTGTCGCCACCACCATGGGCCATGCCAACCGAAGCCGCCGTCGGCCATCCATTCCTTGTGAGCCACCCTTTCCATTTTGCCCTTGCCTAGCCTCCCTTGGCCCTCCCCTCACTAGCGCAAGACATGGCCAAAGCCGCTTTCCAACTGGAGTCCCTCTATTCTTCTCATCATGTGTTGCTTCAAGTCAGTGACAGATAGGCCCCACCTGCCATACGCACGAGCAAATCCAAAATTCCTGCAAAAAGAAGACACTGATGAATATTCCCTCGTTTTAGAATTTCAGGATTCTCCTTTCCGACCGACCTTTTGATCATTCGTTTGTCATCGTCCGAACTCCAAATTCAGTGATTTAAGTTTCTAAATTCATCTAAAATCCTAATATATCTTCGAGTATATATTATATATTTTTATAATTTTATTTATATTTATTTATTTGTACTTTCTCGTTTTGCACATAGAACCCGATGTCATCAAAATGTTCCCGACCAGCAAGAAGTGACCCTAGCCACAGAAGACAAGTCTTCCTTAATCATGTTGATCCATGTTTTATCAAAGTTATTTACTGTTTTAAATTTACATGCGTTGTTATTTCAAATAAAATGATAACTTGTTTTAAAGGTCATTAAGGAATGACACTTGTGATTATCTAAACTGAGCACTACAGTACAACCATAAGTATAAATAGATACGACTTGGCCAACTAATTTGCATCGATCCAGCATGGGTTGCGCCATTTGATGGTACATAGTCAAGTGAGCTAAATGGAAGCCTTTGACATGATGGCGTAAGAGAGGTCTTCTGAAGAGGGTGGATGGAATCCCATGATGGTGGAAACCTTAGCGGGTGTAGTTTCGTTGGGGATATGCATTATAAAGGCCTTGTGATAATCACTTAATCGCATACCTTTGAAAGTGTGTTAGACAGGCATTATAGTTGATTATCTCTTGTGGGAAAAGTTGTACAACTTTTGCAGAGTGTAAAACTATTCGAATGACCATACCCACAGTCAAAGACGAGCAATGTATGCTTTCATATGATAGATTTATCGTCTTATTTTTAAATGAGCTTTTGCGAATCTGGTAGTGGTTAGAGCTCTCAGGTGATCACTGCGATAGCATCAGTCAAGTAGACAGAACTAGATTCATTGAAGCTTGGCAATTAGAGCCTTAATACTAGTGTTGGCATTTAGAATCTTCACTAAAAATTATCTAGTTTCATTTATTGCAATTAATTTGTTAAATTAATGCTTTAAAAATCTATAATGGTAATTGAACTAAAAATGCTGCTTTGTGCAAAAGAACCATATTGTCCTTTCTTTGTCTTGCATATAATTGCATTTTCCAAAAACTTGTGGAGTACTCTATATACTCACCTTATAAAGACGTGGAAGGAGACTACAACTACTTCGCGTGTGGCTTCGATGAAGGATTCCTAGAGTTCTTGGTCGTGCTTCCCTAATTAATTGCATGTGGCGTATTGATAGTGCTCCAACTGATTTTTAATATTAACTGATTGCTTATCACCACATGTTGAAATGTTCCTATTGGCTTATTAATGGAGTTTACATAGAAGTTTTAAATAGCCAACGATCAAGCTTGGCTAATTGATATTTAGGTAACACAAGGCCGAAGGATTGATTCCTAACATGGAAACAGCCAACAAATTGCATTATAAAATTTGATCCTTGCAACCTACTCATAGGACGAATATATATTTTTACCGATGGAAGAGCATCGTCCATAAAGTATTTAACAGGATCATCCTCGTAGGAATAAAAATGATTATGGCAATCTAATTCTATCGAACCTTGGCTATCCTCACTTGAGCCGATGTCGCTAACTATAATCGCTCGCTTCTCATTAATACTCGTATGAAATTTTTTGAACAGAGAAGTATGAGGTGAAACCTGTACTGTTGGTGAGTTAGGGAGGCAGCAGTGTATTGGACAGTTCTTGTTGGATTGATGGTTTCGTCAAAAATATCTCAAGTGTCTTCATTAGAAATAGTCCACTCATCGGTGTGACCCGGGAACCGGCAAGTCCAGCCTCTCAGTTTATTCTGGCTCCCTGAGCTCCACCGGTGGCCGCTGCGGTAGCGCTTCACCCTACAGTCGCCTTCCCGTCCTCGACGGGGTGTGTCAGCGTCGAAAATGGCAATGCCTCCACCGCCGTGGCCAGTGGATTCCTTGCCGGTGGCCGGCGAGGGGCAGCCACAGGGGCTCCCGCCGCATCCGTGGTGCAGATCCCCATCACTTGCTATCAGGCGAATTTGTTTGGCCACTTGTTCTGTTTATGAATTGGATGGATTTTGGAAATGCGGCTCCCCTTTTGTTGCATTGGTTCGTCGTGATCTGGTACCTCATTACAGCCCCCATTCAATTGACGCAGTTATGGATTAAATAGGCCTTTTCTCATCATAATTAGGAATTTTTTGGGATTTATTTGGAGTTTTCTGCTATTATCTAGGCTTAAATCTCTTTTCTCGGGTTTTCTGAAAATTAGAAATCAAAATTCAAATTATAAAAGCCCCTCCCTCCCTCTGGCCGACACGTGGACGGCCAGATACCGTCCACGTCGCCTCCGCCATCCCACCTTCCTCCCCTTCCCGCTCGCCACGTGTGCGGCCCGGATTCACCCTCCGCCCGCACGCACGGCCCATCTCCCCGTCTGCTCCTCCCCTTTCCCCGACCGTCCGATTTCCATCCGACGCCCACGTTCCCTCTCCCCTTCCTCTCCCGCTGATAGGATGGCCCCACCTGTTGGGCCCTTCCCCTACCCTGCGCCCGTCTCCTTCCATGCGCCGCCGCCGTCGCCTGCAACCGTCCCCGCCCTAACCGACCGCCACCCCGCTTCCCCGGCCACTCCCCCACTCCCGCGCCTGCGCCACCCCCACTCCCCACCTCGCGCACCCGTTCCCCCTCTTTCCGCGCCACTTCCCCACCTCCGCTGCAACCGCCGCCCACCTCCCGCCGCGCCTCCACCCCCTCAGCCCTATAAATACCCTCCCCGAGCTTCATCGTCTTCCACACCACCTCACCCCACTCCTCGATTCGGCGCCAAAGCACCCGAGAGCCCCGACGCCGTGTGCCCATCTCCCGAGTGCCGCCTCCTCCTCCGGCGAGAAATCGCCGGCGAAGTAGGGTCTCCCGAGCTCCACCGAGGGCACCCTGAGCTCCCCCACCTCCATGTGTGCTCCCCCACCCTTTCTCCGGGCCCGAACGCCACCAGAGCGCCGTTGCACCGGAGATCCGACCGCCTCCGCTGCCTTCACCTCACCGATGGCCACCTCCCATGGTCACTGAGCCCGCGCGAAGGTAAATTTGGGATCCCCTCGGTCTCCTCTACCTCCTCCGGCCCTTGCCGCTCACCGCCGCCACCGGGCACCGCCGCCACGCCCCATGCGCCTCGGCCGACGCCGCTCACAGGCAGCCACTCGGCGCCACCACCGCGCCAGCCCGCCCAATCAGCGCCACCCACCTCCCACTGCCACCTCGGCCAGCCCCCCCTCCCGTGGACTTGGTCCGTGGACCAAGGCCCACTCGTCACCCGGCCCATCTCAAGGATGACGCCAGCATGGCGTCATTAATCTGAATTTCCCGTGTAAAATTAATTCAGCCAAAAATTAAATTACTACTGACGTCATAATTCCCAATTTTCTTTAGAAAAATAATTCCAAAAATTCAGTTTATTCTTTTTCTCTGAATTTAAATTTCTAAATTCATCAAAAATTCACCTCTATCCTTCATGATTCCGAAGATTTCCCCGACGACAGATCTCACCAATTTGAGGAGCAAGGCAAGTCACACTCCTTGACCATGTTGTACCCAGTTTGCAAATAAAATTATTTTAAATTACGTTGCATGCTTAATTTAATTCCATGTACTTTAAATTCAGTTTTAATTCTAGTTATTTCCTACGTTAGATTTAATACGTAGACATTGAATCCCTTGATACCTTGTAACCATAGAACAAAACTCTAGTTAGTTCAGTAGAATGGCTAGAGAAATTTTATTAGCAAATGCTTAGCCCTACATAGATATAACTTAGGTTTAGGACCCTTTTTCACATAAAATGACAAGTTTCTGGAAAGTATCCTTGACTTCGGTGAGTCAAGGAGGTTTACAAAACTATTTCAAAATAAAATATTGAGAGACCATGTGGAGGTCGTCCCGTGTGTGTGATGAGTAATTGACATAGGTTTAGGAAGTCGAGTTTGGTTTGTGTGGTCGGACCATGTTGTTGCACGGTGCATTCGGTTTCGGTCGGACTTTGTCAAGCTAGGTCGAACGTGCTTAAGTCGTTTAGTTTTCGGTTCGATCGGTTTGGGCTCTGAATATTTTGTCTGATGCTATTGTATGATTACAATATGTCGAGCGGTGCTACGTGATTTGTTTCTTGTCTGTGATGGCTGCAGGACATCGAGGCGAAGTCGTGGCGAGACATGGTGGACCGGACTAGGCGCAGGTGGCGCTGAGGTCAGAATGGTCGGGAGGTGTCGAAGACGGCGAGGGCTCGAGGTAGCTGCGAGGCTTGCGAGGCAAGAAAGGAGGAAGCTTCCTGGAAGGTGCGCGAGGGCGTTGCAAAACGCAAAGCTGCACTAAAGGAATCGGGTTTGGATAAAGCATCGAGTAGGTGGTGACCTAATGGGTAAAGCATGTGCAAACCCATTAGTGGGAGGCTATAAAAGGAGAGGGAGAGGTTGTGCTGAAATGGAGAGAGTAGGTGTAAGAGTTAGGGTTGTATTTTGGTTCTCTCCATGCAATGAAATGAGCATGAAATGAGAGGATGAAATTAAGAGAGTTGTAAGAACACATATATACAATCATTCATCTCTCTTCCTCTATTTCAATATGAGAATGTTTGTGTTGATCTATCTCCCTGTGTTTGAGCTCTCTTGTTCTTATTTTAGTGGTTTGTCTTTCGTTGGATTTCCTTGTTGTCTCTGTCATTCTTGGGTGCTAGTTCCTTCGGTTGATTTGTGAGCAGCATTGCAGCGCTTAAACCTTTGAGCAGCAGAGCTATTTGGATAGCAGGTTGGAAAGTACGGCTGCAGCTCTTGTTTTTTATGTTACATGCTAATACATGCTCTCGGCCAGCATGCAGTTTCTGACTTTATTTTGTGTGTTCGGCCAGCAGCATTAATAGTCACTTATTGTCTTCTTGCTATTTTTCCTTTTTTGCTTGGGCCAGCAAGTGCTTTGTCTTGGTCTCCCAACCGTTTCAAGAAAAGATCAACGTGCATTGTGTGCAGCAAGTAAACATCCAGTGATCTTTATTGTGCTCGGCTGGGTTCTAGTGCTTTCCTTTGCAGCCTTGTTTGCTTTCTCCTTCCACTAGCTTTTACTCCTCTCTTTTGTTCTTTTTGAGAGCAAAATCAGCTTGACCAACTAGCAGTCCATTTCATCTAGTGTGTGTCTTTTCACTGTTTTTGGATTGCTTTAACTCCCTGTGGTTCGGGTCTGCCGTGGCAGCAATTAGGTCTGATATTCTTGCCGTGGCAGCTATTTGGTCTGATATCTCTACCATGGCAGCATTTTGCTTTGGTCTCTCTACCATGACAACACTCTTTACTGTTTCTTGCTGTGACAAGATTTGAGCTCTTTTTCTTAACTTTGTTAGCACTCGTTTTCTAAACTTCATAGCTCCATAGCTATCGGAGTTAAGTTTTTTTTTGTGAATACTTGTGCGGGGATATTTTTAAGTTACGACATTCACCCCCCCTCTATCGCCATTTCGGTCCTACAATTGGTATCAGAGCCGGTTAGCTCTTTTCAATAGATCTTAACCGGTCTCGAGAGCCATGGCGACGACAAGTACTCGACTGCCGCCGATCTTCGATGGCATCGATTACCCTTTCTGGAAGAGCCGAATGGAAACTTATATTCAGGCCCAGGGGTATGCCATCTGGCGCAAGGTCAAGGTGCGATTTGTTGTTCCTGCCGATGAGAACATCAATGCCGGGAAGATGGCTGATGTTGAGGCGAATGCAAAGGCAAGAAACATCATCCTCCAGGGTTTGAGTCGTAGCGAGTTTGACCGCATCTCTCATCTCTCGTCTGCCTTCGATATCTGGGAGACCCTCAATGCATACCATGAGGGCACCACCTAGATTAAGACGGTACAACAGGACCAGTTCAAGCGGGACTATAACAAGTTCGAGATGCTTGCTGGTGAGTCTTTAGATGAGTGTTTTGCGCGTTTTCACAAGATCTTGAGCAACCTCCGAGCGGTCGGTCTTACATACCCCGACTCGGACAACGCTCGTCAGATGCTTGCTGCACTCGATTTGCGCGTTTGGGAGATGAAGGTGACTACCATCAAGGACACTACGGACCTCTCGACTTTGACTCTTGATGCGCTGTACTCGCGTCTCAAGACTCACGAGATTGACATTGTCTCTCGCAAGTCGAAGTCACAGTCGATGGCTCTAGTCACCGATCCCACCTTGGTTTCTGGACACTCTTCTGATTCGCTTTGCGGTTTCTCCCTTGCTGCTCTATGTGACGTAACTGATGATCAGTTATTTGCTTCGAGTGTGGTGGCCCCTGGACACTCGAGGATGAGCAACTGGCCCTCCTAGCTCGGAAGTTTTCCCATGCTTACAAGAGGAGGAGGGACAGAAAGAGAGGCGGACCAGTTATTTGCTTCGAGTGTGGTGGCCCCAACCACATTCGGGCAAATTGCCCCAAACTGGAGAAGGGTAAAACTGACTACGGCGGTTCGGGCAAGAACGACTACACCGACAAGAACCGCAACATGAAGACTCCAGCGCACCCTCAAGGCAAGAAGAAGTTCCGCGACTTCGGGAAGGCCAAGAAGCTCTTCCACCGCGTCCTCACGGAGTTCGACGACCTCGACCTCCGCGAGGTGGAGGGATGGAGCGATGACGATGGGACGGGTGACCAGGATCCCAAGAGCGGCGACGACTTCTCCGGCATGTGCTTTATGGCCCTCGAGGGCGAACTGAGCGACAGTGAGCTGTATTCCGACTCGAACGAGGTATGCCCCACCTACGACCAGCTCAATCAAGCATTTCTTAAGTTAGGTGGTTTTCATGCTAGAGCTAGGGCTAGGTGCACCGAGTTAGAGAAGGAAGTAGATAGACTGTCACGGGAGCTTACCTCACTTACATCTGCTTCCTCCCGTGACGATTGTGATACATGCTGTGCTTTGTTGGGTGATTTGGAGAAGCTAAGGACCTCGCATGATAGTGTGTCCTCCGAGCTTGATGCTGTTAAGGTGGAGAATGTTAGTCTGCTTGCTGAGTTAGAGTTGAGTAGGATGGCTGTTACCCTACTTACTACTGATGAGACTACTTCTCCTACCTCATGTGAGGATAAGGACATTGCTGCTAGAGGACCTTATGCCATGCTCCTTGATCTGCCTGAATCATGTGAAAATTGCAATAATTTGAAGTTGAATCTAAAGAAGGCAGATCATAAAATTTCTGAGTTGTATGCTTGGTTGTGTGAGCCAGTTGCTTCATGCTCGAATTGTCCTAGATTAACTGTTGAACTTGAATCTGTTTCCAAACAGTTTCAAGAAATGATTGACCACAATAAGAAGTTGGCTAAACATGATTCTAAGGATCCTGTTAGCTCAGCATGCAAAAATTGTGATAAACTAAAAATTGACTTAATTGCATTGGAAGAAAAATGTGTGAAGCTAACTAAGGACTTATTAGAGAAGCCACAATCTTGTTGTGATGTGATTGCTGAGGAGGGGGAGAAGTCCCAGGGTAAGGTAGAGACGCCTAGCGACACGAACCAATCTGCTGGCAGTAGGACTGTCCATTCTGAGTCGGCTGTGCGTGCACAAGCCATTCGTTCTCTGCTGTTGGTTCTTCATCTGCTCCCTTACCTCCTGCTATTCCCTCTTCTCCCTGCTCTTCTTGCACCTCTCTTTCGGAGTGTCGCATCTTATGAACACTCTCGAGAGATTTGTAGGCGGCAAGAAGAAGCTCAATCTTATTCTAGACCAATCTAAGATCTGCAGATTTAATCAGGGTCTAGGATATGATTTCTATGAGCATATGAGGAAGCATCCACCTGCTATTCTCAGACCCATAGTAGGAGGTGCGATCGAGATTGAGCCCAGGTCTGATGAGGTTAAATTCAAATCAGCGGGCTATGTCCAGGGGATTTCTGACAGCAAGGTGATACCACCTGCTGCTTCGGCTTCTCAAAAGGCGAAGCCTTCGCGTGCTACTTCCACCTCCTCGAAGGTGAAGTATCACTGCACCTTCTGTCAGAAGGATGGGCACTCGGTCGAGAGATGTTTCAGGCGCGCCAAGATCGCGTGTAAAGACCGTGTTGAGTCTCTTAGGCGTATTCAGGGTCAGCCCAGATCCTGAGTACACCTAAGACCAACACGAGGCATAGGGTTGCGTCTGTTGATGGTGTTGGGCATCATCGAGGACTCGGATTTTCTGAGTTTTCTAGCTTTCATCCTCGATATGCTCCTGCTCCCGACTTCCGCCGACCTGAGGGTAGATCTCGGTTTCCCCGTCGAGACAGCTACCCGCGGCGTGATCAGCTGGTTGCCGGTGTTCCGACTCGCTTCCCCGTAGCAGTCGGACCCCGCAACAGCTTCAGGTCTGCTCGCGGACCTTCTGCTTCTTTGAGTCACGGAGAGCGTAGGGTAGATAGAGGTCAGTCGTGCTTGACTACTTCATCTGCTCGACGTGTTGTTCAGTATTGGGTGCCAAAATCACTCTTGATTTACCCCAGTACTGAGACTTTACTCTCCTGTTGACTCAGGTTCGCCGGGTAGGGAAGGAGAAGGTTTGGCTTGTAGACTCCGGTTGTTCTCGTCATATGACCGGAGACTCCCATTGGTTCTCCTCCCTAGCCCGCACTCCAGGTGATGAGACGATCACCTTCGGAGACGCTTCGTCTGGGCGCATCATCGCCAAAGGTACTGTGTGTGTCAATGCTTCTTTTATTCTTAAGGATGTTGCTTTGGTTAGTAAGCTGCAGTACAATTTGCTTTCTGTTTCTCAGCTTACCGATGACGGTTTCGAGGTGAGCTTCAAGAAAAACAATTGCAAAATTCTTGATTCTTCGGGTAGTCTGGTTTGCGGGATTTCTCGTTTTGGAAGGATCTTTCGTGCTGATTTTTCCGAGTTTTCTGGTGATCCTCTCCGGTGTTTGGTAGCTTCGGAGTCCTGCGATCTGACTTTCTGGCATAGGAGACTTGGTCATATCGATTTGACCATTTGACCCGAGTTAGCGGCCACGATCTCATTCGTGGTCTGCCGAAACTCAAGATGGTCAAAGATCTTGTTTGCGCTCCATGCCGGCACGGCAAGATGGTTGCTGCTTCCCATCCTCCGGTCACGGTTACCATGACCGATGCACCAGGACAGCTGCTCCACATGGACACTGTTGGACCAGCTCGAGTGCAGTCAGCAGGAGGGAAGTGGTATGTTCTTGTCGTGGTCGGTGACTATTTGAGGTTTTCTTGGGTGTTTTTCTTAGCCTCGAAGGATGAGACATTTTCACATTTCCGAGGTCTTTTCAATAGGCTTTCTGTTGAGCTCCTGGGTGCCTTACGAGCGATCCGCAGTGACAATGGCACGGAGTTCAAGAATTCCTACTTTGAGAGGTTTTGTGATGAGACAGGTATAGAGCACCAGTTCTCTTCTCCGCACGTCCCACAGCAGAATGGCGTCATGGAGAGGAAGAACCGTACCTTGGTCGAGATGGTCAGGACGATGCTCGATGAGTATTGTACACCGAGGAAGTTTTGGGCTGAGGCTATTGCGACCGCGTGCCATGTTTCCAATCGAGTTTTTCTTCGGGCACATTTGCATCGCACTTCTTATGAGTTGAGATATGGGCGAAAGCCCAGCATCTCTCATTTTCGTGTGTTTGGTTGCAAGTGCTTTATTCTGAAGACCGGGAACCTAGATAAGTTTGAGTCACGTTCGTGTGATGGCATCTTTCTAGCTTACTCGTCTTCTTCGCGGGCTTATCGGGTTTGGAATTGCGAGTCTAGCAAATTGGTAGAGACCTGTGAGGTGACCTTCGACGAGGCCAGTCCGGGGACTAGGCCCGATATCTCAGGTTCTTTAGAGCAGTCCGAGCCCATCTTCGTGGATGATGAGGATGATGGAGATGAGGGTTGTCTACCCGATTCTGTCCCTCATCCACCCCCTGAGGTGCCTTCTTCCACCGCACCTTGGGGAGATCAGCCCATGCCCTTTGCCTCTTCTGGAGCTAGTGGCTCTGTTCCTACTTCGTCAGCTCACGAGGTAGAGGCCACTTCTTCATCTCATCCTGGACCTCCTAGACACATTCAAAAAGCCCATCCTTCTGAGCAGATTATTGGAGACCTGTTTGAGCGAGTTACTCATTCAAAATCTGGCATGTCTCAATTCTGTCTCCATTCTGCCTTTGTCGCTTCATTCGAGCCCAAAGATGTTTCTCATGCTCTTTCCGACGAGTCTTGGGTCAATGCTATGCATGAGGAGCTAGAAAACTTTGAGAGAAATAAGGTCTGGTCGCTTGTCGAGCCCCCGCGAGGTCACAATGTCATTGGGACTAAGTGGGTGTTTAAGAACAAGCAGAGCGAGGATGGAGTGGTTATTCGAAACAAGGCTAGACTGGTAGCTCAGGGGTTCTCCCAGGTTGAGGGTCTGGATTTTGAGAAGACCTTTGCCCCTGTAGCTAGACTTGAGGCTATTAGAATCCTGCTTGCCTTTGCAGCTTCTAAGGGTTTCAAGCTTTACCAGATGGACGTCAAGAGTGTCTTCCTTAATGGAATCATTGAGGAAGAAGTCTATGTCAGACAGCCTCCTGGTTTCAAAAACCCTAAATACCCTAACCATGTCTTCAAGCTTTCCAAAGCTTTGTATGGACTTAAGCAGGCCCCTAGAGCTTGGTATGAGAGGTTTAAGTCCTACCTGTTGAGTCATGGTTTTGAGATGGGTAAAGTTGACAAGACCTTGTTCATCCGCCGACTTGGCACTGATCTGTTGCTCGTCCAGATTTATGTGGATGACATCATCTTTGGCGGCTCCTCGCATGCTCTCGTTTCCCAGTTTTTCGATGTCATGAGCTCGGAGTTTGAGATGAGCATGATGGGTGAGTTAAGCTTCTTCCTTGGCTTCCAAATCAAGCAGACTTGGGAGGGTACATTCTTGCATCAGGGCAAGTACACTCGAGACCTCCTGAAGCGCTTCGATATGAGTGATGGTAAGCCGGTGTCCACTCCGATGGCTACCTCGGCTTCACTCGACCCGCATGAGGATGGCGAGCCATTGATCGAAGGAGTATAGGAGTATGATCGGCTCCTCTTATACCTCACCGCCTCGAGACCGACATACACTTTGCTATGTGTCTTTGTGCTCGGTTTCAGGCTTCTCCTCGCGTATCTCACCGCCAGGCGGTGAAACACATTCTTCGGTATCTTCGAGCTACCATTGACTATGGTATCCGGTACTCTTCATCGTCCTGTCTTTCCTTGAGAGCCTATTCGATGCGAGACTTTGCCGGTGTAGGATAGATAGGAAGAGCACTTCGCACCGCCAATTCATTGGCACTTCTCTCGCTTCGGTCTTCAAGGAAGCATCCGGTGTTGCACACCACCGCAGAGGCCGAGTACATTGCTGCAGCCGCTGTCGTAGTCGTGCTTTGGATGGTCTCGACCCTACGAGACTTTGGGTTAGTTATCGACAGTGTTCCACTCTTTTGTGATAACACTTCTGTGATTAACATTGCTAAGAACCCAGTGCAGCATTCCCGGACCAAGCATATTGATATTCGCTATCACTTCCTTAGAGACCATGTAGAGAAGGGTGATATAGTGCTCCAGTTTGTGGAGAGTGACCACCAGTTGGCTGATATCTTTACCAAGCCATTGGATAGTTCGAGGTTTTCAGCTCTACGGGGAGAGCTTGGGGTGGTCTGTCCTTATGGACTGTTGCGAGGAGGAGTTTATGCTTTATTACTTTACTGCTTTACTATATTGATTATGCTCTTACTCCTTTCTGACTGCATTGCATACGGGTGCATTTGGATTAGTCCTTCTAGTATAGGTTAGAGTGGCCTTCTTGTCTAGCTGTTTAGACTTCCTGCACTTATCTTGTGATCTAGGATTCTGCTCTGTTAGTCGCTTCTCTTCTCTCACTAGGTTGAGCCCACTCACTGCTTTTCGGTTCTAGCAAGGGTCGGGCCACCCTTGGGTAGACAAGGTACGTGTTTGCTCCCTAGTGAGGTAGATTACCGGTCTAATAGTCCTACTGTCATATGGGGTAGATAAGAGTCAGTCTGAGCCATAGTTGCCTCTATATCTTTTCTATGCTTTAAGGACTGCCTGTTTGCTGTTTTCTTGCCATCTTCTCGATTTTATCGCTTTGGTTTAGGGGGAGTTCATTTGGGAGCTTCTGGAGCTTAATATTGACATAACTCAACTTGAACTAAAAGTTGCATCTCATGTTGAGGGGGAGCTGAATTTTCTGTATTTTCAGCATTTTCGCATTGTAATATAACTACATTGAGCCTTGATTATTATCCTGTTATGACATGCTTACAATGCTTTACACCTTGCCATGACTTATGCCTCATGTGCTAGATTTATCATGACTTCATATGTGTAGACTAGCTTTTGCCATGATAAGTTAATTAAAATTGCTCAACTTGAACTAAAACTTGTCATGCTCGCATTGGAGTCTAGTCTTGCTTTAGCTATCCTTTTATGATTCATGCCATGTCAAATAGGCTAAGTTAAGCGATGAATCTCTATTGAGCCTTAGATTGAGCTAGTTTAGTCTCTTGATGATGCATGAGTTAGTATAACATGTTAAAAAGCAAAAAGATCTCTTTTGTGCGAAAAAACTGATCTCACCAATTCTCTCCTATGAGACGGCTTGCCATTGCACTTGGCATGAACTTAGGGGGAGTTTTGGATGACCTAGGCTATCTTCTTAATCTTATCGCTTGGAGTAGTCGCATAAGGCTTGAGATCTAGCACATGATAACACAAAAACCTGGTTGGCAACAACCATGAATTTCAAAAGAAAATATGTCATTTGTGCTCAATTTGCTTAAGCTACAACAAGAACCAAGTACTTTAACCAATGTTTCATTCTTGAGCATATAGCACTCTATTTGGTCTCAATTTGAGCTTCTTAGTTCCGCTTAGCTTATTGACATGGCCTACATCATCCTTGGATATCTCTAGCTAGACTTTGCTTCTTGATGACTTGACATGATCACATAATGTACTACATTTTCAGATTGTCATCTATGTGCTCTAGCTGGGTTATATATATGTTGTCATGATCTAGATAGCGTTTTATTGAGTTATGGCTTGGTGTATCTCATTCTAGTCATTATGGCTAATTCTCATGGCTCAAAATGCTTAGAATAATCAAACTTCAGCCATTTTGTCCATTTCCATGTCATATTCTTTCCTTTGCATTCTTGATGTGTTTATTGCCAAAAGGGGGAGAATATTGGTAGAAAAAGCCATTTTCGGGAGCTTTGAGGAAAGAAAAAGCCATTTTCGGGGGCTTTGAGGAAAACTTGTTCTTTCTTTTGCTCCTTGTGTCGAAATGGTCATTAGCATCATTTCTCTTTCCTTTGGACCATGTTTGACTTCTTTCTAGCATTTCAAACTCAACTTTGTGCTTTTTCGAGGTTTCTCA
The DNA here is from genome assembly GCA_036346575.1 of Dendrocalamus sinicus. Taxonomy (NCBI): domain Eukaryota; kingdom Viridiplantae; phylum Streptophyta; class Magnoliopsida; order Poales; family Poaceae; genus Dendrocalamus; species Dendrocalamus sinicus. The sequence goes on along the minus strand of CM070652.1, from coordinate 27,961,084 downwards.
ATATACTCATCAAGAGGGAGATTGAGAGACCATGTGGAGGTTGTCCCGTGTGTGTGATGAGTAATTGACATAGGTTTAGGAAGTCGAGTTTGGTTTGTGTGGTCGGACCATGTTGTTGCGCGGTGCATTCGGTTTCGGTCGGACTTTGTCGAGCTAGGTCGAACGTGCTTAAGTCGTTTATTTTTCGGTTCGATCGGTTTGGGCTCTGAATATTTTGTCTGATGCTATTGTATGATTACAATATGTCGAGCGGTGCTACGTGATTTGTTTCTTGTCTGTGATGGCTGCAGGACATCGAGGCGAAGTCGTGGCGAGACACGGTGGACCGGACTAGGCGCAGATGGCGCTGAGGTCAGAATGGTCGGGAGGTGTCGAAGACGGCGAGGGCTCGAGGTAGCTACGAGGCTTGCGAGGCAAGAAAGGAGGAAGCTTCCTGGAAGGTGCGCGAGGGGCGTTTCGGTAAAAACGCAAAGCTGCACTAAAGGAATCGGGTTTGGATAAAGCATCGAGTAGGTGGTGACCTAATGGGTAAAGCATGTGCAAACCCATTAGTGGGAGGCTATAAAAGGAGAGGGAGAGGTTGTGCTGAAATGGAGAGAGTAGGTGTAAGAGTTAGGGTTGTATTTTGGTTCTCTCCATGCAATGAAATGAGCATGAAATGAGAGGATGAAATTGAGAGAGTTGTAAGAACACATATATACAATCATTTATCTCTCTTCCTCTATTTCAATATGAGAATATTTGTGTTGATCTATCTCCCTGTGTTTGAGCTCTCTTGTTCTTATTTTAGTGGTTTGTCTTTCGTTGGATTTCTTGTTGTCTCTGTCATTCTTGGGTGCTAGTTCCTTCGGTTGATTTGTGAGCAGCATTGCAGCGCTTAAACCTTTGAGCAGCAAAGCTATTTGGATAGCAGGTTGGAAAGTACGGCTGCAGCTCTTGTTTTTGATGTTACATGCTAATACATGCTCTCGGCCAGCATGCAGTTTCTGACTTTATTTTGTGTGTTCGGCCAGCAGCATTAATAGTCACTTATTGTCTTCTTGCTATTTTTCCTTTTTTGCTTGGGCCAGCAAGTGCTTTGTCTTGGTCTCCCAACCGTTTCAAGAAAAGATCAACGTGCATTGTGTGCAGCAAGTAAACATCCAGTGATCTTTATTGTGCTCGGCTGGGTTCTAGTGCTTTCCTTTTGCAGCCTTGTTTGCTTTCTCCTTCCACTAGCTTTTACTCCTCTCTTTTGTTCTTTTTGAGAGCAAAATCAGCTTGACCAACTAGCAGTCCATTTCATCTAGTGTGTGTCTTTTCACTGTTTTTGGATTGCTTTAACTCCCTATGGTTCGGGTCTGCCGTGGCAGCAATTAGGTCTGATATTCTTGCCGTGGCAGCTATTTGGTCTGATATCTCTACCGTGGCAGCATTTTGCTTTGGTCTCTCTACCATGACAACACTCTTTACTGTTTCTTGCTGTGACAAGATTTGAGCTCTTTTTCTTAACTTTGTTAGCACTCGTTTTCTAAACTTCATAGCTCCATAGCTATCGGAGTTAAGTTTTTTTTTTGTGAATACTTGTGCGGGGATATTTTTTAATTTACGACATTCACCCCCCCCCTCTGTCGTCATTTCGGTCCTACAAATATAAAAACTGGTTTAGACTTAGGTTAATGGTTAGTTGATGGGTGCAGACATGCTCTGTTGGTTGTAGCTACAGGGTTGACTGTCGTGCACAGGGGTACGTGATTGAGCCTAAGTCAATTAAGGACCGGTCTGTGAGCTACTGTTGCAAAGCCCTAACATACTACCATATGGCTGGTATGGGATAGCCCTGGCTGATTAATTTGCGGAGTCCCAATCTGAGTCAAATCGTAGGTGGAAAGTGGGCGTGGTTGGTGCCATGAGAAGTCCCACTTGAGTGAGCGTGGTTGTAGCCATGAGAAGTCTCACTCAGGTTCAAGAGGAGGCCCCGGTCTGGTGGATTCCTTACTAGGGTGAAACTTTAGAGTTGACTTGGCCAAGTTGACGGTTTCGCATTGTAAAGGCCTTGTTATGATTACTCAGTCGCACGCCTAAGGAAGCGTGTATTGGCCGACATTATGAGGAAGTCATATCTTGTGGGTAAAGTTGTACAACCTCTGCAGAGCGTATAATATATCATGTATAGCCGTGCCCACGGTCACGGGCATGCTGGGTAAGAGTTTTTCATGGATTAGACTTTGATTTAAAAAATATTTTACAAAAACCTTATGGATGGATGAAATCCATGAGTGTAAGGAAGACGTGTGGATGGATGGAATCCATACGGGTTGTTTTTGGGGAAAGTTGGTCTGGGAGGGATTCCCGTGGATAGATTGGTGTATGGTCAGAGCCTGCACTAATGGTACTAATTTTGACTATTACATTATTTTTACTTATCGTATTAAATTCAGCATTTTTAATCTATTTATTGCATTTCTTTAAATGTTGTTTTTTGCATAAATAACCCTATAAGCCTTCCTTTGTGGCCTTTATCATTATGTTGCATTTTCCGTGTGACTTGCGGAGTACAAGTTTGTACTCACATTGCTATATCATCACAGAGGAGGATGTCTACGACTACGATGAGGAGGACGTGTCTTGCAGTCGTCTGCCTGTGGGCAGGCAATTGGGCTTCTCCAATTATCATTTTATTTTCCGCTGTTATTTTCCTTTATTTGAATTATGAATGTAAGACTTGGCCATAAGGCCGTACTCATTTGCTTAATATATTTGGTCATTTGCGTTCGATATGTATTTTTGTTCTACTGTGTGCATTAGCTGTTCCTGGACTAGTGCGATTTACACAGAAGGTTTTCGGAGTCGTTACTCAGGGATCCGACACTATCCTGGATAGCAATGCTTGAACGCCCCATGCTTGCCTTGAGTGGCAGTCGTGGGCGGCCAGGAGTGCGAAGATGCCACTGACTGTGTAGATGCGGTCGAGCAGGGGGGCTTGTGTTTGGCCACCATCGCCGTGCCTCTCTCCTCAATCCCCTAACCCTGTTGGGTTAGAGGTCCACCCGGGTGGGCCTGGTGAGCCCGCTACCTTTGAGGCGGAGGAGGAGAGTAGGGAGGTGGAGGAAGGTGAGGATGATGGTGATGATGACAATGGTAAAAGTGGTGGCGAGGATGACTTGCACATCCTCAACGTGCCAGATTCTACTACGCTTGAGGGCCATTGGGCGTTCCCCAAAGCGGGCGTCCTGCAACCATAGGTGAGGGTCAAGCTTCTAGTGTAGCTGACTTGGTGGGCCCTATGGGAGTTAGGGGCATAGGTCCCTTGCTGAGCTTGCCAGTGGCTTCGTCGCCTCCGATGCTACATGCTTCGCTAGCTTCGTCGAGTCATGCGTTGAAGCGCGCACATGTAAGCTCCCCTCTGGCAAACTCGAAGAGGTTTCGTTTCACCTTGCAGGTGCCAGACAAAGATTCGAGCTTGAAGAATGGTACACCACTGCACCCTCGATCTGATGCTCCTGCGGCTCGAGCGGCGACACCTGTTGGGGGGCGTTCACCCAGCCAAAGGTGAGGCGATGGATAGGAGTGCCTGTCGGCATGCCTTAGGTAAGAGCTCTTTTTGTTCTTGGGACTACACATAGTTGTCCCTACTATGCTCCCTTACCCTATCCTGTTGGTAGTGCCTTCCCCTATTTTGGTGGCGGAGCCTTGTCCACTTGACGAGAAGGAGGGGCATGGGCTTGGGGACGCTCTCGGCGTGGATGGCGGTTCACGCACGGAGATGGCGTGATACAAGAGTGCCTAATCTTCACGATGGAGAATCTCTCATGAAGAGTAAATATGTGGCTAACCTGAAATCCCATGGATTATGATGAATGGAAGCACATGATTGCCTATTTCAATTACAGACTCCCATGTATCGGAATTCAACTAGCAACACGCTCTCGATCTTCATCTTCTCACCACACAAAGGAAATGACTTTGCTGGTCAAGGCTTATAGGGGACGATGGCCAAGGCTTTATACCCTCGTACAAACCTAGTTGGACTCACAGAAGGAAAACAACTCGAATCCCATTCTAATTGCTAATTTAAATCAAAAGCAACAAGAAGTGGCTGGCTAGTTGCCTTGGTTTGTGTGCCCATGAGGTGGGCCCCACGTGCTGACTGGCTCATGAGGGTGGCGCATAACTCCGTTGACAATAGCCCAACTACCCTTGCAGCCCAAGTATTTGTTTTCAGCCCGTTTGAAGTTTTGGCAACGCCATCACCTCAAAACTGAACCAAAATGAATACTAAAGCCCAAAACAATCTTAATATGTCTTATTATAGATACAAACCAGCCCATTTTACATGGTGCTTAGCCAAAAACTCAAACGGACTCAGAAATGAAGGCTGGGCACAATCGAGCTTCCGAAGCGTAGTCTTCTCTATTCTTCAATTTGGAGCATGAAAACTTAATTCCAGCATCTCGGTGGCTTTCCCACCCTAATAATTGAAGTGTCATTATCTCCTTCTTTTTGGACTTCTCTTGGTTTGCCGGCCTCCCTCACCTCCCGCTTGGTAGCACTAAGTTTTTGCTCACCTAATAACCTGAGAATATATAAAGTGGAAGAATTAGGTAGCAAGCTGTGATTAGCAGTGAAATCAAAGGAATTTAGGATTAGATTCACCTATTTAGTTAGTTCCCTTGCTCTAGCTTAAGTGACAGGTCTCTTGTACAATTGTTGCAAAGCTTCAGTCGTTAGACAAACATTAGTCTTGTCATTGTCATTATTACTTGAATCTAGTGATGGAGGTGATGATTTGTAGATGAAGCCTTCATAATAATTATTTCCTCATCATCCTCACCCTCTTGAAAAGGAATCGACCTCGACTCTGTAGGGTTATTAGAACCAAAGAAAGATGACAAATTTGCAACATTGAATGTAGCACTAGTACCATAATCATCACCAGGCAGTTCTAACTTGTAAGCATTATCATTTATTCTTTCAAGCACTTTGAATTGATCATCTCCATGATTCATCAACTTAGACTTTCTTTTCTCAGGAAATCTATCTTTGCAAAGATGTAACCAAACAAAATCACCATGTTCAAAGATCATTTGTTTTCAGTTTTTATTTCATTTTTTAGCAATGTGGTATGCCTTTTTCTCTATTTCTGCTTTAGTTTTCAGATGTATACATTTTATAAAATTAGCATGTTTAGAAGCATCAATATTAACTCTTTCAATGAAAGACAATGGCAATAAATCCAATGGTGTATGTGGCTGAAAACCATTAACAATTTCAAATGGAGAGAGTTGAGTTGTCGAGTGTACCACCCTGTTGTGTGCAAACTCAACTTGTGGTAAACATTCTTTCCACTCTTTCAAATCCTTCTTTATCATGATTCGCATCATTGTCCCAGGAGTACGATTCACCACTTCAGTTTGTCCATCAGTTTGTAGATGACAAGTTGTGGAGAACAACAACTTCGTGCTAAGCTTAGCCTAAAATGTCTTCCAAAAGTAGCTCATGAACTTGACATTACGATCAGAAACAATAGTCTTCAATATGCCACGCAAATGCACTATCTCCCTGAAAAATAAGTTAGCTACATGTGACGCATTGTCACTCTTATAATAGGTAATAAAATGTGCCATTTTTGAGAACCTATCCACAACAACAAATACCAAATCCCTCCCCCTTTTAGTTTAAGGCAATCATAGAATAAAATCTATACTAATGTCTTTCCAAGGAATTGTAGGGACCGGAAGCGGAGTATACAAACCATGTGGATTTAGCTTTGTGATATGTCATACACCAATGTACATACTATTCAACATCACGTCTCATCTTCGGCCAGTAGAAGTGATCAGTCAGCAAGCTCAATATCTTCTCGCACCCGAAATATTCTATCAATCCCCTGCAATGCAATTACTACACAAGGAACAAACAAACAAACAAATGTGGAATGCAAAGTTTGTTAGCACAAAACAAGAACCCATCATGAACATGAAATTTATCACATCCTTTCCCATGTGAATAGTGAGCAAAGGGTTCAGCGAAATCACAATCAATAGCATATAACTCTTTCAAACTCTATAAACTAAGCACCTTAGTTTTCAATTGAGTTAAAAGAATGCTCGTTCGAGACAAAGCATCAGCAACAACATTATCTTTGTCCTTCTTATAGTTAACAACATATGAGAAAGTTTTTATGAATTCCATTCACTTAGCATGTCTATGATTCAACTTAGATTGGCCTTTCAAGTACTTGAGAGATACATAGTCAGAATATATGACAAAAGCATTAGGCCATAAGTAATGTTGCCAAGTTTTAAGAACACATACCAATGTGTAGAGCTCCTTATCATAAATAGGATAATTCAGGTAACCTCCATTCAATTTTTTAGAAAAATATGTAACTAGCTTCCTTTCTTGCTTTAGAACACCACCAATACCTATTCCACTAGCATCACTTTTAATCTCTAAATTTTTAGTGAAATCAGGTAGAGCAAGCAGTGGCGCCTCTGTGAGCTTTGTTTTCATAGTACCATAGCTCCCTGTTGTGCCGCCCCCACACAAAAGGCACTCCCTATTTTGTCAATTCCTTTAACAGAGTAGCAATAGTACTGAAATCTTCCACAAATCAATGATAAAAGCCAGCAAGGCCATGGAAACTATACATTTGACTCACATTAATAGGAACAAACCAATTCTTAATTGCATCAATTTTAGAGTCATCAACTCTAATTCTATATCCATACACAACAAACCCAATGTTCACAACTTTATCAGTGCAAAATGTGCATTTAGCAAAGTTAGCGAATAGCTTCTCAGTTCTAAGCTCATCAAGCACTTGTTTCAAATGATCTAAGTGTTTAACCATGGTTTTGCTGTATACCAGAATATCATCAAAGTAGACTACCACTAAGCGACCAATGAAAGCTCTTAAATATGATTCATCAAGCACATGAATGCACTAGGTGCAGTAGTTAAACTAAAAGGCATGACTAACCACTCATACAATCCAAACTTTGTTTTAAAAGCGGTTTTCCATTCATCTCCAGGTTTCATGCAAATTTGGTGGTATCCACTTTTTAGATTATTTTTTGAGAAAACGTGTACTCCACTAAGCTCATCAAGCCTAGGTATAGGGTGATGATATCTAACAGTGATATTATTGATAGCACGAAAATCAACACATATTCTTCATATATCATCTTTCTTAGGAACAAGAATAACAGGGACAACGCAAGGAGAAAGGCTTTCATGTACATACCTTTGTCCAAAAGCTCTTGCACTTGTCACTGTATTTCCTTAGTTTCAGTTGGATTGGTGTGTGTTGGACCAAAATGGCGACAGAGGGGGGGTGAATGTCGATTCTTTTAAAAATGAACCCCTCCAAGTACCCACAAGAAGCAGTCTCTCCAGTAGCTATAGAGCTAAGAAGAGAGAACTAAACCCAAGGGAAACTGAACCAAGCAAGACAAGAGCACTTACAACACTAACCTCTAAAAGCGCCCACTTGAACTCTCCTCCACTAGCTAAGAGAAAGCTATGAAGAAAAAATTCACCTTACTGTAAACTTGCAATCTCAGGGAGAAATATCATGGCAAATAGACCAAAACAAGTCACCAAGAAATACCAAGAAGAATGGAAACTCCCGAGCCTAAAACCCATAGGGCGCTCTGACTTCAACTATCAGGGCGGTCTGACCACACCTTAGCCACCGGTCAGACCGGCCCTGATACCCCGGTCTGACCGCCCGACAAGTGCAAGTCAGGCCGCCCGTCGGGTTCAGGCAACAGACTTCCTGTTTTTCAGATTTGCAAGAGGAGTTTTTGTCAAAAATAAGAAGGAGAGACAAATGAAATATATCTCTTCAAGGCAAGACTTCAAGGACCTATTTCAAATACTTTTGAGGGACCAAATAACCTGAAAAACCAACTGAACACATGGAATTTCAGATTATGCCCAAATCCTGAAAATTACAGGGAGCTGAACTAAAAACTCAAATTTCTCCCAAACCCTTGATCCTTTGGCACTGAAAATCTGGGCATATATTAGCAATAGCAAAGGGATCTCCCAGACCAAATATCACCTCAAGCCAAGAAAGGAATCAAGGATTAACTCAAAACCCTAGAACTTAAAAAAACTTCAGAAAGAGAGCACTCAAACTCAAATTACTCCTTGGTCTCAAATCTTTGGCACAAGAGAGTTTGCACATATGTTAGCAATAGCTCAAAGACATCCCAGACCAGAAATCAAGACCTCTCTCAAAGGGAAATGAGATTTGCACCTAAACCCTAGAAAATCAGGAACTGAACAGAGGAGGCCAGAAATGAAATCTGATATTAAACTTAGGTTTTGCTCTAGGGAATCTCGATCAAATGATCTTGAAGTACTCACCCATCATAGAGCAACCCATTTTGGCACTTCCCAGCAATCAAAAACTCGAAAATCAAAAAGGCAAGAAATCACTCAAAAGAACAACGAAGAACAGAGAACGAGAACTGAGAATAAACTTCAGATTTCATTCATTTGATCAAAAGAGAATACAGAGGAAGCCCGATACGCATGGGCATTCGAACATAAGAAGTGATTACATGATCCTCAACTCATCCTCACCCTCTCCCACACAAGAACACACCCATACATGCTTGGGAGGACGAAGAATACACACTGTCACTCTCTAGAACACATCGAAGAAACAGGCAGGGAGCACACTTCTGCCTCAACCACTCTCACCCACTAAAGAGCTAAAGGAAACAACCTTCCCAAAGCCTCTTTTGACTCTAAAACCCTAATTCCACCTCAAGTGCTCAAGGGGACATGCAGCCCCTCCATCCTATATATAGCCTCTAGCTAACGGGTCTCCGTCCCGTTATGCCCGCTAAATCCAACGGAGCCCGCTCCCGCTTGTGCAACCTTGCGAATTTCCCGATTCGCCCCTCGTGCACCTTCCGGGAAGCTTCCGCGCTCCTTGCCTCGCACGCCTCGCAACCACCTCGAGTCCACGCTGCCTTCGACACATCCCGACCGCTTCGACCTCGGCGCCACCTACGCTAGTCCGGTCCACCGTGTCTCGCCACGACTCCACTCGACGCCCCGCAGCCACGCATAAGGAACACATCAAATAGCACCGCTCGATACATGAAAGCGTAAATAGCATAAGCACATCATACTTACTCATGCCGAAGTCCAAACCTGTCGAATCATCTGAATATGCAACCTAATCCCATACGACCAGGAATGACCAAGTCCGATCGAGTCCATCGCACCATGCAACAACTCGACTCCGAACCACTCAAACCAAACTCGACTAGCACAAACCAAAGTCAATTACTCATCACTCACATGTGGTCACCTCCACATGGTTCAACAATCTCCCCCTTGATGAGTATATTGACAAACTCCGAAAAAGCGCAAAGTAGAGTTTGAGTTTGAAGAGTCCAACATGGTCCAAAGAAGGAAAAGGAAACTTGACCATGTCGACAGAAAGATCATTAGAGCAACAACTGAAAGAGCAATTTTTCTCCAAAGCTCTAAAAATGATCCCAACTAGCCTTTTTCTCTCTATTCTCCCCCTTTTGGCAATAAACACATCAAGAATGCAAAACGGAGAATAAGATCACACAAATGGATGAAATGGCTGAAGTTATTTATTTTAAGCAATTTGAGCCATGAAGATTATCCATAATGACCATTAGGTATTACAGCAAGCCATAACTCAAGAAAATGCTATCTAGATCATTACAAGATATATGTAAGCTAGCTAGACCAAGCAAATGACAATCTGAAATGTAAAACAATTTTATGAGTATGTCAAGTCATCCAAGGTCAAAGTCTAACAAGAGTTATCCAGGGATGATGCAAACCATGTCAATTACGCTAAGCGGAACCAAGAATCTACAAGTGAGCAAATCTAGAGTGCCAGAAGCACAAGAGTAAGACATTAGTTTAAGTACTTGGTTCTTTTGAAGATTAAGCAAATTGAGCACATTTGTCATATTTTCTTTTAAAGCTCAAGCTCGTTTCCAACCAAAATTTTCAGACATGTGCTAGATCTCAAGCCTTATGCGACCACTCCAAACGATAAGCTTAAGGAGATGATCTTGGTCATCCAAAACTCCCACTGAGTTCATGCCAAGTGCAATGGCAAGCAGTCTCATGAGAAAGAATTGGTGAGATCAGTTTTTTCGCACATAAAAAGAGATCTTTTGCATTTTTAAGATTGTACTAACTCATGTATCTTCGAGAACTATCATAGCTCAATCTAAACGCTCAATTACAGATTCAAGACTCTACTAGGCCTAGTTGACATGGTCGGAAGCATAAGAAGATAACTAGTGCAAGACTAATCTCAATGGCTATCATGACAAATTTTTAATTTAAGCAGTTTTACTTAGCTTATCAAGAGCTAGCCTACACATGTGAAGTCATGATCAATCTAGCAATTTAAGCACAAGTCATGGCAAGAGTAATGCACTGTGAATATGTCATGAGTGGATAATAACCAAGGCTCCATGCAGAATGCTGGAAAAATACAGAAAAGCCAACTCCCCCTCAATATGAGATGCAAACTTTTAGTTCAAGTGAAGTTATGTCAATATTAAGCTCCAGAAGCTCCCAAATGAACTCCCCCTGAACCAAAGCAATAAGAATCGAGAAGCTGGCAAAGAAAACAGCAAACATGCAATCCTTAAAGCATAGATAAGATATAGAGACAACTATGGCTCAGACAGACTCTCATCTACCCCATATGACTCCAAAACTATTAGCTTGACCATAAAACACACACACTAGAGAGCAAACACGTACCCTGTCTACCCGAGGGTGGCCCAACCCTCGCTAGAACCTACAAGAAGTGAGTGAGCTCAATCTAGTGGGATAAGAAACAGCTAATAAGAAGCATCCTAAAGTCACAAGATAAGAGCAAGAAGTCTAAACACTAGACAAGAAGACCACTCTAACCTATGCTAGAAGGACTAACCCAATGCACCCCGAATACAATGCAACAATAAGGAGTAAGAGCATAATCAAAATAGTAAAGCAGTAAAGCACTAACTCCCCCTCATAACAGTCCATAAGGACAAACCACCCCAAGCTCTCCCCGTAGAGCTGAAAACCTAGAGCTATCCAATGGCTTGGTGAAGATATCAGCCAACTGGTGGTCACTCTCCACAAATTGGAGCACAATGTCACCCTTCTCTACATGGTCTCTAAGGAAGTGATAGCGAATATCAATATGCTTGGTCCGGGAGTGCTGCACTGGGTTCTTAGCAATGTTGATCGCAGAAGTGTTGTCACAAAAGAGTGGCACACTATCGATAAGCTAACCCAAAGTCCCGCAGAGTCGAGACCATCCAGCACTGCTACAAAGAATCGGCCGCAGAACGCACTCGCCTCTGCGGTGGATCAGGTAACTCGGATCGCTTCTAGACGCATCAGAGACAAGAGAAGTGCCAATGAATTGGCAAAGCAGAAGTGCTCTTCCTATCTATCCTAAAGCCGCAAAGTTCGCGTCCGAGTAGGCTCTCAAGGAAAGACAAGAAGAGGAAGAGTACCGATACCATAGTCAATGGTAGCTCGAAGGTACCGAAGAATGCGCTTCACCGCCTGGCGGTGAGAGACGCGAGGAGAAGCCTGAAACCGGGCACAAAGACACACCGCGAAGTGTATGTCCGGTCTCGAGGCAGTGAGGTATAGGAGGGAGCCGATCATACTCCGATACTCCTTCTGATCAACTGGCTCGCCATCCTCGTCTGGATCGAGTGAAGCTGAGGTAGCCATCGGAGTGGACACCGCTACCATCATTCATGTCAAAGCGCTTCAGAGGTCTCGAGTGTACTTGCCCGATGCAAGAAGGTACCTCCCGAGTCCGCTAATTTGGAAGCCAAGGAAGAAGCTCAACTCGCCATCATGCTCATCTCAAACTCCGAGCTCATGACATCGGAAAACTGGAAACGAGCATGCGAGGAGCCGCCAAAGATGATGTCATCGACATAGATCTCGACGAGTAGAAGATCATTGCCATGTCGATTTAATGAACAAGGTCTTGTCTACTTTACCCATCTCAAACCATGACTCAACAAGTAGGACTTAAGCCTCTCATACCAAGCTCTAGGGGCTCGCTAAGTCCATACAAAGCTTTGGAAAGCTTGAAGACATGGTTTGGGTATTTGGGGTTCTCGAACCTGTGAGGTCGTTTGACATAGACTTCTTCCTCAATGAACCCATTAAGGAAGGCACTCTTGACGTCCATCTGTAAAGCTTGAAACCCTTAGAAGCCGCAAAGGCAAGCAGAATTCTAATGGCCTCAAGTCGAGCTACAGGGCAAAGGTCTCTCAAGTCTAGACCTCAACCTGAGAAAAGCCCTGAGCTACCAGCCTAGCCTTGTTTCGAATAACCACTCCATCCTCGCTCTGCTTGTTCTTGAACACCCACTTAGTCCCAATAACATTGTGACCTCGTGGGGGCTCAACAAGCGACCAGACCTTGTTTCTCTCGAAATTTTCCAGCTCTTCATGCATGGCATTGACCCATGACTCGTCTGAAAGGGTATGAGAAACATCTTTGGGCTCAAAGGTGGCCACAAAGGCAGAATGGAGACAGAAATGTGACATGCCAGACTTTGAGCGAGTGACGCGCTCAAAGAGGTCTCCGATAATCTGCTCGTAGGATGGTCTTTTGAATGTGTCTAGGAGGTCCAGATGAGAAGAAGAAGTGGCCTCTACCTCGTGAGTCGACGAGGTAGGAACAGAGCCACTAGCTCCGAGGAAGTCAGAGGCAAGGGCGATCTCCTCGAGGTGCGGTGGAAGAAGGCACCTCAAGGGATGGATAAGGACCGGATCGGGTAGACAACCCTCATCTCCATCATCCTCATCATCCACGAAGATGGGCTCGTAATGCTCTAAAGAACTCGAGATATCCGGCCTAGTCCCGGGACGGCCTCATCAAAGGTCACCTGCAGTCTCTACCATTTTACTAGACTCGCAATTCCAAACCCGATAAGCCCGCTGAAGAAGCCGAGTACCTAGAAAGATCCCATCACAAGATCGTGACTCAACTTGTCTAGGTTCCTGACTTCAAAATAAAGCACTTGCAACCGAAAACACGAAAATGAGAGACACCGGCTTTCGCCATATCTCACTCATAAGAAGTGCGGTGCAAGTGTGCTCATAGGTGGCCCCACCTAAACCCAAAGAGCTTCGTTAGGAGGTTATAAGGGCCAGGATAGAACATGTGTAATGACTCCAATGCCCCTAATAGACATGAGCTAATGTAAGGGCATAATTGTAAAAGCACTCCCCATATGAATATATATACATTTGTATGGTGGAGGAGGAGGGCAGAACTCTTCTCACTCTCCACTACCATCTCTCTCTCTCTGTTTGGTCTGTAACCACAACAGTTGGCGCCGTCTGTGGGGAGGGACGAAGACAAGCCTGAAGACCAAAGAAGATGGCACCGAAAAAAGCTTCGTCAACGGCGGCAAAGGGGAAGAAGACGGTCGGGCCGGAGCGACGCGTGAGCACCAGGGCCTCGGCGTCGGCTGCGGCGGATGCAAGCGTCGACATTCGCGGAGCTGCGACGACCAATCCTGCCGCTGGAGCTGCGACGACCCACCCCGCCACCGGAGCCGCGTCGACCGACCCCGCCACCGGAGACGCAACGACCGACCCCGCCGCCGGAGCCGCGACGACCGATCCCGCCGCTGGAGCCGCGACGACCGATCCTACCCACCTCGCCACCGAAGCTACAACGATCTACCCCGCCACCGGAGCCGCGACGACCTACCCCGTCACTGGAGCCGCGATGACCCACCCTGCCGCTGGAGACCCGATGACAACCGACAGCTCGGGACCTCGCGAGGCGATCATCCCCGCACCAACTCACCCGACGGGCGCGCCGGCGGCCCCCACGGCGCCATACAGAAAGCGCTTTCGGCGGCTCTCGGCGCATTCCGGGCCGGAGCTGGGACTCCGTGGGGCCGTCCGAGACATACAAGAGGCTCGGAGCCAGCAAGCTCCGCCAGTGGCCGCGCCAGAACCCACCCCGGAAAGGGCAGACAGCCGCGACGCTCCCACATCAAGCCGCGTGCCGCTCCGGCGAGTCGATCCGGAGTCCCCGCTCTCGGCAGGACTACAGCAGGCGGAGTGGCCCGAGGACTTTAAGTTTCCCAGTGTCGTCGAGCCATACAAAGGCGATACGGACCTCCGCGAGTTCGTGCGTGTGTACGAAACCGCGATCGAAGCCGCGGGTGGTGATGACACCACAAAGGCGAAGGGACTTCCCCTCGCGTTGCAAGGAGTAGCGCTTTCTTGGTTCTTTACCATAGAACCAAACTCCATCTACGCCTGGGAGCAGCTCCGTGACCGCCTTCACAACAATTTCCAAGGAAACTATGTCGAGCGAGTCGACGCTGACCAGCTCTTCCCCGTAAAGCAAAAGCCTTCGGAGAGGCTCCAAGACTACTTTAAGCGCTTTGCGAAGATACGCTGCCAGGTTAAAGATGTGAATGAGACCATCGTTGTTAACGCAGCCATACAGGGCCTTCGCCCGGGCCCGATGGCCGAGTACAACGCACGGAAGCCAATCAAGACGGTGGCGAAGCTCTTCGACAAGCTGGAAGAATACGCCAGGGCGGAAGAGGATGCACGGCGAAGACAGGGCGACGACTCCGACTCCAACCAAACCGAAGGCTCGGCGAAAGCCGAAGGTTTGCGAAAGAACGACTCTTCGAGCGGGAAGCGCAAGCCGGAGTCATTGAGGGACCCTCCTGAGCATAGGAGCACCCAGCACAAGGAACATTACGATAGGCCCAAGCGCGGTCAGCAGAAGTCGCGGCGAGGCCGGCAGATCCTCGACATCGAAGGTGGCTCCGACGAAAGCACCCCCGCTGCTCGCGGTGGTAGGGGGCGTCGAGGTCGCGGACGTGGCCGCGGCCGCGATGACAGAGGCCGCGAGACTACGACGACCAGCACCAGGGGCTGTGGTGCGAGGTCCATGGCCGCGGCACCCACGAAACGCGCGCGTGCACCTCAATTGCGGCACTCCGCCAAAGCGTCGCCAGGGACAGGAACCTGGACGCACGCCAGCCTGTGGTGGCCCATGTTCAGCACCCGTACGAAGCCCCCATGCAGATCCAAGGGCAGGGGGCCATGCAGATCCAAGGGCAGGGGGCGCAGCCCTATGAGGGCCCCCTGCGGATCCAGGCTCATGTGCAGCAACCAAGGGAGGGCCTTCCACAGTTGCAGCGCCGGAGGCAGCCCAGCGAAGGATTATCAACGTTATCACCGGAGGCTCCTCGTTGCAATTCACCTCAGCGCAGCAGAAGGCTTATGTGCGGAGACTGCACCACGTGGCGCGCATCTCGCACAAGCACCACCGCATCGGGCGCGCATGAGATCACGCTCACGCCACCGATGCACGTATGCCGACCTTCCCACCAGACCCTCGCCATCCGGTCGCTGAAGCGGATGCGATGTCGACGCGCCTAGTGGATGGTGGCAGCCCGCGAACATCCTGCTCGCAGCAGCCTTTCACCGATGGGGATCCCCGGTCGCCTCGCCCGTCAGAATCCCGCCTCGTGGCTTCGAGGGCAACCTTTGCTGGCGCTCGGCCAAATATGCCTTCAAGTCTCTTTCGGCCAGGACGACAACGTTAGGACCGAAGATGCCACATTTGATGTTGTCGACCTCCGGTACCCCTACAACGCCATATTGGGGCGTCCGCTCATCAACTCCTTTGGCGCGGTCCCGCACCACGACTATCTGTGCATGAAGCTCCCAGGGCCAAAGGCCATCATTACCGTCCGCGGCGACCAAGACATGGCCCGGCTCCAGGTATCCTCGCCGTAACGCTCAATAGCCAGCCGGCAATTGACAGCCGCCTACAGTTGATAGCTCAGCGCGAGGACCGGTGGCGTAGCACGAAGGCGGTTCGGCAAGCCCTACGGACACTCCCAGCCACTAGAGGCTTCGCCCAAGCCAAGGGCCAGCGGTTAGTACCCTCGTGTAACTTGCGTACCCGCGCAAACGGGGATATAATAAAGGTCACCGTTTGTCGCAAATCTCCTCGTTATGCAAAAGCATGCGGAAAGAGCGTGTGCGGGCTTTGCCTACGCACATGCTCCCGCAATGTAAACCCAAGACGCACGTTCACGCAGTACCGCCATAGCCTCGAAGTACGGATCGAGTATAAATCGAAGACGACGTCGCGCGTGCACTCGCCGTAGCCAAAAGGTGACGGGCTGAGTATAAACCCAAGACGACGCTTATGTGTGCACTCGCCGTAGCCCGTACGGATCGAGTATAATCGAAGACGACGCTCGCGTGTGCACTCGCCGAGTTAAAAGGTGACGGGCTGAGTATAAACCCAAGACGCCGTTACGCAGTACTCGCCGTAGCTCGGGTACGGATCGAGTATAAATCGAAGACGACGTTCGCGGTGCACTCGCCGAGCTAAAAGGTGACGGGCTGAGTATAAACCCAAGACGACGCTTACGCAGCACTCGCCGTAGCTCGGGTACGGGCTGAGTATAATCAAGACGACGTCGCGCGTGCACCGCCGTGAGCCAAAAGGTGACGGGCTGAGTATAAACCAAAGACGTATGGGGACGCCGCGCACTCCACGGAGTATAAAAAAGACGTGACGTTGAGGCATTCCTCCGCACGCGCCAGTCTATGGACTCTAAAAAAGACGTGACCGTTGAGGCATTCCTCCGCACGCACCAGTCTACGGACTCTAAAAAAGACGTGACCGTCGAGGCATTCCTCCGCACGCGCGAGTCCACGGACTATAAATAAGACGCGGATGTTTTCCCTGCGCACTCTACTGAGTCTAAACAAGACGCGAACCCCGCGCACGCCAGGGGCTTCGTCCCCGCGCATTTCTGAATATGAGGACCACGCAGTCACCTCGCCGAGATTCGCGCCGCCACCGCGCGCTCGGAGGAGCACGAAGCGCGAGGTACACCGAGGCTACCCCCGCATAAAAGGCGAAGCGCCGAGGTCCGCCTCGCACACGCCGCCACGGACTATAAAAGGCGGCGCCGAGGTCCGCCCGCACACGCCGCCACGGACTATAAAGGCGGCGCCGAGGTCCGCCCGCACACGCCGCCACGGACTATAAAGGCGGCGCCAGGTCCGCCTCCGCACACGCCGCCACGGACTATAAAGGCGGCGCCGAGGTCCGCCTCGCACACGCCGCCACGGACTATAAAGGCGGCGCCGAGGTCCGCCTCGCACACGCCGCCACGGACTATAAAGGCGGCGCCGAGGTCCGCCTCGCACACGCCGCCACGGACTATAAAAGGCGGCGCTGAGGTCCGCCTCGCACGCGCCGCCACGGACTATAAAAAGGCGAGCGAGGGCGCTACATCGGCAAACTTGAAGTGGAGCCAACAAGCAACACACACAAGTGCTACACAATCGATATATCCGCAACTGCATAAGAGATTCACAAGACTCCTCGCCCTGTAGCCGCTACTCGGCGGGCTCGCTTTAACATGCGCTATACCGACATTGCTCGTAGAAGGTCGGCTCGCCTAAAGTTCAGCGACTCGACCCTTCGCCAGCGCGGCGCGCCGTCGGTCGCGAGGTCGAGCAAGCAGCCGTCCCCAGTAAGGAGGCTGCCGGAGCATAAGTCAAAAGAGTCAAGTTAGGCAGGCATGCACTTTATTCATTAAAGGGGTGGACAATACAACACACGCCCACACCCAGCCGCTTCAACATCGCACCTATGAGCCTCCAGCACCTTCGGGGGCCGCAGTGCCGCCTTCATCACAGCATGGGACTCCGTCCAACAATTGGCCGACGCTCCCTTTCCCATGAAGAGACTTCCGGAGCTCGACCCGCGTGACGGCCAGCCCGACGTAGTCCCAGATCCGCTCGTGGAAGAATCCGACGGCATCACGCGCGGCACGAA
Organism: Dendrocalamus sinicus; assembly: GCA_036346575.1. Lineage (NCBI taxonomy): Eukaryota > Viridiplantae > Streptophyta > Magnoliopsida > Poales > Poaceae > Dendrocalamus > Dendrocalamus sinicus. The sequence continues at coordinate 27,943,204 of CM070652.1, read as the reverse complement.
AGGCGCCGGACATCACCCCGGGCCCGGCGGGCATCTCCAGTCGAGGATCCTCCAGCCCGGCGAGGTGCGAGCAGCCGCGGTGCCGAAGGAGGGCGCACAGCAAGCATGACGCCGTATAAGCGCAGTGGTTGCCGAAGGATGTCGCAGCCGCACGCAGCATTGGCGGCGTCTTGGATCCAGCGGAGGGTCCGCGGCAGTTCTTCGGGGCCGAAGGCATGGTCCGGCACCTCAGCCACGAGCCCCTCGAGATGGCCCTCCAGTGCCAGCATGGCATCCTGTGCGACATCGCCTCGCCGAGCGCTTGCTCGCGCCCGCCGTGGTCCGGCAAGTTCTTCTCCTCTCTAGCGAGGCAACTTGCTGCAGAAGCCCGTCTCGCTCTGCGGCGAACTCTGCCCGTGCCGCCTCCGCAGCTGCCTCTCGCGACGACGCCGCGAGCTCTCGGATGCGCCACCACCAAGACTCGCTTCCACCGGCGGACGCGAGCATCCTGCGCGGAGCGAGCCCTAATGGCTTCGCCCAACTCCTCCTCGGTGGCCCGCAGCCTGTCCTCAAGCACCCTTTGCACCCGAAGGAAGGCCGTCTGTAGGGCCTGCCCCAGCACGAGTGTCTGCAAGGCAGAATAAGTCAGCAGGCTGGGCGTGCCCAAGCACGGACACATAGGCGAGCATGTACCCTTACACCCGACACCGCCGTATGCGCGCCAAGGCGCAGGACCCGACGCTCGCAGCCGCCGACCCACGCCGCGCCGCCATCCGCAATCCCACGCCACGTCCTTAGCGCATCCGACGGGGGCACGAAGTCCGCCGGGCTCGCGCACACCGCGCTAGGCCCCCCATGTTCCGGCAGGAACTCCTCCGGAATAAGCGATGTTGTAGGAGCGTATACACGTGAGAACGCTGCAGCATGCTATATGCACCAAGATAAACTACATCGCCTTTACCTTCGGTAGCAGGCGGAGGACTTCCGGAACCCGCCTCCATAGTTCCAGGCGGGGCGGCGGTAGCATCGACCCTCAGCGGAAGGATGGCCCCGCAAGGAACGGTCGTTTCGGCGTCCGAGGCCGGCGGCGACTCCTCGCGGGTGAGGGGCGGTGCAGCTCGAGGAGCGGGGTGAACGCGCCAAAGGAGCCGCGACACGCGCACCCGAGGCCCGCAAGCTCCCGATCCCGGTCACCACGGTGAACCCCCTCGAAGTCTGGTGGAGATCCGGCCGCAGACGCGGCCGCTTCACCGAACGCGACGACGGCCAGCCACGTCCGCGCGGGGTCCTCGCGCCGCAACATCCGTGGGAGAAGACCTCGCAAAGGCAGCTCCTGGGGAAGACATCTCGTCTTCGACGGTGGCCGCTATAAGGCTCGCCCCGAGGCCCCCACGAAGACGCCCGCGCCGTAGTATCTCCGGCCGAAGCGCGCCGCAGCCGCGCCGTGGCCGGCGCTATGGCCATGACCGGCGGCTCGCACTCGCGCCGCGGCACCCGCGCCGGCGGCTGCCCTCCGACGTCGCCGCAGCCATGGTCGGTGGCTCCGGGCCACCATCGCCGGTCGCCGCGGATTCTACCTCGACGAAGAAAAACTCGATTGGACACATGGCAAGCGGTGGCTATCGCCTCAGCCCAAAACTTCCTCGGTGTAGAGTACTCATCGAGCATCGCCCCGCCATCTCGACTAAGGTACGGTTCTTCCTCTCCACAACGCCATTCTCATTGTGGACGGTGGAGAAGAGAACTGGTGCTCTACACCTGTCTCATCACAAAACCTCTTAAAGTAGGAATTCTTGAACTTCGTGCCATTGTCACTACGGATCGCTCGTAAGGCACCCGGAAGCTCAATAGAAAGCCTACTGAAAAGACCTCAAAATGTGTAAATGTCTCATCCTTCGAGGCTAAGAAAACACCCAAGAAAACCTCGAGAAGTCATCGACCACGACAAGGACATACCACTTCCTCCTACCGATCGCACTCGAGCTGGTCCAACAAAGGTCCATATGGAGCAATGTCCCGGCATCTCGGCCATGGTCACGTTGACCGAGGATGAAGCGAAGAACCATCTTGCCGTGCAGCATGGAGCACAAACTAGATCTTTGACCATCTTGAGCTTCGCGGATCACGAATGAGATCGTGGCCGCTAACTCGGGTCAAATGGTCAAATCCAATATGACCAAGTCTCCTATGCCGTAAAGTCAAGTCGCGGACTCAAGCAACCAAACAACGGAGAGGATCACCGTAAGACTCGTAAAAATCAACACGAAAGATCCTCCCAAAACGAGAAATCCCGCAAACCAGACTACCCAAGAGTCAAGAATTTTGCAATTGTATTTCTTGAAGCTCACCTCAAAGCCGCCATCGTAAGTCGAGAAACGGAAAGCAAATTGTACCGCAGCTTACTAACCAAGGCAACATCCTTAAGAATAAAAGAAGCATTAACACGCACAGACTTTGCGCCGACGCGCCGCACAAAGCGCTCCGAAGGTGATCGCCTCATCACCGGAGCACGGTTAGGAGGAGAACCAACGGAGTCTCCTGTCGTATGACGAGAACAACCGAGTCTACAAGCCAAACCTTCTCCTTCCCTACTCCGGCGAACCCGAGTCAACAGAGAGTAAAGTCTCGATCGTAAATCGAGAATGATTTTGGCACCCAATACCGAACAACACGCTGAGCGATGAAGTAGTCAAGCACGATCGACCTCTATCTACCCTACGCCTCCATGACTCAACAAGCCGTAAGGTCTACGTAGACCCGGTCATGGCCGGGTCCGATCACACGGAAGCGAGCCGAGCACCGCAACAACAGTCAACACGCCGCGTTAGTCGCTCTCGATGGGGAAACGAAAGTACCTCGTAACGCGGAAGTCACGCACCAGAGCAGCATGAGGACGAAAAACGTAAGACTCGTAAAAACCAAGTCCTCGATGCTGCCCAAACCCATCACCAAAACAACCCTAGACCTCGTGTTGGTCTTAGGTGCACTCAAAGTCTGGGGCTGACCCTGAATACACCTAAGAGCTGCAACACGGTCTCTCTGCGCGATCCTGGCACGCCTGAAGCATCTCTCGATCGAGTGCCCATCCTTCCGACGAGCAGGTGCAGTGGTACTTCACCTTCGAGAGGTGGAAGTAGCACGAAGAGGCTTCGCTTCTCGAGATGCCAAGTAGCGGTGGAATCACCTTCCGCCGAAATCTCGACATAGCCCGCTGATTTGAATTTGACTTCATCAGACCTGGGCTCAACCTCAATCGCACCTCCTACTATGGGTCTGAGTATAGCAGGGGGATGCTTCCTCATGTCCTCATAGAAATCGTATCCTAGACCCTGATTAAATCTGCAAATTTTAGATTGGTCTAGAATAAGATTGAGCTTCTTCTTGCCGCCTACAAATCTCTCGAGAGTGTTCATAAGATACTGACACTCCCGAAAGAGAGAGGCACAAGAAGAGCAGGGAGAAGAGGGAACAGCAGGAGGTAAGGAAGCGATGAAGAACCAACAAAGAGACAAAGGATGGCTTGTGCACGCACACCGACTCAATGGACAGTCCTACTGCTAGCCGGTTGGTTCACGCCGCTAGTCGTCTCTACCTTACCCCGGGCTTCTCCTCCTCAAGAATCACATCACAACAAGATTGTGGCTTCTCTAATAAGTCCTTAGTTAGCTTCACACATTTATCATTCAAAGCAACGAAGTTCAAGTTTTAGTTTGCACAACTAATGCATGGTGAGCTAACAGGTCCTTAGTCGCAAACCGAGCCAACTTCCTATCATGATCAATCATATCTTGAAACCGCTTGGAGACAAATTTCAAGTTCAGAGTTAACTTAGGACAGCTCAAGCATGAATCAATCGCTCAAGTAGAGAAGCTTGTAATTCAGCAATTTTATGATCTGCCCGTTTTAAGTTCATCTTCAAGTTATTGCAATTTTCACAAGAATCAGGCAAATCAAGAAGCATAGCATAAGGTCCTCTAGCAGCAATGTCCTTAATCTCACATGAGGTGGGAGAAGTAGTCTCATCGTAGAAGTAAGGTAACACCCATCCTACTCAACTCTAACTCAGCAAGCGCACTAACATTCTCCACCTTAACAACATCAAGCTCTGAGGACACACTATCATGCGAGGTCCTTAGTTTCTCCAAATCACCCAAAGAAAGCACAAGATGTATCACAATCGTCACGGAGGGAGCAGATGTAAGTGAAGTAAGCTCCCGTGATGCTTATCTACTTCCTTCTCTAACTCGTACACCTAGCCCTAGCTCTAGCATGAAAACCACCTAACTTAAGAAATGCTTGATTGAGCTAGTCGTAGGTAGGGCATACCTCATCCGAGTCGAGTACAGCTCATTGCCGCTTCGCCGCCCTCGAGGCCATGAAGCACATGCCGGAGAAGTCGCCGCCGCCATCCTTGGGCTCTTGGTCACCCGTCCCGTCGTCGCCGCTTCCATCCTCTACCGCTGAGGTCGAGGTCGCCGAAAGCGTGAGGACGCCGTGGAAGAGTTTCCGCCTTCCGGTTGCGGAACTTCTTCTTTCCCGCGCCCGAGCCGGAGGCTTTTGTTGCGTTCTTGTCGGTGTAGTCGATCTTGCCCGAACCACCGTAGTCGTTCTTGCCCTTCTCCAGCTTGGGGCAATTTGCTCGAATGTGGTTGGGGCCACCACACTCGAAGCAAATGACAGGTCCGCCTCTCTTTCTGTTCCTCCTCCTCTTGTAAGCATGGGAGAACTTCCGAGCTAGGAGGGCCAGTTGCTCATCCTCGAGCTGCTCTAACTGATCATCAGTTACGTCACATAGAGCAGCAAGGGAGAAACCACAGAGCGAGTCAGACGAATGACCAGAAGAAACGGGATTAGTGACCAAAGCCATCGACTGTGACTTCGACCTACGAGAGACAACGTCAATCTCGTGAGTCTTGAGGCGCGAGTACAGCGCATCAAGAGTCAAGGTCGAGAGGTCTGTCGTGTCTTTGATGGTGGTCACTTTCATCTCCCACACACGCAGATCGAGTGCCGCGAGCATCCGTCGAGCGCTGTCCGAGTCGGGTATGTGAGACCGACCGCCTGAGGTTGCTCAAGATTTTGTGAAATCGCGAAAAACACTCGCCCAGTGGACTCTCCAGAAGCATCTCGAATTTGTTGTATTCGCTTGAACCGTCCTGCCGAACCGCCTTGATCCGGTGGTGCCTCATGGTATGCGTCGAGGGTCACCCAGATATCGTAGGCGGACGACAGGTGAGAAATCCGGTCAAACTCACTACGACTCAGGCCCTGGATGATGATGTTTCTTGCCTTCGCATTCACCTCAACATCAGCCATGTTCCCGGCATTGATGTTCTCATCGGCAGGAACAACGAATCGGACCTTGACCTTTTGCCAGATGGCGTATCCTTGGGCCTGGATGTATGACTCCATCCGGCTTTTCCAGAAAGGATAATCGACGCCATCAAAGACTGGAGGCTTGGTCGACTACCTATCCGTCGCCATGGCTCTTGAGACCGGTTAAGATCTATTGAAAAGAGCTAATCGGCTCTGATACCAATTGTTGGACTGAAATGGCGACAGAGGGGGTGTGAATGTCGATTCTTTTAAAAATGAACCCCTCCAAGTACCCACAAGAAGCAGTCTCTCCAGTAGCTATAGAGCTAAGAAGAGAGAACTAAACCCAAGGGAAACTGAACCAAGCAAGACAAGAGCACTTACAACACTAACCTCTAAAAGCGCCCACTTGAACTCTCCTCCACTAGCTAAGAGAAAGCTATGAAGAAAAAATTCACCTTACTGTAAACTTGCAATCTCAGGGAGAAATATCATGGCAAATAGACCAAAACAAGTCACCAAGAAATACCAAGAAGAATGGAAACTCCCGAGCCTAAAACCCATAGGGCGCTCTGACTTCAACTATCGTATGGTCCGACCACACCTTAGCCACCGGCCGACGCCTCGATACCGGCCCGACCGCCCGACAAGTGCAAGTCAAAGCCGGCCGGGTTCAGTGCAAATGACTTCTGCTTTTCAGATTTGCAAGAGGAGTTTTGTCAAAAATAAGAAGGAGAGACAAATGAAATATATCTCTTCAAGGCAAGACTTCAAGGACCTATTTCAAATACTTTTGAGGGACCAAATAACCTGAAAACCAACTGAACACATGGAATTTCAGATTATGCCCAAATCCTGAAAATTACAGGGAGCTGAACTAAAAACTCAAATTTCTCCCAAACCCTTGATCCTTTGGCACTGAAAATCTGGGCATATATTAGCAATAGCAAAGGGATCTCCCAGACCAAATATCACCTCAAGCCAAGAAAGGAATCAAGGATTAACTCAAAACCCTAGAACTTAAAAAAACTTCTGAAAGAGAGCACTCAAACTCAAATTACTCCTTGGTCTCAAATCTTTGGCACAAGAGAGTTTGCACATATGTTAGCAATAGCTCAAAGACATCCCAGACCAGAAATCAAGACCTCTCTCAAAGGGAAATGAGATTTGCACCTAAACCCTAGAAAATCAGGAACTGAACAGAGGAGGCCAGAAATGAAATCTGATATTAAACTTAGGTTTTGCTCTAGGGAATCTCGATCAAATGATCTTGAAGTACTCACCCATCATAGAGCAACCCATTTTGGCACTTCCCAGCAATCAAAAACTCGAAAATCAAAAAGGCAAGAAATCACTCAAAAGAACAACGAAGAACAGAGAACGAGAACTGAGAATAAACTTCAGATTTCATTCATTTGATCAAAAGAGAATACAGAGGAAGCCCGATACGCATGGGCATTCGAACATAAGAAGTGATTACATGATCCTCAACTCATCCTCACCCTCTCCCACACAAGAACACACCCATACATGCTTGGGAGGAGGAAGAATACACACCGTCACTCTCTAGAACACATCAAGAAACAGCAGGAGCACACTTCGCCTCAACCACTCTCACCCACTAAAGAGCTAAAGGAAACAACCTTCCCAAAGCCTCTTTTGACTCTAAAACCCTAATTCCACCTCAAGTGCTCAAGGGGACATGCAGCCCCTCCATCCTATATATAGCCTCTAGCTAACGGGTCTCCGTCCCGCTACGCCCGCTAAATCCAACAGAGCCCGCTCCCGCTGTGCAACCTTGCGAATTTCCGATCGCCTCGCACCTTCCGAAGCTTCGCGCTCTTGCCTCGCACGCCGCAACCACCTCGAGTCCACGCTGCCTTCAACACATCCCGACTGCTTCGACCTCGGCCACACCTACGCCTAGTCCGGTCCACCGTGTCCGCCACGACTCGCCGACGCCCCGCAGCCACACGCATAAGGAACACATCAAATAGCACCGCCGATACATGAAAGCGTAAATAGCATAAGCACATCATACTTACTCATGCCGAAGTCCAAACCTGTCGAATCATCTGAATATGCAACCTAATCCCATACGACCAGGAATGACCATTGGTACAATGGTCGCTTCAGCAGCAAGGCACCTAACATGAAGTCGATCTGGTGCTCAATCCCACAAAGTGGTGAAAGTCTAGGTGGCGCTAGGGATGAAAACGGTCGGAAACGGTCGGAAAACTCCTCAACCGTTTTCTACTTCTACATTTGAATACGAAAACGAAAGTGAAAGCGGTAAAGCCGGACACAAAAACGAACGCGAACTTACGGAATATCGAGAATTTCGAAAACGAACCAATTCGAGCGGAATTATGTCGAACACGGTCGGTATACGAAAATTTAATACGGAATACCGACCTGTAGGACCAAGTGCGATCGTGGATCGCGATCGTGAGTTCCTTTATTATGGAGAACCCCGGAGAAAGACAAACAGGAGTAAGATAGTTCAAACTTGTAATGTCCTACAAGATCACATTCAATACGGGAGATGGTCACAGAATTGAGATTCAAGTTAGCATACTGTCATCTCCAAATCGGTCCCATTATTCATCCCATACAGCAGCTCTCTCTTGAATTCCAGATTGCCAACCTAAAAATTAGATAGTAAAGTAAACCATTCAATATTCATTATTGTGTAAGACCAAGAAATAACAAAAACAGTAGGAACCAAGAAATAACAAAAACAGTAGGACCCCATTAACAATGAAGAGCAAATGAAGTTAGAAACAAATTTGGTTTTACACAAGAGATGGAAACCAGTTCAAGAAAGTTCGTTCACTAAACAAGCAAATGTTGGATAAAATTCAATAAACAAACAGGATAGTAGCAAGTACCAAAAGGAAGCTCCACTAAAGTAGTTGGCTTAGCTCTCAACCCATATCTCTTGCATTGTTCATTCAAAGATTTCACAAGCTCCTCAAGATTGGATTGTATCTGATTAGGCCGCTCCTATAAACAGGGGGAATATGGTTAGACAACAGATGCACATCTACATCATGACACAAGAAAGATACTAGAAGAACGAAAATGCCAACCTGAAGTTTTTCATCATTTCCATCTCCTTTCTGCAATTTAACTATAGCATTATAATTTCCAATTTCTTCTCCGTAAACAAAAGAAGAAATAATAAGGTCACAGTCCAGATCTCGAATGATTTTTACAATTTCCTGGACGGCAGATCTCGAATGATTTTTACAATGTTGATCTCGAATGATTTCAACGCAGATCTCGAATCATGGACGGTGAGCGACAGCAGCTCATGGACGGCAGCGACGGCACGCTTCTCCATGCGACGCAGCCTCAAGCGAGCGTAGGTCATGGCGGAGACGCCGCCAGACGGGACGCATAGGGAGGCGCCGCCACTTCCAAACCGCAATGCGGAAGTACTTGCCGATCTTAAAGCCCGGTGGGAAGCGGATGGGGAACGCGGCGAGCGCCCTCCTCGCCGGAGCCGGGCGCGGTGCTCGCGGTAGTGGCGCCCCGGAGCGCTGACGGCGCGACGGTGAGGTCGTGGGTCGGAGGGGAGGGCAGAACTCGACGAACTGGTCGGGGTGAGGCGGAAGAGGGCAGGGTGGGATAGGATGACGGAGTCGGCGAAATCGTCCGGGAGGCCGAGGTCGCGCGAGGAGGTGGATGTGCTCGAGGCGGAGGCGGTGGTGCGGGGCGCGAGGAGGAGGAGCTGCGGATGCGGAGGACGGAGGCGGGAGCGAGGAGGCCACGGCATCGGCCTCGAGGCGAGGGGCGGAGGCGCGCGGGTGAGGCGGGCGTGGAGGACGCGGCGGAGCAGCGGGACTGCCGGCGGGTGCGGCGCCGCGCCGATAGGAAGGGAAGGGGAGCAGAGGGTGGGCGCTGGGAGTGGGGTAGTTTGGCTGGGCCACCGGTTTAAACCGTATTTACAATACGGTATATTCGAATAAAATGTAGAAAGTAGAAAACGGTCGGAAAATGCCTAAACCGCTTCCGCTCCGCTTTCAATTTGGTATTCAGATTTCGAACCGAATTCAATTTGTCCGAAAATACGAATTCGATCGGGTCAAATGTAGAAAACGATGCGGTTCGGTACGGGATATTTTCGTTCCGTTTTCATCCCTAGGTGGCGCCTTCTCAGGGAAGACGTCGTCATATGCCTGCAACAACGACTGGACAACACTAGGTAGAGTATTTAGATCATTAGTTGTAAGCATAACCTTAGTGTCCTTATAAACAAGAATAAAGTGTATAACACTAGGATCATTGCTCATCTCTTTTAGATCTGTTTTTGGCACAATTAGAACCTTTCTAGTGATTTATCATGGCATTTTTATTCAGCAGCTTGTATTTGAGGAGTAAGCGGTAGTAAAATCCTATCCTTACCTTCCCATTTGAAGCTATAAGTATTGGCTCATCCATCATGTTGTACATTGTGATCAAACAACCATGGACGGCCCAGCAGTAAATGACATACCGTCATAGGCACAACATCACATAAAATAGTATCCTCATACTTATTAACCTTGAAAGGGACTTCCACACGATGCTGAATTCACACAATTTCAAGATTTTGGCATCTCAATACTAGCAAGATTTTGGCATGAGCCACTATCAATAATCATTTTGACATTAGTAACTTTCACTTTAGCACTATTTATGAACAAATTTTAACATTGAAATTGGTTGTCTTCTTTAACAAGCATTGATAAACATGAAGCAACAACCAAAGCAAATTCACCTTCACTAGGACATTGATCATCAAAATCAAATTTATTCTTAGTGTTATTATCATCACATGGAATAGATTCATTTTTAGAATCAAAAGCAGAATCATAACCAGTTTTAGTGAAACCATAAACTTAGCATTAGGGCATTCACGAGAATAATGACCACGTCCTTGACAATGCCAACATTGAATTGCACTTGTGTGTTAGAACTAACAGAAGATTGCAATGATTTAGATGAACTAGCAGGTTGAACACTAGATGATGGAGTCGATTTCATATTCGAAGCATTAGACACAACATGTAATTGCGTATTAGAATTCAAAGGTTTGCTGAACATACCTTTGTTGATGTCTATCTTGGGCCTATCTCTGGGGCACGTAGGTCAAGGTAGAAGGACAACTCATCTTGGGAGTTAAAGTGCTACGCCTGGATTGCAATATCGCCTCTTCTTGAAGCTACTTTTCCACTTTGATCGTTAAGTGTTGTAGTTCAGTCATAGTGGAATATGGCTAAAAGTTGATTAGCTTGTAAATATTGTGGTTCAACCTATGCAAGAATCTCACCATTATTTGTTCATTGTCCTCCAGAACTCAGCCCCAAATCAAGAGTTGCTCCATCTACTTGTGTAGTCCTCTACAGATTGTGCACCTTGCTTTAGCTCTTGTAATTGAGTGAGATCATCTCGACAAACATAAACAGGAACAAAATGAGTATGCATCTCTCACTTCATTGCTTCCCATGTTGTAATAGGAGTATGACCATTATCCCTGCGATCATTCTGAACTTTCTCCCACCACATCAGCGCATAATCCTCAAATTCCAAGGAAGCAAGCTTGATTTTACTGTCTTCACTGTCCACACGCATCTCCCATTTTTTATATTATCCCAGATTTGCACCACCAACAAATTTAGGCATGGTGATTTTCACCTTAGGGCTTGTTCTTTTCAGCTTCTAAAAGCTATTTTTTGACTTTTCTACAGTAACTAGCTTTCAAATGGAGTATCTTTTCAAGGCGGAGTCTACAAAGTAATTATAGTACTCATTGTAACAACTTCATTTATATTGGCCTAAACCGTATATGAGTTTCTGTTACTCTGTACTGTCTCTCACGAATAGCCCAAAAGCCAAAAGCCATAGCCAAAAGCCATAAGCTGAAACCAAAAAGAACAGGCCTTTAGTGAGAGGGTCCTCAACGTGTGGTACCAGAACACGTCTAGCACGGCCACGGTGGTGACCATGATCTATCGGTACCCAATTGGCATCGTAGTCCTCCTCAAAGGCATCAGTGTTGTGACCATCATCATCATCAGAACCCTACCCATAATGACCAAGCCCTCCTCCTAGAAAGCCTCACGGGCGTCACCACGTGCAGCGGCTTGCCCACGTAAGGCTCCCCCTCGTGGGGCTCCTAGTGGAAGAAGACGTACATCCTGCGATGCACAAGGTAGACATGCTTGTCGTTGTAGGCATGCTTGCTCTTCATGCTAGTGTTGACGAGTAAGACGAGCATCTTCTTTGCGCTTGCGGACTGCTTCTTCTTCCTCTCACTAAACTCAGCAAGCCATCTTAGTGTTGGTCTCATCAAGTTCGTGCTCCACCGTGGTGTCTTCACCTATATCAAGGTTAGTTATAGAATTGTTGCACCATTCTTTGAGTTCTTGTAAATCAGCACGGATCCCCTCAAGCACTTCATTAAACCCCTCCACAATTCACTTGACGTCATCCATGTTAGCAAAGCGATCCCCGAATGGACGCTCCTCAGCTGATCTATCCCCTGATATAGTTAGCACAGCAAGAAAACAACACAAATGATGTATACTATGCAATGGAACACCTAATGCTACCACCAGCTAAGTATCTTATCAATTCCTATGAATAGCAATATCACTTATCTGGGTAGTGAGAGAAAAGCCAAAGGTGTCACTAGCTGAATACCAACACAGGAGATGCACTCACCAAGTTTATGTGGAGCTGGGATAGGGTTAGTCTATAATCCTACCACAATTCAGATGCACAAGATATTATAAAGCTAGTAAACAACCCACGGAGTTTAAAAGCATAGTTGCAATGTCCAAGATATAAGTGAGGTACAAACACCCAATGATTAATGTGACTTGATGTAAGAAAAGAAAGTTCTCAAACCATATGATAGGAGAGATGCTAGCCAACTACTCAAACTTTTTATGTAAGGTACAAGATTGTTCACATGATGTAGAGCACAAAAACAGTATAACGATGCAATGTAAACATCCCTCTAGTTTAAGTACTAAATAACAGCTAGTCTCAAAAGATAAAATAGCAAAGTTTATATGGCTTATATATTCTTATTTGAAAGATTTCAATGATATCTAAAACTTTGTAGTTGAGTCAAACCTCAAATTCTGAAGGGAAGATCAAAAGAATCGGCAAAAACAGAAACTAAATATTTGCGACACGAATTTAGGGCTGAAGATGGCCAATTTTTGGGGTCTTAGAGGGTGACTAGCACAAGCAAGTCAGAGTTTTTGGATCGGGCTTATCGTTAGCTTTCCTTCGAGTACAAGAACATCAAAAATAGACACTGTATGCAAAAGCTATGCCAATTTTACTGAAGGTGACTCGGAATCGGAGTCCTATTCGGACTAGAAACTAACTCGGAATCAACTTGAAACCACTATATCTTTCAATCCCGTGGGCCAAACTTGCTAATATGTTTTGTGGAATTTTGTGGCCATATGTAGAAGGACTCCACCAATCTTCACTAGATTTGGCATAAGTTTGACATGCTTTTCAATTTTTGGAAAGGTAGCCACTTTTTTGGAAAGTTCTACTCATTTTCTTGATGGATTCCGAAACAGACTCAAAGTTAGGCTCTGTAAAAGTATTGTACACATCTTGGACACTTCCAAACAGAATCCCTAGCACCAAGACAAAGTCATAGATGCAAAGTTGGTAGAACAACCCCACCAGATTTTGGATTTTAGGAGATCCTACAACACAAGTAGGGTAAGGGGATATTTTTAGTTGTGATTTAGGCAGTCTAAACCACAATGATTTTTTTGTGGTGCAGATTAGAGGAGTTCTAACTCATAGATTTTCTATTATAGATGCAAAAACTAAGAACCCTAAAAGAACGATCAAGCAACACGAAGGAAACATGAAATGCAATGGACAACAACTATGCAATTGAAACTAACAGATTGAAAACTAACAAAACTCACAAGATGCAAACGAATTGAAAACTACGACTAGGATTTTTTTGTCTTTGCATATAGGACAGAAAATAGAAGCTAAACTAAGGTAAAAGATTGATCCTACTGTATCAACTCGGCGCTCTAATACATAGATGATAAAGGGGTGCCCGATCTTCATAACATAGGACCTCTCTTGAAGAGTAAATATGTGGCTAACCTGAAATCCCATGAATTCTGGTAAACAAAAGCACACGATTGCCTATCTCGATAACAAACTCCCATGTACCAAAATTCAACAAGAAACACGCTCTGGATCTCCGTCTTCTCACCACACCAAGGAATACGACTTTGTTGATCCATGAGAAACAACAAGAATACTGGTAACTGATAATTTGGTGGAACACTAACAAGTTGGCTTCCCCACTCTCATGGTAATGCACAACATAAAACAAAGGGGAAGAAATTGCTTTGACTCAAAATTAACATTTGAGGGTTGCAGGGGACGGTGGCCAAAACTTTATGCCCCCATACAAGCCTAGCCAAATTCACAGGCAGAAAAAAAAACTTGAATCCGATTGTAATTCTTAATTTAAACTGAAAGCAATAAGAAGTGGCTGGCTGGTTGTCTTAGTTTGTGCACCCATGAGGTGGGCCCCACATGGTGGCTGGCCCATGAGGGTGGCACACAACTCCCTTAATAACAACCCAACTTCTCTTGTGGCCCAAGTATTCATTTTCAGCCCATTTGAGGCTTTGACATCGCTATTACCTCAAAACTAAACTAAAATTAATACTAAACCCAAAACACCCTTAATATATCTTATTGTAGATACAAACTAGCCCATTTTACATGGAGCTTGGTTGAAAACTCAAATGGATTCAGAATTGAAGACTGGACACAATCGAGCTTCGGAAACGTAGTCTTCTCCAATCTTCAATTTAGAGCTTGAAAACATGATTCTAGTATCATGGTGGCTTTTCCACTAATATAAGTAAAGTGTCATCATCTCCTCCTTTTGGACCTTCTCTTGGTGCGCTGGCCTCCCTCACCTCCCAGTTGGTAGCACCAAGATCTTGCTCACCTAATAACCTGAGAATATATAAAGTGGAAGCATTAGGTAGCAAGCTATCCTTAGTAATGAAATCAAAGGAATTTATGATTAGATTCACCTGTTTAGTGAGTTCCATTGCTCTAGATCAAGTGATTGGTCCCTTGTACAATTGTTGCAAACCTTTAGCCGTTGGACTAACACTAGTCTTGTTATTATCATTGTTACTTGAATCTGATGATGGAGGTGGTGATTTTGTAGATAAAGCCTTCATAATAGTGATGTCCTCATCAGGGCAGAAGGGGCCGACGTGGGGGTGGCGTCCTCCGAAAGCCTTGCTGCGGGTGAAAAGATAGAGCCTGGGGGATTTTGCTGGGTGACTACATTCATGTGGACCTCCTTCGATTGCTCTGCTCTGTTGTGGACTATCTGGACACCGGCCTTGACCAGAGCGTCCTGTTACCCTACATCCATGAGCTACTTTTTGGAGCTCTAGAGGCAACCGAGGTGAAGGTATGTCTGATCCCCATCATAGGGTTGAACCACTAGCTATTATTATGTACATTATGCATCATCTCAGCCAATTCGGTTTGTAGGCATTCACTCTAGCACAAGCGGCACAAATGGCGATGCTCCGGGAGGCCTCAAGCCTGCAAGAGTAGCTAAGCGTGTCTCGAGCCGAGGTTGAGTCCCTTTGCCAGTCCTTAGAGGAGCGCGAGAGCCATCTCTGCTTCCTTGAATCTAAGGGGGCAAAAACATTGGCAGCCACCAAGGCTGCTGCAGCTGAAGCAAATGCCCGCACAGCTAAGGAGAGGGGAACTTCCTCTAGTAGGTAGTTACACTAGAGGGGGAGAAGGATTGTCTAGAGTCTAAGGTCACAGAGGGTCATCGTATTCATGACTAGTGCTCCGTAGCGGCCTAGGAAGCCATGCAGAGTCCGAAGGCAACCTTGATGGATCTGGCAGTTGAAGTTACCCCACATGCGCATGGCCCAGAGGATTTATGGGGGTGCATCCAGCGTATGTGGGATGCCTCGCCTCTTTGCTTGAGAGAGACTTGCACATATGGGGACCATTGTTTGCGCATCACCGCGCAAATGCTCCTCAGCCTTCTGCACATTTGAGGGTGTGCCCACATGGCTAAGCTAGCTGACCCTACTTTGGACCTTCCTTCTAGGAATACCACAATGCTACACATGATTCATGCAACCCGGCACTCCGCTCACTCCTTCCAACAAAACCTTTGGGAGTACTTGGGTGATGCTGTGGCAAAGGTGTCCCTCCAACGCACCGTTGGAGTGGCTACTGACTTAGGGCAATGGCTTGGGGAGGTGGTCCTTTGGCATCCGTTCGGCGTGGGGCCTGAGGAGGCCACTCGTAAGTGTGATGCCACCTCAGCCTATTTTTCTTAGTGTAGCCTGTAGTGTTTTGGTATGGCAAATCCTTTGTGTAGGATCCTCCCCTCATCAGGCACCATGCATTTTGATATCTTTGGTGATATGGTAAGAATGCTGGCATTGTTATGCTATGTTTATCATGGTGAGTGTCTTGTACCCTTCAGGCCTTGTCTGTCTTGGTGACTTTGCCTCGTGTCTTCCTTGGGCGGGTGCTAGACGAAGACTATGCATCCATTACCAAGTGCCTACTTTGGAAAGGGCTCTACCACTGGTGCCAGGTAGAGGAGTTGATGCACTTCTGAATGGACTTTGAGCCTCAGCAACGTGTCCATCCGGATGCCTATGTAAAGATAGAAAGTGATGAGGTTGAGTAACTGCTTGTTCTTTCCATTTTTTGTGATTGGAAGAACATTTCCCTTCATGCTAGCATTCTTGTGTTGGTGCTAATAAATGGATTTTCCCATTCATTCGCACAATAGGGCTTCACGCTCTATTTATCCTTCATAGAGTCTAGCATGGAGCCCGGGGGCTCCATGCCTTGTTTCACCAATTAGCGCAAATTATCTGCAGGGGTAAACAAGATGCTTTATTGCCCCTGTTTGTGTGGGTACACTTTTGATTACAAAATGTACATATCCCCTTGATAGGGCCATCCCTCTGCTAATGGCTATGAGTAGTAATGACAGAGATGGTCATTGTTCCATGTGTGTTTGATCCATGTGTGTTTGAGGTAGATGCCATCAAGATTGGAGAGGTGGTATGAGCTTGCTCATAGCGAGGCGATGACTATGTAGGCCCCCTCCCATTTAGACTCTAATTTGCCTGAAGTCGCGGAGTGGAGTGATTTCTCGACGACAAGGTCTCCCACTGAAAGGCTCCATGGCTTAACCTTCTTATTGTACGATGTCATTGTCATGCGGAGGTACTTCACAATGTTGACCGTGGCCTGTATACGATCCCCGTCGATGAGGTCGAGCGATACACGGTGTTCGTCCACATAGGGAGGCTACCACTCTATGGGACTTTGCCTTTAGTTCCTCCGATGTCATGGCCTCATCCCCAAAGAGCAACCAAAATGGGGTGAAGTCTGTCGGTCGAGAAACCGTGGTTCTTATTGACCAAAGGACCTTCGGCTATTCCTCTGGACACTTCTCCTTGGAAAGTCCGACCAATCATTTCTTGATGCCATCAAAGATGGTGCTGTTCACACGCTCGACAGCCACGTTGGACTGTGGGTGCCTGACAGAGACGTAGCACACCTTAATGCTCATGGATTCGCAATATTCGCAATAAATGTAGGGTGTTATTGATGGTTATCTCTCTGGGGACTCTGAAGTAGCATATAATGTTCTATCACAGAAGCTTCTGGGCTACTGTGGAGGTAATCTTGGCAAGGGGTACGGCCTCGACCCACTTGGAGAAGTAGTTGTAGATAACCATGATGAATCGGCGGTCCCAAGGGCATGCGGTAGTGGATCAATGATGTCGATCCCCCACCAAGCGAGTGGCTATACAAGAGGAATTGGTTGAATGGAGTGGGTAGGGCACACGAGAACTGTCCCATCCATTGACATCCCTGGTACCAAAGGAATGTGATGATGGGTTTTCTCCAATCATCATCTTGTGTGACATGCAACACATTGGCAGTTGATGACTGGTCGGAGGGACTCCCACAGAGGCTAGTACCTCGAAGAAGGCCCCCACAGGTGGCTCTCTTCCTTGACTAGCGAGCTTTGCTAGCGCATCTGCTTCACCATTGGTGGCCCGTGGTATGGGCTTGATGGAGATTCCTAAGAAATAGTGCTCCCTCGTGTGGACCACCATGAGGTACTTGGTTAAGTTAGGATCCTTGACTTGGTAAGACCTGTCAACATGTGACGCGACATGGGAATTGGTGTGCATGAGCACACTTCGCGCCCTGAGGGCCTCCTCCTTGCATAGCCCAAATAAGAGGGACTCATATTCTGCTATGTTGTTGGTCATGGGAAAATGAGGCGCACAACATAGGCAAGGCTCTGAACTTTAGGTGTTGTGACGATGGCTCCCATGCCAGCCCCAGTAGTGTGGTAGGCCCCATCTGCATGCAGAGCCCATACTGGTTCCGATGGTTCTTCACAGGCCTGCTGGCCCACAGGGTCCATTCGGTGATGAAATCTACCAATACCTATGACTTAATGGTGTTCATGCAACGTACGTAATAGAGAAAGGGGCGAGCTCGGCTGCCCAATTGCTGACGTGGCCAGTTGATTCCTTGTTTTGGAGCATCTCCCCCAAGGGAAGGACGAGGGTACTATGGTGTCATGCGCCATGAAGTAGTGCAGCAATTTGCGCAAAGCCATGAGTAGAGCATACACGAACTTCTCTAGCTCAATGTATCATGTCTTTGCTCCCTGAAGAGCCTCCAACACGTAATATACTGGGTGCTACACTGGGCCTTCCTCTAGTACGAGCACCGTACTAACGATGAGGGAGGTCATTGTGAGGTACAACAAGAGTGGAGCCCCTGGTGTCGAACACACCAAGCGGGGGAGTTTGGCAAGGTATTCCTTTAAGTTGTGGAAGTCTTGTGTGAACTTGCCTGTCCATCAAAAATCACTCGAACCAGCAACATTTTGAAGAAAGGCAACACGTGCTCCGCTCCTCCAGAGAGAAAGTAACCTGGAGGCTAGGCGGCCCGCAAGCCTCTGGACCTCTTGGGTGGTCTTTGGGGCCTCTATGATCAGTAAGGCATGAATCTTGTTGGGGTTGGCCTCAATTCCCCACTTGGAGACTAGGAAGCCAAGGAGTTTGCCTACCTTGGACCCCGAAGACACACTTCTCTCCGTTCAACTTTATGCCAGCTTACCGAAGGTTGTCGAATGTCTCCTGAAGGTCCTCCTAGTAGGTCATCGCTCAAAGGCTTTTTACAACAATATCATTCACATAGGCTTTAGCATTCCACCCTAGCTGCAACATGAGGATGAGCACAACGAG
Organism: Dendrocalamus sinicus; assembly: GCA_036346575.1. Lineage (NCBI taxonomy): Eukaryota > Viridiplantae > Streptophyta > Magnoliopsida > Poales > Poaceae > Dendrocalamus > Dendrocalamus sinicus. Next base: position 27,924,563 of record CM070652.1, on the reverse strand, counting down.
TCTGGTGAACATGGCTCCCGCATTTTTTTAGCCCAAAGGGAATCCAAATGAAGTAGTACAGCCATCAAGGACAATGAAGCTTGTTTTTTCCTTGTCCTCCTTTGCCATTAGTACCTGGTGGTACAAAGAGTATGCATCTAGGAAACTCATCATTTCACATCCAACTATTGCATCGACAACCCGATCGATACGTGGCAATTGATAGATGTCCTTGGGGCACACTTTGCTGAGGTTGGTGAAATCAATGCACATGCGTCAAGCCCTATTGGACTTCTTGACCAGCACGGGGTTAGCAAGCCACTGGGGTGGACTACTTCTCTAATGATGCTAGAGGTCTTCAACTTGGCCACCTCTTCTTTGGCAGCCTCCTAGTGATTGAGGGATATCTGCCTCATTCACTACTTAATTTTCTCCGTGTCAGGGCGGACCACCAGTTTATGCTCGATAACGAAATGCTCAACCACCCTGATGTCATTGGGCGACCATGCAAAGATGTCCACGTTCTTGCGAAGCACGGCCATAAGTTTTTGTTCTGCCTCAAGGGTGAGGCCAGCTCCGATCGATACCCGCTTCATCAGGTCCTCTAGTTAGAACAGGATCATCTTCACGTCGCCACCTAGCTTCGGCTTGGGTGTCCATCTGGAGGCGGAAGGCTGGGTGGTTTCGTCACTCATGGTGTGGACTTTTCGGTACGGGCTTCACGCGCTGACTTCAATTTGTCGCATGAGGTCCTGATTGCCCAGGACCATGATGATTCCTTCGAGGCTTAGGAGCTTCATGCAGAGGTAATTTGGTGTGGGACTATGCCAAATGTGTTGAGGGTGGCCCTCCCCAGAATAGCATTGTATTGGTACTACAGATTAACTACGTTGAATGTGATGACTTTGCACCTGCTCCGCTCTCCTTGTGTGAAGAGCACTTCGAGCACTATTTGCCCTATGGCATTGACCGGCCACCCGCTGAAACCTTGGAAGGGTATGTGGGCTAGCACTAGCCTACTTCGAGGGAGGCCATCTAGTCAAAAGCGTCTATGAACAGGAGGTCTGTGGAGCTTCCGTCATCCACCAGACCCCACCGCACCTCATAGCCGGCGATGTTGGCCGTGATTACCAAGGGGTCTTGGTGGGGGAAGTCTATCCCAGTAGTGTCCTCCGCTCCGAACATGATGTCCACATGAGCCTACTCTGTAAGCAACTGCGTTGGGTATGCTACAACATGATGGATCTGACGGACGTAGGACCTTCTTTGTCTTTCAGAGGGGAAGCCTAGGGACAATCCACCCAAGATGGTGTTAATCACTAGGCACAGGGTGGTCTCTGGGCGTTGAATCCATAGCAGGGTCTGAGGGAGTTGAATTTGGGATGCCTCCAGATGCTACTATATGTGCGCTTTTACCATTGTACTGGTGTCCTGAGTTTGTACCCTAGCTATGCTTTCATGGAACGTCATGATGCAAGAGTAGTCGTGGGTTAGGTGGCCTTCGCGGCCATGTACCTTACACCAAAGCCCTTGTTGACACCCGTCTTTATGACCTCGCCCCCTTCCATGCCTGTGGCCCCTCTAGCCATGACGTGACTCCCAACGGCGCTACCTTTGTCGGCTCCTTCAATACCGAAGACATATTTGGAATGAGCCCCTCCTACTACTTGCGACTTCGTTCTTCCATGGGGGCCTCTGGGCGGCCTTTGCTTCGGGGGCTGCTAGCTTTGTCTTGGCCTCCTGCCATGTTGCATCTTCCTCCACCTTGGCGTATTCTTCCATGTTATCAAAGATCTTGGCCACTGACTTTATCAGCTTTCATGCATTGTACTTGGCAAGTGGACCAATTGCAGGCCCTTAGCATTTGTCGTGTTGACGCCTCCCACTGCTTCGATTGCCATCTCGTAGACGTGCACAAATTCATGAGTGTTCATTTCACATTTGTACGACTCTAAGATGGGCACCTTAATGTTCTCCAGCTAGGTGCTCTACTGTAGCCCTGCGGAGACTGACGATTCCCAATCTATGTGGCAAAAGGTTTCTACACAGGCCCGTCGGCCCTCTGCTCTAGCCACAATTGCCTTCTCTGCTGCCACAGCAAGGGCTACCTGGATTCAGCTCTCTTGTATCTCGCACATGGCTTGGCACAAATCCATCAGCTCCTCCTGTAGCATCTGGCAAATTGCTTTTAGGGTGTCTGCTCATGCCTGTTGTGGGATCCTAGGGGTTCGCACAGGCTACCACCTCCATTTGCCACTCTTTCGACCCTACTATCAGGGTAGTCATTGAGGGGCCTCCCCTATCCATAGTCACTACCTCCGTTGATGCTGTGTAGGTGCACTGCTACTCTAGGGGCCCTACACAGGCTACTTCCATCATCCTCTCTACACCAAGCTCGAAGGTGGTGCTTCTCTTTTGCTTGGTGGTCGATGTTGCTGCTTTCTTCAGGGTTGACATCTTCTTTGGAGTCAACATCTCCACCTTTTTCGGCGCCATCGCTGCCAACTACTTTTACCCTTGCATGTAGCTTCTATGTCATCCCCATGGACGACGCCAACTGTTGTTACGCACCAAATAGTGAAGAAAGGGGGGCTATTAGAAGGCTCTCAAGGGGTTTCCCGTACCCTTACAGACCATGGAGATGACAATATAAGTCTATGTATGTGTCTCAAAAGTTTGTAATATCCACCTCTTTTCTAAAAAAAAGAGAGTCTGTCCCACTCATGGTGCCCAAAGGCACTTATTTATAGTCATGAGGAGACTTATTACACACATACCCCTATTCGGGTCTATACCTATAGGGGTAAACTTGTCATTTCCCCTATCTAAAGTTACATAAATACCCCTATCTAGACCTACATCCACAGGGGTAAGCCTGCCATTTCCCTAGTCTAGTAAGCTCATATGAAGCTACCAGTTGTCTTGCTGGCATCGTTGGCTGTTTGGGCCAAGGTGGGGACCACTCCCCCAACAGCTTCTAAGAGAAGATGAAGACCGGGTCAAGGCGAGGGTATTTTAGTAGTTTGACAAATACCAAAAACTTCACTGATTAAAATTACGGTACTTGGGAGAGTGGTTTAGGTCAAGCATATGATGAAGAGATCAAGTGGATCAAAGGTTCTTAACTTAGTGGATTCGGGCGCATGTGATTTGAAAACATGCAAAAGTTAAGTGTGTGAGTAAAATCTGTGTTGTGTGGGGTTAATTGGTTTCTCCCAAATGTGCTAGTGCATAGTATCCATTAGGTTATATGTGGGCTGGTTGCCTCATCTATTTAACTGCATGGAAATGGAAGCTTGCATGTGAACCATCCAACCATTCCAACCATCTTGTGTTCTAGGATTAGGGTTAGAGAAGAGTGAGTATTGTGATGTGCTATCTTGTCCTATAGGTAGACTGGATGTAAAACCTTTATCTTCAAATAGCAATAGATCAACTTTGTTCATCACTCATGATGTCTTCCTGTTTTGGTTAACTTGCTCTTATTCTTGTTGGTTTTTATCTCTTCTTCCCCCTCTTGATGTTCCCATGTGCTAAGGATATATAAGTAATGGAGATGACTCATAGAGATCAAATTCCATCTATCTAGGTACCAAGTCTTACAAGATTATGAAGTTACCCAGTTTTACTTGGATTTGACCTTAATCTTGAGGTTTCTTATTCCCAAGGTTTTTGTTTCAAATCTTTAGAAGAAATAGCTTATAGTGACATGTGGGAACTCATCTATAGCCAACTTGGCTATCATTTACCTATGAACAAGTCATATCCCAAGTTTTTAGAGTTTGGTCGGTTTTGATGCTGTTGGACCGAAATGGCGACAGAGGGGGGTGAATGTCAACTCTTTAAAAAACGACCCCTTAAAAGTACGGACTCAAATCTCCTCTCCGATAATTATGAAAATTATGAAGAGGGATTCTTATGCCTTTTGGAACTCCTAAACACCCACAAGAAAGAAGCAACGAAGAAAATCCGCTCAAACAACAAGTTTCAGAGGGACCGGAATGAACGCAGTTCAAAGAGAGGTCTGACCTCTCTGATAACACCGGTCAGACCGCCCTTATAAGAGAGGTCAGACCGCCCGGCATGTGTAAGTTAGGCCGCCCCTCGGGCAAAAATTCCAGGGACCCCAAATTTTTGGACAGCAACCTGTAGGGACTTCAGACTTCAAACAAAAAGGGAAATTTGTGGCTTCTCCTTGATACTCTTAGTCCACAACTGTAAGATAGAGACTAAAATAACCAAAGGAGACTAGAATATCAAGAAAAATAAACTTAGAACCACAAATTTCATATTTGAACACAAAATCTGAAAGTTACAGGATGCTTCACCAAATCTCAAATTTCTCCTCCATCTTTGATCCCATGGCCATGATACTTTGCAAACATGTTAGGAATACCCATGGGCTATTCCTGACCAAGAATCATGCCATCACAAAAAGAGAAATGAGAAACAACCCAAAACCCTAGAAATGAAGGTGTAACTACAAAGAGAGCACAAAAACTCAAATTACTCCATAATCCCTCAATCTTTGCTCATGAGACTTTGCAAGAAGATTAGGAATAACCTCAGGACATGCCAGCAAGAGTCTCAGGCCATTTACTCAAGGGATTCAAGAAACTCAACAAAACCCTAGAGTCCAGAAACTAGAACAGAGCAGCTCAAAATATGAAATCTGTGATTAAATCAAAGTTTGCTCTTGGGAACTTGATCAAATGATCTGGAGGCAACATCCCAACCTAGAGCAACCCATTTTGGCACACCCAAGCAACTAACAACAAGAAACTCAAAAACTCACAAATCATCAGAAATGGACATCGAAGAAAATATGCAACAGAGAGCACAAACTCAACCAAAATTCATCTTGCATTGATATAGATGAAGAGAGATACAACGATTACAAATAGAAGGATGATTACAAGACTCTCAATCCATCTCCAACCTCTCAATCCTCAAGAACACCAAGAGCCACACATGCTTCTTGGGAGGAAAGCAACGAAGAGAGGGGAACACCCAGGGAACACACTCTGTGTTCAACACCAACTCTCACCTACTAAAGCCTAAAGCCAAAGCAAGCCATCAAAGCCTCTTTTGACTCTAGCAAACCCTAATTTTCCCTTCAAGTGTTCAAGTGGGCATGCAGCCCCTCCATCCTTTATATAGCCTCCGAATAACGGGTTTCCACCCCGTTATGCCCGCTAAGTCCAACGGAGCCCGCTCCCGCTTGTGCAGCCACGCGAATTTCCCGATTCGCCCCTCGTGCACCTTCCGGGAAGCTTCCGCGCTCCTTGCCTCGCACGCCTCGCAACCACCTCGAGTCCACGCCGTCTTCGACACATCGACGACCGTTCGACCTCAGCGCCACCTGCGCCTAGTCCGGTCCACCGTGTCTCGCCACGACTCCACTCGACGTCCTGCAGCCACACAGACAAGAAACACATCAAATAGCACCGTTCGATATATGAAAGCGTAAATAGCATTACTTACCATGCCGAAGTCCAAACCTGTCGAAATTATCAGAATATGCATCCTAAACCCATACGACCAAGTTTGACCAAAGTCCGACCGAGCCCGTTTGCACCACGCAACGACTCGACTCCGAACCACTCAAACTAAACTCGACTAACATAACCAATGTCAATTACTCATCATACACATGTCGTCACCTCCACATGGTTCATCAGATGCAATCTTGCTTCTCTTTGGGAAAGGTTAAAACATTGACAAGGATCCATATGATCTTTGAATAGAATAGGTTCATGAGACCCTAAACAAGGTGTGTTCAAAGTTTCATCTCTTTTGGTTGAGGATTTTGGGAGTTGCACCATTTCTTGTCTTGGCTCGAGCTTTTTTTTTGTTATAGAAGTAGGGGAGAGGTTAGAATGCTCCTAAGCCCGGTCCAATTGGTCACTAGTCAAATCACCCACCGATCAAACCACCAGGTGTAGACTAGTCAGAACGCCCACTGGTCAGACCGCACCTTCTATGGTGGTTAGACAGGCGAGGTGCTGAAAACTTCCTCTCTTTGGTTTCTGAGGTTGTTATTTTATTCTAGGCTTGCAATTCTGATCTTCATAGCTCTGTAGCTGTGGGAGTGAAGAATTTGTGAATAGTAAGGTAAATAATTCTAAGACACGATTCACCTCCTCTATTGCCATTGTCGGTTAGTTTTATGATTAGATGCTAAGATGATGACTTGTCGAAGTGAAAGGCCTAGGTCAGAGAAGCAATACTTAATTGGCCATTGATTTCCATATATCAAAGAACATGAACTCGATTCCAGATAGTTATAGCTGGGCGAAATATGCCCTCGAATTCCCAATCCTCCTCTCTGTCAAGTACACTCAGTTAGATTGCACTAGCTATTGGAAATATGCACTAGAGGCAATCATAGAGATAATTATATTTCGTTATGTTCATGATTTATTGGATAATATGTTATCTTGTTTCTTGAATAATGTCATCAATATTTATTAGCAAGTATGTGACTCGATTGTGAAACTCTATATTTCTGTGAAGATTATTATTAAATGATCCCTAATCGAAAACATATGAGGACACATATGAATACACTAGCATATGTATTGGCCGATGACCATGTTTTATGGGTCATAGATATGGAGATATCAAACCAATAATATAGACATAGACACATGTTAGCGAACGTGGGGTTGGATCAACCCACCATGTGACACTACGAGAACGTTGCATTTTTGCATGTCATCAGTTGGTCTCATTTACATTGTGTATGCTATGTCCTAAGACTTGAGGTCGTCGCACGTACTTGAGATGCATAATGACTGACTTAGGGGTTGCCAAATACTACTCTATAACTGGGTAGTTATAAAGGTACCTTTCGAATTTTGTCATGATGCATGCATCTAGGCATGGTCGATCAAGATAGGATTTGCCCCTCCATACAACGAGAGAGATATCTCTAGGCCTCTCGAGTGATTGGATTTCATAAATGCATGGCCATGCTGCTCACGATGAAAGAGTTAACCATAGTGGGGAATTCGAGTCACGTGATCGAGAAAGAGTAGTCAAGCTAACCAACAAGGATCACACGTACTCGCCTTGAACCTAACCGATATCGTAAGGCAAAGGGACATGCATATAAGTTTTGTTGAGGTTCATCTGATATGATCTTTACATATACTTGAGAGCCAGTATGTTTTGCTAGGGGTCACTACTGATTAGCGAACGAGTAGGTGTACTCGGACTATGTCTAAGTGTATGTGAATCTATAGGGTCGCACATTTAAATGGCTGGGATATAATTTGGACGTTAATCTGAATTCATGTGGACCACGAGTTACTAATGGGTATCAAGTTCGAGGCCCATCATGGATGCCTATATGTAAAGGGGCGGTGACATAGGGTTTCGGTGAGAGAGAATTTAGAATTCCTGAAACCTTAATTGCCATACTTTTCTCATCCAATACCACACAGCCAGCGCTAGCACTTTCCTACCCCGTATGTACAGATGCCTTGAAGGTCTTGATGTGAAACTTCAGCATTAGGACAATCTGCAACCTGTGACAATCACAAAGAGCTAGAGGGGGAGATATGCGACTAGTACAACTACCACCGCACCAATACGTTACATCGATTCTACTTTCACTACAAGTCTATGTGTCTAGTGGTAATCACATGATCTATTACTAGCGGATATTTCTTATTTACGTGATAGATTTTTTTAAAATTACGCTAGCATAGCCTCCATTGTCACAACACTAGCTGGTCTCGATACGATGGCCACATTTGGTAGATACCTTCAGGTTTCAGTCAATTCTATCGAGTCGAGCCAAAAAAAAAGTATTCTACGTGCTCCCACTAACAAAAACTACCATCTCTAGTTGCAACAAGAAGACGGGGAAATTGTACTTATGATCTCACCAACGCAAGGTCCTGCGTACGAGCGACTTGATTGAGTCAAAAATTAAACTTAAATAGGTTCTTTTCAGCTGTAGTTAATAGTTATAATTGATAGTTTTTATCACTATTATAAACACTCATACGAATAAACCGTATACCAATAAGTCATCTCGGAAAGGCTATTTCAAAAAACCGTTTCTAAAAGATGATAAAAATAATTATTCTATTTATTTGTTAAAAAATAAATTATAAGCCATTAATCCGTCGGAAAAGAAGACAGCCTTACTATTCCAATAAAAAAATCATAAGACCTGGCACATGGAGCTGTCATCGCTAAGCATCGGCCAGCGCCTCGGCCTACTCTGCAACCTTCGTCTCGTCCGGCCTGCATCCCGGTTCTTGCATTGCTCACAACCCAATTGAGCCCGTCGGGACAGGGAGAGTCAGGAAAAGAGTAAAATTATTATAAATTAATCTGTTTGTTATGGATGTGATTTTTTGATTTTGTTAGAGATTTTTTTGAAAAAGTGGGAGAAGACGACTTTTTGGTATTTTGTTAGAGATTTTTTAGGAAAAGTGAGAGAAGACGACGTAGTAGCAGTAGTATTAGTAAATTGAGATGATCTCCAAGGAATATATGATTTAAGAGTGAGCACTTCTCTTTTTCTTTTTATCTTAGAAAACACGTCAAATGAGTGTGGTGGCCTGATTCACTTTTATGCTACCACGTATTCATTACAACTTGAGTTCATTTAAAAGATGATATCTCTACTATTTAAAAAAAATCAGTTGATGGTTCGTATGTTCTATCTATCTTTTTCCTCCCCACATAAAAAAAACGCTTCGAGATTCTCCAAATCACTCCCGTCCATTTCTTATAGATTTATCTCGGTTATTACATCTTTGTAAAAAAATGTTGCATCAATTATTATCGTATGTTGTCACTATTATTTTCAAAAATCGTAATATTGTAATAGCAAAATTTGTTTGATTAGAATATTTGAATTTGTTTTAAAAATGTAGCCTAAGCAAATGGTTTCATACAATCTCAGTGAGAAGATATTTTTCCTTTGTTTGTTTTATCGGGCAATATGTTGGTATTAATATATTATGTTACACATGTTGATTTGCGTCAGAATGTACAATGGGGATTCGGGCGCTAGAAACGCTCTAAGTAGATGGACTCCTTTTCCTTACGAGTAAAGTCCATTACCGGTCCTTAAACTTTTTATGCTGTGTCATCCCGGTCCATAGACTTTTAAAGTATGCCATCCCGGTCCATAAACTTCAAAATGTGCCATTACCGGTCCTTAAACTTTTTATGCTGTGTCATTCCGGTCCATAGACTCTCAAAAGTGTGCCATTACAGCTGGACCCGTAACAGGTGGTAATGGCACACTTTGAAAGTTTAGGGACCGGGATGGCATACTTTAAAAGTCTATGGACCGGAATGACACAGCATAAAAAGTTTAAGGACCGGTAATGGACTTTACTCTTTCCTTATTATCGAGTTGCTTCCATATGTCTTAGGGCCTGTTTGGATCCCTTGGACTAACAACTAGTTGCTAAACTTTAGCCCTTGAGGATCCAAACAGGAGGGCTAATGGGTGGGCTAAAATTTAGCCAAAGCCTCAACTAGTTGTTAGCCAACTAGTCCATCAAACCCAGCTAACGAGGGCTAAAATTCCACCCGATTGCGAAAAAGTCACCGATACCCCCCAACCTCCACGCGCACGGGCGATTCCCCTCCCTCCCGCAGCCGCCGCTTCGGTCCTCTTCCAGATGCGCGCGCCTCCCCCAACCCTCCACGCGCACGGCCGCACGGGCGATTCCCCTCCCTCCCGCAGCCGCCGCTTCGGTCCTCTTCCAGACGCGCGCGCCTCCCCCAACCCTCCAAGCGCACGGGCGATTCCCCTCCCTCCCGCAGCCGCCGCTTCGGTCCTCTTCCAGACGCGCGCGCCTCCCCCAACCCTCCACGCGCACGGGCATTTCCCCTCCCTCCCGCAGCCGCCGCTTCATCTCCCCCGCCGCCGCCGCCCGTTGCGCGTGCCTGCCGCGGCGGTACATCCCCCACGGCGTCGCCCTTCCTTGGAGTCGCGACGCGCCGCCGCTCTTCCTCCTGACGGCCGCGCCCACCGAGGACGACCTGCCGACGGCCGCGCCCGCCGCCGGTGTTCCTCCTGACGGCCGCGCCCCCCGAGGAGGAGAGGACGACCTGCCTCCAGTCGCCGGCACCGACGAGCTTCCCCGAGCGATGGATCCAGGGGCGGGCTTCGACTACTTTTCTCAGTCCGATTCAGTGGTCCCTCCTGCCAATGGAGGTGGCATGGAGTTCTTCGCCTCGTCGCAAGTGGGCAGCTCGCTGATTGGGCCCGGCGAGGCTCGTCGGCACGGGGGCCACGACGTCGCCAACCTCGACCTCAACATTGATGCAGAGGATTTCCCAAGTATGCCCAACTTCCAAGACGTCATGCAGGCTCAGCAACTGAATCCAGTCACTATGGATATTGGCGGCGGGAATGAAGGTACTGGCAGTCATCCATCGAGCAACTCACGTCGCGTCTCGTCTGCACGCACTGGTTCAGGCAGAGGTGCCAACGCCGCGGCGCCGTTCCACGCTCCTCACACATCTGGAGGTGGCCGTGCAGGTGGAGGTGGTCGTGGAGGTGGAGGTGGCCGTGGAGGCGCACGTGGAGCTTCAACTGCACAAGCTTCTCAATCCGCCTCTGCAACTCATGCTCCTCGAGTCACGAATTCTGTTGTCGCCGGTAATTGGCCTCCACGGACCACCGCCTCTGCTGGTCCTTGTACTCGGGCTCCTCCAAACACTGATGCTGGTGGGAATAGCAGCATGACTCGGTACCCCGCTGCTGATTTTGGGACTGAAGGCAATGCAGTGCCGGATGATGCAAATGATGGTCTAGAAGACGAAGATGAAACTTTTCAGGATGACCCTACTGTAAGGAATTTTCCATACCTGCCCTGTTTTCATTTTTTTCAATTCATAGTTGATGCTGAGTGGCTACTATTACATAGTTTGTATAGTACTTGTTTCATATGCATCTACAAATTCCTGCGTTCTGTTTCTGGCTTAAAAGACCACATCAGCTTTGGAGTAACACGGTGAATACTTGTTCAGATCGAGCAAGACTATCCAAAATCTTATCCAATCTGAGCCAAACAAAGACTATCAGCCATACTTTTCTAACTGGAAAAAAAACCATTCACAATGTAACAGACCAATTTTGGGACACCAATATCAAATTTTTGTTAACATGCAGAAGAGGAGAATAATTCTTGGCCATGTGAAGATGACAACTGAGCCATAAATAGTTCAAGATAACATTCTCGAAGGTGGACTACTATTGAGTCTCGAGCGGTATAGTAATCCCGATTAACTGGGAGCATTTTGCTATTGCCGATTATGAATAGCGTATTTAGTAGTTGCTTAGAGAGTAGCAGATATTTATCCGGACTTTCCTGATCCCTTGTGGATACTATCTAATCACTTGTATTGAGTTGGTGTATATATATGCAGAATAGACTAACATGATATGATTACGCTGGAAAACATTGTTTCATATGATGAGTGGCTTCTATTACATAGTTGATATCTGAACTTTTTTATTTGTAATAGATGGATGGCCAATTTGATAAGGCTAACTGGTGTTCAGAAAACACCTCAGTTTTTTGTGACATATGCCTTGATCAAATGACGGCTGGAAATACCTCAAATGGATTCATGACCAATAGAGGGTACAATAACATAGCTGAGGAATACTATCTAAGAGTTGGTTTGCGTCACAGTAGAAAACAACTTAGAAACAGGTGGGATCAGCTCAAGAGCTTGTACCAGTTTTGGCTTTGGCTAAACAAACAGACCGGAAACGGTTCTGTGTGGCATGACGACCAATTTTGGAAAGATACATGCAAGGTAAATTAGGGTCTGCTATCATTATTTTATTTCCAATTTCTGCAATTGTAGCTCATACATGTCTAATTACTTTTCTCAGAATAAATCTGAATGGAAGAAGTTAAGAAAGGGGCCCCCAACATGTCTGGATCAGCTTGAGCAAATGTTCTGTAACGTGGCTGTGGATGGCTCATCCTCTTGTATTCCTGGTGAAGAAGATTATGGGATGGAAGAGGACGATGAAGATGATGGTCAGGATGGGAGCCCTATGAGCATTAGTACCAGAAAGAGGGCTAGTAGCACTGCGACAACAGCAACTAGTCCAATGAAGAAGACAAAGAGTCCTATGGTTAAAGTTATGAAAGAGCTTACGGAAAGTATGAAGGCTGACAGTGCTTCTACTCAAAAGGTGCTGAATGGTGATCTAATGGCCGAGTCTATGAAGAAATGTCAACAGTTGGCTGTTGAATGTGGGGCTTCCGAAGAAACTATCGAATATTTCATGGCTTGTCAGTTGTTTGTGAAAGCTGAGCAACGCCAGATTTTTTTAAACATCAGCACCAATGAAGCACGGTTTTTGCACTTAAAGAGGTGGTGTCAGATGAAGAATATGTACTCAAACTGAGTACTGAAGTGGAGAAATCATAGAACTTTAGGTTCCTTGCATTAGTACATCGTGTTGAAGTGTCAGCTTGCATTATTAACTCGTTTTGAACCTGTCAGTTTGCATTATTATTATCTTTTTTTGGACTATCAGCATGCATGTGTGTGAATTTCTGGATTATAAATTGTGAACTTGTCTTTATTGGGATCTGTCACTTATTTCGTATGTGGCCATGATGCAAATGTGTGGATGCAAAACTATCTGTTATCATGTACATATCTGACATGCGTTTAATTTAAAATTTGGATGTAGATCAACGTTTCATCCAGTGATGAGGATGATGAAATACAGCAGCTTGCACTGGCTCATCGGAGGAAGATGCAGCGATATGGTACGATTGCTTGCATGATTGGTACGTACTACTATGAATCTTTCATGGACAAGGCTAAGATGAGGCAACCTGAGGTTTCCGGTTACGATTGGGTTAGGCAAACATTGCAAAAACCCAAATCTTGCTTCAATATGTTTAGGATGAGCAGGCCTTTATTTGAGAGCCTACATAACTTGCTTGAGTCATCGTATGGCTTGAAGTCATCGAATAAGATGTCTTCTGTGGAGGCTTTAGCAATGTTTTTGTGGATGGTTGGTGCCCCACAATCAATTAGACAAGCCGAGAATCGTTTCCAGAGGTCAACAGAAACAATTAGTCGAAAATTCGAAGAAGTATTACATAGTCTGTACAAGCTCTCAGCTGATATTATCAAGCCAAAAGATCCACAATTTAGGACGGTTCATCCAAGATTACAAGCTCCTCGGTTTGCACCATATTTTCATAATTGCATTGGAGCAATTGATGGAACACATGTTCCTGTTGTGGTGCCTGCTTCGAAGGTCCTTCAACACGTGAGTCGAAAGGGCTATACCTCTCAAAATGTGTTAGCCATTTGCGACTTCAATATGAGGTTCACCTTTGTTGTCGCGGGATGGCCAGGATCGGTACATGATATGAGAGTTTTTAATGATGCCATACGCAAATATGGTGACAAGTTTCCACATCCACCACCGTAAAGACCTTTGTTGCCATCATATCGTACTTGTCTCCATATTTTTAGATGTGTATTGTACATTTTGTACTAAATGCATTTGTACCATTGCATAGGGAAATTCTATCTGGTTGACTCGGGATATCCTAATCGACCGGGTTATCTTGCGCCGTACAAAGGCACCAAATATCATTTACCTGAATATCGACAAGGGCCAAGACCAACTGGGAAAAAGGAGGTATTCAATTTTACTCATTCATCACTTCGAAATGTCATCGAGCGTTCTTTTGGAGTTTTAAAGATGAAGTGGAGGATTTTATTGGACTTACCAAGCTATCCAATGGTAAAGCAAAGCAAAATAATACTTGCTTGTATGGCTCTTCACAACTTTATTCGAGAGAGCAAAATAGTAGATCCAAACTTCAACATGTGTGATCTTGATGAAAACTACGTGCCATTTCCGGAGTCATCATCACGTCAACAGAGGCAAGCGAACACTCATTTGGGAGATGAGGACCAAAGTATGAACGTTTTCCGTGACAATATTGCTGATGCTTTGATAGCTAGAAGAGAACAGTAGCTACCTCCGTGTGTTTGAACAATTTAATTTGTATGAACAATTTCATCTGTATGAACTTTTGTACTCCTAGTGTTGGCCGAGCCTGGCTAGATCGAGACAGTTTGTCTGATTGCTGCCGGGTTTTTCTTCGCGCTGGGTCGTCTCACGGCATCTCACGCCGGGAGTGGACCAGCATGCCGGCTGGATGATCCAGGCGTGGATCCAACTCCATTGGAGTTATACATCGCGTTTCCGGCACGAGCCATCATCTGCTCAAGGGTTTGGGAAAAAAAGAGAGTATACTATTGTTCATCGTGGCAAGGGTGCAAAATTTGTGTACTGCCAATATACCATGTATGGGGCTCAGATTTATTTGGGCAGGACATCAGCTCCAGTTTTCCATAAAGCACAGGAGAGTGCAGGCTTCGGTTTAATGCACCACTTGCAAATGGAAAAAAAACAGCATCGATCACAAGCTGCATGGTGATGAATGCCAGAGTCAATGTGATGCTCTGGACGCGTGTGAAAATCCAACGGCACGCGCAGCGTCAGTGGTTCACAAGTCACAAGATAGGGCACAGGCGGCCGTGCTCCTGCAGCGCGGAGACCTCGAAGTAGGCGCGCTCCCTCGTCGGAAACAGACAATAAGTTAGGGGTATAATAGTCTTTGTATTGAGATAGTACTACTTATTAGCCAGTGGATCCAAATAGGATTGGACTAATCACTAGTCAGCTAATCACTAGTCCTATCTAATCACTAGTCCTAGTCCATCCAAACAGGGACTTAAGTAGTTAATCTACCCTACTCTATAATTCACCAAAATTTTCTTTGCTAAATCCACCACTCTCAACCTCCCCCACAGTCATGCCTAATCTAAGTCCACCCAGATTTGTGTACTAAATAATCCAACTTCATACAAATGAATAGCCTGGATCTCTCCTCAAGTTTTTTTCTCTTACTCATTGAAGATCGTAAGGCCAAAATTATTTGGATCATGCACATCATTGAGATGCCCCCGAATCCGTGCGCCCCCCCTCCGGTGAATCCGTGCGGCTGCCTCCCCCACCTCATTCTTCCGCCTCCCTCGCACCTCCGCCGCCGCGCCGCCGTCGCCTCCTCCCCTCCCTCCTCCGCCACCGCGCCGCCGTCGCCTCCTCCCCTCCCTCCTCCGCCGCCGCTTCGCCGTCGCCTCCTCCTCCCCATCCCGCGGCGCTGCTGCCTCCTCCTCCGCCACTCCCTCCGCTTCCCCCGTCCTCCACCGCACCGCCGCTCCCCCATCTCCACCTCTCCCCCGCGCCTCCGCTCCCCCCGTCGTCCCCTCCGCCGCCACTCCTCCCACCCCATTAAAACCCTAACCCAAACCTCCCCTCCCCTTGCCTCCCCTCCCCCACGAAACCTAGCCCGCCATGGCCCTCGCGCTCCGCCTTCGGCGAGCACTAGCGGCCCCCTCCACCTCCGCCTCCCTCCTTCGGCCAGGCTCCGCCTCCCGGTCCCTCCCTCTCGGCCCCCTCGTCCCGCCGCTCCCGCGGCCGCATCTCCCGGGCGCCGCCGCCGCGCGCGGGGAGGGGACTACGGGGGTGGAGTGGACGACGGCAAGATCTCCCCTGACGAGATCCTCTTCGAGGGATGCGACTACAACCACTGGCTCATCACCATGGAGTTCCCCGACCCCAAGCCCTCACGCGAGGATATGATTGAGACCTACCTCCAGACCCTCGCCAAGGTCGTCGGAAGGTATAATCGAGTCTCTCAAATTTCGTTTCGCATCGGAAATGTGTGGATTTGTTAGGAATTGGGCTCTGTGTCGTGTGGAATTGGTTTCCGGAGGGTGACATGTGAATTTCCTGAACTTAATTACTAAAGAAAGGTACTGATATGTTACAATTCTGTCATTTACTTCTGATGTGATTGTGACATGGAGTTTGCTCTTGCATTTAGCAGTGGGTGATTTTGAGGGAGGGTATGTAAGTTTTTGCTGTTATTGTAGTGGAAAATTAGACGTCCGAGGAGAAGGCTGGGTCGCAGAGGGTCACCGGGTGGGGGCTCCGCAAGTACAGCAAGATAGGTCAGATGACACGCCATGCTTAAAGCTTCAGTCTTTACTCATAAACTGACGTGGCTACTCGTGTATAACTGTATACATAGCTTGGGTGTTGATGGCGTTGTTGAGGAGCTGTACAGTGCGGCTGTTTCTGGACGAACCAGATTGGGCTTTTTGATGTGTAGTTTGGTGTTCTTCATAGAGGGTGTGTGTGGGTGTGATCTTGAGCTGTAGCGAGAACCCGTGGTCAGCAATGCTTTGTTTTAGTCTAGCTATGTTGTGGTAGGTGCGGAACTTCGTGTAATTTCTGTTTGTTGAGGGATAGTCCGGGTGAATGTTGATTTGCTTACCTTTGATTGAATTGTAGAAAGCACAATTTAGGCTAGAAAGTGAACTTAATTTACTAAAGAAAGTTACTGATATGTTACAATTCTGTCATTTACTTCTGATGTGATTGTGACATGGAGTTTGCTCTTGCATTTAGCAGTGGGTGATTTTGAGGGAGGGTATGTAAGTTTTTGCTGTTATTGTAGTGGAAAACTGTCAAACTGTTGTTATTGTAATTAATTATTTCATATTAGCATCAGTGTAAGTATTTGTCTATGCTGAAAGCAAGTGTCATAGCTCGCAGGCATATGCTCATTCTGTACAACAATCTTATTGGCTATTAGGTGACAAGATGTTAATGTGAAGTTACAATGTTACATGCTGGTCTAGCTGGATGCAATAAACCGAAAACTTATAATTTGTTGTAACAATCCTTTAAAAAAAATAAGCTATATTTCTGTTGTGGATAAGAAATCTGTCATGTTTATGATCCTCACTTCACTTTTGTCTCGGCTAAGGGAGCAACAAGCTTCCAGGTAATCTATCCTTGTTGGATTCCCAATTGCAAACTGAATGCCTTTTATTCAGATATACATGATCCGTCTCACCGTTCTTTTGATTCACATGTATGCAGATATCTGGTTGTTTGATTCCATAATAGTACCTGCTTATGCGTTAGGTCTGTAATCCTTCTCACCAATCATCGTCTTTGTGTGATTACTGTTGGAAATATGCGTTTATATCTACCAGAGTTTGGCATACGATGGAGATCGATGGCGAGGAAGGTGGGGACGTTCAAGAACTTCGTGGCGGGGCGGTGCAGCGAGGCCACCGTCGCCAACGCCTTCGAGAAGCACTCCGCCGTCCTCCGCTACCTCGGCGCCATCGACCCCACCGGCGAGGTATAAATGATCAGAGTGGTTGCGTTGTATTTTTAGTACATAATGCTCGCCATTTCTGCATGGAGGTTTGTTGATTGTGTGCTGCGCTTTTTTCGCAGAAACTCCAAAACAGTGATAAAATTAATGCCACCAAGTACTGCAACTGCACAATTGCAGATGTGGAGCATATACTAGCCAAGTACACATGGGCTAAAGAGGCCCAGGAGAGGATACAAAAGCTGAAAGAAGAAGGAAAGCCATTGCCAAAGACGTTTAATGAGGTAATTCCAGTCTTTAGGTAGACCAAGGGTAGCAAGCATCGGAGGGGGTGTTAAACCTTTTGTATCACTATTCATTGAAGAGAGGAAGAATGTGCATGATGAAGGTAGAGAGAGAAAAATAAGAGGGGATTTTGGGGGGGATAATAGAGACAGAAAATGCTAAGCACGTTTTTTAGAATATCGACAAAAGGGGATGTTGTAGCCCAATATTACCATCTTAATGTGAAATGATTAATTACTAAACATCCTATTCAACAGGAAATTGAATATGTCAAAACATAAATTAGGTCAGTGCAGGACATGCTTTTGGTTTTGTTGCTCATTTTTTTTCTCAATTTTTTTATGTGTTGATTTCTAATATCTCTTATCTGTTCTTAGATACAAAACTATTATGGTTTTGCCATTGTAAATGACTTGTTAGGAAACGTTGTAAGGTTCTCCATGTAGTGTAACCCTTAAGGATATGGTACAAGGTAAGGTCCATATCACTTGTTAAAACTTAGATTTCATTGTTATAAGATGTTTGTTTGTTCTCTTAATGGTAGACTTCAAAAGTATGTCATTTTTTGTCTTGCATGAGATAAATATGCCATCCAGAGCTTCTTGCAGTCATGCTGAATTGTTTGCATTGTATCGTGTTTGTAGGTGCAAAATCTAATGGGTTCTACACCACTGGACGTTGGAAGATCTAATCTGGCAAAGAGTGGACAGATAAGTAGGAACGCTCTCTGCCCATGTGGTTCTAAGAAACGATATAAAAGGTTTGATGCTTCCAGGCCGGATTCTGTTCTTAATCTGTTAAACGTTGTAGTGCTGCCACTCTTTGACTGGTTACCTTTCCTTTGGAGAAAATCAGATAGCTGCGATTTATATGTGCAATAACATCTTTTAGATGGAAACCTGTAGATGCTTTAACATGCAGTGAATATAGTTCTAGAAAATGAGTATGCATAATATATCTTAGCAAAAGGTTGATATAGACTTTCCTGTATGTACAAATTGTGGACCAGGCAAGTATGGCCAATTGGCAATTTTTTGAGTAGAAGGATATCTGATTCAATGCTTCACGAATGAAAAATGAAGATGCTAGGCAGCTGATATTACTTGGCAATCCAATTGACACAGACAAAATGAAAATATCCTACAGTTTGTTGCATTCACATATATTTACTTTGATTTTAGGTTAACTACTTCCCTTCAGGGTTTGATCCTTCCCATCGTGCTGATAAGTACCCCATTCCTCCTTGTGTTCTAATGGGCTGTCGGGAAAAGGTATGTATCTTGAAACACTTGCACTCTAACGCTACTACCAGTCTTCAGCCTTGTGAGCGTAGCTTTGTTCCACTATACAATGGTCGCTTTGAACCTCCATTAGAAGACTCATTCCTGAATTGGAGTGTTTTCAAATATGTACTGCGAATGGTGACTAAATACTCTGCATGTATTTGACACAAGCTTTCCTGCCTTTCTAATGTTACCAGTCATGTGTTATTAATGGTTTGTTTGTTAACTTGATATATAGTTACACCATTATTTCTTTCTGTTTTTATTTTTTTGAGGTCGTGCAATGGCCAGCAGAATGTATGTGGTCGGGAAGGTGTTTAAATCACGCGATAAACGGTCGTAGCTTCTGTTAATCGGTCGTATGGTCTCGCGAAGCGGTCGCAAGACCTGTGAATCGGTCGTAGGCTTTTGAGCATTGCGTGTTGGGTGGTTCCGACCTGTCACGTATTTATGTAACATTCATTTTGTGACAAAAATATTTGGTTATACAATATATGAGACGTGAATCTTAATGAATCTGATTGTTCGTTTTATTTTTTACAAATTTTATCTTCTTTTGTATTTTACCGTAGCGTTAGCACGGGCACACTACTAGTTAACTTAATTTACAGATATATAACATCTTGCTTAGCGACTCTAAATCGTATATCATCAATTTTTGGTAACAGATAGATGCCACAGCACATATAGCACTGTCTGATTCCAATCTTTGCTGTGCAGGCCACGTCTAATCAGTTACCACTTTGGCATAGACCTGAAGAAGCTAGTCCGTGTTTGTCGCTGGATTTCCCTATCTGAACTCTGAAGTTATGAACTGATGAGACAACTACCTAATTTGTTTTGTACGTCAACATCAGATGGTTGGCTACACCCAATCGACTTCAATTCTGCGTGTAAATTTGCACCTATAAATTCACATTAGAAACAGTGCAGGCCTTTTCTCATCATAATTCAAATTCATTTCATCACGACGACCTTAAAATTTTGCACCTGCAAATTCACATGCTTCCCTCGTTTTGTGATAAAATACCGTGAAGGTGTTTTGACATTTCGTTATTTCCAGTTCAAAAGTGACTGGACCATTTGTCTTTTTTTTATGACATCTATGCAAATGACCATGCAAATTCTACGTGTTACAGAGAAGGTTGAGAATGATAGATTGTTAAAGCAGCAATGGAGCTGAAAATGCAGAGATTGAAGATGGATACACAGCAAAGATGTACTTGCAGACAGGTTACTCACTGAATTATGGAACTATATGGAAATAGTTATGCTTTGTTTCATGGAGGAAACACAGCATCCTGGTGTTTAATGTTTGCTAGGTTCTTTGTTTGTTAGGCTCTGCTGTTAGATGTCATCTGTGAACAAGAGCATGCGGGAAGCATAAAGGAAAAGGTTCCACCCAGATCCTCCCTTCATATACCTTTGTAACACCCCGCCTACCCTCTGGACCAAGATGCTACCACCTCTGTAACTCTTACCATTTCATCAACATCAGAAGAATTTAAAACCAACACTAAATTTAATTATTTTGCTACGTTCAGATACATCATAGCAGTTCTAGTGATTACTCTAGCCTAACAAAGCTAAAGTACACTGAACAAAGTGATACAAGAGTGCTGCTGATTCATGCCAGTTATCCATGTGCTACTCCCGCCCGTGCTTGACATCCTCAACGGTCACCTAAAAACATTAACAAAGCAAGGCTGAGTCCACCGACTCCGCAAGTACAAAGCAAAACAGCAAATAACAGGTTCATTCATTAGACCATTATCATTCCAATTTCATTAACCATTTTTCCAGTTAACCTCTTTTCCCTTTAACCACTTTACGTTCCGATGATCTGTTCATCCCGCTTACGCACATGCACTTCTTTCTCATCGCTTTAGCCTATACAACTAATCGGTTATCACTTCCCATCTCTGTGGACTACACCTCAATATCTCCGTAACTATTCTACCGCCTTCCCTTCCCATTTCTGGGAACTGCTCCTCACTATCTCTGTAATATTCTACAACCATCACTTCCCATTTCTGTGAGCTATACATCACTATTTCTGTACTGGTCTACTATCATTACTTCCCATTTCTGTGAACTATACACCACTATTTCTGCAGTTATTTTACTGTTACCACCTCCCATCTCTGTGAACTATACGTCACTCTCTCTGTAACTATTTTATTGTTATCACCTCCAATCTCTATGAACTGTACAACACTATCTCTGTATCTGTTTCATTATTAACTCTTTATGCAATACAATGATCGGTAACTGTATCACTGTTCTGTACTGTTTTCATGCAATGCAATGCATCTGTAACTGTAGCTCATACCGGTATAGCGGAGTGCTCACCCGTCGATGAGCCACTCAATCCCCGTCCTCTTTCATACGGGGTTCCAAGCTCCACTCCCGTGGAGTACCTACGAAGTAGGTCATACTCAAGAGCACTCCGGATTAGTCCACTAGCTTCACTCGTAGCTAGGAACTTTCTCACCGCCCTCACTCTTGAGCGCACATAATGCAAATGCATATGCCATTGTCATGATCATGCTCATCATTAACATCATTAGCAGATAAATATCATTGCCCATATTACTCCATCATCATCACCACCATTTACCATGCAACATTATATCATGTAAACGTTGTAATTCCATATAAGCATCATTATATCCTATAAACATCGCATATTTCATAAACCCCACGGTCTACCGCTCTACCATGCACTTGCTAGTTCATTTATGCATATCAACTTGCCATGTCTCAACTTTCATTATTCATCTTTTCTCAATATGCCCTCGGAAAAGGTAAACTTACCCCAAATCATTCAATTTAAGCGAAATCACTACCCGAATTCACCGCTTTACAATGCACTTGCCTGGTTAGCCTCGGGGATGACGCGTGGACGGCTCCGACCCGGGACCTCCACCTGCGCACACATCAACCCAACTCAATGGCAAAACAAAAATCCAGAGCTTAAACGGAGAACGGCGTCCCTAAGCCCGTACCCCGACCTTGGGCATAATCGCACGGGTTTTGAGGGACCTGTCGCGCAGGTGCCGAACCCATTTTTTCTCTCTCTTTCTTTTTCTCCTCTTTTCTTTTCTTTTCTTCTCTTTTTTTTCCTTCTCTTCTCTTTTCTTTCTTCTTTTTTTCTCCTTTTCTTTTCTTCTCCTATTTCTTTCCTCCCCTTCTATTACTTTCGGCCGAAATGGCCCCTTACTTCTCTTTTTCCCCCCACCTGGCTCTCTCTCCTTCCCACTCCTCTTGGCCGAACAGGCCGCCTCCTCCCATCCCCAAATCTCTCTCTCTCACACACCCCAACCGGCCGAATGGGCCCTTCCCGGGCGGCGCGGCGCGCAAGGCCGGCGGGCGACCCCTCACCGCCGGCGGCCCTCCCGCCGCCCCTACCTTCCTCCCCTCTCCTCTCTCTCTGCGCGGCCGGCGGATGGCCCTCCTCCTCCAGCGGCGGCGCGCGCGCGCCGACCTCACCTCACCGCCGCCGCTGGGCCCCGTCGGCCCTCCTCCGTGGCCCCCATCGCCACTAGCTCCTCCCCACTCTCTCTCTCTCCCTCTCCCACGCGGCTTCTCTCGGTGGCGCGGTGCGCACGGCCACGCTGGGCTCGCCGCCCTGCCGCTCCGGCCACGGCCCCTCCGCCGACCATGGCCCCTCCGCCGGCTGGCCTCCCCTACTCGCGTCGATCCGGCGGTCGGGACCGGACTCGCCTCCCCCTTGCGCGCGCGTGTGGCGGTGGGGCTGGGTGCCGCTGCCCGGCCGGCACGGCCAACGACCGCCGCCGCCTCGCGCACTCTCGGTCGCCTCGCCACCTCTCGTGTGTATGCTTGCAAGGCTTGGTGTGCGTCGTTCTACCGAGTGAAGGCTCACGTTGCACTTACCTGATGCTGCCCGAAATGGTGTGGTTTGTGCTTGAGTCGTTGGGGTGGCTTACAGTTTTGGCATTGAGGGAGAATGGAGGGGTGTCTTTATTCTTGGCTTTGTTCCTTTTGCTATGCACTTACCTTGGCCGTGAGCAATGGGATATGAGATGTGGGCTTGGCTACAAGGGATAGCTTATATGAGCATGGTTGGGGCTGCCCCTTGCACTTGTGAAATGACCGGATGCCCTCCTACTCCTCTCTCATAAACATGACCGCTCAGGGTATTTTGGTCCACGGTTCTGGCTTGGTTTCTACTGCAGCGTAAGTCGATAAAAAGGTAAGGTTAAGATTGCCGGATGATGAACACCCGAAACGCGAGACGGTGCCGACTGTCCCTAGGCGGTCCGGGAACCTCTAAGAGCGCTAGTTATACGGCTCTCTAGACGGTGCCGACCGTCCTGGGATGGTCTGGGAACCTCTGCGCGCGAAACTAAATCGACACTCCAAAAAGGTCGACGGGTCTGACGGCAAATTGTGCTCTTTATTTACTCTTCGTAAATCTGTGGTATTACATTCTACCCCACTTAACAGAATTCGTCCCCGAATTCTGGCATTCGACAATAAGCATGAATGAACATAATGTAATAAACTGCACATAACATCACATCACAACAAATACATTAGGCAATTAACACCAAGAAAACGGAGAGATGCAACAAAATCCAAATATTACATTACCCTAGTCGACGCGCCCGAGCCCACTTTAGACTCTCAACTCAAGACAAACGAAATTACATGTTTGGGAAATGCTCAGGACTCATTTTTGAGTACGCCTAGGACTTCGTTCCTAGGTACACCCGAAACTTACGCGTTCGGGAGCGCCACGGACCACTCGTCCGGGAAATCTCATATGCAGAAGTGAGGGAAATCATATAGCACTCACGACACAAACACATAAATCAATCTGCGAGACATGCGGACCTCCTACCGCACCTCCAAGCATTCATCATCGTTAGAACTGAACATGACCTCCTTCGAAGTCATGAACCCCAAATGATAATGCACGCCAAAACACAGAGTGTTCTTCCAAATACCAACATAGAAATCAAGTAAAATTCTCTCCCCCATAACAATGTCAAGCCAGTACCTCTTGTACTGCTTGCACATATTAGCAAATCTCTATTTGCTAATACATAAGTCATTGCCTTTTAGTATCCCATCTTGAACCTTCCCACGGCTCACCGGATACTTTATTCTTCCATTTTTACTCTATAGTCCATCAAACACTACCACCTTAATGTACAAAACGACACAAGCATAACAACTATCAAGCGCGCATACCACAAGATGTCGTCAAGGCTCTTTGATAAACAAAAACCCCCCTATCAATAAATAATCCCATGAGCACCTAATTTCCAAGGCACTAACTAATCTCCACCACTCGTCTTTAAGGCTGATCAATCACTCGGATTTTAGCACACATCGTATGTACTTCCGTAAACCACAGTTACTTTTAAGCATGACATCCATCTGTTCTACTTCCGGAGGTGTGCACATGATTTCCTACCAAATGCAGTGGCAACTCCACCAATTCATGCTTATATATTGCCACCAAATCTCATTAGAACATTATTAGCTTCATCCCTCAGAATTTGAGTCTCACTCAACTCTATAACAATCCTTCTCCATTCAATTTAGCTGGAAGATTTTTCCGACATTAAGATCCTCATTCTTATTCTCCCAACTAATCCCAATAGAGTTCTGAAATCATGACTATTTGAACCTTTCTAAATCATCAATCATGATTAAAATAATCAATCATGCTGCGGCGTTGGCGGACTTAACTTTATAATCCTTCGCCTATTATCAATTGAAAGGATAACCCTATGAGGGATTTTCCACCAAAATAATGCATTAGCACACTTCTTAGCATGCCTAGATTGCACAATTGGGCTAATCGATTGGGACCATCATGATACCAGTCATTCAATGTGGCTCAACAGTCTAAGCAACTATAATCACCTACTGATTCACCAATAATTCAATTCCAACTATTAAACAGAAATGGATATGCTTTACACCGCTACTCCTCATGTTACTACTAAATCCCCATTAGATTCAAATCATCTTTAATCCCACCACCAGAACTAAAGTTAATTACTCCCCTAGATTCTCACAATTTAGGATACCATGTCCTACTAACTTATTACTTTAACCTCCATATCCCACATACACCTAATCCAACACTTCAACCACTATTGAATATTGCCTTCTCTAAAAAGATATTGGTCTCATCATGCAAGTTGCTCCAATCACTCATATAATTAAAATTCTCCCGAAAACCAGACTTGCATGGTACACTCCCCACTATTAGGTATTAACCAAACAACTCAACGAGTTGCTAACCAAAGGGAACCAACTTCCCGAAACTGAACAAAACATTACTACTCCAATGCCACAATTGGCAACATGGCCAGGCCTCTCCAGGCGGCCGCGGTCTCAGTCTCTATTGCATCGGTACCCGACACAATCACGGCAAAGTCCCGTAGGACACACAAATAGCAAGTTCAAATGCTTGCTATCAACGCACAAGCATCAACGTCAAGCATTGCAATTCAACAATATGACTAACAGAAGTGAAAATGCAATGCTTAACCCAATTCCATCTTACTGTGCACACGTTCGCGTCTTCTAGCTCTTGGCATCTCTGCTCAAAACAGATAGCCAATCACACCGCTAGCCCACAACCATCCATTTCAACAGCACAAATCATCGACAAAGCTAGCGAAAGCGCAAATACAATGTAAGACCCATTCCCATCCTATGATGCACCAGTGTGTCAAATTTTAATTTAATTATTAGGACTAAGTCAAATTTTAGTTAAATATTTAAACTAAGTTGTCAAGTTTCTTTTCCACGGACCTAACGCCCGCTCTGATACCAACTGTAACACCCCGCCCACCCTCTGGGCCAAGATGCTACCACCTCTGTAACTCTTACCATTTCATCAACATCAGAAGAATTTAAAACCAACACTAAATTTAATTATTTTGCTACGTTCAGATACATCATAGCAGTTCTAGTGATTACTCTAGCCTAACAAAGCAAAAGTACACTGACAAAAGTGATACAAGAGTGCTGCTGATTCGTGCCAGTTATCTATGTGCTAATCCCGCCCGTGCTTGACATCCTTAACGGTCACCTAAAAACATTAACAAAGCAAGGCTGAGTCCACCGACTCCGCAAGTACAAAGCAAAACAGCAAATAACAGGTTCATTCATTAGACCATTATCATTCCAATTTCATTAACCATTTTTCCAGTTAACCTCTTTTCCCTTTAACCACTTTACGTTCCGATGATCTGTTCATCCCGCTTACGCACATGCACTTCTTTCTCATCGCTTTAGCCTATACAACTAATCGGTTATCACTTCCCATCTCTGTGGACTACACCTCAATATCTCCGTAACTATTCTACCGCCTTCCCTTCCCATTTCTGGGAACTGCTCCTCACTATCTCTATAATATTCTACAACCATCACTTCCCATTTCTGTGAGCTATACATCACTATTTCTGTCTTTGTCTCTGTCATTACTTCCCATTTCGTGAACTATACACCACTATTTCTGCAGTTATTTTATGTTACCACCTCCCATCTCTGTGAACTATACGTCACTCTCTCTGTAACTATTTTATTGTTATCACCTCCAATCTCTATGAACTGTACAACACTATCTCTGTATCTGTTTCATTATTAACTCTTTATGCAATACAATGATCGTAATCAGATCAACGTGTGCATCTTGTTTTCATGCAATGCAATGCAATGCATCTGTAACTGTAGCTCATACCGGTATAGCGGAGTGCTCACCCGTCGATGAGCCACTCAATCCCCGTCCTCTTTCGTACGGGGTTCCAAGCTCCACTCCCGTGGAGTACCTACAAAGTAGGTCAAACTCAAGAGCACTCCGGATTAGTCCACTAGCTTCACTCGTAGCTAGGAACTTTCTCACCGCCCTCACTCTTGAGCGCACATAATGCAAATGCATATGCCATTGTCATGATCATGCTCATCATTAACATCATTAGCAGATAAATATCATTGCCCATATTACTCCATCATCATCACCACCATTTACCATGCAACATTATATCATGTAAACGCTGTAATTCCATATAAGCATCATTATATCCTATAAACATCGCATATTTCATAAACCGCACAGTCTACCGCTCTACCATGCACTTGCTAGTTCATTTATGCATATCAACTTGCCATGTCTCAACTTTCATTATTCATCTTTTCTCAATATGCCCTCGGAAAAGGTAAACTTAACCCAAATCATTCAATTTAAGCGAAATCACTACCCGAATTCACCGCTTTACAATGCACTTGCCTGGTTAGCCTCGGGGATGACGCGTGGACGGCTCCGACCCGGGACCTCCACCTGCGCACACATCAACCCGACTCAATGGCAAAACAAAAATCCAGAGCTTAAACGGAGAACGGCGTCCCTAAGCCTGTACCCCGACCTTGGGCATAATCGCACGGGTTTTGAGGGACCTGTCGCGCAGGTGCCGAACCCATTTTTTCTCTCTCTTTCTTTTTCTCCTCTTTTCTTTTTCTCCTCTTTTCTTTTCTTTTCTTCTCTTTTTTTCCTTCTCTTCTCTTTTCTTTCTTCTTTTTTTTCTCCTTTTCTTTTCTTCTCCTATTTCTTTCCTCCCCTTCTATTACTTTCGGCCGAAATGGCCCCTTCTCTTTTTTCCCCCCACCTGGCTCTCTCTCCTTCCCACTCCTCTTGGCCGAACAGGCCGCCTCCTCCCATCCCCAAATCTCTCTCTCTCTCTCACCCCAACCGGCCGAATGGGCCCTTCCCAGGGGCAGCGCGGCAGCACGCAAGGCCGGCCGGCGACCCCCTCACCGCCGGCGGCCCCTCACGCCGCCCCCCCCCCCCCTCTACCTTCCTCCCCTCTCCCCTCTCTCTCTGCGCGGCCGGGCGGATGGCCCTCCTCCTCCCAGGCGGCGGCGCGGCGCGCCGACCTCACCTCACCGCCGGCCGCCGGGCCCCGTCGGCCCCTCCTCCATGGCCCCCATCGCCACTAGCTCCTCCCACTCTCTCCCTCTCCCTCTCCCACGCGGCTTCTCTCCGGTGGCGCGGTGCGCACACCAGCTGGGCTCGCCGCCCTGCGCTCCCGGCCACGGCCCCTCCGCCGCCATGGCCCCCTCCGCCGGCTGGCCTCCCCTACTCGCCTCAAATCCGGCCGGTCGGGACCGGACTCGCCCCCTGCGCGCGCGTGTGGCGGTGGGCGCTGGTGCCGCTGCCCGGCCGGCACGACCAACGACCGCGGCCGCCTCCGCCGCACTCGGTCGCTGTGCCACCTCTCTGTGTGTGTATGCTTGCAAGGCTTGGTGTGCGGCGTTCTACCGAGTGAAGGCTCACCTTGCACTTACCTGATGCTACCCGAAATGGTGTGGTTTGTGCTTGAGTCGTTGGGGTGGCTTACGGTTTTGGCATTGAGGAAGAATGGAGGGGTGTGCTGTTTCTGGCTTTGTTCCTTTTGCTATGCACTTACCTTGGCCGTGAGCAATGGGATATGAGATGTGGGCTTGGCTGCAAGGGATAGCTTATATGAGCATGGTTGGGGCTGCCCCTTGCACTTGTGAAATGACCGGATGCCCTCCTACTCCTCTCTCATAAACATGACTGCTCAGGGGTATTTTGGTCCACGGTTGCTGGCTTGGTTTCTACTGCAGTGGTAAGTCGGTAAAAGGTAAGGTTAAGATTGCCGGATGATGAACACCCGAAACGCGAGACGGTGCCGACTGTCCCTAGGCGGTCCGGGAACCTCTGAGAGCGCTAGTTATACGGCTCTCTAGACGGTGCCGACCGTCCTGAGATGGTCTGGGAACCTCTGCGCGCGAAACTAAATCGACACTCCAAAAAGGTTGACGGGTCTGACGGCAAACTGTGCTCTTTATTTACTCTTCGTAAATCTGTGGTATTACAACCTTGGAGCTGGTTGCCTGCTGCCCTGTGTGGCTGTGTGTCTTGCAGAAGGTAATGTGTAACATAGACACCCTTCAATCAAAAGATTCATTTGAACCAGTAAATGAGATCAAGTCTGTTTCGTTTTTAATTTGGTTTAGGTTTTCACCGTCAGTGGCTATGTTGCTTGAGATAGTTATTATCATGACCATTCTCTGTTCTCCGAAATCCACCAAAGTAGTAAATATTTAGTTGAGCATTGGCTGTGTTTCGTGTACGTCTGTCTTTATTCTTCTTTCTCAGAATACTTTTTACAATTCAGTGATGTGATTTGGAAGGCTCCAGAGGGTTTAAGATCTATTATGTGTAATGTTGAAGACTAATAAAGGAAAAACTTGTATAACAACTTCAGGATCAATAGCTTTAGGATTATGGTGAATGGCATTTAGATATTGACTGTCCTTTATTCAAACCGGGAAGTGTGAGAATGTGACTCATGACCAATTTGATGTTTGTGAGCTTTATGGGGCTCAAGCAAGGGAGATGTCTTAGCAGCCCCAATTCATCGAAGACGAAAGTGCTTTTCTGATCATCGGCACAAGTAATTGAATTTTAGGCACATGCCAATAATAATGATGAGGATAATGATGATGATCCAGGTTAGTATCCGGTAAACATGTCATAAGCTCGTGCGATTGCATTAACATTTTTATGTAGCCCTCTTGTGCGTAGATTCGAATAACCGGTTGTGCACATCTGTAAAGGACTTGTGTAATATTTTTTTACATGCTAATGTCACAGAAACTCATTTAGAAATAACCAACTCTTTCCATTATTCATTTACACTTCCATATATTGACAATAGCCATAGGAAAGGTCATTCCTCTTAACTCAATAAATTATAATTGATGACGGTTTTCAGTTTTGACAGAATAAGGGCATGTGTGGTCACTGAGAAAAAGGAGGAAGGGAACGTGCTGACTCTAAAGACAGATTTGGAGTATGGATTTCCGTTGCAATCGCTTGTGTTATTTGTTTCCTGCTAATAACCCCAAAGGAGAAGAAGGAAGGAAATTCACTTCACTTGTGGTTTTTTCTTATGAAAGGTTGAATTATCTATTACAATACATAGGTGATGGCCTTTTTTGGATCTATGTTTGAGAGGAAGAGAGGTGATTTATCAAGTAAATAGATATGAATTTGGCTTAATTTATCCCCCATTACTGGAGCCGCTAGGAATTAAAAGACCAGAAAATTGTCTCGTGTTAACATTGATGCCTTTGTTGTTTGGGTATACTCTCCTGCATTAGCTACCATTTGAGACCACAAGTTCCAGCTGATTAATGGCTGTAAGAATAGAGAAGACTTGATTTGGTGTTGTATTTGAACAAGAGAGAGAAAATACAAACGTTAAATTTTTAGTGGGCTAGTCATGGTAAGCTAGTACGTTCTAAAGTCAAATTAGTGGGTTAGATAACGTTACATTTTGTAGTAGGCTTACCATGACTAGCTTACACCAATTCAAGTCTAGTAAGTTCTGTAGTGGGTTAGATAAACGTTAAATTTTGTAGTAGGCTTACCATGACCAGCTTACACCAAGTCTATAGTAGAGTAAGTTTTGCAGTGGGTTTAGACAACCGTTAAATTTTCGTAGTGGGCTAGTCATGGTAAGCTAGTAAGTTCTGAGGTCAAATCTGTAGTGGGTTAGACAAACGTTAAATTTTGTAGTGGCCTTACCATGACTAGCTTACACCATGACTAGTCCTAGCTTAGAGGCTATTCACCACCCTCCATTGCCCCATGGTACCGCCTTACAATCGTTGAATCACGGCCGTACTAGACGGACATGGAGGCATCAGATTCAACCTTGCATAGAGTTTTTCAAGTCATCTCACAAAATTCTTTTTCGGTACTTACAACGATCGATGCCCAACTTGACCGTACTTACCCGGCCGTGTGTTGCCCGTCCCGTTCGGTCAGTCATACTGCCATGGATTCTACTATAACATTTGCAGTTCTTCGGCTGCAGAAATTAGAGCAGTACACAGCTGCATCAATCCATCCATCCTTACATACACTTCTTGTGCTCTGTCTCTCACATCCATTAATTAGCACACCATGCTTCATCTTTTTGCCGTCTTTGGGCTTCTCATTTCTCTGCAGTACTGCTCTCCTGCAAGCTCTACTGCAAATGGCAGTACCCTGACGGCAGGCCAGGCGCTCATCGGCAGCAGCGACAAGCTCCCCTCCAGCAACGGCAAGTTTGCGCTCGGCTTCTTCCAAACAGGCAGCAGTAAGTCCTCCTCTGACAACACCACCTTCTTGCCCAACTGGTACCTAGGCATATGGTTCAACAAGATCCCAAAGTTCACTCCCGTATGGATTGCTAACAGAGCGAAGCCAATCACTGACCCCAACTTTAGACTGTCAAAGCTCACAGTCTCAAGGGATGGCAATCTTGTCATCTTAAATCATGCAACCAAGTCCATAATCTGGTCCAGTCAAATAGTCAACAGAACAAAAGCCAACAGGAATACTACTGTTGTGCTCTCGGACAATGGAAACCTTGTCATCCTAGATGCCTCAAACCCATCCAATATGTGGTGGCAGAGCTTTGAGCACCCAACAGATGTTTTCCTCCCCGGTGCAAAGTTCGGCCGGAACAAGGTCACCGGCCAGGAATACAGTCTTGTTTCAAAGAAGAACTTGATAGACCCAGCTCCAGGCTTATACTGCGGGGAGTTAGACCCCACTGGTGCTAAGCAATTCTTCATTAAGATATGCAACTCATCCATGGTGTACTATTCCACCGGGGAATGGAATGGACAGTACTTCAACTCGGTGCCAGAGATGTCAAGCAAATCTCTTGTCAGTTTCAAATTCATCGACAACCATGAAGAGGAGTACTTCACCTACACCCCGTTGGATCCAACAGTGCTCACACTCTACAAAGTTGACGTCTCTGGTTTTGCCAAGCAGCTTCTTTGGGTTGAAATCTTGCAAGATTGGCAAACTATCTACACCGTTTGTAGGCCTTTCACAGTCTGCAATGACAACACGCTTCCATTGTGCAACTGAATGAGGGGCTTCTCCGTGAAGTCGCCGAGCGATTGGGAGTTGGATGACAGAAGAGAAGAATGCATAAGAAATACTCCACTAGATTGCATTAGCAACAAAAGCACAACAGGGTTAACTGACCAGTTCTTTCCCATACCTAGTGTCAGATTGCTGTATGATGGCCATAGCATGGAAGATGTTGCAAGTGCATACGAATGTCAGCAGGTTTGTCTAAGAAACTGCTCATGCACTGCATATTCGTACGGAAAAAGTGGCTGTTCTATCTGGAATGGCGAGCTTATTAATGTAAAGCAGTATAATGGAACTATCAATACTGACGGAGAGATTTTTTATCTTCGCCTTGCTGCTGAAGAGGTGCAAAGTCGGGGAAACAGTAGTAGCAGAAGAAGAACAATCATCGGTGTCGCCGTTGGTGCAAGCATTTCTGCATTCGGTTTCATGGCACTCATCTTGCTATTGATCATTTGGAGGAACAAAAGGAAATGGCGGTGTGGTCATCCAGTGAACAAAGATGGTGGTGGAATTATAACTTTTAGGTATGTTGATTTGCAGCGTGCAACTAAAAATTTCTCGGAGAGGCTAGGTGGAGGTGGTTTTTGTTCTGTGTTAAAGAGATTATGAGTGACTCAACTACCATAGCGGTGAAAATGCTCGATGGTGCATGCCAAGGAGAGAAGCAATTCAGGGCTGAGGTCAGTACAATTGGAATGATCCAACATGTGAACTTAGTAAAACTGATTGGTTTTTGTTGCGAAGGTGATAGAAGGATGCTTGTTTATGAACATATGGTAAATCGTTCTCTTGATGCCCATTTGTTTCAAAGCAATGCCACAATGCTGAATTGGAGTACTAGGTACCAAATAGCCATAGGACTTGCTAAAGGATTGTCCTACTTGCATGAGAGTTGTCATGACTGCATCATACAATGTGATATTAAGCCAGAAAACATACTTCTCGACGCATCATTTGTTCCTAAAATTGCAGACTTTGGGATGGCAAAACTTCTGAGAAGGGACTTTAGTCGAGTTCTGACAACAATGAGAGGAACTATAGGGTACCTTGCACCTGAATGGATTAGTGGAGTGGCTATTACACAGAAAGTTGATGCTTACAGCCATGGAATGGTACCGTTAGAAATCATCTCGGGAAGGAGGAACACACCTGAAGAATGTACAAGCGGTGCTGATCATGTTGTTTATTTTCCTGTGCAAGCTGCGCGTAAGCTTCTTAAGGGAGATGTAGGGAGTTTGGTAGATCACCGATTACATGATCAATTGAATGTGGAGGAGGTTGAAAGAGCTTGCAAAGTTGCATGTTGGTGCATTCAAGATGATGAATTTGATAGGCCATCAATGGGTGACGTGGTTCGGGTTCTCGAGGGTCAAGTAGAGCTTGACATGCCCCAAATGCCAAGATTACTTCAAACTATCTTGGGATGCTCTACTTCGACCTGAACATAATCCATGTAGGCAAGAGATCAAATTTGAGCAGAGTTGAAATAATTGATCACAAAAGTTATCTTGCACGTATACTTTGTTAGGTTTTTTTTATCTAAGGCCAAACGACCGAGACGAGGGAGACGTGGGGAAACCCACATCCGGTTTTTTCAACGCCCTGATCGGGGGTGCCTAACCAACTTGTGGTTACGGTCCCCCGTTGTAACAGCGCCATATAAGAGAAGGAGTTCCGGCCTCTCCCGGGATGTCGTTCCCGTGAGAGCCAAAGCCCCGAACAAACCCTAAAGTTACCCCGATCTATTGAGCGCTGCCAAGCAACGGGAAGATCGCCGCCGCCACTGCAGGACGTCGCCGGCGACACCCCGACCTTCACCGACCACTGCCTCACGCCTGCATCACACAGGCACGTGGACTTCAGCTCATGGTGTTCATCGGTGACCGTAAGTCATTTCCTAAAATCTCAAACCCTAGGTGTTCTAGTTGGCAGGCTAGTAGTTCTATGTGATGCTCATGACGTTTCAGAAACCCACATACTTTTCATAGTCATTGTTAACACGTTGTTTCAAAATTTAGTCTATACGATACGATGTACTCTGTATGTGTGTGCAAACATGTATCACTAGAAGATTTTATTTCTCTCTGTGAATTGTCCTTTCTTATTATACATATAATTAATTTTTCCAACGACATGGTTTCTATGTAATTGTCAGGCCTGCTAAGCGCATTTCCTAAGTGAAATTATATCCTTAAATGATGAGAAGTGGGCTGACCTGAACCTTTGTTGAAGCAAAGTTGTGCGGCAGTCCTTTCTTAGATGCTAAGGCAAGGCAGCATACGATTTTTTTAAATAATATATATTTTATTCGAAATAATAGAAATATATTCGCGTAAACATTTTTTACAGAAATGGGGCTCGAGTCGCACAACCGTTGGACGACTGGAACCTATCGCCCAACCGTTGGACGTAACCAATCCGTGGGCCGTTGGGCGATAGGTTTTGGTCGGCGAGCTATTGGGCGACTAGAGCTATTCCACCAAAATTACATACTTGTACATCATCATTGACAATTATTTACCAAACATATCACTAAAAAAGCTATATTTTTTTGTGAATGCAATATTGAAAAACACAACAAAAGAGAAGTGTATTACATTTCAACTCACCTGCTATATTTTTGTATGGTTTTTTGATAGTCCATGAATCTAGCAAGATTGATGCAGTGGATTTTATTTCATGGTGGTTGAAAAGATGATCCAAGTACAAACAATATTAGACCAAAAAAACCTCAATTGAAACCCTGAAACTTAATATATCAAGTTGAAAAAACGCAACTTGGGCACTTTGTAAAACATGTTTGATGTATTAGTGGTGAAGGTTCTGAATAAGCTATATGAGAGGTCATGTGGAGGTCATCCCGTGTGAATGATGAGTAATTGATATTGGTTTAGGAAAGTCGAGTTTGGTTTGGGTGGTTCGGACCTTGACGTTGCGAGGTAAAATCGGGCTCGGTCGGACTTGGTCAAACTTGGTCGTATGGGATTAGGATGCCTATTCTTTGATTCGACAGGTTTGGACTTCATCATGGGTAAGTATGATGCTTTTATGCTATTTATGCTTTCATGTGTCGAACGGTACTATTTGATGTGTTTCTTGTCTGTGATGGCTGCAGGACGTCGAGGCAGAGTCGTGGTGAGACACGAGGTGACCGGACTAGACACAGGCGGTGTCGAGGTCAGAACGGTCGGATGTGTCGAAGATGGCAGAGATTCGATGTGGTTGCGAGTCGTGGATGACAATGAGCGCGGAAGCTTCCCGAAAGGTGCAGGAGGGGCGAATTGGTAATTTCGTGAGGCTGCACAAGCGGGAGACGGCTCCGTTCGGATTTAGCGGGCGTAACGGGTTGGAGACCCGTTAGCCAAGGGCTATAAATAGGTGTTGGTGGCTGCATGTATTCCCATAGCTTTGGGAGAGAGTTAGGGTTTGCTTTAATCAAAAGAGCCTTTTGGGAGGTTGTTTTAGCTTTGGGGCTTTAGTTGTTGAAGAGTGGCTGATGAGTTGGTGAGGAGGGTAGAGTATTGTCTCCTCTCTCTGTGTGTGTCTCCCGTAGCTCTGTGTGTCCCTTCTCTAGCAAGCATGTATGGGTGTGTGTTCTTGAGATTAGAGGAGAGGGAGAGGATGGATTGAGTCTCTTGTAATCATTCCTCGTGTATCCAATCAGGGTATCCGGACTCCTTGTAATCCTTGAATGATTGGAATGAAGCTTCTGAAGTTTTATCTCTCGTGCTTGCATGTCTGTTCTTCGTTCCTCTCTTTGGGTGATTTCTTGACTTTTTGAGATTTGAGTTGTTTCTTGCTGAGGAGTGCTAAAATGGGTTGCTCTATGTTGGGATGATGCCTCAAGATCATTTGAACAGTTAAAATCCCAAGAGCCCATTCTTGATTTCAGTTTTTGGTTTTTAGACTCCTCTGTTCTTCCCTTTCTTTTCTAGGGTTTTGGTGTGGAGGTTGATTCCCTTGTTGAGTTGGCATGAAAGTTGGTTTCCAGAGTCCTGTTGTGTCACATCCCAAAATTTGCTTTCTGGAAAAATTTAAATTCAAATTAACTATTTTAAAGTAATTGGTTTTTACTTGGCTTTTATTTGATTTTCTGGTTTTTCTGGAGTTTAAAGCCTATTTTTAAAATTTAAAAGGTAATTTAAAGTATGAAAATTAAATACCAACATTAGTTGGAAATATTTTTATTAAGTCCAAAATGTCCCCAGAAACTTCTGTGTATTTTTCTGGATTTTTTGGAATTTATTTCATATTTTTCTGAGTTTTACTGGATTTTCTGGGCCTTTCTGAAAATCAAAAACAAATTTTAAAATAAAAATCCCTCCTTTTCCCTCCAGCCGACGTGTGGACGGCCCAAGGCCGCCCACGTCGCCGCTCGGCCAAATCCAGGCCGCCTCTCTCTCTCTCCTTCTCTCTCTACCTCGCGGGCCCGGCCCGTCAGCCATCCCGCCTTCCCCTTCCTCCTAATCGACGCGTGGACGGCCCGATGCGCGCCACGCCGTCCTCGCGGTCCATCCCGCCGCCCGCTCGCTCCCTCTCCTCTCGCTGACCCACGGCCCGCCTGTCGGCCGCCGCGCCCGCTCCGCTACCACCGCCCCGCTTGTCGCCGCTCGTCTTCGCGCGGGCTGCCCCTTTCCTTTCTCTCCTCCCCTTTCCTTCTTTGCTCCGATCGACCGTACCCGGGCCGAATCCGGCCTTTCCCTCCGTCTTCTGCTCGGTTTTGGAAGCCCCGGACGCCACCGCGACCGAATCCCCGATCTCCCGTGCTCCCCTTCCTTCCGCGCCCCCACTTTCCCGTTTCTCCCCCTTCCCTTCCTTTTCCGGCCGCCAGCAACGGCGAGAAATTGCCGCGCCATGTTCCCCCCTCCGCCCCTATAAATAGCTCCCTCGGCCTCCCCTCTCCCCGCACTACCTCCCGCAGCCCTCCACCTTCTCTCCCGAGCCCCGTAGCACCCCAGCGCCGTGCGCCCTCTCTCCCCGAGCTCCGCCGCACTCCGGCGAGCTTTTGCCGACGTCTCGGTCATCCCCAGAGCTAGCCACCGCCACCCCGAGCACCCCCGTGCCCGTGCGAACCTCCCCGACGCCTCGGCCGAGCCTCCCCGCCGCTGGAGCACCTTCGCACCGGAGCTCCCAAGCCGTCTCCGCCGCTTCCTCGTCGCCGGCCGTCCCCGCTCGTCCCAAGCCTCGCCGACCCCACCTTCGGAACCGCCATCGCTCCGGCCACCTTACCCGGCCTTCCCTCCGGCAGGTACCTCAAAAGGATTTGCTGCCCTATATGGGTAGGCAAAGCCTCCCCCGCCCATCTGGTTACCAGCGCTATCTCATTCCCCCCCGGCTCCCTCGGCGCGCGTTCGAGCCCCGGCTCCGCACGCTGAGGTTGAGCCTTTCTATTATTTTTCGCGCTGACAAGTGGGTCCCACCCGTCGCCAGCCCGGTCTGCGCCAGCCATCGCCGCTGGGCCCCACCTGTCTGCGTCGACCTCGACAAGTGGGTCCGGATCGATGGGTCCCACTGCGATGACCGGCGTAGTGGTCACCGCAGAGGGGTCCCACATGTCAGTGACCGCCAGAGGGTCCACTGTTCAGTGGGTCCCACCTGTCACTCTCTCGGATTATTATAAAAGATTAAAAATTAAATATTCCAGTGGGCCCCACCTGTCAGAAATTTCCTAATTTCTGGATTTATTCAAAATGAGATTTTCAAATGAGCATAACTTTCTCATTTTAGCTCCAAATTCAGCCATTCAAATTTCTATATTCTTCTAAAATCAAGATCTATCCAACTATGGCCTATATTTGGATTTTTGAGTTTATTTGAATTTTTATTTGTATTTATTTGCTTTATTGCTTCGTCTTTTCTCGCGTATATTCCAACGTTGTTGACGATCCTCCCTCCCAGCAGCAAGAAGACCTAGAGATCCTGCAGGAAGGCAAGTCTCCTTTGATCATCTTGAACCTATGATTTTGAAATGTTTTAATTATTTTAAATTATGTGCATTGCTATTTACATAAAACATTAGTTCAAATATTAAGGTATTAGTTACCCCAATTTTGTTATGCCCTCCGTTGAAATTGAATGCCATGTACCCTTGTCTCCTTAGGATTTCCTTTGGCTCTTTAATGAGATTATTATATTCAGTTGTGAATATTAGAAAGGTAGTACAATGCTTAGCCATGCTATTGAATACCTCATAAATCTTGCAAATGGGAAAATTATGATTTATTGTAATAACCTTGTGTTTACAAATTTAGTGGTAATTGGAGTTACCACTGTTCTTTTAAAATAAACCAAAATGTGAAAGTTGGTTTAGATTAGGGTGGATGGTTGGTTTGGATTGGTGCAGGAAGCACGAGATCTTGTAAAGTGTATGTTCCACCCTAGTCAACTAAGGACCGGCGCTTGTGTTTGTCCAGACTGAGCATTAACCGTACAACCACAAGTCTATATGGGTACGACCTAGCTGACTAATTTATGATAGTCTAGTTTAGGTGCCACCAGTGGAAAGTGGGTGCCAGGGATGGACTGGTTATTCACAATGAGGGACAGGATTTCTCACTCATATGGCGCAAGAGGGGCTTCGGTTGGGCGGTTAGCCTACTGCGGTGAAACCTCGTGGGTGGTATCTAGCTAGATTAGAGTAAGGTAAAGGCTTTGTGATATTTTATCTGAGTCTCATGCCAAAGGAAGCGTGTTGACTTTTAGGATAAATTATCTCTTATGGGTAAAGTTGTACAACCTCTGCAGAGTGTAAAACTATTCGAATAGCCGTGCCCACGGTCAAGGGCGGGCAAGGAATGCATTCACATGGTAGATTTCTGGTTTTGGTTTTAAAATCAAAAGTTTTGTATTCCGAGAGTGGAGGGAACTCTTAGAAGGGTATCCTGGCAGTTGGAGCCAGAGAGGGTGGATGGAACCCGCAGTTTTAAACTTGACCAATAGTAATTGATTAAGCTAGTGTTGGTAGATGGAACCTTCACTAGAAAGTTAATGTTAGTTCTGTTAAAACATTTACTTTATTAAATTGATGCCTTCGAAAATAATTAGTAGTAATTGAAATTTAAAATGTTGCTTTGTGCAAAAGAACCATATAGCCTTCCTTTGTCAAGCCTTGCATCTATGCATTTTTCCCAAGACTTGCGGAGTACTTTATGTACTCAAATGCTGCACTCAAAAATAATACTCAGAGGAATATGAAGCTCAAGAGGGAGACTACGACTACTACGATGAAGGATTCCAGGAGTTCTAGGTCGCGCTTCCCCAGTCAATTGCCTGTGGCGTATTGATGGGTCTTCACCGGATTTATCTTCTGCTTCCGCTGTGTTTCGTGTGTGCGAGATCTTGAAACCTCATTTGTAATAATGAGACCTTTTGGTCAGTACTCTCTATCATTGTAATAAAGCGTTGTTGGTCATGAATCATATCTGTTTAACTGTGTGCACTAGCTTTGATCTGGGACTAGTGCAGTAATACACAGAGGGTTCGGGTTTGGATATCCAGGGTCCCGACATGTTGGTATTGCTAACATGAATGCAAAAGCTCATGAGCATAAAATTCAAGATTTGAGAGAAATCTGAAATTCAGTTCATTCTCTATCTGCTTTTCAGATTTTTACTAAAATCTTGAATCCTTGCTCCCTTTATGTGTTTCTTTGGTTTCTAGAGTTCTTGCTCTATTTATTTCTAGTATTGGCTCTGTTGGTTTAAAAGGATCAGAAGATTGCATCAAAACTCCTTGAATAGAGCATACTCTGAATTTTCAGCCTATTGGTTAGCCTCTGACCGAGCCATAACCGGTCAGACCGGATATTGACCGCCGGTCAGACCGGCCTGTTGCTGTGACTGCTGTTATTTCATTTCTTGTGCTTTTTCTTGGTTTAGATCTCTCTGGTTCTCTTCTGTGTTGTTCAGCTGGTTTCCAGTGAGCATGTATTTTTCTCTTCATAGCCTTACGTAGCTATCGGAGAGGTGAATCGCATGTGGGTCTTTTGAGGGGTAGTTTTTAAAGCCGACATTCACCCCCTCTCTGTCGTCATTTCGGTCCAACACTATAACTATGACGGTGATGGAGCTTGAGCGAGGTGAGCAACATGTGAATTATGAAGGTCAGTTGTTTCCATGAACGCAGATATGTATGTCGAGGTTCCTCATGTACCCCCACATGCGTGGAGAAGGAGGACGACGAGGTTCCAAGTGTTCTCTGGCAACGCGAAAAAACGACGACGAGATTTCGCAAGCCCTTGAATTTACTGGAAGGAGGTCGACACACTTCGACTGGTGCACTCCATGGATGATAGCAAGGTTGCAAGCTTGTTTCATGTTGTACGTTAATGACGCCATGACGGCGAGGTTCTCCACCCGATCCGTGCGCATGTGTGGTGCAGGTCGGCGAGAGTTCGTGCTCATAGTGATCGGAAGCATTAACAATAAATATGATGCGCAGAAGGCAGTTGATACGTAGTTGATGAGTTGTTGGATTAGTATTGATTCAATGGCTCAGTCTATCCCGTTGCATGGTGTTTGAACGCTATACCGTGCTGGAGCTAGGTGCAAACATTATCAAACGCTAATATGATTATCTGTAGATTAATTAGCAATTTTCCCCCATCTAACAACGACTTCAATTCTGCTTCTAGACGGATGGAGGCACCGGAGCCAACCTTGTATGGAACTTTTTCAAGTCATATCGCAACATTATTTTCCCGTACTTACAACAGTCGTTGCCGAACTTGACCGGCCATCGAACCGTACCTGGCCGTGTGTTTCCCGTCCCGTCAGTCAAACTAATTAAGAGACGCATAGTTTTCCACTCTGTTGTCAGGTGTCATGCTGTCTCATGGATTCTCCTAGTCACACCTGATAGCACCCTACAGGCCTTTTCAATCCAGATTTTTTTTGCTATTTCTAGTTTTCGGTTATTAATTTTTAACTAAAATTATACTATAATACCCATTATTTTTTATGTCATTTAATTAAAAAAATAAAAAAATAAAAAAATACTGTTATATCTCAACTAACAATACAAAGAGAAAAAAGACAAAACAAGTCAAAAAAATTTAAAAAACAAAAAAAATCAGAAGTCAACGAATTCATTCTAACTACAACCAAAAGTCAGGTGCTTCATTCAGCCATGTGCACCGAGTACGATCATATGTAAGGCTTGTTGAGCATAAAAGTACGTTGTATAGTTCGCCTGCTTTGGACCATAAGCTATAACAACTAATACAATAACACTACGAAACGCTAAGATGATTATCTCTAAATTAATTAGCCATTTTTTCTATCTAACAACAACTTCAATTCTAGTTCTAGACGGACAGGGAGGCATCGGATTCAACCTTCCATGTACATTTTCAACTCCTCTCGCAAAATTCTTTTTCCGTACTTACAACGATCGATGCCGAACTTGACTGTACTTACCCGACCGTGTGTTGTCCACTCTGCTGCCGTGTATCGTACTGCCATGCCATGGATTCTACTACAGTCACACCTGAGTATCCCCCTATACGTTTGTAGTTTTTCGTCTCCCGGATCTAGAGCAGTAAACAGCTGCAACAATACATCCATCCAGACATGTACTCCTCGTGCTCCTGTCTGTCACTTCCATTAACACACCATGCATCATCTTTTTTGCCGTCTTTAGGCTTCTCATTTCTCCGCAGTACTACTCTCCTGCACGCTCTGCTGCAAATGGTACATAGTACGGCGTACATAAATAATAATAAAGTATTATAAAACTTAGTAATAAAACATCATAAAACTTAGTATAAAGTACATAAAAGTATTAATAAAATTATCCACTCTAATTCTGCTGAAATCACTACTTCTCACAGGGGATACAAAACCGTCATCATAGACGGTTTGTGAACCGTCTGAATTTATGTGTCAGTGATAACAGGTGGATAACACAGACGGTTCTTAAACCGTCTGAGATAAGTAATAACACAAACGGTTTTTCAAAACTACCGTCTGTAACATCTGACATATTACAAACGGTTCTTAAACAAAACTGTCTGTGATATTTGCATATCACAGACGGCTAATACTAAAAACTATTTGTGATACGTCAGATATTACAGACTATTCTTAAACATAACTGCCTGTGGTATATGACATTTCATAGACGGTTAATAGCAAAAACCGTTTGTGATATCTGACATATCACAGATGGCTAATGTTAAAAATCGTTTGTGATATG
The DNA here is from genome assembly GCA_036346575.1 of Dendrocalamus sinicus. Classification (NCBI taxonomy): domain Eukaryota; kingdom Viridiplantae; phylum Streptophyta; class Magnoliopsida; order Poales; family Poaceae; genus Dendrocalamus; species Dendrocalamus sinicus. Next base: position 27,882,624 of record CM070652.1, on the reverse strand, counting down.
TCATATATCACCGACAGTTTTTAGACAGAACAGTCTGTGATATCTTATATATAATAGATGGTTTGGTACTACAAATCGTCTGTGACAGCTATATGAATAGCTAAATTATGTTCTGTTTTTTTGCCTAGCCTCATGAAATGCTAGCCATAACCTCTGAAAACAAGCAAGCAGATCACATATATAGCACACAATAATCATTACACAGATCTCACAAATGAAATAAACAACTGAATGAAATATAATTGAATTAATTATTTGATTAAGCACAACTGAGTGAATATATTACAATTGAATTAAATGTTTGAACATCTAATTATCAGCGCTGGGGTAGAACTCTTCCTTTAGGTTAATGACCTGCGCCATCAAGAATTCGTAAGCGCTGGACGACATATGTGGTTCCAAAAAGTTAGCCTGAGCTATTGCGAACAAAGAAAAGACTATAATAGAGTTATATAAGGAGAAAATAAGTTTACCTACCAATTGATTATTGCACACGGTGGAGTCGTGGTTGCTCCTAAGTAGGGAATCAGGTATATTATCTTGCTCCACTTTGGTACAATCACAATCAGAATCTAGTGAAACTTAGTCATGTATGTTGCTATAGTGATTAATCCTAGGTTCTTATTGCAGATAAAGTACAAATAAAACTTGCATGGTAACTAGTGAATACTTACACCTGGTTGAAGGGTAGTAGGATGTAGTCCTTATCACTCTGACCAAGCAATCTGTTTGTTACGTAATTTTCGACAAAGGATGTGTTTTCCTTGATGGATTGCTTAGAGACCAAGTGTGGGTTGAGGAAACCCACCGATTCTCACCGTTGTCGGACTTGTTGGATCATAGATCTATACATAAGTAATTAGTTATGACACTTATCGGTATTATTACGTGGATGTAGAACTTGATTGTACAGTACACTTACAATATTCAGCATCGTTGAAGTGAAGCATCGAGTTCATCGAGATTGAATAGTAAGAATAAGTTGTCGAACATCACGACAGAGTAGCTCATGTATCTCATGGTGAATCCAGTGTGTCGGTTTGGCTTCATGTTAGACCTCTCCATGTACTAGGTATGCAAAGCCCTGTAAACTAGTCCAAGGTTGGGGAATTGTGACTCAGGGACCATCGACACTCTGAACTTGCACTTCCAGGGCCCGAGATGCTCCTTAATCTTCTTTAGTTGAGCCTTAAACTACTACAAAACAAGCTATACTGGACGTCTCATTACAGACGGTTCATGTGGAGCCGTGTGTACCTTGATTATTATAGACGGTTCATGGCTAAAACCGTCTCTGAAAACTATCACAAAGGGTTGGGTATAAAAGCCATCTGTGATATACGCATTATCACAGACGGTTTTTAAATAGAACCGTCTATGAAACTATCACAGACAATTTGTATAACAAACCGTCTCTAATATGTGCATTACCACAAACGGTTCATGTAACAAACCGTCTCTGATAATGACATGTCACTGATCCGTGGTGTGTCCCCCAGGATTTCGATCTCACCCATCCATTCTCTCCACATCGGATGGCAGGCACCGGTTCGTCCCACCGGTCGGTCCTTATTAATTACTCCCCATCTACCTTCCCACAGCTCGTCCCTTATTAATTACCACCCATCTATCTTTCCACCGGCAGTCACGCGTGAGTTCATCCACTATATAGCTTCCTCCCTTCGACGGGGCCGACTGCCACTGTAAGCTAGCGCCTCCGTTGTGACATCACGGTCGACTGCATAACACACTCTTGTCATAAGTGTCATAAGAGTGTCTCATGCAATCTCATCGTCATGCCATAGAAGATGGCGCTACCACCGCCTCTTCATTGCCGGTGATATTCGGTCGCCATTTGATGCATCCAACTTGTTCCTCGACAATGCCAATTACTGCTGTCAGCTAGCGTCTCCGTTGTGACACCTCGGTGGACTGCAGAACACACTCTTGTCGTAAGTGTCGTAAGAGTGTCTTCTGCATTCTCACTGTCGTGCCACAAAGGTGGCGCTACCGCCGCCTCTCCATTACCGGTGATATTTGGGCGCCATCCGATGCATCCAGCTTGTTCCTCAACGACGCTGACTACCACCGTGGGCTAGCGCCTCCGTCATGACATCTCGATCGACTGCACAACACACTCTTGTCGTAAGTGTCGTAAGAGTGTCTTATGTAGTCTCACTGTCATGCCACAAAGGTGGCACTACCATCACCTCTCCATTGCCAGTGAATCCGGCCACCATCCAATGCATCCAGCTTCTATTGTCTGCTAGGATCTCTGCTTCTTATATATTCTTGCCGTGTTAAAGAGTTGGGTTCATTATCTTGTTATGCTGTAATGGTGGATTCTAATCGTAATAGAAATGGAATATGCTGTTGTGTTTTCCACTATATTTATTTGTTTTCAAAGGGCATAGGTATAGGATGAACTATCACAGACGGTTTGTGCTATAAATCATCGATGAAGGACTATCACAGACGGTTCTATATACCAACCATCTGTGATACTCTCCAATCACAGATGGTTGATAACTAGAACCGTCTGTGGTGTGTGAGTATCATATACGGTTTTTATTTCAAACCATCTGTAATATTTTTTTCACAGACGGTTCTATTTACAAACTGTCTGTATTGTCTTTATCACAGAAGGCTCACTCACAGTCTGTGATAACCTCCGATTATTACTGACACATAAATACAGGAGGTTCAGAAAACCATATGTGATGACAGTTTTGAACCATCTGTGATGACATTTTTTTGTAGTAGTGTTAGCGTTTCGCTTGCGATACATCTTCAACATCGTCACCACGGGAGCCAATGCGATGGACTTCTGAAGTGAAGCTTGAGTTGGAGTTATAGAAGGTTTTTTTGATAGGCATGGTCGTATGAAAATCACGACATTGAAGGTTCTAGGGTGATGTCTCTCTTAGGCCATTAGACAAATGTGTGGATAGCATCCCCTAGTGTCATGATTTCTCCATTTGGTGGACTCTCCAGTGGGACAGACATGAAAACATCATTAATCATGTCCATCTAGACCTTCACAAAACAGGTCCCTAGCTGGGCATCATGCATTAACGTCCCTGGTGGCATGGATACTCCATCCCTGCCTAGCATCAACGGTAATGGAGCTAACAAGCCTAACTTTGAGGATGCACGGCGTGGGACCCTACATAACGATACATGATGAGCTAAGACGTCTACCAGGTCTATCTATGTAGTATTCGAGAGATGTACATTACTTGGATGTCATCGATAGGTAAGTGGGCGTTGCTATATTCAAATAGTGGTGCGGATGCGCAACTACTCGGATATTGAGGGGGATTGGGTACCGCAATAAATAGGGTGGCTTGCAAGTGGTTGTGGACCTCTCTCAGTTCTTCCTTCAATGAATCTATCTCTCCTCAAAGTGAGACAGTTATCTCCTCCAATTTTGCACCAAAGCCATTTTTCATACATTCCTTGCGCTCGACCTTGGATGTCTTTCTACTCCTATATGCCTTAGAGTCGTTTGGACTCTATGCCTCCAAGGTACGTAAACCCCTAGGCATCGTGCGCGACCTAGGTGCTCCTTGTTTTCCAGGGTAGTGTACAGTATATCCCTCTCCCTAACTACTTCAAAAGAGCTTTCGAAAGATTCAGTAGTTAATGTTTGCTACAAGATGTAATCATGTTATTTTAGAACCCATGAAGTTATGGACCTATTAACAACTAGGTAGTTGAATATATATCTTACCAAGTGTTGGGACACTTTCTCGTCTGCAGGATTTTTGAAAGAGGTGACACCCGAAGACGTGGTTGTTGACCTCACCCTTAACCAGTTTCGGGCGTGCTTGTTTGTGATCCCAGCAAATGGTGAGGACGCCTCCGATAGGATTGTGACCACATCTTCCATCCTCTATTGCAGGATTTTACCCACGTACCTAGCAGTGCCGAGTCTGTAGGGGTTAGTGTTTTGTGCCTGGAGAGCCTTATTCGCTATACTTTCCTGTTAAAATTTGGTCGTCATCTTCATCTACACAAAGACCTCCTATGTTTCCAATGACACAAAAGGATGCCTTGTGAAGGTCGTGCGATCCTTGGTCATGTACTACGAGACAAGAATGCTCTTGAAGTTCTTTTATGCTTTTCCCATTGCAAGGAGCGCCTGCCATCTCATAAGTCTCTAGACTTCTACAGGGATCTCGAACGAGTTTGAAATATATGTCTATAGCGCTTTTCTCTTGTCTTTTGTCAACAATTTCCAGTTTGCTCGGGTGATGACGACCCGTTGCCTTCCAATTATCCCATAGGTAGTCCGAAATGCTACCACTGCTTTCTTCGATTGCAAAAGGACCCCATCTAGAGAGACTGTCGTGATGGTCATTCGGCCCTCTAGCCTTTTCGATACTCATCTGCCATGCCTAGTTACCCCACTCTTTGGAGCATCAGTCCCATTCAGCGACATCGATGGCGACGACGATGATGTCATCTCTCTGACAAGAAAAACTAATTACAATAAGTTGTGAGCGTAAACATTGGCACATGGTTGATCTTACAAGAAATTAGAATATTCGGCGATGTATATTATTACCACAAGATCTTTTTGCAATACTAACATTCCAAATCACACAGCCTAGTGTCTTAGTTGTGAGGGGACATATATTTCTCAACAACTACAAGACTAACATTAAAGTACCTATACTTGTGCTTCAAAAGGCATGAAGCAAATTAATTTACTTCATGCCCTTTGAAGTACAGGTGTATAGTGCTGTATTGTTCCTCTTATACAATTACTACTCGTACTCTCAGCATTTTATGCCTTTTTTACTTGAACCAGTAGTCTACCCATAGAAGTAAGGAGAGAAGAGTTAGAGGAGAGGACATGTATTTCTCAACAACTACAAGATGAACATTAAAGTACCGTACACTTATGTTTCAAAAGGCATGAAGCAAATTAATTTGCTTCATGCCCTTCGAAACCCAAGTGGACAGTGTTTCATGCCTTTTTTTTACTTGAACCAGCAGCCCACCAATAGAAGTAAGGAGAGGAGAGTAGGAAGAGGGGACCTGTATTTCTCAACAACTATAAGATGAACATTAAAGCACCATACACTTGTGCTTCAAAAGGCATGAAGTAGATTAACTTGCTTCGTGCCGTTGGAAGCACATGTATATAGTGCTGTATTGTTCCTCTTGTACAACTACTGCTTCGACTCGCTGCATTTCAAGCCATTTTTTTAATTGAACCAGCAGCTCACCCATAGAAGTAAGGAAAGGAGAGTTGAAGGAGGGGACATGTATTTCTTAACAACTACAAGACGAACATTAAAATACCGTACACATGTGCTTCAAAAGGCATGAAGCAAATTAATTTACTTTCTGCCATTTGAAACACACGTGTATAATGTTGTAATGTTCATCTTGTACAACTACTACTCCGACTTATAGTGTTTTATAACATTTTTTACTTAAATCAGCAGCCCACCCATAGAAGTAAGGAGAGGAGAGTTGAAGGAGGGGACATATATTTCTCAACAACTACAAGACAAACATTAAAACATTGTACACTTGAGCATAAAAAAGATTGAAGCAAATTAATTTTCTTTACCCCTTTTGAAGCTCACGTGTATAGTGCTGTAATATTCCTCTTGTACAACTAATACTCCGACTCATAGTGTTTCACGTCCTTTTTTTGCTTGAACCAACAGCCCACCCACAGAAGTAAGTAGAGGAGAGTCGGAGGAAGGGACATAAATTTCTCAGGAACTACAAGATGAACATTAAAGTACCATTCACTTGGGCTTGAAAAGGGCTGAAGCAAATTAATTTGCTCTTGTACAACTACTACTCCGACTCACAGTATTTCATGCCCTTTTTTTACTTGAACCAGCAATCCATCAATAGATGTAAGAAGAGAAGAGTCGGAGGAGCGGAGACAAGAACGTAGTGGAAGCTAAAGGAGAGAGTGGACCACTTGACACCTAGAAGGCCGCCCGTGAGGACGACATGAAAGCGAAATTTTCGGCAATAACAAATGACCGCCATCTACATCTTCATCCGTGTCAGGACCACACTAAGATCAACACCGATAACCTGACCACTTTTAGCCCGACACAAGTAGGCCCACCTTCCCTCTCACATCTATTTCCCCTATTTCTTTTTGGGTTTCACATAAAAAGACACTAATAGATATGTACGGATGTGACACACATGAGCTAAAAAGTGGGATTTGGGATCCATACCTTCAAAAGGATTGGCGATGGGGAAGAGAGAACTCATGAGCACACATTAACAGATATGGACAGATCTATTACCATGAGGCAAAAAGTGAGATTTGGGATCTATACCTCCAAGAGGAGAGGCGATGAGGAGAGAACTCATGAACATACATCAAAAGACATGGACAGATCTACACATATGAGGTAAAAAAGTGGGATTTGGGATCCATACGTTTAGAAGGAGAGGCAGCGTTGGGACAAGAGGTGACGAGAAGGAGAAGTGGCGTCGGGAGGAGAGGCGACAGGAAGGAGAGGTGGCATTGGGACGAGAGGCGACGGAGCCACCACTCCAGGTGAGGAAGGAGAGGATGGAGGCATCGGGTTCTCCAGCGGTAGTGATGGTGGTTGAGGGATGAGGGGATAGAGGGGAGTACGAGTGAGGAGTAAGAGAATAAAACCTAGCAGGGGCCTAACTATTTGTGATGTGTAGCATATCACAGATGGTTCTATTATAGAACTGCCTATGATGTTATGCATTATCATAGATAATTCCACAGCAGTGACACTGTACTTATTAATCTTTACACCCTGTGAGAGTAGGACCAAACGGAACCAAAAGAGAGGGGTTTTAAAAATTACATAGTCGAGCCCCTAAATCTCTTCTACAAGCCCGTAGTAGGAGCTTGGGGCAGCGGTACTAAACTGCTCACGAAATGCATATATGGGGACACCTGTGTTCTAGACTGTACTCTTTCTATCCTGATCTACTGTATAAAATATGTACCTATTAATGTCATATTCTTACCATGTCACAATTGTAAATTTTTAGTCCTTTTGCTTTGTAGTGTTTCACTTGACGATCTCCTAGTGAATCGCACTCTCAACCATTCATTGAACTAACGGTTGTACTGTCTCGTGATCCAAACCTTCAACCGGCCTAGATTTTCTTGGCGTAGCATGTCCTTATGCTCTTTAGTACAAGGGGACACTTCAGTCATGTGTTGCAAGACCGTGAAATGGGCTTGAGTGTACATATCCAGATAGGGAGTTATTACTTTCCTTCCGATGGTTACGATACCCTCTAGCCTCCCCTCATGACGAGATAGAGGCACACCTATCGGTTCAACCTGAGCCATGTAATATTCGATTGCATAACCTTCGATGATGCTGCCCTCTAGCTGAGATCGGTTGCATACATAGGACTTGAGAATTCCCATGTACCTCTCGAATGGATACATATAATATAGAAATACGGGACCACATATCTTTATCTATTTTACAAGGTGGACAATGAGATGGACCCTGATATCGAAAAATGACGGGAAAAATACATCTCAAGATAACATAGAGTCGTCACCACCTCGGTTTGTAGAGCATCTAGTCTATCAGGATCGATAACCTTTTGAGCAATTACATTAAAAAATAATACAACCTCATGATTATTACTCGAACCTTGTTCGACAAAATACTTTTAATTGTAATAGGAAGAAATTGTGTCATTAACACATGATTGTGATGAGACTTCATGCCAATTAATTTCAAATCTTCTATACAAACAAGTTTCTTTATGCTAGCGGAGTGACCTGATGATACTTTCACACCATGCAAGCACTGACATAGTTTAGTTCTCTCAGACTTAGACAGAGTGTAGCATGCTGGGCAAAGGTACGTCTAGCCTCTATTGGTCTCTGTCGGTGCTAACTCGGTCCTGATGTTCATAGCAACTAAGTCACACCGTGCGTTGACAATATCCTTTATTTTGTCATGAATGTTCAGTAAGAAATCAATCAAGCTATCCCATATATTCTTCTCTATATGTATGACATCGAAACAATTGTGAACTTCTAATTGCTCTCAATAAGGCAAGTTCCAAAATACTGACATTTTCTTTCACATGTTCTTCTGACGGGTTCTCAACTTACGTCCATTTCTAAGCACAACATTGATATCCTTAACCATATCGTAGACATCTTTTCTGCTAAAAGTCCTTGATGCTAAGCCATCCTTTTTTTCGTCAAATTGTTTCTTCATCTTACTGTATGGGTGATACCTTGAAGGAACCTACGATGACGCATGTGCACAGTTTTACGTGAATTGTTCAACCACACACTCTCGGTATAATCTAAGCAGTGCGGATAGGTTTTGGCTCCTTTTGTACTTAACCTCGACAGGTTACCAAGGGTACAAAAATCATTGATGGTGCAGAACAACATAGCGCGTAGAGTGAAATTCTCTTGTTTGTCCGTATCCCATACCTATACCATTTCATTCCACAGTGTCACAAGATATTCCACCAATGGTACTAGGTACACATCAATATTGCTCCTAGGTTGTTTCAGCCCTTGTATAAGTAGTGACATCAAAATGTACTTTTGCTTCATACATAGCAAGGAGGAAGGTTGGACATGCATACATTCATGGGATAGGTGATATGTCAGTTGCTCATGTTACTGAAAGGATTTATTCTATCTGTACTAACCCAAACCTTATATTCCTCGATTCTATACTAAAGTCTACAAACATCTTATTGATGTTCCTCCATAGGATCAACAACGTGTCTTATCATTCCATCTTTCGTATGCTCCTCTAAGTACCAACGCAGCAGCCTTGCATCCTTTCGGTTCACAAATAAACACTTCAAAACGAGGAATTATAGGTAGATACTACAATATCTTAGCAAGAGATCCTTGATTCATCTCGATGCCCTCACCGTTATCGGAGTCATTCTTTTGCTTGTATCGGGATACTTTGTACACCAGACAAATATGTAATTTTGCATACTCTTTATGGTAGAGGATACAATCATTCGGAAATGCTTGTATTCTTTCAACTTCAATTCTCAATAGACAAAGAACCTTCTTGGCTTGGTAGGTGATTCTCGGCACACATTTCCCTTTGGAAGGATATTCACTAGGAGATCTAACAACGCCGTGAAACTCTTATCGACCAATCATTGCTTGCCTTCAATTTCAGAAATTTAAGAACAGATGACAACCTTGTATATTGCAGCTTGCAACCCGGGAATGAAAGTTTCTCCGAATCCTCAATCAAGCCCTCGAATTTACCATACTCTCTCTCACTATAGTTCACTTCTACATCATGTAGCATCTGACTCGGTTACTCACCACCTTGACTAAGCACTCTAAGCGCGGCAAGCCTCCTAGAGACATGCAACGTCGCTATGGAGGACCACGTCGATGGTGAGGTTAGCTCACCGGAACCGAGAGACCAATCGAAATATGCAGTGGAGGAGGATGTCAAGACAACAGAATGTGACCTTCAACTACTTTGGCAAATCCTTAGACATAGGAGGGAGGATACTGCTAGCATAGTATCCTTCCGTAGTATCCACCAGTGTACGACCGGTAATGTGATCGTGTAGGATGGCTAGATTGGCCATCAATGTTGGTGACAAGGAAGAGTAGGGAGCCATTTATTTGTGTTTTAGAGACAAGGAAAACAATAAAGAAAGCTGGCTGGCGAGGTGCTCGTATAAAATATATCAGCGATGTGGGGATTAATCTCCTGTTGTGAATGATCATTTTTATACAACAAGGAATACATTCTGTAGGATCGAAATCGGCAACAGAGGGGGGTAAATGGTGCCTTTTTAAAATCCGCCCCCAAAGTATCCAAACAACATCTCCTCTCCGATAGCTACAGAAGCTATGAAGAGGGAGAGTCCTTGTTTACTGACATCCAGAGAAAAGAAGACAAACAAAACACCAAGATGAAGCTGGCAGTAGAAAGATTCAGAAGAAATGGACTAGGCCGGTCAGACCGCGGTTCAAGATCGGTCAGACCGCCAGCACCACGCCGGTCTGACCGCCATGCAAGGTCCGGTCTGACCACTCATACCACACCGATCTGACCGCCAACACGTACCCGGCCTGACCGCAGGCCAGGGAGCGGTCTGACCGTCGAAACCCTAGAGGTCAGACCGCCCCCGAAAACAGAGCAACCGACTGAAGTTTGCACAGTTTTTACTGAAAAAGCAGTGCATAGGGGAATTGATAGGATTACTGCTGTTCTTCCCAGGCCAACAGAGTGAGATTACAAACTGAATAGCTTTGAGACCTCAGAGAAGAGAAAAAGCAGACACAAACCAAATGAGAGCAGAGATTGTTGTTTTTGCCAAATAGAATCAACAGAAAAGGATGAAAACCATATTTCTCATTAATCATTCATTCTTTGCTCATGAATCTCTGAAATACATCGGAGAAGCAACCTCAGACAATCAAATATGGATCTAGAACTACTTTTCTCAGGACAACAGAAGAAATCTCATGCTGCCCTGACTTCAAACCCTAGACCTCTGAGAGCAGAGGAAATCAGGCGCAAGAGAAACAAAGAAGTACATATGAATTTTGAGATTTGCTCTTAGGAATGGATTGGTCAAGTGACCTTGTGGCTACTTTCTTGCACAGAGCAAAAATATCCATCTCCTCAAACAACAAAATCAGCTCAAACGCAATGCACAGAGAAGAACAGAAATATCTCAACACATAAAGACCAGCTCAAGAATTGAGAAGAAAACATGAATGATTACACTGAGAGGAATGATTACAAAGAGTTACAACCATCTCACTACGTCCCCATACGCAATTGAGGAGGAAAGTTACAAAACCCACTACATGCTTGAGATGAACATACACTCAGAGCTCACAACATGCAGGAGAACACACCACTGCTTTCTTGCTTGACTCACTTGCTGCCTGCACCTCATCACATATGAAGGCAGGAGCTCACACCAAAGAAGAAAATCAAGAAGTGGCAGCCTACATCCACTCCCTCACCTCATACCCACATGAGGCAAAAGTCAAGTCAACACAAGAAATGGAGGGAACCAGCCACTCCACTCAAAGATTGAGTCAATTCTCCAATTGCCCCTCAAGCACCTTCCCGGAAGCTTCCCGCAACCGGTACCTTGACCATCTGGACCTCGACTCCTCCCTGAGTCTAGTCTCGGTCCGCTTCGCTACACACGACCGCACCTGGCATCCTGACCATCAGGACCTCCGACTCCACCTGAGTCTAGTCCCGGTCCACCTCGCCGCTGCCCGTCGTGTCCACCCGACTCCGACCGACTGGACCTCCGACTCCACCTGAGTCAAAGTCCTGGTCTGTTCCGTCGCACATGACCGCAACCGATATCCAACCATCCGGACCTCTTACTCCTCCCTGAGCCTAGTCCCGGTCCACTCGTCGTTGCCCGTCGTGTCCATCGCCGGTAGCTCCAACTTCGGTTTCTCATCTCCCGACTCGTAACCACCTCAGCAACCTCGATCATCTTCGACGTCTCTGACCGTCTGGACCTCAACACCATCTGTGCCTAGTCCCGATACTCCCACGCCTCACCATGACCTAGCTCCAAAGTCCTGCGCATCACACGCACAAGCAAACCGTCACATAGCACCGCATCGAAACAAAGATAATCAACAATAGCATTAACGAAAGGTACTCAAACCTAGAATACCCAAAACAAACTCAAACTCTCTAACTCAAACGTCAATTACTCATCACAAACATGGGGATACCTCCACATGGTCTCTCACATTCAACGCATGAGATGAATAGATGCACCGGAGAGTTGAAACGATCGAAAGCCGCGCATCGAGGAGACAAAGCGCCATTCATGCGGACAAACACATATCATAGATGGTTCCAACCACATGCCATCTGTGACACGCAACTATCACAGAAGGTTCGTGTTAATAACCGTCTGTGAACTATCTCATACAGTTTTAGTTAAAAACCGTTTGTGATGTCTGCAATTATCATAGACGGTTCTGATTAATAACCGTCTATGAACTATCACATACGGTTATTAACAAGAACTGTTTGTGATAGTTGAGCCTCACAGATGGTACACGGTCACGCTTGTAAAACCGTCTGTGATAATTGCCGCATAGACGGGTCCTCATGAACTGTCTGTAATGAGGCATCTAGTATAACTTGTTTTGTAGTAGTGAATTACATACTTGTATATCGCTATTGACAATTATTTACCAACATATCACTCAAAAAGTCTATTTTTTTATGCCAGCTTGAAAACACAACAAAGGAGAAGTGTGTGCAATTTCAACTCAATTGCTATATTTTTTGTATGGCTTTTGTCAATAATCCATGAAGCTAGCAAGATTGATGTAACAGATTATTTAATGGTGGTTGAAAAGATATTCTAAGTACCAACGACATTAGACAGAAAACCTCAATTAAAACTCTGAAACTTAATATATATCAAGTTGAAAAAATGCAACTTGGTTTTTTTTGTATAATATGTTTGATGTTTCAGACAACAATTATGAAACTTTTCCTCATCCAAATGGACTTACCTATGGTGTCAGTGGTGAAGTTCCTGAATGAGCTATAACTATGAAGGTGATGGAGCTTGAGCAAGGTGAGCTTGGGCACATTGCTAGCACATGATTACGCGAAGGGATAAGTGTACCTCTGCCTAAAGCTAACAGAAAGGAGGTTTATGGTATTTTGTTAGAGATTTTTAGGAAAAGTGGGAGTAGGAGTGTTGGATCGAAATCGGCAACAGAGGGGGGGATGAATGTTGTTTTTTTTAAATTTCCCCCTAGTATCCACTTAAGCCATCTTCTCCGATAGCAACAAATGCTATGAAGAAAATGGTCATGCCCACTGGAAACTCATGTATTCAGGGTCACTGGAAACTTCAACACATCGAAAAGAAGTTGGATCAAATAACGAGCGCCAAAGAAGAAAAAGGAAGAAACAATTTGGAGCAAAAGGCAGTATGGGCGGTCTGACCGTAATGGACCAGGCGGTCAGACCGCTCTCTCTCAGCGCCGGTTCAACCGCCTAACACCGGCCGGTCAGACCGGTGGCTCAAGGCCGGTCAGACCGCCAACCGACGGCGGTCCGACCGCCTCGGGCATAACAACGATACCCCGATTGAAAATTCAGATCTTGTCCATTTCAAGGAATTTTGATAAAATCTCCTGATCTTTTCAAACCAACAGAGGAGAGACTTGATTTAAATAGAAGTAGGGTCCCAAAAACCAAAAGAACTCATAGAGAGGGCAAGAATCTAAGATTTTGACAAAAACTGTAATAAAACAGGGAATGAGCCAAAATCCAAAATACTCAATGATCTCTCATTCTTTGCTCACGATCTTTTGCAAATAGATTAACAACACCCTCAGGTCATGCCAGCAAGAATCTCATGACATCTCATGAAGGGAACCAAAGGGGACAAAGAAACCTCTATTGAGAAACCCTAGAAAAGACACGAATAGAGGAAATGAAAATAGAAAAACTTTGATTCATTCAATTTGCTCTTGGGAAACACCGATCAAATGATCTTGAGACCTATTCCCATCACAGAGCAAACCATTTTGCACCTTCTTGGCAAGAAACAACTTCAAACATCAAAAGAAGACAAATGGCAGTAATGAACAGAGACAGAAGAACGAAGGCAAGCACAAGAGATAAACTTTAGTAAATTCATTCCCAGCAAGACAAGGATTATATATGAGTCCCCATACGCGATTACAAACAGAGGAACGATTACATAGTGTCTCAACTCATCTCTGAGAGACCATGTGGTGGTGATCCCATGTGTATGATGAGTAATTGACATCAGTTTATGAGAGTTGAGTTTGGTTTGAGTGGTTCGGAGTCGAGTCGTTGCATGATGCGACGGGCTCGGTCGGACCTGGTCATTCCTGGTCAAACGGGTTAGGATGCATATTCTGATATTTTGACAGGTTTGGACTTCAGTGTGTATAATTATGGTGTGTTTATACCATTTACGCTTTCATGTATCGAGCGGTGCTATTTGATGTGTTTCTTGTCCGTGTGGTCGCAGGACATCGGTAGTCGTGGCGAGACACGGTGGACCGGACTATGCGCAGGTGGCGCTGAGGTCAGAACGGTCGAGGATGTGTCGAAGACGACGTGGACTCGAGGTGGTTGCGGCGTGCGAGACAAGGAGCGCGAAGCTTCCGGAAGGTGCGGAGAGGCGAACGGGAATTTCGCAAGGTGCACAAGCGGGAGCGGGCTCCGTTGGATTTAGCGGGCGTAACGGGGCGGAGACCCGTTAGCCGTGGGCTATAAATAGGTTGGAGGGGCTGCATGCCCACTTGAACACTTCAAGGGATTTTAGGGTTTCCTTTAGTCAAAATAGGCTTTAGAGTTTGCTTTGGCTTTAGGCTTTAGTAGTTGAGAGTTGTTGGTGGAGGCAGAGTTGTGTTCCCTCTGTGTCCCCTTCTATGGTTTCTAGGTGAGAGTCTGAGTGAGTTCTTCCTCCTCCAAGCATGTATGGTTGAGGGATTGAGATGGGGAGAGGAGAGGATTGAGTGGAGAGTCATGTAATCCTTTATCTTGTTCTAATGTCCATGCGTATGGTGACTCCTCTGTATTCCTCTTGATTCAATCAATGAAAATCTGAAGTTTTATTATGTTCATGCTCTCTGTTCTTCGTTGCTCCATTTGCTTGATTTCTGGACTTTCTTGATTTTGAGTTCTTGCTTGCTGGAGAGTGCCAAAATGGGTTGCTATGACATGGGTGATGCTTAAAAGCCATTTGGCTAGTCAATCCTAAGAGCAAACTGAGTTTAATTTCAGATTTGGCACTTTGAGTTCCTCTGTTCATATTTTGCTCTCTAGGGTTTTTGGAGCTGTTCTTGATTCCCTTGTTGAGATGGCTTGAAATTTGGTCTGAAGGATCCTATAGCTATTGCTAATACATCCTCAAAATTTCATGTGCAAAGGATCAATGAATGAGGAGTAATTTGGCTTTTGTGAGCTCTCTCTGAAGTTTTTCAATTTTTCTAGGTTTTGGCTCAAATCTTGATTTCCCTTCTTGAGATGGCTTGAATCTTGTTCTGTAGAGTCAGTTGGCTATTGCTAACATATCTGCAAAGTATCTTGGCCATAGGATCAAAGACTTGGTGGCAATTTAGGTTTTTAGCAATGTCTCGGTAATTTTCAGGTTTTGCCCCATATTCTGAATTTCTTGTGTTTTTGTGTGTTTCCCTTGTTATTTGAAGTCTCTAGGCTATTTGGTACAAGGTCTTACCCTTGTGGTGAGAAAACATTGGAGGAATTTCATTTCTCTTTCTCAGTTTGTGGGTGGTTACATTTTACTGCTTGCTGTTTTCAGCACTTGTTAGCTGCTGTTTTCAGCACTTGTTAGCTGCTGTTTTCAGCACTTATTCATTGCTGTTTTCAGCACTTGTTAGCTGCTGTTTTCAGTATTTCTTCATTGCTGTTTTCAGCATTTGTTAGCTGCAGATTTCAGCATTTGTTCAGTGCAGTTTTCAGCCAATGTTAAGTGCAGTTTTCAGCCAACATGAAGTGCAGTTTTCAGCCTAGTGTAGCACTTGTTCAGTGCAGTTTTCAGCCAACATGAAGTGCAGTTTTCAGCCTAGTGCATTTATTTTTCTTGCTGCAGTTTTCAGCCTTTTCAAGTAGCCCTTTTATCTTGTCAAGTCCAGATTTCAGCATGCAAATTTCAGTCAAATGCATTTGAATTTCTTGGTGCAGTTCATCTTCATCTTCGTAGCTCCTTATAGCTATCGGAGATAAAAGTTGATCGTGGGTACTTGTGGGGGACAAAATTTTTTTTGAGAGCAACGTTCACCCCCCCCCCTCTGTTGCCGATTTCGATCCTACAATCTCCATCCTCTCATCAACACAAGAAACCCAAGAACACATGAGAGAAAGAAAAAGAGCAGAACACACACTCGAGGGAGGTAGACAGAGCACAGCCTCTCCTGCTCTCAACAACTCCTCACCAACTAAAGCCTCAAAGAAAAACAACCTTCCCAAAGGCCATTTTGAAGAAAAGCAAAACCCTAAAAGCCATGCACTCCCCTTTCAAGACATGCATGCACCAGGAGACATCCCCTCTTTATATAGGCTTTGGCTAACAGGTCTCCAACCCATTTTGCCCGCTAATTCCAAACGGAAACCGCTCCACTTGTGCAGCCTTGCAAAATTACCAAATCGCCCCTCCTGCACCTTCCGGGAAGTTTTCTCGTTTCTTTCCGTCCATGCCTCGCAACCACCTCGAGTCCTCGCCGTCTTCGGCACACCTCGACCGTTCTGACCTCGGCACCGCCTGCGCCTAGTCCGGTCATCCCGTGCCTCGCCACGACTCCGCCTCGACGTCCTGCAGCCATCACAGACAAGAAACACATCACATAGCACCGCTCGACACATGTAATCACAGTTAGGACCACTGAAACGTACTCAAGCATGAAATGGTCCAAAAGCTCAAACGGGAAGAAGAATACGCCTTAAGTCCGACTAACCATACCCGACTGAGCCAAATGCCGACGTGGCACGAATCACACAAACCAAACTCAATCTTTCCAAAACTACTCTTCAATTACTCTATCACAAGCATGTGGTTATGTCCACATGGTCTCTCAAGGAGATTTATTGTTACTTACCAACTCGGTCCTTATTGTTGTTGTTATTATTATTGTTATTGATGTTGTTAGTAGTAGTAGTAAATTGAGATGATCTCCCAAGGATATATGATTTAAGAGTGAGCACCTCTCTTCCTTCTCGTTGTAGAAAACACGTCAAGGTGAGTGTGGTGCCCTGATTCATTTTTATACTATCCATGTATCCATTATAACATGAGTTCGTTTAAAATTTTAAGTTCAATTTCATTCCAAATTGATAGTTGAGAAAAATTATGACAAATTATAAATAAAAAATAAAATGGATAAATATTACCATTGAAAACAATTTTTTTTCTTCTAACATACTTTAAATTTGAAGTTCAAATTTTTAAAGGGAGGTACAACCACACTATAGGGTTCATATGTAAAAAGTCAGGTGCCTCGTTCAGCCATGCCACCAAGTATGATCATGTGAGGCTTGTTGAGCATAGAAGTGCGCTGCATAGTTCGCTGTCTTGAAACATAAGCTACATATCTTCTTTTCAATTTCTAAAAACTGTTTTTTTATTTTTCTGTAATAACTAGTTTTTAAATAAAATATCTTTTTAAAACAGAGTCCATAAATCAATTGTAATACACATTGTAGTGACTTTATATCGATCAAAACCACACATGAGTTTTTATTACTCCGTACTCTCTTACAAACAACTTAAAAGCTATAAGTCATAACTAAAATCTATAAACCAAAGCTAAAAACAGATCCATCACAAGTTCTACAAAAAAGAAACTACACTATCAAACGTTAAGATGATTATCTCTGAATTAATTACCCATTTTCATCTAACAAGAACTTCAATTCTAGTTCTAGACGGACAGGCTCGCAAAATTCTTTTTCCGTACTTACAACGATCGATGCCGAACGGGGCGTGATCAACGTGGCTTAGGCTTCTGGCTTATTTTTCACTATTCATAAGTTTCGTCTTTTTTTGAACTTTTGGCTTTTTGTTGAGCTTTTTTGCCGGTTCTTTTTTCTCGTATTTGTTTGTATTATACGTAATGGGCTAACATATTTTTATTTTTAATTTTTTAAATTTAATTATGCTAAATAAGCGTCACACGACTCGGTGCTTTTTCAGCCACTACGATGTTTTCAGCCATAAGCCACGGGCTTTTCAACCATGTTGATCGCCCCTTGATCATATTTACTGGCCGTGTGTTGCCCGTGTTCGTCGTCTACCAAACTAATTAAGAGACGAATAGTTTTCCACTCTGCTACCGTGAGTCGTACTGTCACACATGAGTAACCCTATACATTTGCAGTTCTTCGTCTCCCGAAATTAAAGCAGTACACAGCGTACGGCCTTCCGTAGTATCCACCAGCGTACGGCCGGTAAGGTGATCGTGTAGGATGGCCAGATTGGCCATGAATGTTGGTGACAAGGAAGAGTAGGGAGCCATTTATTTATGCTTTAGAGACAAGGAAAACAATAAAGAAAGCTGGCTGGCGAGGTGCTCGTATAAAATATATCAGCGATGTGGGGATTAATCTCCTGTTGTGGATGATCATTTTTATACAACAAGGAATACATTCTGTAGGATCAGAATCGGCAACAGAGGGGGGTAAATGGTGCCTTTTTAAAATCCGCCCCCAAAGTATCCAAACAACAGCTCCTCTCCGTATCTACAGAAGCTATGAAGAGAGAGAGAGAGTTCTTGTTTACTGACATCCAGAGAAAAGAAGACAAACAAAACACCAAGATGAAGCTGGCAGCAGAAAGATTCAGAAGAAATGGACCAGGCCGGTCAGACCGCCGGTTCAAGACCGGTCTGAGCGCCAGCACCACGCCGGTCTGACCGCCATGCAAGGTTCGGTTTGACCGCCATGCAAGGTTCGGTTTGACCACTCATACCACACCAGTCTGACCGCCAACATGTATCCGGCCTGACTACAGGTCAGGGAGTGGTCTGACCGGCCGAAACCCTAGAGGTCAGACCGCCCCTGAAAACAAAGCAACCGACTAAAGTTTGCACAGTTTTTACTGAAAAAGCAGTGCACAGGGGAATTGATAGGATTACTGCTGTTCTTCCCAGGCCAACAGAGTGAGATTACAAACTGAATAGCTTTGAGACCTCAGAGAAGAGAAAAAGCAGACACAAACCAAATGAGAGCAGAGATTGTTGTTTTTGCCAAACAGAATCAGCAGAAAAGGATGAAAACCATATTTCCCTTGAATCATTGATCCTTTGCTCATGAATCTCTAAAATACATCAGAGAAGCAACCTTAGATAATCGAATATGGATCTAGAACTACTTTTCTCAGGACAACAGAAGAAATCTCATGTTGCCCTGACTTCAAACCCTAGACCTCTAAGAGCAGAGGAAATCAGGCGCAAGAGAAACAAAGTACATATGAATTTTGAGATTTGCTCTTAGGAATGGATTGGTCAAGTGACCTTGTGGCTACTTTCTTGCATAGAGCAAAAATATCCATCTCCTCAAACAATAAAATCAGCTCAAACTCAATGCACAAAGAAGAACAGAAATATCTCAACACATAAAGACCAGCTCAAGAATTGAGAAGAAAACATGAATGATTGCATTCAGAGGAATGATTACAAAGAGTTACAACCATCTCACTACGTCCCCATACGCAATTGAGGAGGAAAGTTACAAAACCCACTACATGCTTGAGATGAACATACACTCAGAGCTCACAACATGCAAGAGAACACATCACTGCTTTCTTGCTTGACTCACTTGCTGCCTGCACCTCACCACATATGAAGGCAGGAGCTCACACCAAAGAAGAAAATCAAGAAGTGGCAGCCTACATCCACTCCCTCACCTCATACCCACATGAGGCAAAAGTCAAGTCAACACAAGAAATGGAGGGAACCAGCCACTCCACTCAAAGCTTGAGTCAATTCTCCAAATTGCCCCTCAAGCACCTTCCCAGAAGCTTCCCGCAACCGGTACCTTGACCGTCTAGACCTCGACTCCTCCCTGAGTCTAGTCTCGGTCCGCTTCGCTGCACATGACTACACCCGGCATCCTAACCGTCTGGACATCCGACTCCACCTGAGTCTAGTCCCGGTCCACCTCGTCGCTGCCTGTCGTGTCCACCCGACTCCGACCGACTAGACCTCTGACTCCACCTGAGTCTAGTCCTGGTCTGTTCTGTCGCACATGACCGCAACCGACATCCAACCGTCTGGACCTCCGACTCCTCCCTGAGCCTAGTCCCGGTCCACTCGTCGTTGCCCGTCGTGTCCATCGCCGGTAGCTCCAGCTTTGGTTCCTCATCTCCCGACTCGCAACCACCTCAGCAGCCTCGATCATCTTCGACGTCTCTGACCGTCTGGACCTCAACACCTCCTGTGCTTAGTCCCGGTAGTCCCACGCCTCACCATGACCTAGCTTCAAAGTCCTACAGTCACACAGACAAGCAAACCGTCACATAGCACCGCACGAAACAGCATAATCAACAATAGCATTAACGAAAGGTACTCAAACCTAGAATACCCAAAACAAACTCAAACTCTCTAACTCAAACGTCAATTACTCATCACAAACATGGGGATACCTCCACATGGTCTCTCACATTCAACGCATGAGATGAATAGATGCACTGGAGAGCTGAAACAATCGAAAGCCGCGCATCGGGGAGACGAAGCGCCATTCATGCGGACAAACACATATCATAGATGGTTCCAACCACAAGCTATCTGTGACACGCAACTATCACAGAAGGTTCGTGTTAATAACCGTCTATGAACTATCTCATACAGTTTTAGTTAAAAACTGTCTGTGATGTCTGCAATTATCATAGACGGTTCTGATTAATAACTGTCTGTGAACTAACACATACGGTTATTAACAAGAACTGTTTGTGATAGTTGAGCCTCACAGATGGTACACGGTCTCGCATGTAAAACCGTCTGTGATAATTGCCGCACAGACGGATCCTCATGAACTGTCTGTAATAAGGCGTCTAGTATAACTTGTTTTGTAGTAGTGAATTACATACTTGTATATCGCTATTGACAATTATTTACCAACATATCACTCAAAAAAGGCTATTTTTTTAATGCCAGCTTGAAAACACAACAAAGGAGAAGTGTGTGCAATTTCAACTCAATTGCTATATTTTTTTTGTATGGCTTTTTGTCAACAATCCATGAAGCTAGCAAGATTGATGTAACAGATTTTATTTAATGGTGGTTGAAAAGATAATCTAAGTACCAACGACATTAGACAGAAAACCTCAATTAAAACTCTGAAACTTAAAATATATCAAGTTGAAAAAAATGCAACTTGGTTTTTTTGTATAATATGTTTGATGTTTCAAACAACAATTATGAAACTTTTCCTCATCCAAATGGACTTACCTATGGTGTCAGTGGTGAAGGTCCTGAATGAGCTATAACTATGAAGGTGATGGAGCTTGAGCAAGGTGAGCTTGGGCACATTGCTAGTACATGATTACGCGAAGGGATAAGTGTACCTCTGCCTAAGAGCAACTCCAGCAATAGCCCTCAAAACAGGGCCCCTACTTTTTATTTGAGAGCTCTCCCTACTTTTGAGAGCTCTGTTTTTTGGGCTACACTCCAGCAGGAGTCCTCAAAACAGGACCCTCAAATTCATTCTTAGAGGGGATGACACATAGGACCAACCCTCATCCTCATCCTACTTTTGAGGGCCGAGGGGCAAAAAAACTCACTCTAGCAGGGCCCCTACTTGAGCCCTCAAAAGTAGGAGCTCCCTCCAGACCCCCCAGGAATGAGGGCTCGAGGGGGAGATTTGAGGGCCCCTACTTTTGAGGGCTCAAGTAGGGGCCCTGCTGGAGTGAGTTTTTTGCCCCTCGGCCCTCAAAAGTAGGATGAGGGCTCAAGTAGGGGCCCTGCTGGAGTTGCTCTAAAGCTAACAGGAAGGAAGTTTTTGGTATTTTGTTAGAGATTTTCTAGGAAAAGTGGGAGTAGGAGATTTATTGTTACTTACCAACTCGGTCCTTATTATTATTTATTGTTACTTCAATTCTAGTTCTAGACGGACAGGCTCGCAAAATTCTTTTTCCGTATTTAGGCCCCGTTTGGCACAGCTCTAGCTCCGAGATCTATACTGATCTGTAGTTTGTTGACTAAATTAAAGTAATTTAAATATTTTTATTTAATATATAATATAAATGAAATGAGTTATGTAAATGCACTTAACATGTCTGTAACTCTAGATCCAGGATTTCCTAGAGCTACAGATGACCAACTTTAGAAAATCTACAGATTTTTTAAAACTAGAGCTCTGCCAAACGGGCCTTACAACCATCGATGCCGAACTTGATCATATTTACCTGGCCGTGTGTTGCCCGTGCCGTTCCGTCAGTCAAACTAATTAAGAGACGAATAGTTTTCCACTCTGCTGCCGTGAGTCGTACTGTCACACATGAGTATCCCTATACATTTGCAGTTCTTCGTCTCCCGAAGTTAAAGCAGTACACAGCTGCATCAATCCATCCATCCTTACATACACTTCTTGTGCTCTCTCTTACATCCATTGATTAACACACCATTTCTCTGCACTACTACTATCCTGCAAGCTCTGCTGCAAATGTGAAATGGCATGCTATACAAAGGGGAAAGAAAAAAAAAATGCATGAAGCATGCATGCACCAACTAGCGTACAAAGGCCCTGATTATTTTTACATGCATCTTTAATGCAATACTTGTATGCTCATGCGTACACGCAAGCCTGATGGCCTCTTCCAAGCAGCGCAGTGGCAAGTCCTGCACGGTAGCGGCGGATGTGTAGCGGCCAGGTTCCCGACGATTTGAGCAGCCGCAAGCTACCATCGGCCTACGGCCCTGCCTAATATGCACCCTCCATCTCGTTCGGCCTGCATCGCCGTTCTTGCGTGCTTATTATTATTATTATTATTATTATTATTATTATTATTATTATTATTATTATTATTATTATTATTATTATTATTATTATTATTATTATTATTATTATTATTATTATTATTATTATTAAATTGAGATGTTCTCTCTAGGATATATGATTTAAGAGTGAGCATCTCTCCTTTCCTTTCGTCTTAGCAAACACGCCTAGTGTGATGCCGTGATTCATATTTATACTACCCACGTATCCATTACAACATGAGTTCTTTTAAAGGAGGCATATATAGTACATAAGTACAATTTGGTTAGTTTTGGTATCAATGAGGATAAAAGAATACTGTAATAAATTGTAGACGCACTTCTAAAATTACTCTATTTGTGTATAAAACTTCAAGTTTAAATTTATTCTAGTTTATGAGTTGAGAAAAATTATGAGAAATAATAAATCAAAAAGAAAAAGGAAAAATATTACTATTCAGAACAATTTTTTGCTTCTAACATACTTTGAGTTTGAAGTTCAAATTTTAAAGGTGGTACAACCACACTATAGGGTTCATCTGTAAAAGACAGGGGCCTCATTCAGCCATGTGCACTGAGTACGATCATGTAAGGCTTGTTGAGCATAGAAGTGCACTGCAGCTATCACAAGTTCTGAAAAAACGCTATCAAACGCTAAGATGATTATCTCTGAATTAATTAGCCGTTTTTTCATTTAACAACTTCTTCAATTCTAGGTCTTGACGGACAGGGAGGCATCGGATTCAACCTTGCATAGAGTTTTTCAAGTCATCTCGCAAAATTCTTTTTCGGTACTTACAACGATCGATGCCCAACTTGACCGTACTTACACGGCCGTGTGTTGCCCGTCCCGTTCCGTCAGTCAAACTTAAGAGGCATAGTTTTCCACTCTGCTGCCGTGTCATACTGCCATGGATTCTACTATAACATTTGCAGTTCTTCGGCTGCAGAAGTTAGAGCAGTACACAGCTGCATCAATCCATCCATCCTTACATACACTTCTTGTACTCTGTCTCTCACATCCATTAATTAACACACCATGCTTCATCTTTTTGCCGTCTTGGGGCTTCTCATTTCTCTGCAGTACTGCTCTCCTGCAAGCTCTGCTGCAAATGGCAGTACCCTGACGGCAGGCCAGGCGCTCATCGGCAGCAGCGACAAGCTCCTCTCCAGCAACGGCAAGTTTGCGTTCGGCTTCTTCCAAACAGGCAGCAGTAAGTCCTCTGACAACACCACCTTGCCCAACTGGTACCTAGGCATATGGTTCAACAAGATCCCAAAGTTCACTCCTGTATGGATTGCTAACAGAGCGAAGCCAATCACTGACCCCAACTTTAGACTGTCAAAGCTCACAGTCTCAAGGGATGGCAATCTTGTCATCTTAAACCATGCAACCAAGTCCATAATCTGGTCCAGTCAAATAGCCAACAGAAGAAAAGCCAACAAGAATACTACTGTTGTGCTCTCGGACAATGGAAACCTTGTCATACTAGATGCCTCAAACCCATCCAACGTGTGGTGGCAGAGCTTTGAGCACCCAACAGATGTTTTCCTCCCCGGCGCAAAGATCGGCCGGAACAAGGTCACCGGTCAGGAATACAGTCTTGTTTCAAAGAAGAACTTGATAGACCCAGCTCCAGGCTTATACTGCATGGAGTTAGACCCCACTGGTGCTAGGCAATACTTAAAAAAGCTTTGCAACTCATCCATGGTGTACTTTTCCACCGGGGAATGGAATGGACAGTATTTCAACTCGGTGCCAGAGATGTCAAGTCATTATTTGCTCAGTCCCAAATTCATCGACAACGATAAAGAGGAGTACTTCACCTACACCCCGTTGGATCCAACAGTGATCACACTCTGCTTAGTTGATGTCTCTGGTCTTACCAAGCAGCTTCTTTGGGTTGAAAGCTTGCAAGATTGGGAAACTATCTGGATCCAACCCAAGGATTCATGTGATGTTTTCGCCGTTTGCGGGCCTTTCACAGTCTGCAATGGCAACGCACTTCAGTGGTGCAAATGCATGAAGGGCTTCTCCGTGAAGTCGCCGAGCAACTGGGAGCTGGATGACAGAAGAGAAGGATGCATGAGAAATACTCCATTAGATTGCATTAGCAACAAAATCACAACAAGGTTAACTGACCAGTTCTTTCCCATACCTAGTGTCAGATTGCCGTATGGTGGCCATAGCATGGAAGCTGTTGCAAGTGCACACGAATGTCTGCGGGTTTGTCTAAGAAACTGCTCATGCACTGCATATTCCTACGGAAAAAGTGGCTGTTCTATCTGGAATGGCGAGCTTATTAATGTAAAACAGTATAATAGCACTATCAATACTGAAGGAGAGATTCTTTATCTTCGCCTGGCTGCTGAAGAGGTGCAAAGTTGGAGAAACAGTAGTAGCAGAAGAAGAACGATCATCGGTGTCGCCGTTGGTGCAAGCATTTCTGCATTCGGTTTCATGGCGCTCGTCCTGCTATTGATCAATAGGAACAAAAGGAAGTGGGGGTGTGGTCATCCAGTGACCAACATTAAAGATGGTGGTGGAATTCTAGCATTTAGGTATGTTGATTTGCAGCATGCAACTAAAAATTTCTCAGAGAAGCTAGGTGGAGGTGGTTTTGGTTCTGTGTTCAAGGGGATTCTAAGTGACTCAACTACCATAGCGGTGAAAATGCTTGAAGGAGCACGCCAAGGAGAGAAGCAATTCAGGGCTGAGGTCAGTACAATTGGAGTGATCCAGCATGTAAACTTAGTAAAACTGATTGGTTTTTGTTGCGAAGGTAATAGAAGGATGCTTGTTTATGAACATGTGGTAAATCGTTCTCTTGATGCCCATTTGTTTCAAAGCAATGCCACAATGCTGAATTGGAGTACTAGGTACCAAATAGCCATAGGAATTGCTAAAGGATTGTCCTACTTGCATGAGAGTTGTCATGACTGCATCATACATTGTGATATTAAGCCAGAAAACATACTTCTCGACGCGTCATTTGTTCCTAAAATTGCAGACTTTGGGATGGCAAAACTTCTGGGAAGGGACTTTAGTCGAGTTCTTACAACAATGAGAGGAACTATAGGGTACCTTGCACCTGAATGGATTAGTGGAGTGGCTATTACACAGAAAGTTGATGCTTACAGCTACGGAATGGTGCTATTAGAAATCATCTCGGGAAGGAGGAACGCCCTTGTAGAATGTACAAGCGGTGGTGATCATGCTGTTTATTTTCCTGTTCAGGCTGCGCGTAAGCTTCTTAAGGGAGATGTAGGGAGTTTGGTAGATCACCAATTACATGATCAAATGAATATGGAGGAGGTTGAAAGAGCTTGCAAAGTTGCATGTTGGTGCATTCAAGATGATGAATTTGATAGGCCATCAATGAGTGACGTGGTTCAGGTTCTCGAGGGTCTAGTAGAGCTTGACATGCCCCCAATGCCAAGATTACTTCAAACTATCTTGGGATGCTCTGCTTTGACCAGAACATAATCCATGAAGGCAAGAGTTCAAATTTGAACAGAGCGGAGATAATTGATTGCAAAAGTTATCTTGCGCGTATATTTTTCATAGTCATTGTTAACATGTTGTTTAAAAATTTAGTCTATACCATACGATGTACTCTGTGTGCGCAAGAGAGAGCGAGAGAGCTATTTCAGTTACTTGTGGCTGCAAACATGTATCACTGGAAGATTTTACTTTCCTTGTTTGACGAGTTTTTGTACAAACGTTTTTAAGATAAAGCATTATGCTCTATATGGCTACGAGGTCAAAAGCTTCGGAGTATGAACTTCCGAGGCTAGATACGACCACGTTGATGATGAGGACGTACTACAACCATATCTTGTGAGACCATATAGAGGTCATGCTATGGTTGTGATGGATAATTAACCTTTGGATTAGAATTTATGTAGAGGTTGAGTTTGGCTTTTGAGGTTTGTGTAGAAATTGGCTCTCTGTCTGTAAGGTCTTACGACTTGGAAGTCGGCTAAGGCCTTACGACTTGGTGGTCGGCAGAGGTGGTTGGCAGTCATCCTTACGACCATGTAGTCGGTAGAGGCTTTTACGACTTGGTAGTCGGTAGGCTCTACGACTTCTGACTTTACGACTTGGCGGAAGACAGAGGTGGTTGGCAATCATCCTTACGACCATGTAGTCAGCAGAGGCTTTTATGACTTGGTAGTTGGCAGGCTCTACGACTTCTAGCTTTACGACTTGGTGGTCATAGTCGATTTTACGACTTGGTGGTGGCAGTCGATTCTACGACTTTGTGGTCGGCAATCGATTCTACGACTTTGTGGTCGGCAATCGGTGTTATAACTTGGTGGTCGACAGGTGCTCCTATGACTTGGTGGTCGTAGCTTCTGTTGGTCAATAGTCATAGCCTTTGTTGGTCGTGATTGATAGTCGAAGCTCTGCCTGTCTTGTGATCGATAGTCGTAAGTCGTAATGACCAGTTGCCGTGAATGGTAATCGTGAAGCCTGGTGATCGATAGTCGTAGCTCTAGTCGATAGTTGTAGCCTGCGATCGATGGTCGTATGCTATGGTGCTCTATAGTTGTAGCGATCGGGTGCAGAAGTCGTTGCTTGGTGATCAATGGTTGTAGCTTACTGCCTGGTCGTGATCAGCAGTCATAAGCTGTGTTGTTGGTAGTCGTAAGTCGTAACAACCAGGTTGGGTAAGTCGTAGCCGAAGTGAGTGAAAGTCATAGCACTCTGATCGATAGTCGTAACTTGTGATTGATGGTCGTAGCAAGCTGCGTGGTGGTCTTAGCGATCTTATATGTGGTTGTAGGCTGTTGGAAGGATCTCGTGGGTTACGAGTACTTCTTTTCTTGTACATCCAAGTACTCGTAAATCATGTTAGACCAGTCTTTGTGCTGAGATGGTTCACTGGAATTACTGGTGTTTTGGTCAGGGTTGACCAGGGTGTTTGTTGCTTTGTGCACATGAGGATATTGCTTGGTTCTAGGATTAGAATCAGTAATTTGGGTGCATACATTTTGTTTATGCAAATTGATGATCTTTGTGTATCATGTAGTGCTATGTGATGGTTTGCTTGTTTGTGTTGGTTGCAGAATTTCGGAGCTAGGTCATGGTGAGGCGTAGGAGGACCGAGACAAGGCATAGGGAGGTGTTGAGGTCCAGAACGGTCGGGAGACGCCGAAGATGATCGAGGCTGGTGAGGTGGTTGCAAGCCGGGTTGACGAGGAACCGGAGCGGGAGCTACCTAAGGTGGACATAACGGGCAACGGCGAGGTGGACCGGGACTAGGCTCAGGGTGGAGTCAAGGTCCAGACGGTCAAGGATGCTGGGTGCCATCATGCACGAGCAAAAGGATGTTGTGTGCCAAGTGACTTGGTTGCTTGCAAGCGAGGACGGTTCGGTGGGATTCGGACGCATGAGAGGCTTGATGACAAGTCATTGGGGCCACATGTAAGACACTTTGAGAAGCATGCGTGAGTAAAACCCGGTATTAGGTGGGGTTAACGGGTTATCCCCTGTTTGGACTAATGGTAGGATCCATTAGGTTTAGGGTTCAATTGTGAGACTATAAAAAGGGGAGGGGAGGCAAGAGTTAGCGTTGAGCAGGTTGGCCAAGCCCTGGCGACTGGCACCTCTCCCTCCCATAGGAGTTATTTTAGAGAGTGGGTATGGCTCTAGAGTTAGAGCTTGGTCCTCCCGAGGGGAGTGGCTGTAAAATCATTCATCTGGGCAATACATTTATCTTCGACTATATGTTGTGTATCTCTTCTGTTTGAGTTTTCTCAGCTTGATTTGGTTTCTTCTCTGTTCTTCCTTTCCTCTGCGGTCTCCATTATGTTCCTCTCTCTTCTGGAGGTTTCTTGGCTTGATCTTGTTGATGCTCTGAATCGTAGTGACAGGTGGGAATACAATCAAAGCCATCCTGGCTCTTTGACCCATGAGCAATTTTGATTTCTCTCTTCTTGATATGGAAATCTCTCTCATCTAGATCTAAAGGTGTTCTTGGCTTGTTCTTGCTGTTGATCTGAATCGCAGTGACATGTGGGATTGTACTCCAAGCAATCTTGGCTATCCTTGATCCACGAGCGGTTCTGATTGTCATCTCATTCTCTCGGATTCAGTTTTGGGCGTTCTCAGTGATATCTCATGAATCTCTCATCCTAGTTAATAAGTTTTCAATTAAAGATTAGAGCAACCTCTTGAGACCTTAATCTTGTTGTGTGCAAAGTTTCATGGTCAGTTGAACTCTTAATCAAAAGTTATTTGGATTTTGGATCTGGTGGTCATACGCTCACTGGCTTCCTCTGTTCTTCCGAGAAGCTTACTTCCACGTTCAATTCTTCATCCATGATCAAGTTTCTGACTCAGCGCTTTTCTTTTCGACCGTGTTCACTCTTTCGATCGCACATGTTTCTGACTACTCGATGGTTGTAGATCTCATGGTTGTGTGCCCCCACTACCTCATGAGTTGTTTATGAACGCGGTCGGTTACAGATGCTCGATGATTTTTGACCACATCTGATGGTCTCGATCAGGCGTCTCTGGTACTTCTAGTCGTTTACGACCACACTTGCTTTCTATCGCTCAATGGTCCTAAGTTGTGTGGTCGCTCGACTTCTACGTAGCCTCTTGTCGTTTCCAATCGCACATGGTTTCATTCGCTCAATGGTCATAGATCTCTTGGTCTTTTTCAAATCTGTTACGACCACATTCTGGTTTTTGTCTGCATGTGTTTTCTGTGTGCACCTTGGTCATAGACTACGGTGGTGTCGACCACACAAAGGGTTTCGACCATGTAGTTCACGATCTCGTCAGTCTTTGACAGCGCTGGTTTCCTACCACTCATTGGTCCTGAACTACGCTGGTCTTTCGACCGTACATTGAATGTTGACAACATTGGTATTGACCATGTTAGTCTTTGGCAATGTTGGCGTTTGACCACGTTGGTTTTGACCATGTTGGTTACGACCACGTTGGTTTCGACCGACCACGTTGGTTTTGACCACATTGGTTTCATCCACGTTGGTTACGACCACGTTGGATTCGACCACGTTAGTTACGACCACGTTGATTACGACCACGTTGGAGTTAGTTTCAACTAGGTTGGTTACGATTACATTGGTTTCGACCATGTTGGTTTCATCCACGTTGGTTTCGAACATGTTGGTTACGACCACGCTGGTTTCGACCACGCTGGTTTCGACCACGTTGGTTACGACCACATTGGTTATGACCACTTGGGTTCGACCACGTAGTTCACGATCTCATCGGTCTTTGACAGCGCCGGCTTTCGACCACTTATTGGTCCTGAACTACGCTGGTCTTTCGACTGCACATTGGACATCGACAACACTGGTATTGACCATGTTAGTCTTCGACTGGTATTGGACATCGACTACATTGTTTTTCTCTGTTGACTGATTGCATTCAGTTTGGTTGTCTTGTGCTTTCTGACCAGTAGTCGTTATCGACCATGTTGTGCTTCCGTTGATATGGTTGTACAGTGGTCTGTGCTCCTCTGTGTTCAAGTAGACCTCATATCCTAGTCTTCATAGCTCTGTAGATTTTGGAGAAAAAGGGATATGTGAATATTTAGAGGAAATATTTAAAGACACCATTCACCCCCTCTTTGTTTCCTGTCCGGTCCTACACACCTGCTCGAGCACCAAATACAACCACGTTGAAGACAAGCACGTACTACGACCACATTTTGCGACCACATCTTCAACTACTTGATTGGCACTATGTGGGAGCCGCGAACGATGCGTACGACTCTCGCCCGCACCTATAAAAGGGGAAGCACATCCGCTCACCAAGAGGACGAAGGACAGAAGGCAGAGGAGGAAATAGAGGGAGAAATAGAGAGGCAGATACAGACGCAGAGGGAAGCGTAGATCGAACACTTGACGACAAGTCAGGACCTTGATGAACTCAAGGGAAAGGAAGAGAAGGTAGAGGAATGCAAGAGAAGGCAAGGCTATGGCGCGCTCTGCTCTGGAAGGTAAATCTCCTCTTTCTGCTTCTCTCGCATGTCGATAAATGGCAGCGTGTAGGGAAGATTGCCAAGCCCCATAATTGCTATTGGCAATACCATTATTTAAGCACTGCATAGTTCACCGTCAAAAAGCCCGTGGGGGAAAATAAAAAGTGGGCACGATTCGGAGGCCACGCCCTGGCATGATTCTATTCCAGACGTGGTTCGGTGACCAACCATTTCAAAAGAGAAGGAGAATGTTGAATAGAACCGGGAGGAGAGATGTTGAGAAAGAAGGCTTTATTGGATCTGTTTTTCTTTTACTTCGGTTTATGTCTTTTAGTTATGGTTTATGATTTTTGGATTATTTGTAAGAGAGAGTACGAAGAGGTATTTCCTAACATCATGCAATGACCTGACGACACGTCTGTTGAGCAGCCGCACGTTCGCATGCCCCGTCGCTAGCATCGGCCTGCGCCTCGGTTCTTACGTTGTTGTTGTTGTTAGTAAATTGAGATGATCTCCCGGTAATATATGATTTAAGAGTGAGCACCTTTCTTTGCCTTTTCGTCTTTAGAAAACGTGTCAAGGTGAGTGTGTTGCCCTGATTCATTTTGTATTACCCACGTATCTCCATGTGACTTCTAAGCTAGGCATATGGCTTATTTTGTACTGTAACTGCAGTTGAATTATTCTACGTAATTAAATATAAAAAATAAAAAAACGTTATATAAGCACAGACAATGCTAAAGAATAAGGGAAAAACAAAAAAAAGATGAAATTAAGATACCAAATGCCCAAAGCTGAAGCCCGAAGCACCTCTCTTTTCCTTTTCGTCGTAGAAAACACGTCAAGGTGAGTGTGTTGCCCTGATTCATTTTTATGCTACCCATGTATTCATTACAACATGAGTTCATTTAAAGAGGGATACTACCTATATCAAAGCTAAGGGGATTTCTGGCCGGCTACATATCTGCGACTTTGTGAATATGCCCTCACTTTTCTAGAATTACATATGGATCCTTAATTTTTTTCCTGACCTATATTAAAGCTCGGGGGGAGCCACATCAGCCACTTTGCGAAAAATATATAGTGCATAAGTACTGTTGTAGGGGTGGCCCCCGTCTAAGCCCAGCAGGCCTGTTAAGAGGAATGTAAGGCCCAGAATGGGGCATGTATAATGACATGAGTACCCCCGAGGGGACACTCGGATGTAAGGGTATAACTGTAAAAGCACTCCCCACGTGGACATATATATACACAACACCGGCCCCGGGAGGACCCGAAGCCATTACTCACCTAACTCTCCACTACCATACTCTCTCTCTGTTTGGTCTGTAGCCACAACAGTTGGCGCCGTCCGTGGGGAGGACAAAGGTAAGCCTCCAAATCCGAAGGAGGATGGCACCAAAGAAAGCTTCATCATCGGCGGCAAGGAAGAAGGGGGTGGCGACGAGATCTCGCGTCATTACCCGGGCTTCGGCATTGGCAGCCGCAGGTACGGGTGGTGATGCGGGTGTGACGATTGCGAACACCGATGTTCACGACGCGACGCCTGACCCCGCCACCATCGCCGCAACGACCGACCCCGCCACCACCGCCGCGATGATCGACCCCGCCACCACCGTCGCGATGATCAACCCCGCCACCTTCGCTGCAGCTGTCAAAACAGCCCCACACGTGGTGGGTAACCCCGCAGCAAGCACCGCAACAATCGCCAACAGCGCCACCTGGGTGGTTGGCGGTGGCCATTGCGCGCGGAGAGGCGGATAGCGTGGCGCCTACTTTCCCACCTACGGCGCGTGGAGAGCGGTGGCGGCCCGTGTCGAGGCGACAAAGCAGGGTTCATTCGCCACGGACCATCTGGGGGAGCAAATCCTCTAGGACAATTTGGAAACTACGTCGAACACGTCAATGCGGACCAGCTCTTCGCGATCAAGCAAACTTCAGGCGCGCGAGTCAAGGGCGTCAATGAAACAACCGTCATCAATGCAGCGATACCGTGGTCACCGCCAAGCCAATGCCGATCGAAGGATGCCTCTGAGCGCAAGGACATCCAGCACAAAGACTCGTCAAGTGACAGGCCTAAGTGCGACCAACGCAAGTCCAGGAAACCTCCTTACGTCTTTGACATCGAGGGCGGCTCTGAAGATAACGTCCCCGCGGGTCGTGGCGGCAGAGGGCGCCATGGCCGGGGACGGGGGCGTGGGTGGGGTCGCGACGACAGAACCCGTGAAGAGTACAACGAACAGCACCACGGGCAGTGGTGCGAAGTCCACGGCCGGGGCAACCACGACACGCGTGCCTGCGCCACTATCGCAGCGCTCCGGCAGAGCGTCGCCAGGGATAAAAACCTGGAGGCGCGCGCTTGTCGTGGCTCACGTCCAACACCCCCAGGACCAAGGAATACAGCCCCAGGAAGGCCCCCTACGGATTCAGGCCCATGTGCAGCAACCCCAGAGGGCCTCCTGCAGTTGCAAGCCCCGGAAGGAGCCCAGTGCAGGGTCATAAACGTCATTTCCGGAGGTTCCTCGGTGGGGTTTGCCTCGACGCGACAGCGGAAGGCCTACGCAAGGAGGCTGCATCACATCGCAGCATACCCAGCGCAGGCGCCACCGGAGTGGGCACAACATGAAATCACATTCACGCCCGCTGATGCGAAAGGCGTGGAGTTCCCTCACCAGGATCCCCTGGTCGTCTGAGTCCTCGTTGCAGGATGCGAGGTCAAGCGCGTCCTGGTGGATGGGGGAAGCTCCGCGAACATCCTGTTCACTACGGCCTTCGACCATATGGGAATCCCTGACCATATGGGAATCCTCAAGGCTTGGAGGGCAACCCTGCGGGCATTGTCGGTTGAGCCCTTCAGGTATCCCTTCATCATCGTCCATGGCGACCAAGACATGGCTCGGCGCATAGAGCTTGGCTCCAGGGGTCCGTGCCACGAGGCTCGCCAAGGCACCTAGGTCGGGTGTGCGGATGTGGAGATCCTGGGCGACCCCGGAGAGCGCTCTGCACTCCCCGTGCATGAGTTGTCCCAGTAGCAGAGGCTCCCGCCGTGCCCCGCCTCATCACCGGGCGACGACAGCGGCGGCCGCTCTTGTCCTTAAGCGGTCAGTGATCGATATCCCACCTTTTGTAACTACTCACCCGCGCAAACGGGAATTTAATAAAGTTCACCGTTTGCACAAGTTTTCTTGTTTCCCGCAACTAAGACACGCGTTCGCGCGCGCACTCTCCGTGAAAAACACGTCCATGAGTATAAACAAAGACACGTGGGGGGACGCCCCCGCGCGCAGTCCACGGACTCTAAATAAGACGTAGCGTCGAGGTCCGCCTCCGCACGCACTCCACAGAGTATGAATAAGATGTAGCGTCGAGGTCCGCCTCCACACGCACTCCACGGAGTATAAATAAGACGTAGCGTCGAGGTCCGCCTTCGCACACAACTTCACCGCCTGCAACGCGTGGAGGTAAACCTCCGCGCGCAGTCCACGGACTCTAAATAAGATGTAGCGTCGAGGTCCGCCTCTGCACGCACTCCACGGAGTATAAATAAAACGTAGCGTCGAGGTCCGCCTCCGCACGCAATTTCACTGCCCTCAACGCACGGAGGTTCACTTCCGCGCGCAGTCCTCGGACTCTAAAATAAGACGTAGCACTGAGGTCCGCCTCCGCACGCACTCCATGGAGTATAAATAAGACGTAGCGTCGAGGTCCGCCTCCGCACGCAACTTCACCGCCTGCAACGCACGGAGGTTCACCTCCGCGCGCAGTCCTCAGACTCTAAACCAGACGTAGCGCCGAGGTCCGCCTTCGCACGCATTGTACGGAGTATAAATAAGACGCGGATGTTCTCCCTGCGCACTCTACTGAGTATAAACAAGACGCGGATGCTCCTGCGCATGCATGGGTGCTACCTCTATGCGTACTCTACGGAGTATAAACAAGACGTGGTGGATTGTCTTACGCACTCTACTGAGTATAAACAAGACGCGGATGCTCCCACGCACGCATGGGTGCGACCTCTATGCGTACTCTACGGAGTATAAATAAGACATGGTTGATTGTCCCACGCACTCTACTGAATATAAACAAGACGCGGATGCTCCCGCGCACGCATGGGTGTTATCTCTATGCGTACTCTACGGAGTATAAATAAGACGTGGTCGATTGTACCACACACTACGCGTCGGTATTCTTCACGTGTGCTTCCCGGAGTATAAACAGCGTGTGGTCTAGGGTTTCTTCATCGCACATCTCGACCAGACGCACTAGAGGCTAGCCTTCGCCGCCACCGCTTCGTTGGGTAGAGGACGGAGCGCTCGCGCATCTACCTCGACTTAGGCGCCAGCTTCGCTGCCACCGCTTCGAAGGGTAGGGGACGGAGCGCTCGCGCGTCCACCTCGACTTAGGCGCCAGCTCGCTGCCACCGCTTCGAAGGGTAGGGGACGGAGCGCTCGCGCGTCTACCTCGACTTAGGCCCCAGCTTCGCTGCCACCGCTTCGAAGGGTAGGGGACGGAGCGTTCGCGCGTCTACCTCGACTTAGGCGCCAGCTCGCTGCCACCGCTTCGAAGGGTAGGGGACGGAGCGCTCGCGCGTCTACCTCGACTTAGGCGCCAGCTTCGTTGCCACCGCTTCGAAGGGTAGGGAACGCGCGTAATCGTAAGCGACTGAAGCGTGAACAACACCATTCTGTTTTGTTTATATTTGTTGTGGTTACAGACCAAACAGAGAGAGATGTGGTAGTGGAGAGTTGGGAGAGTGATGATTAATGGCCTGGGGCCTTCCCCATGGCTTGTCTTCCACATATACATACATGGGGAGTGCTTTTACAATTACACCCTTACATCCGAGTATCCCCTTTAGGGGCACTTATGTCATTACACGTGGCCTGTTCCGGGCTTTACATTCCTCTAGCAGGCCGGCTGGGCTTAGGTGGGGGCCACCCCTACAACAATATTCATTAGAAGATGTTTACAAGAAAACGTCATAAGGGTACAGGCATTCTTGGGTGTCAGGAGCCGCTACTCGGCAGGCTCCTCCTTCACTTGTGTTCACGCCATGGCTTCACCCGAAGAAGTCTAGCTTGCCCAGAAGTCTAGCGATTCCTCGGCCCTCCGCCAGCATCGCAGCGTCGTCGGGTCACAAGGTCGGAAACTAGCAGCTGGTCGGGTAGCTGCTCGAGACACAGGGGCACGCAAGTCAGAATATGGACGAGGCAACTTGTACTTTATTAATAAGGCAAAAGTGCTCATGTTACAACGCACACCAATGTGCGAAGGCCACGCCGTCACACCTGTGGATTTGCGTCGCCCCCCGAGCTCGCGGGGCCGCCCCCTTCGCGCCGCGGGACCTCGTCTAGCCACTGGCCGAGGTTACCCTTGTCGTACAGGTTGTTCCAAAGCTTGACCCTCGCCGCATCCGCCCCAATGTATTCCCAAATCCTTTCATAAAAAACCGCACAGGGCGGTAGATGGCGCCGGACATCACCCCGGCCCCGGGCGGCATCTCCAATTGTGGATTAGCCAGCCCGCTCACGTGCTGGCAGCCCTGGTGTCGCAGGAGCGCACAGATCAGGCACGAGGTCATGTACGAACAATGGTTGCCGAAGGTCGTCGCGGTGTCACGCACAATGTTGGCTGCGTCTCCGATCCATCGGAGCGTACGGGACAGCTCCTCCGGCTCGAAGGAGTGGTCTGGCACCTCGGCGATGAGCCCTCGGAGAGTGTCCTCTAGGGCAAGCATGGCATCCCATGCAGCCACTGAAGCGTCGCTCCAAGTCTGAGTCCCGCTCTGCCAGGGACAGGGCAAGCTCGCCTTTCTCCTTCTCCAGCGCAGCGATTTGCTGCAGTAGGCCGTCTCGCTCCGCCGCAGCTTCCTGCCGCGCCGCTTCTACGGCCGACTCCTGCACTACGGCGACGAACTCCTCGGTGTGCGCCTTCGCCCTCGCGCACTCCACCTCCAAGCGGCGGATACAGGCATCCTGGGCGGAGCGCCCCCCAGCGCGAAGCTCCCCTTCGGCGGCCTGTAGCCTGCCTTGTAGTGCCCCCCGCTCACGGGCGTAAGCCGCCTGCAGGGCCTGGGCCAACACGAGTGTCTGCGCAGCAAAGGAGTAAGCAAGTGTTGCACGGCCAGGAGTGGTCCTAAGGACAGGTGCTTACCCTCACTCTAGACACTTCTAACGCATCCCCAGGCGCCCCATCCCGTAGGTCTGCAGCGCTTGCTGGCCAATGCTGGCGGCCGTGTCGTGCGCTATCCCGCGCCATGCCTTCAGCGCATCCGATGGAGGGACGAAGTCTGCTGGGCTCAGGCGCACGGCATCTGCGTCGACAGCGCCAAGACCCCCACGTTCAGGGGACACCCCCTCTTCTGGGATAAGTGCCGCTGCAGGAGGAGGTGCCGGTTAGAGTTCTACAAGACATGGGAAAACTACACCAAAGGTATGTCATACTAGCCTACCCTCAGTGGCGGACAGGGGACTTCGCGGCGACGCCTCCCTGGCCCCGGGCGGGGTAGCAACGACACCGGCCCCGGCAGACGGCGCCGGCCTGCAGGGCCGAAGGACCTCTGGGATGGGACCCAGAGACACCCGTTCCCCCGCCACGCCCACCGCGGTCTTAGGAGCCGGGAGGGCACGTGACAGGGGAACCTCGGTGTACGAGGCAAAGTCCCATAAGCTCCCAATGCCGGTCGCTACGGCGAACCCCCTCGAAGTCCGGTGAAGGTAGGATTGCGGACGTGGCGCCGCCGCAGGGGAGGCCCGTCTTGTGTCGTTGCGAAGGGCCTCGCGCAACAACGACACGCAGAGGGGCCTCGCAGCCACAACTTCGACGGGCGGGGACTCCACCCTCGTAACATCCGCGGGAGGCACCTCCGTCTCAGCCGCCACTATTGGCGAAGACCGCGCCCCTCCTACCCCCACGGGGGGCAGCCCCGGCACGGTCGTGGCCGCAGATAATGACTTCACCCCGACGCCGCCAACCGACACCAGCTCCGCCTCGACGACCGTCGTGGGCGGCAAGACTTCCCTCTCCCGGTAACCCACGGCACGCTCCCTACCCCTAGCACCTTCACCACTAGTACCCGCGCCCTCCTCCAAGTCTGAGTCGGCGTATTTCGCAGAATCCGACTCCGCGCTAGCCGCACCAACGGCGGCACCATCGTCTTGGTGTTGCGGAGCTAGAAGGGTGCGATCCGGCACGGGAAGACCCAAGACCTCGTACACGTGGTTTAGCTGCCCTAATCCCGCTTCCGCAGTCGTGGCCGTGCGTTGCTCGTGCTCCCTAGTGGTGTATGGCCCAAGAAACACGCGCGTTGCGCGCTCCGTGTCCTCCAGGTGAGTTCCTACACGGCGCAAAGAGCACGATTAGACACAACGCAGTACATACGAACGGAGGGGAGGGCATGGGCGAGGCTTACGACGACCAGTTGGTGCCGGTAGTGAGCAAACGGACGGCTCAACGTTGTCGTCCCAGAGCTTCCCGACGGTGAGGCGCCAATCACAGGCGAGCGGCGCCATGCCATACATTATGTACTTCTCGGCGAGGTCGCGCATATTGAAGCGGGCGGCGACCCCCACAAGTCTGCGCGCCCTTCGCCTATCTTCGTGGTCGAGGGTTAGGCCGGGCGTGGTCTTGAAGGCAATCGACCGGCCCGTGCACTCAAGGCCGCTACCACTCGCCACACGGTGGTAGAACCACCGTTTCGTCTAGTTGGACTCCCATTTCCCTTGCGTTGAGTTCGCGGGGAAGAGCTTCCCGCATGACATCCGCAGAATGAAGTTGACGCTGCCAAAGTTCGACAGCGTCCCGTCCTTCCGCTCCTTCAGTTGACACCATGCTTTGTGCAAATACGCGAACATGGAGGTGCTGGGCCAACACGCTTCCGAGCGCAGGGCCTAGCTGTATACGGCAAGGCGAGCCACTGCGTTCGGAAGTTGTGCCAACTCCAGCTTGAAAGTCCGCAGCACGTCGCCAACGATCGCCACGGCCGGAATGCGGAGTCCGACTTCGAAGTAGGCGACGAAGACGATCGCCTCCGACTTCTCGGGGCGTGGCTCCATCTCGTCGTCGGTGGGTAGCCGCACCGCCTGGCGGTCTGATAGCCTCCCCTCGCGCAGCAGAGCCCGGATCGTGTCCTCCATCACAAGCGTGCGGCCTAAATCGCCGGAGTACAGACCTTCCTTCTTCTTCGTTTCCGCCCACCACCTGTCTACCGCCGTTGGATCGCGTTCCTCGAGCGCGTACTTCACCTTAAGTGGCGAGGACCGCCGGCGGATGGCGTAGCCGCCGACCCCCTGAGCCCGCTCACCGCAGGTCGTCATTGGTGTCCACGAGCCACTCGAGGATGAAAAGGAGCGCATGGCCAAGAAGGACAAGTGTAGGGGACGGCGTGAACGATCGAAGAGCGCGTGGAGGAGGCGCAAACGTGGTACCACGGGGGGTATTTAAACACCCCTCACCTCCTCACCACCGGTAAGCACAACCGGCAGACGACAACCGCTCACCTCCCCATAAGCGAAGCCGAAGCGTTGCGATGGCGCACGTATGCCACTTGCGACCGCGGTCGTATAGGCGCCTGACATCGCACGACGCGTCGGTCGCATCCCGCCGCGTGTCGGCCAGCGCAGGAATTAAATACAGGTCGCACGACCCGATATAGCCTCCGACGCTTGTCAACCAACTTTTGGGGCCAATCAACCACAACGGTCCAAAAGGAGCCCCCGCCCTGCGGCGAGGCCCGGCTCCGACTTCGGCTTCGTTCTCGCAAAGGGTCACAGCCCGTCGCGTGTACGCCCCCGATGGAACGACACGCACGACCGCAGCAGCCTGACGGCTCAGAGGTCAGCGCGATTCCAGGAGTCATTAAAGCGCACTACCGGTCCGCAAAGCCGCAACCACCCCACACTCAGGGGAGTCCGGGGCGCGAGTCTGCCTCCACCGGGGCCGCGTCGACTTCGGCAGCTTCGACAGGAGTTCTGCCTTGGCAACAAGACCCGTGCCATCCCCGGCCCCATCTTCGTGGGGGAGTACCTTGCCTCGGGCGTCCCCTCGGTAGATGTTCTGGGCGAAACATAGGGTGAAGGCGAGCGAACGCCAGTCTACCTGCAATGCACCCAATTGTCGCCCTCGAGCCGTGGGAGCAGCGCAGGCGGCCACTTCGGCTTCAGGGTCCACGCGACAACCTCATAGCCTAACCCGACGGGGATCCAGCAACCAGCCTACACCCCGTCCCATCAGGACCACTAACTGGCAAGCCTCTTCGGGCCTGTGCGGCTCCGGAAGGGCAAGCCCCCACTCTAGCGGGGAGACTCCGGCCGTTCAACCCAATTTTGCCCGGAGACAGCTCGCTTTCGGCCTGGCCCTGGGACCATGCCGGGATGCGTCCGCATAAAGCCACGAGTCAATGAACCCCAGTGATAACGACATCAAGATCGATGCCCCAGAAGAGATACCCCGGCTTCGACAGCAGTTAGCCCCTAACAAGCCAAGGGGCGGCGCGATTCTGGATGTAATCAAAGAGCACTATCGGACTGCCCGGGGCGGAGTTTAGGGCGCAAGGTATGCCCCCACTCCGGCTCTGACTCCGACTCCATCTTCGACCACTACACCAACTTGGACACAGCCGCGGCTTCAGCTTCGACTTCGACTTCGAGGAGTGGGCCCACGCGCAAGGACTCACCCGTCGGCATTCCCCACACACAGTAAAGGCGGAGGTCACGTCACGTCAAGTTTTGGCTTATTCTCATAAACAGACCACCTTCAGTGCAT
Organism: Dendrocalamus sinicus; assembly: GCA_036346575.1. Classification (NCBI taxonomy): domain Eukaryota; kingdom Viridiplantae; phylum Streptophyta; class Magnoliopsida; order Poales; family Poaceae; genus Dendrocalamus; species Dendrocalamus sinicus. Next base: position 27,842,403 of record CM070652.1, on the reverse strand, counting down.
CAACATTCTTTGAAAAGTAATGTTGAGGGGCTTAATCAAAAACCCCGACTGAAGGTAGGCCTGTCTATGAGAACAGGAAAACCTTGCCGCTATATGCAGAAACGCAGCACGAAAGAAGGAAGTGCGACTAGTTGCCGGTAATAGACGCTAACCAAGCTCCCAAGAAAACAGGCCTCCATCAGTACATCAACATCCCCCAAGCCGCGTAACGCCGCTACGGGATGTGGATGAACTAAAGGGGCCCGTTTTAAGGGGAGCGGCACCTATCTGAGCGCACAATGCAGGTACAATGCCGTGCCAGCACGGTATATATACCCCGTCAGCGGGGAAGCCCAACCGGCAGAAGCCCAAGCGGCGGAGTCCAACTAACGGAAGGAAAGTCCAATCAGCGAAGGAGCGTCGCAGCATCCCACGCCTGCGATGCTTCAAGACCCGGGCCGCGCCAAGCAGTTCCACCACGTGGTCGGACAGAGGAAAGCACATCACGACGTGATATGACCACGACGCCTCAAGTCTCGTGCCGCATCAACCAAGCCTCACCAGGCATGCCAGTAGTCACTTGCAGTCAAGAGCGCCCGACGCCGGAGTCCGCCGTCACTTGGCATTCGCGTGATGACTTAGGGGCCCGCTCTGCCTACGCGCCTCGCAATCCGACTCGCCAACACCTCCGACTCGGCTAGGGCAACCGCCGACCCCGCCAAGTCAGAGGCGCCTTCAACTTTGGTTCCAACCCCCACGTCGATGTCGGCCCTCGGTCTCGATGCTAACCTCGGCCACACTACAGCAGGACCGGGTGGGCAACGACGGCTTTGCCAAGCCACCCGGAGCCATACCTTCACGACAGGGCAAACACTACACCAAGCAGCAAGGCTTCGACGAATGTTGAAAATGCTCATAGGCCGCAGGGACGGAGGGGGCCAAAGGGCTCGACAACATGGCTTCGGCCCGTGAAGCCCTTCACCATGAGAGGCTCCTGTTGTAGGGGTGGCCCCCACCTAAGCCCAACAGGCCTGTTAAGAGGAATGTAAGGCCCAGAATGGGGCATGTATAATGACATGAGTACCCCCGAGGGGGACACTCGGATGTAAGGGTATAACTGTAAAAGCACTCCCCACGTGGACATATATATACACAACACCGGCCCCGGGGAGGACCCAAAGCCATTACTCACCTAACTCTCCACTACCATACTCTCTCTCTATTTGGTCTGTAGCCACAACAAGTACAATTTGGTTGGTTTTGGAATCAATCAGGATAAAAATACTATAATAAATTGTAGATGTACTTCTAAAATTACTCTAGTTATGTATAAAATTTCAAATTCAAATTCATTCCTGGTTGAGAGTTGAGAAAAATTATGACAAATAATAAATAAAAATAAAAAGGCAAATATTACTATTCAGAACATTTTTTTTCTTCTAACATACTTTGAATTTGAAGTTCAAATTTTAAAGGAGGTATAACCACACTATAGGGTTCATCTGTAAAAAGAAGTCTGGTGCCTCATTCAGCCATATGCACCGAGTACTATCATGTAAGGCTTGTTAAGCATAGAAGTGCACTGCATGATTCGCCTGCCTTGGAACATAACCTATCACAAGTTCCATAAAACATTATCAAGTGCTAAGATCATTATCTCTGAATTAATTAGCCATTTTTCTCATCTAACAACAACTTCAATTCTAGTTCTAGACGGGCAGGGAGTCATCAGATTTGAGTGAGCACCCCTCTTTTTCTTTTCGTCTTAGAAAACACGTCAAGGTGAATGTGGTGCCCTGATTAATTCATTTCTATACTACCCACATATCCATTACAACATGAGTTCGTTTAAAGGGGGAATATATAGTACATAAGCACAACTTGGTTGGTTTTTGGTATCAATCATTGTAAAAAAATACTCTAATAAATTATAGATGTACTTCTAAAATTATTCTATTAGTGTATAAAATTTCAAATTCAAATTCGTTCCAGGTTGAGAGTTGAGAAAAATTATGACAAATAATAAATCAAAAATAAAAAAGACAAATATACTTTGAATTTGAAGTTCAAATTTTGAAGGGAGGTACAACCACACTATAGGGTTCATCTATAAAAAGTCAGGCACCTCATTTAGCCATGTGCACCGAGTACGATCAGGTGAGGCTTGTTGAGCATATAAGTGTGTTGCATGGTTCGCCTGCCTTGGAACATAAGCTATCACAAGTTCCACAAAATATTAAAGAAAAACTATAGAACAATATCCTGTCATACGAGGATTTCATCGGATATCTTTGTGCCATTGGATACAATATCTTTGTCCCACCTCCCCACGTGGCTTTCCAATTTAGCCTGATAAATTTCCACTATATGCTCCCAATCTATTCGATGGTGCTGCTCCTTCATACCAGGATTTCATGGGATATCTTTGTGCCATTGGATAAAATATCTCTGTCCCACCTCCCCACATGGCTTTCCAATTCAGCCTGATAAATTTCCACTATATGCTCCCAATCTATTCGATGGTGCTGCTCTTTCATACCTCTCCTCCCAATTCCACCACCACATTTTCCCTTGCATTCAGCCGACGACTGCATACAAGGCTACCTCCATGGTGGGAGTACAACGCTTGGCCAAGGTGCTCTTCCTCTAGACATGGTCAGTGGCATGTTGGTGATGTCGCAACAGGCCGTCAGCTTGATGAGGACGTGACTGGTGAGGATACATGTGACCTACGAGACAGATCTATGTGGTGTGGTGGCAATAGTGGTCATCTACGAACCCATGGGCCTCAAATTAGCATGTTACCTTCTCCCCAGTCTACTCTATGGTTGGCGATGGATCTTGGCAATGCAATGAGGGATGTAGTGAAGAGCAAAATGCAAACGCTGATGACTAGGCTGTTGAGATGGAGGATAAGTTTGAAAGGCTTAAATTGCTAAAAACTCTATGCCTTCCTTAGTCCAAGCTTAAACCATGGTTGCAAATGGTTTTTCTTTGGGTCCACACAAGGTGTTTGTCAAAATGTGTAGGTAAAATATGCAACATTGTTACATGTTAGTTCCTGTGAATTGTGTTAATTTTCACTTGTTATACTATCATATTATGAGAAATTTTCTCATGCTACGATTATTTCTTGATTAGTTCGACTTGCATTGTTATATTACAAGTAGTTTTAGTGTGAATTGTGGATGGATGTAAAGTGGTTCATATCAGCAAGTAGTTGGTATGCTAATTGCACATCTTGTTCTACTAGATTATTGTATGATTTAATCGGTTGTGATTTTTGTAACGTTGAGTTGCTTGATCGGTGTTTGATACATTGGCAACATGCATGCATGCTTGTTCCGTGATAAATGGCCATTGTAGTTTAACTTGCCCCGATAAAACTTGCTGAATCAAGTTTCATGAAACCTCATGAAGCTTTATGAACACCATGAAATTTAGATATAAAACCATATGAAATTTAGTCAACTTACCCATAAAACCTTCAGAAATTTTATGAAACTTAATGAAACACCATAAAACTTAGTCATGAAATCTAATAAAAAATAGTCATGAAACCTTCTAAAAACTTTATGAAACCTTATGTAATCTGGAGTTCAACTTCATAAATCCGCTACAAAAAAAACTTTCAACTACATGAATTTGCTACAAAAAAAACTTTATGAATATCATGAAACAACATGAAACTTATACATAAAACCTTATGAAACATAGCCAACTTAGACATAAAACCTCCTGAAACTTTATAAAACTTAATGAAATACCATGAAACTTAGTCATTAAACAGTATGAAAGTTAGTCATAAAACCTCCTGAAATTTTATGAAACCTTATGAAACTTGGAGTTCAACTTCATGAATCCGCTACAAAAATTTTCAACTTCATGAATTTGCTACAAAAAACTTCATGAAACTTCAAGTCAGTATTGAAACCTTATGAAACTTAGTCACGAAATATCTTAAAACTTGGTGAAACTTACGTGAAACCTCAATAATCTTCATTAAAACCTAGTTGTGAAATCTCATGAAACTTGAGCAATTTACAAAATAAAATATTGAGCCTTAGTCATGAAACCTCATGAAACCTTATGAAACCTCTTGAAACATGGAATTCAATTTTATGGAGCTGCTACAAAAACTTCATAAAACTTCATGAAAGTCAGTCTTAAAACCTTATGAAACATCATAAAATTTAGTAATGAAACCTCGGAAAACTTAATACGGCGTGCATAAATAGTATTTACAAAATTGCACATTCCAATTCCACCAAAATTACATACTTGTACAGCATCATTGACAATCACTAAAAAAAGCTATATTTTTTGTGAATGCAATCTTGAAAAACACAACAAAAAATAAGTGTATTACATTTCAATTCACCTACTATATTTTTTGTATGGTTTCTTGACAATCCATGAATCTAGCAAGATTGATGTAGTGGATTTTATTTCATGGTGCTTGAAAAGACGATCTAAGTACCAACAATATTAGACAGAAAACCTCAATTGAAACTCTGAAACTTAATATGTCAAGTTGAAAAAAATGCAACTTGGGCACTTTGTAAAACATGTTTGATGTATTACTGGTGAAGGTCCTAAATGAGCTATAACTATGACGGTGATGGAGCTTGAGCGAGGTGAGCAACATGTGAATTATGAAGGCCAGTTGTTTCCATGCGTGCAGACATGTATGTCGAGATTCCTCATGTGCCCCCACATGAGTGGAGAAGGAGGACGGCGAGGTTCCAAGTGTGCTCTGGCGATGCGAAAAAGCGACAACGAGATTTCGCAAGTGCTTGAATTTGCTGGAGGGAGGTCGGCATGCTTCGATCGGTGCACTTGATGGATGACAGCAAGGTTGCAAGCTTGTTTCATGTTGCACATTGACGACGCCACGACGGCAAGGTTCTCCACCCGATCCATGCGCATGTGTGGTGGAGGTCGGTGAGAGTTCGTGCTCATAGTGATCGGAAGCGCTAATAATAAATATGATGTGCAGAAGGCAGTTGATAAGTGTAGGATCGTCGAGGGCAATCAGAGGGGGGTGAATGATTGCAGCGCCCAGCGGAAGCTTTTCAAAATTTATTATTATTTTTAAACCTGCAAAACACAGAAGTGCAAAAAAAAAAAAAAAACAAGATAATAATAATAATAATCTTCAATCCTTGAACACAGCCAACCCAAGACTCTTTCTAATTGCCTCTCCTAATCGCTAATCAATTGCCATCCCGACGCATAAAACTTTAAGATTTAAAGCCAAAACAAGAGAAAAAAAAAACAATCTAATAAGCTTTACTTAATCACCTTGCATTAATTACCTAGTCCTCTAATCAAAGCTAATTAATCACGAGTAAAATATGACAAACTAACTCTCGGCTAACCTCTGTTCACATGCATGTAAGAATCAAAAAGCTTAAAAGTTTTAATGCCCAAAAATAAAACGTAAATGGCTTTAACTAATCACCTTTTACCTAATCATCTTCTCTCACCTGATCACTTTTTCCCGAGCACAAAGGTCACGGCCTCATTAACTCTACTGCCAGCTTTTCTATTCTAGTCACATGTATAGCTGATGCATGTACTGGAACGGTGGACTGCATGCGTGAGGGAGACGAATTCTTCTGGCGGCAAGGCACGCGGACGAGAACCGGAGCACAACACGTCGTCGAAATTGTCTTTAAAATATAGAACGCGCTGACGTAACTTTTCTTCGAAAGCCAAAAGTGTCTGGTCCCCAAAAGCCGTACCGCTATTCGCCAGCCCTCCACCTTTTATTACGAGTGAGTCCGTTTTGTTTACAAATCGGTCGGACCTCCGATACGAAAAACAATGTCGCCTCGAAACCAACTAAAACTCAGCTCTTAATTCTAATAGCACTCATCTAACTGAACCTATTTTTTATCTTAACCAGACTTTTAGCCTATTACTATTCAAGGGACCCGTAACCCTTCCTAACACGGGTTTTCACACTCTGATTTTTCAACTCATCGCGCGTCGAAGCCTCCAGGACCGCACCTCCTGTATCTTCTCCACGCATCATCCACCTTTGATCTCCATGTGCTCCAGCGTGAGCCCAACCACCTCGTGACATCTTCGACCGCCCGGACCTCAGATTTCCCCCTCCTAGTCCCGGTCTTCCTCGTCACCGACCATGGCCGTCTCCACACCCAACCTGCACATGCAAAGACCAAAGAACATTTTTTCCCGGCACAAGTTCTCTCCAACTTGACCGATATTAGTCCATGCACACACGCACACGCCTCAAATAACAATATTAAGCAATGTTGTCAATTATTCATCATCATAAAAATTCTAAACCTAGCCACATGGTCTTACAATCTCCCCCTTGATGAATACATTGACAACACCTCAAGATTGTATGAAGAAAATAGCTTCAAACAGATATAAGTGAAGAACTGAAGCCGAAATCTCTCCCCCTCAACACAAGAGATGAATTTTAGCAAATTTCTCCAAAATCTCACAAAGCACACCAAATCTCTCCCCCTTTGGCAATGTAATCATCAAGAAATTTCAAAGAAGAACTATTCTAAAAAGAAGCAATGAGAATAAAAATCTAGAAGCTTTGTAGATTATTCAAGTCACTTTGAATTGATTTAATAATTTTAACCAAGCCATATTTTTTAGTAGAGCTATCTAGATCATATTAAGCCATATATCACATAGCAATGTCAAAACAAGTTTTCAATATGATTAAGCAATTTATATCGATGACAGGCATATCAACAATGACCAAACCAATTATAGAGATCACAATGAGATATCACAACGAAAAGTCAAAACCTAAAAGTGAAGCAAATTTTAACTCTAGACGGGCTAGCAGTCTCATGTAACAACTTATTGCTCCACACTCAATTTTTAGGCATGTGGCATGCTTGTAGCATACTTCTTTTTCATAATGACATATATTTTTTTATGGTGGCATGCTTGAAGCATACTTCTTTTCATTTTATGCACTTTTGTGCTTTTTTTTGTTTCACCATGGCATGCTTGAAGCATACATCTTTTCAAATTTTTTCCTTTTATATACTCTCTTTCTTAAAAACATGCCAAATTGAGTAATCATAAAATTGGAACATGAAACATGCGAGCCTCATAGCCAAGAGTTAAAATAAGACTCACAATCAAGCTAATCCTTTTCGATAGACATCGCAAAGTAATAAATATAATTAATCTAGTTAAAGTATTCCGCCATGTCAAACTTTTATTTCAAATGTAGCAAATTAATTATAACTAGTCATGATCAAAGCTACACAACATATGAATAAACATGATAAAGATAGCTCCACAACTCATTTAAATTTGATGGCTTGGATTTGTTGATTTAATTAACAAGTATAATAAACAAAGCTTTCTAAATTCTTAAACATCAAGCTCCCCCTCAGAATAATCCCATAAGATGCAACACACCTAACTCACTTCGCAAAAGAGCAAAATTAAGGGGAGTCAAGCGGATTTGAAATAATATCATCAATATAAGAATCCAACTCAATAGGGTGTAAGACAACATCACCTTTTCCACATGGTCTCTCAAGAAGTGAAATCTCTTGCAAGCCATCAAAGAAGTGAAGAACCATCAAGTGTTCCAATCAAGCAATAAAGTACAAGACTGGAATCCAATCGAGCTCATGTTCTTCATCCTTGTCAACTGTTCTTACATCACATGAAACATCGGTCTCACAGTACTAGGGTTAGTGAAATAAGATCTAGGAATCGATCTCGAGACACACACGAACAGGAGCAACAAAACTAGAACCAAAATCACGTGCGTGTGGATGATCGAATGCCAAAAGACCGTGAATTATTTGAATTAAATCTCAATCTAGCATGTGAAGCGATTTAAAACCATCATAAAAATTTTCTGAAAATATAGCTTTCGCATTTGATCTAGGAGCAAAAGACAATGCACGTTTTTGTCTTAAAGTATTCAACCTTTCCTTTCTTTCTTTCTTAGCCCGCCTAAAACAAAATTCATACAAATGTCCATCTCTTCTACAGTAGGTGCAATGAAATTTAACATAACCGGAATTCTTTTGAGATGGTGAGCTAGCACCTATATTATTATTCGATGAACTTTGCACAAAGCCAGAGATTTAAGCACAGTTTGTTTTGGTTCAGATTTTATTTCAATTTTTCCAGGTTCAAGAGCCTTAACAACATTAGGAGGATTATTCTTGGCGTGCTCAACAAGGTTAAATCCTAGACCACGATTTTTCACACTTGTTTTTGATTTGTCTAGAATCATATTCAGATTTTTCTTACCAAAAGAGAATCTCTCTAAAGTGTCCTTAAGATACTCATTTTCCTTAGCCAAAATGGAACAAGCGATGCATTTAATGAGTTCATTCGCCAAATTTTTGGTAGCACTAGATTGAGCAAATCTTTCTTTTCAATGAAATCATTCAATTGCCTAGTCAAAGCATCAATTTCAATGTTTAACTTAGGACAATTTGAGCAAGACATGTTCTCATGATAAAGCATTTGTTGAATAGATTCTTGAGATGAATTAAGTCTAGCTTCTAACAATTCACAATTAGAGCAAGCTTTAGATTGAGCATTTGAAGTACTTGACTCTAAACATGTAGAAGAATTAGATTTGAGCTTTTCAATTTCATCATTAGCAAATTTTAATTTTTCATCACAAGAAACATGTATCAATTTTAATTCATCAAATTTATCAGTTACATCTCTAAGTTGAACCAGATTTGATGCACTAATAGATCTAACAGCCTCCAACTCAGAATGTAAAACTTGGCAAGACTCACATGATTCATCATCAGGAATTAAAGCTCTAAGTCTATTAATTTCAGAATTTAGGCTTTCAACAACACAATTATTTTCTTTTAATTTCTGTTTTGTCTTTTTTAATTCAATAGCAAGTTTAATCAAACCATCTTCAAGCTCATCATATGATGGTCTTACCTCATCGAGATCGCTGTCGTCGTTATCATTGTTGTTGCTTGTCATGAAGCACATGCCCATGAAGTCATCATTGTTCTTCTTCTTTTTGCCTTTAGCATCATCGTCGTCGTGGTCGTCATCGTCGCAACTCTCATATTCCATATCGCTCAAATCAAGACGCTCAATAGCCGATATGATCTTTTCAGCAAACTTGCGACGGAAATTGCCACTCTTGGTGTTGTTGTTCTTGGATGGCAGCGACGATAATTCTTGTCTTCCTTGATCACCTTCCCCTTGAGTTTGGGACAATCCATCTTAATGTGGCCTGGCTCACCACACTCAAAGCATCTGATTGGACCTGACACGCCACCTCGCTTCCTCATCCTCACATTGTTGAGTGCCTTGTATGCTCGTGAGGAGATCAATACCAAGTCTTCTTCAGAAGTTGTTCGAACTGTTCCTCAAAAGAAGACAAGCGGACAAGGAAACACAAGACAAAGCACTCGACGAAGTCACCTCGCACGAGGTTAGTCACAAGCGCTAAAGATGAAGATTTATCAATCTTAGATGGCAAAGCTTCCATCTCATAGGTTTTCAATCTAGAATAAAGATCATCCATGGTTAAAGTATCTAGATCGACAGTTTGATTAATAGTTGTGACAACCATCAACCACTCAGAACCTAAAGATCTCAAAATTTTAGTTGCATTATCTTCATCAGCAGGAATAACACCAACACCGCGCAGATCACTCAATATTTTCTCAAAACGAGCAAAGAGATCATCAATGGATTCACCAGGTTTCATAGCAAAATCAGAATATTCTTTTTGATAAAGATTTTTACGCACCTTCTTAATTTTAGTGGTTCCTTCATGATAATCGCAAAGAGTTTTCCAAATTAAATGTGCAGAATTAATATGAGCCACACGATCAAATTCTTTGAGAAATCCTTGAAATAGCAAGTTACTGAGCTTGAGCATTTAAATCAACATCCGCTTTATTTAAATTAGTAACAATAGCGGTACCTCATATGGAGTAGAAACTTTATTCCAAACATCACTACCTTGAGCCTCAATATAAGCTTGCATCCGACACTTCCAAAAGCAAAATCGGTACCATCTAGCATGGGGACGATTCACATACCTCTCGACGCCATAGCAACCTCGCTCGATACCACTTGTAGGATCGTCGAGGGCAATCGGAGGGGGTGAATGATTGCAGCGCCAGTGAAGCTTTTCAAAATTTATTATTATTTTTAAACCTGCAAAACACGAAGTGCAAAAAAAAAAAAACAAGATAATAATAATAATAATCTTCAATCCTTGAACACAGCCAACCCAAGACTCTTTCTAATTGCCTCTCCTAATCGCTAATCAATTGCCATCCCGACGCATAAAACTTTAAGATTTAAAGCCAAAACAAGAGAAAAAAAAAACAATCTAATAAGCTTTACTTAATCACCTTGCATTAATTACCTAGTCCTCTAATCAAAGCTAATTAATCACGAGTAAAATATGACAAACTAACTCTCGGCTAACCTCTGTTCACATGCATGTAAGAATCAAAAAGCTTAAAAGTTTTAATGCCCAAAAATAAAACGTAAATGGCTTTAACTAATCACCTTTTACCTAATCATCTTCTCTCACCTGATCACTTTTCCCGAGCACAAAAGGTCACGGCCTCATTAACTCTACTGCCAGCTTTTCTATTCTAGTCACATGTATAGCTGATGCATGTACTGGAACGGTGGACTGCATGCGTGAGGGAGACGAATTCTTCTGGCGGCAAGGCACGCGGACGAGAACCGGAGCACAACACGTCGTCGAAATTGTCTTTAAAATATAGAACGCGCTGACGTAACTTTTCTTGAAAGCCAAAAGTGTCTGGTCCCCAAAAAGCCGTACCGCTATTCGGCCAGCCCTCCACCTTTTATTACGAGAGTGAGTCCGTTTTGTTTACAAATCGGTCGGACCTCGATACGAAAAACAATGTCGCCTCGAAACCAACTAAAACTCAGCTCTTAATTCTAATAGCACTCATCTAACTGAACCTATTTTTATCTTAACCAGACTTTTAGCCTATTACTATTCAAGGGACCCGTAACCCTTCCTAACACGGGTTTTCACTCTGATTTTCAACTCATCGCGCCGAAGCCTCCAGACCGCACCTCCGTATCTTCTCCACGCATCATCCACCTTTGATCTCCATGTGCTCCAGCGTGAGCCCAACCACCTCGTGACATCTTCGACCGCCGGACCTCGATTTCCCCCTCCTAGTCCCGGTCTTCCTCGTCACCGACCATGGCCGTCTCCACACCCAACCTGCACATGCAAAGACCAAAGAACATTTTTTCCCGGCACAAGTTCTCTCCAACTTGACCGATATTAGTCCATGCACACACGCACACGCCTCAAATAACAATATTAAGCAATGTTGTCAATTATTCATCATCATAAAAATTCTAAACCTAGCCACATGGTCTTACAATAAGTAGTTGATGAGTTGTTAGATTAGTATTGATTCAATGGCTCAGTTCTATCCTGTTGGATGGTGTTTGACGCTATATCGTGCTGTATCTAGGTGCAAGCATTATCAAACGCTAATATGATTTTCTGTGGATTAATTAGCCATTCCCCCATCTAACGACTTCAATTCTGCTTCTAGACGGATGGAGGCATCGGATCCAACCTTGTATGGAATTTTTCAAGTCATATCGCAACATTTTTTCCCGTACTTACAACAGTCGTTGCCGAACTTGACCGGCCGTCGAACCGTACCTGGCCGTGTGTTTCCCGTCCCGTCAGTCAAACTAATTAAGAGACGCATAGTTTTCCACTCTGTTGTCATGTGTCATGCTGCCTCATGGATTCTACTAGTCACACCTGACAGCACCCTACAGGCTTATTCAATCCAGACTTTTTAGCTATTTCTAGTTTCCGGTTATTAATTTTTAACTAAAATTATACTATAATACCCATTAATTTTTATGTCATTTAATTAAAGAAAAATAAGAAAAACATAAAAAAATACTCTTATATCTCAACAAACAATACAACGAGAAAAAAAAGACAAAACAAGTCAAAAAAAACCTAAAACAAAAAAAAAATCAGAAGCCAACATATTCATTCTAACTACAACCAAACAGGGCCGTCTCTAAAAATTTGAGGCCCCAAGGGAATTGCAAAATGAGGCCCTCCATTTTTTAAAAATATTGGTCTAATATAACTAAGGCATACTATCGCACAATCATGTAAGATGTAACTTCAATATGTATTACTCCATACAAGATTTGGAAATATATCAAATATTAAGACCAAAAAAATATAGTACTGACCTCATGTTCTACTAAAAAGCATCATACGTCTTGTATTTCTTGAAATGAAATCTCCAATTATATCTTCATAATTAATCTTCTCCAAGACATCATTTTCAAGCGTTATTATCGCTAACCCATTGAGTCTTTCTTGTGTCATAGTAGAACGCAAGTAGGATTTCAACAACTTGAGTTTAGAAAAGCTCCTTTCCGCAGATGCAACAGTCACAGGAATGGTTAACAAAATTCTATATGCAATAACAGCGTAAGGATAAAAGGGGCGCTTCTTCAAAAACTTCAGAATATCAAATCAAGAGGACTTCAAAAACAGCGTTAGTATCCCTATAGCATGTGCTGGACTGGGCTTACTATGCCTATAGCATGGTTTGAGGGCTCCATCAATTTGGGGGCTCTGTGCCATCACTCAGGTCGCACGCCCTCATCAACGGGCCTAAACCAAAAGTCAGGTGCTTCATTCAGCCATGTGCACCGAGTACAATCATATGTAAGGCTTGTTGAGCATAAAAGTACGCTGTATAGTTCGCCTGCTTTGGACCATAAGCTATAACAATACAAAAACACTACGAAACGCTAAGATGATTATCTCTGAATTAATTAGCCATTTTTTCTATCTAACAACAACTTCAATTCTAGCTCTAGACGGACAGGGAGGCATCGGATTCAACCTTCCATATACATTTTCAACTCCTCTCGCAAAATTCTTTTTCCGTACTTACAACGATCGATGCCGAAATTGACTGTACGTACCCGGCCGTGTGTTGTCCGCCCCGTCAGTCAAAACTAATTAAGAGACGCATAGTTTTCCACTCTGCTGCCGTGTATCGTACTGCCATGCCATGGATTCTACTACAGTCACACCTGAGTATCCCCCTATACATTTGTAGTTTTTCGTCTCCCGAAACTAGAGCAGTAAACAGCTGCAACAATACATCCATCCCGACATGTACTCCTTGTGCTCCTGTCTGTCACTTCCATTAACACACCATGCATCATCTTTTTTGCCGTCTTTAGGCTTCTCATTTCTCCGCAGTACTACTCTCCTGCACGCTCTGCTGCAAATGGTACATAGTACGGCGTACATAAATAATAATAAAATATTATAAAACCTAGTAATAAAACATCATAAAACTTAGTATAAAGTACATAAAAGTATTGATAAAATTATCCACTCTAATTCTGCTGAAATCACTACTTCTCACAGGGGATACAAAACCGTCATCATAGACGGTTTGTGAACCGTCTGAATTTATGTATCAGTGATAACAGGTGGATAACACAGACGGTTCTTAAACCGTCTGAGATAAGTAATAACACAAACGGTTTTTCAAAACTACCGTCTGTAACATCTGACATATTACAAACGGTTCTTAAACAAAACCGTCTGTGATATTTGCATATCACAGACGGCTAATACTAAAAACTATTTGTGATACGTCAGATATTACAGACTATTCTTAAACATAACTGCCTGTGGTATATGACATTTCATAGACGGTTAATAACAAAAACCGTTTGTGATATCTGACATATCACAGATGGCTAATGTTAAAAATCGTTTGTGATATGTCATATATCACCGACAGTTTTTAGACAGAACAGTCTGTGATATCTTATATATAATAGATGGTTTGGTATTACAAATCGTCTGTGACAGCTATATGAATAGCTAAATTATGTTCTGTTTTTTTGCCTAGCCTCATGAAATGCTAGCCATAACCTCTGAAAACAAGCAAGCAGATCACATATATAGCACACAATAATCATTACACAGATCTCACAAATGAAATAAACAACTGAATGAAATATAATTGAATTAATTATTTGATTAAGCACAACTGAGTGAATATATTACAATTGAATTAAATGTTTGAACATCTAATTATCAGCACCGGAGTAGAACTCTTCCTTTAGGTTAATGACCTGCGCCATCAAGAATTCGGAGAGCATTCCTTGAACTTCGACGAGTTTGTCAAGATAGAATGCACTTGAGTCGAATTCACGCCTTGTCGCTAGCAGTGTTAAAGTCATTAGCATATATATACATACATACATATATATATATATATATATATATATATATATATATAAATTGATAATCATGAAATAAATATTGGCAGGTTGACATACCTCTAGATCTTTCGTCTTAGTGTCGATGATTTCCTCCGTATGTTTGTAAACATAGAATCCACATACGTTGCCCTGTAGCTGCTGTTGGCACTGCAAAAATAGAATTACATACATAGGTATTGTCAGTTCTAGAGGCATCATTATGAAGTGTGATATAGAATTATTGTGTTGTAGCGGGTACCGAAAATCACGTCCTGATCGTAGTGTGGTACTGGATTCCTTGTGTCTCCCTTCCCGGGCTACGTAAGCGCTGCACGACATATGTGGTTCCAAAAAGTTAGCCTCAGCTATTGCGAACAAAGAAAAGACTATAATAGAGTTATATAAGGAGAAAATAAGTTTACCTATCAATTGATTATTGCACACGGTGAAGTCGTGGTTGCTCCTAAGTAGGGAATCAGATATATTATCTTGCTCCACTTTGGTACAATCACAATCAGAATCTAGTGAAACTTAGTCATGTATGTTGCTATAGTGATTAATCCTAGGTTCTTATTGCGTATAAAGTACAAATAAAACTTGCATGGTAACTAGTGAATACTTACACCTGGTTGAAGGGTAGTAGGATGTAGTCCTTATCACTCTGACCAAGCAATCTGTTTGTTACGTAATTTTCGACAAAGGATGTGTTTTCCTTGATGGATTACTCAGAGACCAAGTGTGGGTTGAGGAAACCCACCGATTCTCACCGTTGTCGGACTTGTTGGATCATAGATCTATACATAAGTAATTAGTTATGACACTTATCGGTATTATTACGTGGATGTAGAACTTGATTGTACAGTACACTTACAATATTCAGCATCGTAGAAGTGAGGCATCGAGTTCATCGAGATTGAATAGTAAGAATAAGTTGTCGAACATCACGACGGAGTAGCTCATGTATGTCACGGTGAATCCAGTGTGTCGGTTTGGCTTCCTGTTAGACCTCTCCATGTACTAGGTATGCAAAGCCCTGCAAACTAGTCCAAGGTTGGGGAATTGTGACTCAGGGACCAGCAACACTCTGAACTTGCACTTCCAGGGCACGAGATGCTCCTTAATCTTCTTTAGTTGAGCCTTAAACTACTACAAAACAAGCTATACTGGACGTCTCATTACAGACGGTTCATGTGGAGCCGTGTGTATTTTGATTATTATAGACGGTTCATGGCTAAAACCGTCTCTGAAAACTATCACAAATGGTTGGGTATAAAAGCCATCTGTGATATACGCATTATCACAGACGGTTTTTAAATAGAACCGTCTATGAAACTATCACAGACAATTCATATAACAAACCGTCTTTGATATGTGCATTACCACAAACGGTTCATGTAACAAACCGTCTCTGATAATGACATGTCACTGATCCGTGGTGTGTCCCTCAGGATTTCGATCTCACCCGTCCATTCTCTCCACATCGGATGGCAGGCACCGGTTCGTCCCACCGGTCGGCCCTTATTAATTACTCCCCATCTACCTTCCCACAGCTCGTCCCTTATTAATTACCACCCATTTATCTTTCCACCGGCAGTCACGCGTGAGTTCATCCACTATATAGCTTCCTCCTTTCGATGGGGCCGACTGCCACTGTGAGCTAGCGCCTCCGTTGTGACATCACGGTCGACTGCATAACACACTCTTGTCATAAGTGTCATAAGAGTGTCTTATGCAATCTCATCATCGTGCCATAAAAGATGGCGCTACCACCACCTCTTCATTGCCGGTGATATCCGGTCGCCATTTGATGCATCCAACTTGTTCCTCGACAATGCCGACTACTGCTGTGAGCTAGCATCTCCGTTGTGACACCTCGGTGGACTACAGAACACACTCTTGTCGTAAGTGTTGTAAGAGTGTCTTCTACATTCTCACTGTCGTGCCACAAAGGTGGCGCTACCGCCGCCTCTCCATTACCGGTGATATTTGGCCGCCATCCGATGCATCCAACTTGTTCCTCAACGACGCTGACTACCACCGTGGGCTAGCGCCTCCGTCATGACACCTCGATCGACTGCACAACACACTCTTGTCGTAAGTGTCGTAAGAGTGTCTTATGTAGTCTCATTGTCATGCCACAAAGGTGGCGCTACCATCACCTCTCCATTGCCGGTGATATCCGGCCACCATCCAATGCATCCAGCTTCTATTATCTGCTAGGATCTCTGCTTCTTATATATTCTTGCCGTGTTAAAGAGTTGGGTTCATTATCCTGTTATATTGTAATGGTGGATTCTAATCTTGATAGAAATGGAATATGCTATATTGTGTTTGCCACTATATTTATTTGTTTTCAAAGGGCATAGGTATAGGATGAGCTATCACAGACGGTTTGTGCTATAAATCATCGATGAAGGACTATCACAGACGGTTCTATATACCAACCGTCTGTGATACTCTCCAATCACAGATGGTTGATAACTAGAACCGTCTGTGATGTGTGAATATCATAGACGGTTTTTATTTCAAACCGTCTGCAATATTTTTTTCACAGACGGTTCTATTTACAAACCGTCTGTATTGTCTTTATCACAGAAGGCTCACTCACAGTCTGTGATAACCTCCGATTATCACTGACACATAAATACAGGAGGTTCAGAAAACCATCTGTGATGACAGTTTTGAACCGTCTGTGATGACAGTTTTGAACCGTCTGTGATGACCTTTTTTGTAGTAGTGTTAGCGTTTCGCTTGCTATACATCTTCAGCATCGTCACCACAGGAGCCAATGCGATGGACTTCTGAAGTGAAGCTTGAGTTGGAGTTATAGAAGGTTTTGTTTGATAGGCATGGTCGTATGAAAATCACGGCATTGAAGGTTCTAGGGTGATGTCTCTCTTAGGCCACTAGACGAATGTGTGGATAACATCCCCTAGTGTTATGATTTCTCCATTTGGTGGACTCTCCAGTGGGATAGACATGAAAACATCATTAATCATGTCCATCTAGACCTTCACAAAACTGGTCCCTAGCTAGGCATCATGCACTAACATCCCTGGTGGCATGGATACTCCATCCCTGCCTAGCATCAACGATAATGGAGCTAACAAGCCTAACTTTGAGGATGCACGGCGTGGGATCCTACATAACGATACATGATGAGCTAAGACATCTACCAGGTCTATCTATGTAGTATTCAAGAGATGTACATTACTTGGATGTCATCTATAGGTAAGTGGGCGTTGCTATATTCAAATAGTGGTGCGGATGCGCAACTACTCGGACATTGAGAGGGATTGGGTACCGCAATAACTAGGGTGGCTTGCAAGTGGTTGTGGACCTCTCTCAGTTCTTCCTTCAATGAATCTATCTCTCTTCAAAGTGAGACAGTTATCTCCTCCAATTTTGCACCAAAGTCATTTTTCATACATTCCTTACGCTCAGCCTTGGATGTCTTTCTACTCCTATATGCCTCGGAGTCGTTTGGGACTCTATGCCTCCAAGGTACGTAAACCCCTAGGCATCGTGTGCGACCTGGGTGCTACTTGTTTTCCAGGGTAGTGTACAGTATATCCCTCTCCCTGACTACTTCAAAAGAGCTTTCGAAAGATTCAGTAGTTAATATTCAAGATTTTATGCCTTTTTTACTTGAACCAGTAGTCTACCTATAGAAGTAAGGAGAGAAGAGTTAGAGGAGAGGACATGTATTTCTCAACAACTACAAGATGAATATTAAAGTACCGTACACTTATGTTTCAAAAGGCATGAAGCAAATTAATTTGCTTCATGCCTTTCGAAACCCAAGTGGACAATGTTTCATGCCTTTTTTTACTTGAACCAGCAGCCCACCAATAGAAGTAAGGAGAGGAGAGTAGGAAGAGGGGATCTATATTTCTCAACAACTATAAGATGAACATTAAAGCACCATACACTTGTGCTTCAAAAGGCATGAAGTAGATTAAATTGCTTCGTGCCGTTTGAAGCACAGATATATAGTGCAGTATTGTTCCTCTTGTACAACAACTGCTTCGACTCGCTGCATTTCATGCCATTTTTTTACTTGAACCAGCAGCTCACCCATAGAAGTAAGGAAAGGAGAGTTGAAGGAGGGGACATGTATTTCTTAACAACTACAAGACGAACATTAAAATACCGTACGCATGTGCTTCAAAAGGCATGAAGCAAATTAATTTACTTTCTGCCATTTGAAGCACACGTGTATAATGCTGTAATGTTCATCTTGTACAACTACTACTCTGACTTATAGTGTTTTATAGCATTTTTTACTTAAATCAGCAGCCCACCCATAGAAGTAAGGAGAGGAGAGTTGGAGGGGACATATATTTCTCAACAACTACAAGACAAACATTAAAACATTGTACACTTGAGCATAAAAAAGATTGAAGCAAATTAATTTGCTTTACCCCTTTTGTAGCTCACGTGTATAGTGCTGTAATATTCCTCTTGTACAACTAATACTCCGACTCATAGTGTTTCACGTCCTTTTTTTGCTTGAACCAGCAGCCCACCCGCAGAAGTAAGGAGAGGAGAGTCGAAGGAAGGGACATTGACAGACCATGTGAAGGCGACCACATGTCTGTGATGAGTAATTGACACTTGTCTCGAAGAGATTGAGTTTGATTTGTGCCTTTTCCTCAAAGTTGTAGCCTTCTTGAGTGGTCTGCAGGGTCTTTTACGACCATCATGGTCGTGGTCGAAGTCGGCACTAGCTGTTCTAGGTGTTTGGATAGATTACAACCACGTTGCCAACAGTCAGAAGGTGTTACGACCACGGCAGAGCATTTTTGGTGAGGTCGGAAGGGGTTACGACCGATTTGGCCGTGGTCGGTAGCCAGCCGAACTGTTTACGACCACATTGTGACATTTACGACCACTCTGGTCGTGGTCGTAGGTCACCAGGGAAGCTTATGACCGGTTTGGCCGTGGTCGGAAGGCTATTCGACCACGTTAGCCGTGGTTGAAGCCTGTTACGACCACGTGGCCCGGGGTCTATGGTCGTAAGTCGAAAGCATCTCTTTGATCGTGGTCGAAAGTACCCAGACCTTGACTACGACCACATGGGAAGTCGGCAGACTTTGACCACGTTGTGAAGCCATCAGACGTGCTCGATGCGCGGTCAGACGAGCTCAGAACGCGATCGGAAGTGGGCGGCTGCAGTCGGAAGTGGTCAAACGTGGTAGGAAGGGCTTTGACCACGGTGAATCTCGGTGTACGTGGTCTAAATGGGGTTCGACCACGGTGGAAAGTGTTGAACGTGGTTGGAAAGTGGTTCGATCATGCGATAAGCGGTCGTACTTTCTGCTGTCTAGTCTTACGGCTTCCAGAAGCGGTCGTATCAGCTGGGAATTGATCGTAAAGACTTATGAGAAGGTCGTAGACTGTGTGCATTAATGTTTAAGTGATTTCGACCGGTCGTAATGTATGTACGACTGAGTGGAGTGTAGTTTGAGCTCTGTTTCTCTGATGCAGATGTTTCTACACATTGTGTTGTGTGGTGCTATGAATATTTGCTTGTCTGTGATGATTTGCAGGACTTTGAGACTAGTCGTGGTGAGGCATGGATGGTCGAGACTAGGCACGGGGGTGCTGAGGTCGTGAGCGGCCGGGAGATGCTAAAGATGACGAGGTCTGTGAGGTGGTTGCAAGCGTGATCGGCAAGGCAGGAGGAAGCTTCCGGGAAGGCAGCGGAGTGGCATTTTGGAGAAATGCGGAAAGCTGCAAAGGGAAGCTGTGTCTCTGCCAATGCACAGGAGTTGTTGGCACTAACGGGCAAAGCAGTGGAGCCGTTGGATTTAATGGGTAAAGCACTGGAAACCTGTTATCACCAGTGGGTAAAGCAAGTGGGAAAACCCGGTGTTAGGTGGGGGTTTACGGGTTCCCCCCAGTAGCAGAAGTCTATAAATAGAGAGGGTAGAGCTCGGGTGCACGGTGAGGTTGTTCCCGAGTCACTCTGAGTTTTTTGTTTCTATTTGTGTGAGTTGTCTCTGGGTAGAGCACGGTTGCTCATGTACCTCCGATGGAGTGGCTGTAGAAACCTCCATGACCAATCATTCATCTCTTTTCCTCAAGTTGATTTTTGTCGTTATGAGATATTTTTGATTGTTTTGTTTGCGATCTATTTTGAGAGCTTGTTCTTCATGCTATCCTTTTCTCTCATCTCTTCAGTGTGAATATGCGCTTGTGTTGGCGTGCTTCGATTTGCTCAGAACTAAGAATCTGTCTCAAGGCCACTTGGCTAGTTCATTCCCGAGAGCAAGAGTCAAATCAAAGAAGTTTTCTTTGCCGAATGGTCATACGCCTCAAGTCCTCTGATTTGAGTTCGACCATGTTGCTCTAGCCGACTGTAGCAAGGACTTAGTTTTTCTTGGTGTTTTCCCTTCCGGAGATCGAATTCGTTCAGTGCCTCAAGTTTGAGGACCAAAAGACCAGAGAGTCTCAGTTACTCGGAAATCTGGCTAAGCGAGTCCTTCCGCTATTCTCGGTTCGACCCCACAGTATTCACAGTTTACTTTCTTTTGTCGGTTTGAGTAAGCCTTCGACCACATCGGCCGTTCGACCATCCGTTGGCTTACGATCATGTGTGTTCGACCAGAGGAGTCATATCTTTTGACCAAGTTATTCTAGCTGTTATCTTGGTAGGTTTTTCACTGGTTTCTTCTGTTCTCTCAGAGCAGTCGTTTTATCTCTTTTCTGTGTGTTGGGGTGGGCCTTCCAGTGAGCATTTCAACCCGAGACTTCGTAGCTCAGTGGCTATTGGAGAAGTAGGGTTGTGTGGATACTTGGGAAGTTTTGAAGGCACCATTCACCCCCCTCTGTTGCCATTTCGGTCCTACAATTGGTATCAGAGCCGGTTAGCTCTTCGTCATAGATCTTAACCAGTCTCTAGAGCCAGGGCGACGGACAAGTACTCCACCAAGTCGCCCATTTTCGATGGCATCGATTACCCTTTCTGGAAGAGCCGAATGGAGACATACATCCAGGCTCAGGGTTATGCCATCTGGCGGAAGGTAAAGGCCAGGTTTGCTGTTCCTGCCGATGAGAACATCAACGTGGCAAACATGCCCGATGTTGAGGCAAATGCGAAGGCAAGGAACATCATTATCCAGGGCATGAGTAGAAGCAAATTCGATCGCATCTCTCACCTGTTGTCTGCCTACGATATCTGGGTGACCCTCGACGTATACCATGAGGGCACCACCCAGATCAAGACGGTTCGACAGGACCAGTTCAAGCGAGAATACAACAAATTCGAGATGCTTGCTGGTGAGTCCCTCGATGAGTGCTTTGCGCGTTTCCATAAGATCTTGAACAACCTCCGAGCGGTCGGTCTCACATACCCCAACTCGAACAACGCTCGTCAGATGCTCGCGGCACTTGATCTACGTGTTTGGGAGATGAAAGTGACCACCATCAAAGACACGACAGACCTCTCGACATTGACTCTTGACGCGCTGTACTCGCGCCTCAAGACTCACGAGATTGACGTTGTCTCTCGTAGGTCGAAGTCACAGTCGATGGCTTTGGTCACCGATCCCGTTTCTTCTTCTAGTCCTTCTTCTGATTCGATTGCTGGTTTCCCCCTTGCTGCTCTCTGTGACGTAACTGATGATTAGTTAGAGCAGCTCGAGGATGAGCAACTGGCCCTCCTAGCTCGGAAGTTTTCCCATGCTTACAAGAGGAGGAGGGACAGAAGAGGGGAGGACCTGTGATTTGCTTCGAGTGGTGGCCCCAACCACATTCGGCAACCGCCTCTGCCGAGAAGGGCAAAGGCGACTACGGCGGTGTGAGCAAGAACGACTACACCGACAAGAACCGCAACAAGAAGCCTCCAGCTCAGACGCAAGGCAAGAAGACGTTCCGCAACTTTGGCAAAGCCAAGAAGCTCTTCTACCGCGTCATCACTGCCTTCGACGACCTCGACCTCAGCGAGGTGGAGGGATGGAGTGACGACGACGGGTTGGGTGACCAAGAACCCAAGGGCGGCGATGACTTCTCCGGCATGTGCTTCATGGCCCTCGAGGACGAACTGAGTGACAGCGAGCTGTACTCCGACTCGGACGAGGTATTCCCCACCTACGACCAGCTCAATCATGTTTTTCTTAAGCTAGGTGGATTTCATGCTAGAGCTAGGGCTAGGTGTACTGAGTTAGAGAAGGAAGTAGATAGATTGGCACTATACATTATTGCTCTTACATCTGCTCCCTCTAGTGATAATTGTGATACTTGCTGTGCTCTGTTGGATGACATGGAGAAATTAAGGACCTCGCATGATAGTCTGTCCTCTGAACTTGATATTTTTAAGATGGAGAACATTAGTCTTCTTGCTGAGCTTGAGATGAGTAGAGTAGCGCCTATTTCATCTACTTCTGTCGAGACTATTGCATGCACCTCATGTGAGGATAAGGACAACACTGTTAGAGGTCTTTATACCATGCTTCTGGATCTGTCCGAGTCTTGTGAAAATTGCAATAATCTGAAGATGAACCTAAAACGGGCAGATCATAAAATTGCAGAACTACAAGCTTTTCTTCTTGAGCCGATTGATTCATGTATGAACTGTCCCAAGCTTACTGCTGAGCTTGAAGCTGTCTCCAAATAGTTTCAAGAATTAGTTGATACAATAATAGATTGGCTAAGACTGCTTCTAAGGACCCTGTTAGCTCACATGCATTAATTGTAACAAACTAAAATCTGACTTGATTGCATTGGATGAGAAATGTGTGAAGCTAACTAAGGACCTTTTAGAGAAGCCACTTTCAGCTTGTGATGTGATTGATGAGAAGGGGGAGAAGCCTCAGGGTAAGGTAGAGACGTCTAGTGACGTGAACCAACCTGCTAGCAGTAGGACTGTCCACTCTGAGTCGGCTGTGCGTGCACAAGCCATTCGTTCCTCTACTGTTGGTTCTTCTTCTTCTACTCCCTTACCTTTTGCTATTCCCTCTTCTCCCTGCTATTCGTGCACCTCTCTCTTTCGGGAGTGTCAGTACCTTATTAACACTCTCGAGAGGTTTGTAGGAGGCAAGAAGAAGCTGAATCTTATTCTAGACCAGTCCAAGATTTGCAAGTTCAATCAAGATCTAGGATATGATTTCTATGAGGACATTAGGAAACATCCACCTGCTATTCTCAGACCCATAGTAGGAGGTGTGATCGAGGTTGAGCCCAGATCTGATGAGGTTAAATTCAAGTCAGTGGGCTTTGTCCAAGGGATCTCTGACAGCAAGGTGATTCCACTGCAGCCTTCCGCCTCTCGGAGGCGAAGTCTCATCGTGCTACTTCTACCTCTCAGAAGGTAAAGTATCACTGCACCTTCTGTCAGAAGGATGGACACTCGGTCGAGAGATGCTTCAGGAGCATCAAGATTGCACGGAGAGACCGGGTTGAGGCTCTTAGGCGTATTCAGGGTCAGCCCTAGACCTTGAGTGCCCCTAAGACCAACACGAGGTCTAGGTTTGCTTCAGGAGGTTCTGATGGTTTTGGGCAGCATCGAGGCCTTGGTTATTCCAAGTTTTCTGGTTTTCATCCTCATGCTCCCCTTGGTCGTGACTTCCACCGTCCTGAGGGTAGATCTCGTTTCCCCATCGAGAGAGCTACCCGCGGCGTGATCAGCATGTTGCCGGTGCCCCGACTCGTTTTTCCGTAGCAGTCGGACCAGCAACAGCTTCGGGTCTGCACAAAGACCTTCTGCTTCTTTGAGTGACAGAGAGCATAGGGTAGATAGAGGTCAGTCGTGTGTGACTACTTCATCTGCTCGACGTGTTACTCAGTATTGGGTGCCAAAATCACTCTTGATTTACCCCAGTATTGAGACTTTACTCTCTTGTTGACTCAGGTTCGCCAGGCAGGGAAAGGAAAGGTTTGGCTCGTAGACTCCGGGTGCTCACGACACATGACCGGAGACTCCCGTTGGAAGACTTCCCTTGCCCGTGCTCCAGGTGATGAGACGATCACCTTCGGAGATGCTTCATCTGAGCGCGTCATCGCCAAAGGTACAGTGCGTGTTAATGATTCTTTCATTCTGAAAGATGTTGCCTTGGTTAGTAAGCTCATGATAATTTGCTTTCAGTTTTTCACTTACCGATGACGGTTTGAGGTGAGCTTTAAGAAAATGCTGCAAAATTCTTGATTCTTCTGGTGTCCAGTGCAGAGGATTTCGCTTTGGGAGGATCTTTTGTGCTGATTTTTCCGAGTCTTCGGTGATCCTCTCGGTGTTTAGTTGCTTCGAGTCTCACGACTTTTCTTTCGGCATAGGAGACTTGGTCATATTGGATTTGACCATTTGACCCGAGTTAGCGCCACGATCTCATTCGTGGTCCGCGAAACTCAAGATGGTCAAAGATCTTGTTTGCGCTCCATGCCGCACACGGCAAGATGGTTGCCACTTCTCACCCTCCGGTCACAATTACTATGACCGATGCAGGACACAGTTTGCTCCATATGGACACGCTTGGACCACTCGAGTGCAATTAGCGGGAGGAAGTGGTATGTTCTTGTCATGGTCGATGACTTCTCGAGGTATTCTTGGGTGTTTTTCTTAGCCTCGAAGGATGAGACGTTTACACATTTCCGAGGTCTTTCAAGAGGCTTTCGCTGAGCTCCGGGTACCTTACGAGCGATCCGCAGTGACAATGACACGGAGTTCAAGAATTCCTAATTTGAGAGGTTTTGTGTTGAGACAGGTGTAGAGCACCAGTTCTCCTCTCCGCACATCCCACAGCAGAATGGCGTAGTGGAGAGAAAGAACCGTACCTTGGTCGAGATGGCCAGGACGATGCTTGATGAGTACTCTACACCGCGGAAGTTTTGGGCTGAGGCTATAGCTACCGCGTGCCATGTCTCAAATTGAGTTTTTCTTTGGGCACACTTGCACCGCACTTCTTATGAGCTGAGATACGGGCGAAAGCCCAGCGTCTCTCATTTTCGTGTGTTTGGTTGCAAGTGCTTTATTTTGAAGTCTGGGAACCTAGACAAGTTCAAGTCACATTCTTGTGATGGGATCTTTCTAGGCTACTCGACTTCTTCGCGGGCTTATAGGGTCTGGAACTGCGAGTCTAGCAAAATGGTAGAGACATGTGAAGTGACCTTTGACGAGGCTAGTCCGGGGACTAGGCCAGATATCTCAGGTTCTTTAGAGCAGTCCGAGACCATCTTTGTGGATGATGAGGATGATGGAGATGAAGGGTATCTACCCAATCCAGTCCTTCATCCACCCCTTGAGGTGCCTACTTCCACCGTACCTCGATGTGATCAGCCCTTGCCTTCCGCTTCGTCTGGAGCTAGTGGCTCTGTTCCTACCTCTTCTGCTCATGAGGTAGAGGCCACTTCTTCATCTCATCGTGGACCTCCTCGACATATTCAGAAAACTCATCCTTCTGAGCAAATTATTGGAGACCTTTTCGAGCGTGTGACTCGTTCAAAATCTGGCATGTCTTAATTCTGTCTCCATTCTGCTTTCATTGCCTCCTTCGAGCCCAAAGATGTTTCCCACGCTCTTTCCGATGAGTCTTGGGTCAATGCTATGCATGAGGAGTTAGAAAATTTCGAAAGAAACAAGGTCTGGTCGCTTGTCGAGCCCCAACGAGGTCACAATGTCATTGGAACCAAGTGGGTGTTCAAAAACAAGCAGAGCGAGAATGGGGTGATTATTCGAAATAAGGCTAGACTGGTAGCTCAGAGCTTTTCTTAGGTTGAGGGTCTTGATTTTGAGGAGACATTTGGCCTTGTAGCTAGACTTGAGGCCATTAGAATCCTGCTTGCTTTTGCAGCTTCTAAGGGTTTCAAGCTTTACCAGATGGATGTCAAGAGTGACTTCCTCAATGGCTTTATTGAGGAAGAAGTCTATGTCAAACAGCCTCCAGGTTTCGAGAACCCCAAATACCCTAACCATGTCTTCAAGCTTTCCAAAGCTTTGTATGGCCTTAAGCACGCCCCTCGTGCTTGGTATGAGAGGCTTAAGTCATACCTTCTGAGTCATGGGTTTGAAATGGGTAAAGTAGACAAGACCTTGTTCATTCGCCGGCATGGCAATGATCTTCTGCTCGTCCAAATCTATGTCGATGACATCATCGTTGGCGGCTCTTCCCATGCTCTGGTTTCACAGTTCTCGGATGTTATGAGCACCGAGTTTGAGATGAGCATGATGGGTGAGTTGACCTTCTTCCTTGGCTTCCAAATCAAGCAAACTCGGGAGGGTACATTTCTGCATCAAGGAAAGTACACTCGTGACCTCCTGACATGCTTCGACATGAGTGATGGTAAGCCTGTGTCAACTCCGATGGCCTCTACGGCTTTTCTTGACCCAGATGAGGATGACGAGCCAGTTGATCAGAAAGAGTATAGAAGTATGATCGGCTCCCTTCTTTACCTCACTGCCTCGAGACCGGGCATACACTTCTCTGTATGTCTGTGTTCTCGGTTTCAGGCTTCTCCTCGCATTTCTCACCGTCAGGCGGTGAAGCGCATCTTTCGGTACCTTCGAGCTACCATTGACTATGATATCTAGTACTCTTCCTCATCTTATCTATCCTTGAGAGCCTTCTCGGATGCAGACTTTGCCGGCTGTAGGATAGATAGGAAGAGCACTTCTGGCACCTGCCAATTTATTGGTACTTCTCTTGTTTCCTGGTCCTCGAGGAAGCAGTCCGGTGTTGCATAGTCCACCATAGAGGCCGAGTACGTTGCTGCAGCCAACTGCTGTAGCCAGGTACTTTGGATGGCTTCGACCCTGCGGGACTTTGGGTTAGTCATAGATAGTGTTCCACTCTTTTGTGATAACACTTCTGCGATTAATATTGCTAAGAACCCAGTGCAACACTCTCGGACCAAGCATATTGATATCCGATATCACTTCCTTCGAGACCATGTGGAGAAGGGTGACATTGTGCTTCAGTTTGTCGAGAGTGACCACCAGTTGGCTGATATCTTTACCAAGCCATTGGATAGCTCTAGGTTTTTAGCTCTGCGGGGAGAGCTTGGGGTGGTTTGTCCTTATGGACTGATGTGAGGGGGAGCTTTGTGCCTTACTGCTTTACTATTGCTTATGCTTCTGTCTCATTTCTGTTGCATTGCATTTGTGGGTGCATTGGGTTTAGGCCCCGTTTGGCACAGCTCTAGCTCCGAGATCTATGCTGGATCTGTAGTTTGTTGACTAAATTAAAGTGATTTAAATATTTTTATTTAATATATAATATAAATGAAATGAGTCATGTAAATGCACTTAACATGCTTGCAACTCTAGATCCAGGATTTCCTAGAGCTACAGATGACCAGCTCTAGGAAATCTACAGAGCTCTGCCAAACAGGGCCTTAGTCTTTCCAGCATAGGTTAGAGTGGTTCTCTTGCCGAGTTGCTTAGACTTCTTATTCTTATCTTGTGCTTCCAGGGTTAGCTGGTTCTTTCCTCACTAGGTTGAGCTCACTCACTTCTTGTAGATTCTAGCGAGGGTTGGGCCACCCTCGGGTAGACAGAGTTCGTGTTTGCTCTCTAGTGTGTGTTTTACTGTCAGCTGTTGATCCTAGAGTCATATGGGGTAGATGAGAGTCAGTCTGAGCCATAGTATTCTCTTTCTTAACTATGCTCTAAGGACTGCCCGTTTTCTGCTTTCTTTCCGAGCTTCCCAGTTTATTGCTTTGGTTCAGGGGGGGTTCATTTGGGAACTTCTAGAACTTAATGATGACTTAACTCAACTTGAACTAAAAATTGCATCACATGTTGAGGGGGAGCTGGATTTTCATGTATTTTTGTCATTCTGCATTATAATATAACTCTTGGAGCCTTGATTAGTATCCTATTATGACATGTTTACAATGCTTTACACCTAGCCATGACTTGTGCTTATTTGCTAGATTTATCATGACTTCATATGTGTAGACTAGCTTGTGCCATGATAAGTTAATTATAATTGCTAAACTTGAATTAAAACTTGTCATGCGAGCATTTGTGTCTAGTCTACCTTTAGTTATCCTTGTATGATTCATGCCATGTCAAATAGGCTGAGTTGAGTCTTGAATCCTTGTTAAGCCTTAGATTGAGCTATTTTAGTCTCTTGATACAGCATGAGTTCGTACAACATGTTTAAAAGGCAAATAGATATCTTTTGTGTGAAAAAACTGATCTCACCAATTCTCTCTTATGAGACTGCTTGCCATTGCACTTGGCATGAACTTAGGGGGAGTTTTGGATGACCAAGATCATTGTTTTAAGCTTCTTGCTTGGCATGATTGCATAAGGCTTGAGATCTAGCACATGACTAAACAAAAATTTGGTTGGCAACAACCATGAATTTCAAAAGAAAATATGTCATTTGTGCTCATTCTGCTTAAGCTACAAAAAGAACCAAGTACTTGAACCAATGTTTCATTCTTGAGCATATAGCACTCTGTTTGGACTCAATATTAGCTTCTTGGTTCCGCTTAGCTTATTGACATGGTTTGTATCATCTTTGGATACCTCTAGCTAGACTATGATCATGGATGACTTGACATGCTGAGAATTTGATCTTAACATTTCAGATTGTGACCTAATTATGTTAGCTGGCTTATACATGTCTTGTCATGATCTAGATAGCATGCTTATGTGTTATGGCTTGGTGTAATATTTGATGGTCATCTTGGATAATTCTCATGGCTCTAATTGCTTAAAATAAATCAACTTCAGCCATTTCATTCTTTTCCATGACTTATTCTCTTCCTTGCATCCTTGATGTGTTTATTGCCAAAAGGGGGAGAATAGTGGTAGAAAAAGCCTTTTTTTTTGAGAAATTCCTTCCTCTCGGTTTCGTCAAATCAAACTCAACTTGATGTTTTTTCTGTGTTTGTCAATATACTCATCAAGGGGGAGATTGAGAGACCATGTGAAGGTGACCACATGTCTGTGATGAGTAATTGACACTTGTCTCGAAGAGATTGAGTTTGATTTGTGCCTTTTCCTCAAAGTTGTAGCCTTCTTGAGTGGTCTGCAGGGTCTTTTACGACCATCATGGTCGTGGTCGAAGTCGGCATTAGCTATTCTGGGTGTTTGGATAGATTACGACCACGTTGCCAGCAGTCAGAAGGTGTTACGACCACAGCACAGCATTTCTGGTGAGGTCGGAAGGGGTTACGACCGATTTGGCCGTGGTCGGTAGCTAGCCAAACTGTTTACGACCACGTTGTGACATTTACGACCACTTTGGCCGTGGTCGTAGGTCACCAGGGAAGCTTACGACCGGTTTGGCCGTGGTCGGAAGGCTATTCGACCACGTTAGCCGTGGTCGAAGCCTGTTACGAGCACGTGGCCTGGGGTCTATGGTCGTAAGTCGAAAGCATCTCTTTGATCATGGTCGGAAGTACCCAGACCTTGACTATGACAACGTGGGAAGTCGGCGGACTTCAACCACGTTGTGAAGCCGTCGGACGTGCTCGGAGCGCGGTCAGACTCGATCGGTTGAGGTCGGACGAGCTCAGAATGCGATCGGAAGTGGGCGGCTGCGGTTGGAAGTGGTCAAACGTGGTAGGAAGGGCTTTGACCACGGTGAATCTCGGTGTACGTGGTCTGAACGGGGTTCGACCATGGTGGAAAGTGTTGAATGTGGTCGGAAAGTGGTTCGATCACGCGATAAGCGGTCGTAGCTTCTGTTGTCCGGTCGTACAGCTTCCAGAAGCGGTCATATCAGCTGGGAATTGATCGTAAAGACTTATGAGAAGGTCGTAGACCGTGTGCACTAATGTTTAAGTGATTTCGACCGGTCGTAATGTATGTACGACTGAGTGGAGTGTAGTTTGAGCTCTGTTTCTCTGATGCAGATGTTTCTACACATTGTGTTGTGTGGTGCTATGAATATTTGCTTGTCTGTGATGATTTGCAGGACTTTAAGACTAGTCGTGGTGAGGCATGGATGGTCGAGACTAGGCACGGGGGTGCTGAGGTCGTGAGCGGCCGGGAGATGCTAAAGACGACGAGGTCTGTGAGGTGGTTGCAAGCGTGATCGGCAAGGCAGGAGGAAGCTTCCGGAAAGGCAGCGGAGTGGCATTTTGGAGAAATGCGGAAAGCTACAAAGGGAAGCTGTGTCTCTACCAATGCACAGGAGTTGTTGGCACTAACGGGCAAAGCAGTGGAGCCGTTGGATTTAACGGGTAAAGCACTGGAAGCCTGTTCGCGCTAGTGGGTAAAACAAGTGGGAAAACCCAGTGTTAGGTGGGGGTTTACGGGTTCCCCCAGTAGCAGAAGTCTATGAATAGAGAGGGTAGAGCTCGAGTGCTCGGTGCGGTTGTTCCTAAGTCACTCTGAGTTTTTCGTTTCTATTTGTGTGAGTTGTCTCTGGGTAGAGCACGGTTGCTCATGTACCTCCGATGGAGTGGCTGTAGAAACCCCCATGATCAATCATTCATCTCTTTTCCTCAAGTTGATTTTTGTCGTTATGAGATATTTTTGATTGTTTTGTTTGCGATCTATTTTGAGAGCTTGTTCTTCATGCTATCCTTTTCTCTCATCTCTTCAGTGTGAATCTACGCTTGTGTTGGCGTGCTTCGATTGCTCAGAACTGGGAATCTGTCTCAAGGCCACTTGGCCAGTTCATTCCCGAGAGCAAGAGTCGAATCAGAGAAGTTTTCTTTGCCGAATGGTCGTACGCCTCAAGTCCTCTGATTTGAGTTCGACCATGTTGCTCTAACCAACCGTAGCAAGGACTTAGTTTTTCTTGGTGTTTTCCCTTCCAGAGGTCGGATTCATTCAGTGCCTCAAGTTTGAGGACCAAAAGACCAGAGAGTCTCAGTTACTCGGAAATCTGGCTAAGCGAGTCCTTCCGCTATTCTCGGTTCGACCCCACAGTATTCACAGTTTACTTTCTTTTGTCTGTTCGAGTAAGCTTTCGACCATGTCGGCCGTTCGACCATCAGTTGGCTTGCGATCATGTGTGTTCGACCAGAGGAGTCATATCTTTCGACCAAGTTATTCTAGCTGTTATCTTGGTAGGTTTTTCACTGGTTTCTTCTGTTCTCTCAGAGCAGTCGTTTTATCTCTTTTCTGTGTGTTGGGGTGGGCCTTCCAGTGAGCATTTCAACCCGAGACTTCATAGCTCAGTGGCTATTGGAGAAGTAGGGTTGTGTGGATACTTTGGAAGTTTTGAAGGCACCTTTCACCCCCCCCCCTCTCTGTTGCCATTTCGATCCTACAGACATAAATTTCTCAGGAACTACAAGATGAACATTAAAGTACCATTCACTTGGGCTTGAAAAGGGTTGAAGCAAATTAATTTGCTCTTGTACAACTACTACTCCGACTCACAGTATTTCATGCCCTTTTTTTACTTGAATCAGCAATCCATCAATAGATGTAAGAAGAGAAAAGTCGGAGGAGCGGAGACAAGAACGTAGTGGAAGCTAAAGGAGAGAGTGGACCACTTGACACCTAGAAGGCCGCCCGTGAGGACAACATGAAAGCAAAATTTTCGGCAATAACAAATGACCGCCATCTACATCTTCATCCGTGTCAGGACCACACTAAGATCAACCCCGATAACCTTACCACTTTCAGCCCGACACAAGTAGGCCCACCTTCCCTCTCACATCTATTTCCCCTATTTCTTTTTGGGTTCCACATAAAAAAGACACTAACAGATATGTACGGATGTGACACACATGAGCTAAAAAGTGGGATTTGGGATCCATACCTTCGAGAGTATTGGCGATGGGGAAGAGAGAACTCATGAGCACACATTAACAAATATGGACAAATCTATTACCATGAGGCAAAAAGTGAGATTTGGGATCTATACCTCTAAGAGGAGAGGCGATGAGGAGAGAACTCATGAACATACATTAAAAGACATGGACAGATCTACACATATGAGGTAAAAAAGTGGGATTTGGGATCCATACCTTTAGAAGGAGAGGCAGCGTTGGGACAAGAGGTGACGGGAAGGAGAAGCGGCGTCGGGAGGAGAGGTGACAGGAAGGAGAGGTGGCATTGGGACGAGAGGCGACGGAGCCACCACTCCAGGTGAGGAAGGAGAGGATGGAGACATCGGGTTCTCCAGCGGTAGTGACGGTGGTTGAGGGACGAGGGGACAGAGGGGAGTACGAGTGAGGAGTAAGAGAATAAAACCTAGCAGGGGCCTAACTATTTGTGATGTGTAGCATATCACAGATGGTTCTATTATAGAACTGCCTGTGATGTTATGCATTATCATAGATAATTCTATTATGAAACCATCTATGATATTATGCATTATCATAGATGGTTCTATTATGGAACCTGTTGTAGGGGTGGCCCCCACCTAAGCTCAGCCAGCCTGCTAGAGGGTTGTAAAGCCCAAAATGGGACATGTGTAATGACTCAAATGCCCCTGAGAGGGATACTTGGGTGTAAGGATATAAATGTAAAAATGCTCCCCATGTGAATATATATACGATCCAAGGCATGGGGAAAGCCCTAGCATTGCGCACCTAACATCTCCACTACCACTATATATTGTTTGGTCTGTAACCACAACAAAACCATTTGTGATGCTGTACTTATCACAGATGATTCTATTGTGAAACCGTCTGTAATACATATATTATACACGATTTGTGCCACTAAACTGTCTATGATAGTTCCTTCTGTAAACAACATATTAGGTTATTCGGCTAGCCTCAGGAAATGCTAGCCACACCCTCTGAAAGCAAGCAAGCAGATACAATCGCAGATGTAATTATTTCTACATTTCTGAATGAATTACAATGGAATAATTTCTTAATTACATTCTAAGTTTGTTAATTACATTGCAATTATTTCCAAATAGGTGTTCATTGTGTGGGATCATTCCACTTAGCTATTTTCCTTAAATAAAGCCCTTCACAATGATCGACATGTATATGGTTTGCTTCATTCCTTGGTTCTTCCTCAAGTCTGGTGCCATCTTTGAATGGAGATAACTTGTCAAATTAATTGTACTCTTCCTCATCCACGACATTCTCAACTCCGATAATCATTCTTTTTCTATTAAGAACTATGTGGCGCTTCTTATTTTCCAAGTTGATTACATAAAAAATTTGAACAACTTGCCTCACGAGTATGAATGGTTCATCTTTGTATCCTACACGTTCGAGGTCCACAGCAGTGACACTGTACTTATTAATCTTTACACCCTGTGAGAGTAGGACCAAACAGAACCAAAAGAGGGGGGTTTTAAAAATTACATAGTCGAGCTCCTAAATCTCTTCTACAAGTCCGTAGTAGGAGCTTGGGGCAGCAGTACTGAACTGCTCACGAAATGCATATATGGGGACACCTGTGTTCTAGACTGTACTCTTTCTATCCTGATCTACTGTATAAAATGTGTACCTATTAATGTCATATTCTTACCATGTCACAATTGTAAATTTTTAGTCCTTTTGCTTTGTAGTGTTTCACTTGACGATCTCCTAGTGAATCGCACTCTCAACCATTCATTGAACTGACTGTTGTACTGTCTCGTGATCCAAACCTCCGACCGGCCTAGATTTTCTTGGCGTAGCATGTCCTTATGCTCTTTAGTACAAGGGGACACTACAGTCATGTGTTGCAAGACCGTGAAATGGGCTTGAGTGTACATATCCAGATAGGGAGTTATTACTTTCCTTCCGATGGTTACGATACCCTCTAGCCTCCCCTCATGACGAGATAGAGGCACACCTATCGGTTCAACCTGAGCCATGTAATATTCGATTGCATAACCTTCGATGATGCTGTCCTCTGGCTGAGATCGATTGCATACATATGACTTGAGAATTCCCATGTACCTCTCGAATGGATACATATAACATAGAAATACGGGACCACATATCTTTATCTATTTTACAAGGTGGACAATGAGATGAACCCTGATATCAAAAAATGACGGGAAAAAATACATCTCAAGATAACATAGAGTCGTCACCACCTCAGTTTGTAGAGCATCTAGTCTATCAGGATCAATAACCTTTTGAGCAATTACATTAAAAAATAATGCAACCTCATGATTATTACTCGAACCTTGTTCGACAAAATACTTTTAATTGTAATCGGAAGAAATTGTGTCATTAACACATGATTGTGATGAGACTTCATGCCAATTAATTTCAAATATTCTATACAAACAAGTTTCTTCATGCTAGCGGAGTGACCTGATGATACTTTCACACCATGCAAGCACTGACATAGTTTAGTTCTTTTAGACTTAGATAGAGTGTAGCATGCTGGGCAAAGGTACGTCTAGCCTCTATTGGTCTCTGTCGGTGCTAACTCGGTCCTGATGTTCATAGCAACTAAGTCACACTGTGCGTTGACAATATCCTTTATTTTGTCATGAATGTTCAGTAAGAAATCAATCAAGCTATAAGATATATTCTTCTCTATATGTATGACATCGAAACAATTGTGAACTTCTAATTGCTCTCAATAAGGCAAGTTCCAAAATACTGACATTTTCTTTCACATGTTCTTCTGACGGGTCCTCAACTTATGTCCATTTCTAAGCACAACATTGATATCCTTAACCATATCGTAGACATCTTTTCTGCTAAAAGGCCTTGATGCTATGCCATCCTTTTTTTGTCAAATTGTTTCTTCATCTTACTGTATGGGTGATACCTTGAAGGAACCTACGATGACGCATGTGCACAGTTTTACGTGAATTGTTCAACCACACACTCTCGGTATAATCTAAGCAGTGCGGATAGGCTTTGGCTCCTTTTGTACTTAACCTCGACAGGTTACCAAGGGTAGAAAAATCATTGATGGTGCAGACCAACATAGCGCGTAGAGTGAAGTTCTCTCGTTTGTCCGTATCCCATACCTATACCATTTCGTTCCACAGTGTCACAAGATCTTCCACCAATGGTACTAGGTACACATCAATATTGCTCTTAGGTTGTTTCGGCCCTTGTATAAGTAGTGACATCAAAATGTACTTTTGCTTCATACATAGCAAGGAGGAAGGTTGTACATGCATACATTCATAGGATAGGTGATATGTCAGTTGCTCATGTTACTGAAAGGATTTATTCTATCTGTACTAACCCAAACCTTATATTCCTCGATTCTACACTAAAGTCTACAAACATCTTATCGATGTTCCTCCATAGGATCAGCAACGTGTCTTATCATTCCATCTTTCGTACGCTCCTCTAAGTACCAACGTAGCAGCCTTGCATCCTTTCGGTTCACAAATAAACACTTCAAAACGAGGAATTATAGATAGATACTACAATATCTTAGCAAGAGATCCTTGATTCATCTCGATGCCCTCACCGTTATTGAGTCATTCTTATGCTTGTATCGGGATGCTTTGTACACCAGACAAATATGTAATTTTGCATACTCTTTATGGTAGAGAATACAATCATTCGGAAATGCTTGTATTCTTTCAACTTCAATTCTCAATAGACAAAGAACCTTCTTGGCTTGGTAGGTGATTCTCGGCACACATTTCCCTTTGGAAGGATATTCACTAGGAGATCTAACAACGCCGTGAAACTCTTGTCAACCAATCATTGCTTGCCTTCAATTGCAAAAATTTAAGAACAGATGACAACCTTGTATATTGCAGCTTGCAACCCGGGAACGAAAGTTTCTCTAAATCCTCAATGAAGCCCTCGAATTTACCATACTCTCTCTCACTATAGTTCACTTCTGCATCATGTAGCATCTGACTCAGTTACTCACCACCTTGACTAAGCACTCTAAGCGACGGCAAGCCTCCTAGAGACATGCAACGTCGCTATGGAGGACCACGTCGATGGTGAGGTTAGCTCGCCGTAACCGAGAGACCAATCGAAATATGCAGTGGAGGAGGATGTCAAGACTGCAGAATGTGACCTTCAACTACTTTGGCAAATCCTCAGACATAGGAGGGAGGATACTGCTAGCATAGTATCCTTCCGTAGTATCCACCAGCGTACGGCCGGTAATGTGATCATGTAGGATGGCCAGATTGGCCATCAATGTTGGAGACAAGGAAGAGTAGGGAGCCATTTATTTGTGTTTTAGAGACAAAGAAAACAATAAAGAAAGCTGGCTGGCGAGGTGCTCGTATAAAATATATCAGCGATGTGGGGATTAATCTCCTGTTGTGGATGATCATTTTTATACAACAAGGAATACATTCTGTAGGATCGGAATCAGCAACAGAGGGGGTAAATGGTGCCTTTTTAAAATCCGCCCCCAAAGTATCCAAACAACATCTCCTCTCCGATAGCTACAGAAGCTATGAAGAGGGAGAGTCCTTTTTTACTGACATCCAGAGCAAAGAAGACAAACAAAACACCAAGATGAAGCTGGCAGCAGAAAGATTTAGAAGAAATGGACCAGGCCGGTCAGACCGCCGGTTCAAGACCGGTCTGATCGCCAGCACCACACCGGTCTGACCGCCATGCAAGGTCCGGTCTGACCACTCATACCGCACCGATCTGACCACCAACACGTATCCGGCCTGACCGCAGGTCAGGGAGCGGTCTGACCGGCCAAAACCCTAGAGGTCAGACCGCCCCTGAAAACAGAGGAACCGACTGAAGTTTGCACAGTTTTTACTGAAAAAGCAGTGCATAGGGGAATTGATAGGATTACTGTTGTTCTTCCTAGGCCAACAGAGTGAGATTACAAACTGAATAGCTTTGAGACCTCAGAGAAGAGAAAAAGCAGACACAAACCAAATGAGAGCAGAGATTGTTGTTTTTGGCCAAACAGAATCAGCAGAAAAGGATGAAAACCATATTTCTCATGAATCATTCATTCTTTGCTCATGAATCTCTGAAATACATCAGAGAAGCAACCTCAGACAATCGAATATGGATCTAGAACTACTTTTCTCAGGACAACAGAAGAAATCTCATGTTGCCCTGACTTCAAGCCCTAGACCTCTGAGAGCAGAGGAAATCAGGCGCAAGAGAAACAAAGAAGTACATATGAATTTTGAGATTTGCTCTTAGGAATGGATTGGTCAAGTGACCTTGTGGCTACTTTCCTGCATAGAGCAAAAATATCCATCTCCTCAAACAACAAAATCAGCTCAAACTCAATGCACAGAGAAGAACAGAAATATCTCAACACATAAAGACCAGCTCAAGAATTGAGAAGAAAACATGAATGATTGCATTGAGAGGAATGATTACAAAGAGTTACAACCATCTCACTACGTCCCCATACGCAATTGAGGAGGAAAGTTACAAAACCCACTACATGCTTGAGATGAACATACACTCAGAGCTCACAACATGCAGGAGAACACACCACTGCTTTCTTGCTTGACTCACTTGTTGCCTGCACCTCATCACATATGAAGGCAGGAGCTCATACCAAAGAAGAAAATCAAGAAGTGGCAGCCTACATCCACTCCCTCACCTCATACCCACATGAGGCAAAAGTCAAGTCAACACAAGAAATGGAGGGAACCAGCCACTCCACTCAAAGCTTGAGTCAATTCTCCAAATTGCCCCTCAAGCACCTTCCCGGAAGCTTCCCGCAACCGGTACCTTGACCGTTTGGATCTCGACTCCTCCCTGAGTCTAGTCTCGGTCCGCTTCGCTGCACACGACCGCACCCGGCATCCTGACCATCTGGACCTCCGACTCCACCTGAGTCTAGTCCCGGTCCACCTCACCGCTGCCCGTCGTGTCCACCCGACTCCGACCGACTGGACCTCCGACTCCACCTGAGTCAAGTCCAGGTCTGTTCTGTCGCACATGACCGCAACTGATATCCAACCGTCTGGACCTCTGACTCCTCCCTGAGCCTAGTCCTGGTCTACTCGTCGTTGCCTGTGGTGTCCATCGCCGGTAGCTCCAGCTTCGGTTCCTCATCTCCCGACTCGCAACCACCTCAGCAACCTCGATCATCTTCGACGTCTCTAACCGTCTGGACCTCAACACCTCCTGTGCCTAGTCCCGGTACTCCCACGCCTCACCATGACCTAGCTCCAAAGTCCTGCAGTCACACAGACAAGCAAACGTCACATAGCACCGCACGAAACAACATAATCAACAATAGCATTAACGAAAGGTACTCAAACCTAGAATACCAAAAACAAACTCAAACTCTCTAACTCAAACGTCAATTACTCATCACAAACATGGGGATACCTCCACATGGTCTCTCACATTCAACGCATGAGATGAATAGATGCACCGGAGAGATGAAACGATCGAAAGCCGCGCATCTGGGAGACAAAGCGCCATTCATGCGGACAAACACATATCATAGATGGTTCCAACCACAAGCCGTCTGTGACACGCAACTATCACAGAAGGTTTGTGTTAATAACCGTCTGTGAACTATCTCATACAGTTTTAGTTAAAAACCGTCTGTGATGTCTGCAATTGTCATGGACGGTTCTGATTAATAACCATCTATGAACTATCACATACGGTTATTAACAAGAACTATTTGTGATAGTTGAGCCTCACAGATGGTACACAGTCACGCTTGTAAAACCGCCTGTGATAATTGCCGCACAGACGGGTTCTCATGAACTGTCTGTAATGAGGCGTCTAGTATAACTTGTTTTGTAGTAGTGAATTACATACTTGTATATCGCTATTGACAATTATTTACCAACATATCACTCAAAAAAGGCTATTTTTTTAATGCCAGCTTGAAAACACAACAAAGGAGAAGTGTGTGCAA
This sequence comes from Dendrocalamus sinicus, assembly GCA_036346575.1. NCBI lineage: Eukaryota > Viridiplantae > Streptophyta > Magnoliopsida > Poales > Poaceae > Dendrocalamus > Dendrocalamus sinicus. The sequence goes on along the minus strand of CM070652.1, from coordinate 27,803,504 downwards.
TTTCAACTCAATTGCTATATTTTTTTTGTATGGCTTTTGTCAACAATCCATGAAGCTAGCAAGATTGATGTAACAGATTTTATTTAATGGTGGTTGAAAAGATAATCTAAGTACCAACGACATTAGACAGAAAACCTCAATTAAAACTCTGAAACTTAATATATATCAAGTTGAAAAAATGCAACTTGGTTTTTTTTGTATAATATGTTTGATGTTTCAGACAACAATTATGAAACTTTTCCTCATCCAAATGGACTTACCTATGGTGTCAGTGGTGAAGGTCTTGAATGAGCTATAACTATGAAGGTGATGGAGCTTGAGCAAGGTGAGCTTGGGCACATTGCTATGACATGATTACGCGAAGGGATAAGTGTACCTCTGCCTAAAGCTAACAGAAAGGAGGTTTCTGGTATTTTGTTAGAGATTTTCTAGGAAAAGTGGGAGGAGTGTTGGATCGAAATCGGCAACAGAGGGGGGGTAATGTTGTTTTTTTTTAAATTTCCCCCTAGGATCCACTTAAGCCATCTTCTCCGATAGCAACAAATGCTATGAAGAAAATGGTCATGCCCACTGAAACTCATGTATTCAGGGTCACCGAAACTTCAACACATCGAAAGAAGTTGGATCAAATAACGAGCGCCAAAGAAGAAAAAGGAAGAAACAATTTGGAGCAAAAGGCAGTATGGGCGGTCTGACCGTAATGGACCAGGCGGTCAGACCGCTCTCTCTCAGCGCCGGTTCAACCGCCTAACACCGGCCGGTCAGGCCGGTCAGACCGCCAACCGCTGACCGGTCTAACCGCCAACCGTCGGTCGGTCTGACCGCCAACCGATGGCCGGTCTGACCGCCCCTCGGGAGCAGACAACAGCATACCCTAACTGAAAATTCAGATCTTGTCCATTTCAAGGAATTTTGATAAAATCTCCTAATCTTTTCAAACCAACAGAGCAGAGACTTGATTTAAATAGAAGTAGGGTCCCAAAAACCAAAAGAACTCATATAGAGGGCAAGAATCTAAGATTTTGACAAAAACTGTAATAAAACAGGAAATGAGCCAAAATCCAAAATACTCAATGATCTCTCATTCTTTGCTCACGATCTTTTGCAAATAGATTAACAACACCCTCAGGTTATGCCAGCAAGAATCTCATGACATCGCATGAAGGGAACCAAAGGGGACAAAGATACCTCTGTTGAGAAACCCTAGAAATGACACGAACAAAGGAAATGAAAAGAGAAAAACTTTGATTCATTCAATTTGCTCTTGGGAAACACCGATCAAATGATCTTGAGACCTATTCCCATCACAGAGCAACCCGTTTTGCACCTTCTTGGCAAGAAACAACTTCAAACATCAAAAGAAGACAAATGGCAGTAATGAACAGAGACAGAAGAACGAAGGAAAGCACAAGAGATAAACTTCAGTAAATTCATTCCCAGCAAGACAAGGATTATATATGAGTCCCCATACGTGATTACAAACAGAGGAACGATTACATAGTATCTCAACTCATCTCCATCCTCTCATCAACACAAGAAACCCAAGAACACATGAGAGAAAGAAAAAGAGCAGAACACACACTCGAGGGAGGTAGACAGAGCACAGCCACCGCTCTCCTGCTCTCAACAACTCCTCACCAACTAAAGCCTCAAAGAAAAACAACCTTTCCAAAGGCCATTTTGACTAAAAGCAAAACCCTAAATGCCATGCACTCCCCTTTCAAGACATGCATGCACCAGGAGACATCCCCTCCTTATATAGGCTTTGGCTAACAGGTCTCCAACCCGTTTTGCCCGCTAATTCCAAACGGAAACCACTCCACTTGTGCAGCCTTGCGAAATTACCAAATCGCCCCTCCTGCACCTTCCGGGAAATTTCCTCATTTCTTTCCGTCCAAGCCTCGCAACCACCTCGAGTCCTCGCCATCTTCGGCACACCTCGACCGTTCTGACCTCGGCACCGCCTGCGCCTAGTCCCGTCATCTCGTGCCTCGCCACGACTCCGCCTCGACGTCCTGCAGCCATCACAGACAAGAAACACATCACATAGCACCGATCGACACATGTAATCACAATTAGCACCACTGAAACGTACTCAAGCATGAAATGGCCCAAAAGCTCAAACGGGAAGAAGAATACGCCTTAAGTCTGACTGACCATACCCGACTAAGCCAAATGCCGACGTGGCACGAACCACACAAACCAAACTCAATCTTTCCAAAACTACTCGTCAATTACTCGTCACAAGCATGTGATTATGTCCACATGGTCTCTCAAGGAGATTTATTGTTACTTACCAACTCGGTCCTTATTATTGTTGTTGTTATTATTATTGTTATTGATGTTGTTAGTAGTAGTAGTAAATTGAGATGATCTCCCAAGGATATATGATTTAAGAGTGAGCACCTCTCTTCCTTCTCGTTGTAGGAAACACGTCAAGGTGAGTGTGGTGCCCTGATTCATTTTTATACTATCCACGTATCCATTATAACATGAGTTCGTTTAAAATTTTAAGTTCAATTTCATTCCAAATTGATAGTTGAGAAAAATTATGAAAAATTATAAATCAAAAAGAAAATGGATAAATATTACTATCGAAAACATTTTTTTCTTCTAACATACTTTAAATTTGAAGTTCAAATTTTAAAGGGAGGTACAACCACACTATAGGGTTCATATGTAAAAAGTCAGGTGCCTCGTTCAGCCATGTGCACCAAGTATGATCATGTGAGGCTTGTTGAGCATAGAAGTGCGCTGCATGGTTCACCTGTCTTGAAACATAAGCTGCTACGTATCTTCTTTTCAGTTTCTAAAAACTGTTTTTCTATTTTTCTATAATAACTAGTTTTTAAATAAAATATCTTTTTAAAACAGAGTTCATAAATTAATTGTAATACATATTGTAGTGATTTTATATCGATCAAAACCACACATGAGTTTTTATTACTCCGTACTCTCTTACAAACAACTTAAAAGCTATAAGTCATAACTAAAATCTATAAACCAAAGCTAAAAAAACAGATCCATCACAAGTTCTACAAAAAAGAAACTACACTATCAAACGTTAAGATGATTATCTCTGAATTAATTACCCATTTTCATCTAACAACAACTTCAATTCTAGTTCCAGACGGACAGGCTCGCAAAATTCTTTTTCCGTACTTACAACGATCGATGCCGAACTTGATCATATTTACCTGGCCGTGTGTTGCCCGTGCCGTTCCGTCAGTCAAACTAATTAAGAGACGAATAGTTTTCCATCCATCCTTACATACACTTCTTGTGCTCTCTCTTACATCCATTGATTAACACACCATTTCTCTGCACTACTACTATCCTGCAAGCTCTGCTGCAAATGGCAGTATCCTTACGGCATGCTATACAAAGGGGAAAGAAAAAAAAATGCATGAAGCATGCATGCACCAACTAGCGTACAAAGGCCCTGATTATTTTTACATGCATCTTTAATGCAATACTTGTATGCTCATGCGTACACGCAAGCCTGATGGCCTCTTCCAAGCAGCGCAGTGGCAAGTCCTGCACGGTAGCGGCGGATGTGTAGCGGCCAGGTTCCCGACGATTTGAGCAGCCGCAAGCTACCATCGGCCTACGGCCCTGCCTAATATGCACCCTCCATCTCGTTCGGCCTGCATCGCCGTTCTTGCGTGCTTATTATTATTATTATTATTATTATTATTATTATTATTATTATTATTATTATTATTATTATTATTATTATTATTATTATTATTATTATTATTATTATTATTATTAAATTGAGATGTTCTCTCTAGGATATATGATTTAAGAGTGAGCATCTCTCCTTTCCTTTCGTCTTAGCAAACACGCCTAGTGTGATGCCGTGATTCATATTTATACTACCCACGTATCCATTACAACATAAGTTCGTTTAAAGGAGGCATATATAGTACATAAGTACAATTTGGTTAGTTTTGGTATCAATGAGGATAAAAAAATACTGTAATAAATTGTAAACGCACTTCTAAAATTACTCTATTTGTGTATAAAACTTCAAGTTTAAATTTATTCTAGTTTACGAGTTGAGAAAAATTATGACAAATAATAAATCAAAAAAGAAAAAGGGAAAATATTACTATTCAGAACAATTTTTTGCTTCTAACATACTTTGAGTTTGAAGTTCAAATTTTAAAGGTGGTACAACCACACTATAGGGTTCATCTGTAAAAGACAGGGGCCTCATTCAGCCATGTGCACTGAGTACGATCATGTAAGCCTTGTTGAGCATAGAAGTGCACTGCATGGTTCGCCTGTCTTGGAATATAAGCTATCACAAGTTCTGAAAAAACGCTATCAAACGCTAAGATGATTATCTCTGAATTAATTAGCCGTTTTTTCATTTAACAACTTCTTCAATTCTAATGCTAGACGGACAGGGAGGCATCGGATTCAACCTTGCATAGAGTTTTTCAAGTCATCTCGCAAAATTCTTTTTCGGTACTTACAACGATCGATGCCCAACTTGACCGTACTTACACGGCCGTGTGTTGCCCGTCGCGTTCCGTCAGTCAAACTTAAGAGGCATAGTTTTCCACTCTGCTGCCGTGTGTCATACTGCCATGGATTCTACTATAACATTTGCAGTTCTTCGGCTGCAGAAGTTAGAGCAGTACACAGCTGAATCCATCCATCCTTACATACACTTCTTGTGCTCTCTCTCTCACATCCATTAATTAGCACACCATGCTTCATCTTTTTGCCGTCTTTGGGCTTCTCATTTCTCTGCTGTACTGCTCTCCTGCAAGCTCTGCTGCAAATGGCAGTACCCTGACGGCAGGCCAGGCGCTCATCGGCAGCAGCGACAAGCTCCTCTCCAGCAACGGCAAGTTTGCGCTCGGCTTCTTCCAAACAGGCAGCAGTAAGTCCTCCCCAGACACCACCACCTTGCCCAACTGGTACGTAGGCATATGGTTCAACAAGATCCCAAAGTTCACTCCTGTGTGGATTGCTAACAGAGAGAAGCCAATCACTGACTCCAACTTTAGACTGTCAAAGCTCACAGTCTCAAGGGATGGCAATCTTGTCATCTTAAACCATGCAACCAAGTTCATAATCTGGTCCAGCCAAATTGTCAATAGAAGAAAAGGCAACAAGAATACTACAGTTGTGCTCTCGGACAATGGAAACCTTGTCATACTAGATGCCTCAAACCCATCCAATGTGTGGTGGCAGAGCTTTGAGCACCCAACAGATGTTTTCCTCCCCGGCGCAAAGATCGGCCGGAACAAGGTCACCGGCCAGGAATACAGTTATGTTTCAAAGAAGAATTTGATAGACCCAGCTCCAGGCTTATACTGCGGGGAGTTAGACCCCACTGGTGCTAGGCAGTACTTAGTTAAGATTTGCAACTCATCTATGGTGTACTTCTCCACCGGGGAATGGAATGGACAGTACTTCAACTCGGTGCCAGAGATGTCAAGCAAATCTTTTCTCAGTTTCAACTTCATCGACAACCATGAAGAGGAGTACTTCACCTACACCCCGTTCGATCCAACAGTGACCACACTCTACTTACTTGACGTCTCTGGTTTTGCCAAGCAGCTTCTTTGGGTTGATAAGATGCAAGATTGGCAAATTATCTACATCCAACCCAAGGCTCCATGTGATGTTTTCGCTGTTTGCGGGCCTTTCACAGTCTGCAATGACAACGCATTTCCGTTGAAGTGCAACTGCATGAAGGGCTTCTCCGTGAAGTCGCCGAACGACTGGCAGCTGGATGACAGAAGAGAAGGATGCATAAGAAATACTCCACTAGATTGCATTAGGAACAAAAGCACAACTGACCAGTTCTTTCCCATAACTAGTGTCAGATTGCCGGACGATGGCCATAGCATGGAAGCTGTTGCAAGTGCACACGAATGTCTGCAGGTTTGTCTAAGAAATTGTTCATGCACTGCATATTCCTACGGAAAAAGTGGTTGTTCTATCTGGAATGGCAAGCTTATAAATGTAAAGCAGTATAATGGCACTATCAATACTGACGGAGAGATTCTTTACTTTCGCCTTGCTGCTGAAGAGGTGCAAAGTTGGGGAAAGAGTAGTAGCAGAAGAAGAACGATCATCGGTGTCGCCCTTGGTGCAAGCATTTCTGCATTCGGTTTCATGGCGCTCGTCCTGCTATTGATCATTTGGAGGAACAAAAGGAAGTGGTGGTGTGGTCATCCAGTGAACAACAATAAAGATGGTGGTGGAATTCTAGCTTTCAGGTATGTTGATTTGCAGCGTGCCACTAAAAATTTCTCAGAGAAGCTAGGTGGAGGTGGTTTTGGTTCTGTGTTCAAGGGGATTCTAAGTGACTCAACTACCATAGCGGTGAAAATGCTTGAAGGAGCACGCCAAGGAGAGAAGCAATTCAGGGCTGAGGTCAGTACAATTGGAGTGATCCAGCATGTAAACTTAGTAAAACTGATTGGTTTTTGTTGCGAAGGTAATAGAAGGATGATCGTTTATGAACATGTGGTAAATCGTTCTCTTGATGCCCATTTGTTTCAAAGCAATGCCACAATGTTGAATTGGAGTACTAGGTACCAAATAGCCATAGGAATTGCTAAAGGATTGTCCTACTTGCATGAGAGTTGTCATGACTGCATCATACATTGTGATATTAAGCCAGAAAACATACTTCTCGACGCGTCATTTGTTCCTAAAATTGCAGACTTTGGGATGGCAAAACTTCTGGGAAGGGACTTTAGTCGAGTTCTGACAACAATGAGAGGAACTATAGGGTACCTTGCACCTGAATGGATTAGTGGAGTGGCTATTACACCGAAAGTTGATGCTTACAGCTATGGAATGATGTTGTTAGAAATCATCTCGGGAAGGAGGAACGCACTTGAAGAATGTACAAGCGGTGGTGATCATGCTGTTTATTTTCCTGTCCAGGCTGCTCGTAAGCTCCTTAAGGGAGATGTAGGGAGTTTGGTAGATCACCAATTACATGATCAAATGAATATGGAGGAGGTTGAAAGAGCTTGCAAAGTTGCATGTTGGTGCATTCAAGATGATGAATTTGATAGGCCATTAATGGGTGACGTGGTTCAGGTTCTCGAGGGTCTAGTAGAGCTTGACATGCCCCCAATGCCCAGATTACTTCAAACTATCATGGGAAGCTCTGCTTTGACCTGAACATAATCCATGTAGGCAAGAGTTCAAATTTGAGCAGGGCTGAGATAATTGATCACAAAAGTTATCTTGCACGTATACTTTTCATAGTCATTGTTAACATGTTGTTTCAAAATTTAGTCTATACCATACGATGTACTCTGTATGTGTGTGCGAGAGAGAGAGAGAGAGAGAGAGAGAGAGAGAGAGAGAGTTATTTCAGTTACTTGTGGCTACAAACATGTATCACTAGAAGATTTTATTTTCCTATCTGTGAATTGCCCTTTCTTATTATAAATATGATTAATTTTTCCAACGGCATGGTATGTAATTGTCAGGCCTTGTAAGCACATTTCCTAAATGAAATTATATCCTTAAATGATGAGAAGTGGGCTGACCTAAGCCTTTGTTGAAGCAAAGTTGTGCGGCAGTCCTGCTAGCTGGACATGACTGGAGCTGCCGCTGGACGATGGTTGTCACAGCACAAGCAGCCTCCACCACCCTGGAGTTGAGAGCTCTGTACAAGCTGACTGTCGTTAGATGCTAAGGCAACGCAGCATACAGTAACTAATCTCAACTACTTAAAAGATGGAGTTGGAGTTTGTAACACCTCAAAAAGCCTGGTAATTGAAAAAAATGTGAAAATATTAAAATTTTGGTTTGCATTGCTTTGCCATTTGGATTTTCTTGACTTTTGGTTTGAAGATCCTATTGAAAATAATATTTGAACATAAAAATAGTGAAAGGAAAAGTGGTATTAACATGATTGAATGGAATTGAAAACTTAACGAAATACTTTATTAAAAATTAGCCATGAGCTAATGAGGAGAGAATGGAATTAAAACCAAAAATCCAACAAATGAAATTCTTAATATCAACCAATTACAAGATTAAGTTCAAATAAATTCAAAAGAAGAAATGAACTCGAGACTTGACAGATTAGTGTCCCATTGCCATCCAAGAAGTTTAAATGGTATCTCTAGGAAATATGAGATTTGCTACAAACCCAATTTAGGTTCAAATTTAAACATGGTTTGAATTGACTTTTGCTTGAATTAAAAATCTAAATTCTAAAATTTAAAAATCAAAACTCAATGGAAAATTCAAGAATTTGGTAGGAACAGTATTGGACCTGGCCCATGTGGCCTTGGCCCATTCTCCATTTCCCTGGCCTTGGCCTGGCCCAATCCTTGGCCATCTCAAACTCCAATAAATTTTGCTAGCAACTAAGAAAATGAAATCAGTCATATAAAGAAACACCATTGGTTCTGACGGCAATTGTGTTCATTCTTTGTGAGTATTACATTGACTAAAATGTATGAAACATGACGTGAGATCATAACTACCTCAGATTATTTATCAATGAGACATAGGAACTTCTTTTTTTTTCTCCAACAAGTACACAATTCCTACTTTGAGAAATATACAGGAAGACATGAGCACATCAAAGGGAAGATCACAAAACAATAACGACAAACAAGCCCTTTAGTTACTTCATACATTTGAAGAACCGGTGGTGCTTTCTAAATTGTACATGTAGTTGGATGTCATTCAATACCATGAAGCAACTTTACTAGTCAACAATATCTATCTAAGAGTGTCACAAGAGAATGCAGATGAAATCCAAAACCGGATAGCGGCCGTATCAACCATACAAGGACTCACATTAGAGTTACACAAACCCATTAAATGCAGAGCCTAATGGCCATCAGTCAGAAACCCACCAAATTTCATGATAGTGCCGTTCCGATCCTTGGCAACCTCGAAACCCAATAGATTTGCAAAAGGGCGGCGCAAGAAATAGGAATACGCCAGTACTATAGCTACATAGTGTGCTACAGAGGAGACAGAGAAGACGAGAAAGGAGATCAAGGAGAAAATAGACAAACCTCATTGCAGCTGCCACTCAGACTACACCCCACAAACGCTAACGAGGGCGCACCACCTGGCCCTGTAGGCAGCGCAGCATAGGAACACCTTGGACCTTGGTCCTTGGTGATCACCACATCTGAGCTGAGCACTGTGGGCTCATCCGCGCGCTGGCCGAAACCCTGTGATCGGTGTTGCGGGAGCGGAGGCTGAAATCCTCCGCACGTGGTCTCCTTCTCTTCCAGCTGTGGGAGGGATGCTGAAAGACGCACCGATGCTTCCCCTTGTGCCCCCGTGGCGCAGGACTTGGTGTCGGTGCTTCCTTTCTCTTGAGCCGTGTGTAGAGGGATTTGCAACATTGATCTACGTGGCAGAAGGGGGTGCCGAAGGCGGGGCGGCGGCGAGCACGAGATCGCATTTAGGGTGCTGTGATGGAGGAGGAAGAGGACGCGGCATGGCAGTAGCTAGGGGAATCTACTGGCACAAGGAGTGACACCGTTGGGCCGGTTGGTGCATGTGGAAGAGAGGGGAAGAAGTTGGGCATGACATGTTTGCCCACATGTCAGCTTCAGCTCAAGCGGTTCATTACCAATGAAGTGGAAGTAGTCGATCATCCAACGTCCTTGATTACCAATCGTCTCCTCCAGTAGCTCATCGTGTTCTTCAAGTACATCATGGATCATCCTCGATTAGCTCAGCAACAACCGTAGTAGGGCCTCTACGATATCCACATGTCCAAGGATGAAATGCCGCACGTCATTGTGCTAGCACTAGTGCATACGGCAGGGCCTTCAAGGGGGTGGCAGCTAGGGTTTTAGGTGGGTGGTGCGAGCCCCATGTCAAAGGCCTATTAAGGTGCGAAGCCCATATGAATTGATCCTATATGAACTATTTCATTCCAGCCTATTGTGTGACCCTATAGGTTCATATGCACTCTAATGTGACATGAAATTCCTTTCCCATCACAAGTCGGTAGCGGTCCCTAACAAGACATAGCAACCCCTGAATACACAGAAGATCATATTGGAAAGACATATATGCGTCCAAGACTAGTGCGAGATGCATGAATTTTTGGTCTGAACACAAAATGAAGCACTGAGTGAAAATTACAAAAAAAATAAATCAAATTGGACTCTTTTTCATGTTAGATCAATCAAATCACTACATACCCTGAGCTAATTTAGAATACTTTTTATGAATCTATTATTATTCTATACCCTTTAAATGAATTTCCCTACAAAGTAGGGAATGATCCGTGAATTAAGCTAACCATCAACTAAAAAAACTCTATGAAAGCATAATAGAAAAGTAGAGAATACTCTTCTCTTTGGATCTAGTTATACAAGTGAGACCACAAGTGTGATGCCTTGACTCGCATTTCTCGTCAACCATAGCCACATGTGTGGGAGCTTGAAGGACCATGTGAAAAGGTCCAGGATATTGTGTGATGAACCATTGCCAAGTTTGTAGAGTTAGAATTTGAATTTTACAATGTTTGCATATTTTAGAGTTCCTACAAGCAAAACCGACCAGACCGATGAAGCAAATCTAAGAAGCTCCTTGGTGAGAAAACAGAGCTCTGGCGACTCCCGTGGCTTCTGGTCTTCCCCCTCTTGAATGATTCTTCCCTACTTCTAGTATTGACCTCTGTCTTTGGAGGCCCCATTCTTTGATTGGGATCTCTCCCCTAACAAGAGATTTGTGGCCAACATTCTTTGAAGGTTTGGTACGCCAGTTCAACCCCCCTCCACCACATTCAGCTAATGGCTCTCTGCTACTTGCCACTTTTCTGCACTTCACCTTCCGATTGTCCGATGAATTGGTTAGAAAAGTGATCTAGTGTTGCCTTTCGGGAGATGCATTGGGATTCTAGGTAAAATGGGCCTATGATTATGGATTTCGCTTTTTGGTGATTTCCAAACAAGTTGGATTGCTCGTCTGTGCCCTCAAGCATTGTGTCACCAACCATTTCATAGTCCATTTTCAGGAGCAGGCTCGCATGGAAACCGCATCACTGACCAATGCCACTACCAGGATGCCCAAACTACTGGTGCCACTGATGCAGGACTAGGGCCACCGCCACTGCAAAATCACCCCTCGAGAGCTGGCGATGCAAATTTCATAGCTGCGCACAAGAACAAAGATGAAGACAAACGGGATGAGGCAATGTGACATGTGCATTTTGTGGAGGTCCTTGATACTTTTGTGTCAATTCTGGCTTGTTTGCTCTTTTATCTTCGAATTACCACAAGGACTAGGTTGCTTACTTGTTGCATCTATGAATTGTCATACCAACTATAGTACTCCTTCATAAATATATCTTATTGGGCTAGGTTCATTGACAGTACTGCTTTGCATACTATCCTACAACACTTCACTCTTTTGTGATAATGAACTCGAGCAAATACCTCTGGATCCTTTGTGATACTGAAGATGACTCGAAATCGGAGTCCTACTCGGACTCAACTTGAAACCACTATATCTTTCAATCCTGTGGGCCAAACTTTCTAACATTTTTTGTGGAATTTTGTGGCTATATGTAGAAGGACTCCACCAATCTTCACTAGATTTGGTATAAGTTTGACATGCTTTTCAATTTTTGGAAAGGTAGCCACTTTTTTGGGAAGTTCTACTCAGTTTCTTGATGGATTCCAAAACAGACTCAAAGTTAGGTCTCTGTAAAAGTATTGTACACATATCAGACACTTCCAAATAGAAGCCCTAGCACCAAGACAAAGTCGTAGATGCAAAGTTGGTAGAACAACCCCACCAGATTTTGGATTTTAGGAGATCCTACAACTCAAGCAGGGTAAGGGGATATTTTTGGTTGTGATTTAGGGAGTCTAAACCACAATGATTTTTTGTGGTGCAGATTAGAGGAGTTCTAACCCATAGATTTTCTATTATAGAAGCAAAAACTAAGAACCTAAAAGAATGATCAAGCAACGCGAAAGAAACACGAAATGCAATGGACAACAACTATGCAATTGAAATTAACATATTGAAAACTAACAAAATTCACAAGATGCAAACGAATTGAAAACTACGGCTAGGATTTTTTTGTCTTTGCATATAGGACAGAAAATAGAAGCTAAACTAATGTAAAAGACTGATCCTACTGTATCAATTCGGCGCTCTAATACCAAGATAATACAGGGGTGCCCGATCTTCATAACATAGGACCTCTCTTAAAGAGTAAATATGTGGCTAACCTGAAATCCCATGAATTCTGATGAACAAAAGCACACGATTGCCTATCTCGATTACAAACTCCCATGTACCAAAATTCAACAAGAAACACGCTCTGGATCTCCATCTTCTCACCACACCAAGGAATACGACTTTGTTGGTCCATGAGAAACAACAAGAATACTGGTAATTAATAATTTGGTGGAACACTAACTAGTTGGCTTCCCCACTCTCATGGTAATGCACAACATAAACCAAAGGGGAAGAAATTGTTTTGACTCAAAATTAACATTTGCGGGTTACAGGGGACGGTGGCCAAAACTTTATACCCTCATACAAGCCTAGCCAGACTCACAGACGGGAAAAAAAAACTCAAATCCGATTGTAATTCGTAATTTAAACTGAAAGCAATAAGAAGTGGCTAGCTGGTTATCTTGGTTTGTGCACCCATGAGGTGGGCCCCACATGGTGGCTGGCCCATAAGGGTGGCACACAACTCCCTTAATAACAACCCAACTTCTCTTGCGGCCCAAGTATTCATTTTCAGCCCATTTGAAGCTTCGACATCGCCATCACCTCAAAACTAAACTAAAATTAATACTAAACCCAAAACACCCTTAATATATCTTATTGTAGATACAAACTAGCCCATTTTACATGGAGCTTGGCCAAAAACTCAAATGGACTTAGAATTGATGACTGGACACAATCGAGCTTCAGAAATGTAGTCTTCTCCAATCTTCAATTTAGAGCTTGAAAACATGATTCTAGTATCATTGTGGCTTTTCCACTAATATAAGTGAAGTGTCATCATCTCCTCCTTTTGGACCTTCTCTTGGTGCGTCGGCCTCCCTCACCTCCCACTTGGTAGCACAAAGATCTTGCTCACCTAATAACCTGAGAATATATTGTTGTAGGGGTGGCCCCCACCTAAACCCAGCAGGCCTTAGAGTCCAGAATGAGACACATGTAATGGCTTAAATACCCCTGACAGGGAGGTACCAATGTAAGGGCACAATTGTAAAAGCACAGCCCGTATGAATATATATGTCAAGGGGAAGCTGGGGGAAAGGCAGGCCATTCATCATCATCACTCTCCCAACTCTCCACTACCATCTCTCTCTCTTTGATGCAGAACCACAACAGCTTGGCACCGTCAGTGGGGAGGACAGAGCAAGCTCAAGTCCGAAGAAGGATGGCACAAAAGCCGCTTCGCGCGCGAAGGGGAAAGAAAGCGGTTGGGTCTGAGTGTCGCATGGGTACCGTGGCTTCATCGGCCGTTGTCGGGGCGCGGTGACGACGCAGCGCGGTGGTCGAGGACGACGATGCGCGCGCCGCGACGATCGACCCGCCACCGGCGTTGCGGCGACCAGCCGCCCGCTCGGCGCCACGACGATCGACCCGCCACCGGCGCGGCGACGACAGCCCGCCACCGTGCGCGCGGACGATCGACCCCGCCATCGGCGCTGCGGCAACCAACCTCGCCGACCTCGCCGCCGCGCCGCGGTAGCACGGACCGGGTGGTTGGAGGCAGCCACAACGGAGCGACCGGCGGCTCGAGCTCGCGAGGCGATGGTACCGCGCCGACCCGTCTCCGCTGGCGCGGCGGCCCGCTGCGCGCAGCGGTGGAAAGCGCCCTGTTGGCGGCCCTCAAAGCGTTCCAGCAGGAGCTAGGGGACCTTTGTGGGGCTGTTCGAGGTATACAAGAGGCTCGAAGCCAGCAGGCCGCGCCAGAGCTCATGCCGGAAAGGGCAGACAGCCGCGACGCCCCCACATCCAGCCGTGTGCCCCTGCGATGCGTCGATCCAGAGTCCCCGCTTTCGGTAGAGCTACAGCAGGCGGCATGGCCCGAAGACTTCAAATTCTCCAGTGTCATCGAGCCCTATAAAGGCGATACGGACCCCCGCGAGTTCGTACGTGTGTACGAAACCGCAATCGAGGCCGCGGGCGGAGATGACACCACAAAGGCGAAGGGACTCCCCCTCTCATTGCAAGGAGTGGCGCTTTCCTGGTTTTTTACCATAGAGCCAAACTCCATCTACGTGTGGGAGCAGATCCGCGACCGCCTTCACAACAACTTTCAAGGAAATTATGTTGAGCGGGTCGACGCAGATCAGCTCTTCGCCGTGAAGCAGAAACCTTCAGAGAAGCTCCGGGACTATTTCAAACGCTTCGCGAAGATACGTTGACAAGTCAAGGACGTTAACGTGACAACCGTCGTCAATGCGGCCATACAGGGCCTCCGCCCGGGCCCCCTAGCCGAGTACAACGCACGCAAGCCTATCAAGACAATCACCAAGTTCTTCGACAAGATGGAGGGGTATGCGCGGGCTGAGGAGGATGCACGGAGACATAACAACCTTGCCGAGGCGGGCGATGATTCCCCGAAGCAGGGCCGCAGTCGGCAACCCCGGGAGGACACTCTCGGAAGCGACGGCCCCGGGGAGCAGGAAGGCTCGTCAAGGAGCAGGCGCAAGCCCTGGCGTCACCAGCGCAGACCACAAAAGGCCCGCCACGTCCTCGGCATCGAAAACGCCCTTCGAGAGCCTGCCCCCATATCGTGGAAAGAAGGCCGGGGATGTGAAGGCGGACCCGGTCAGGACGAGCGGCCCGAGCGGGGCACGAGCTTCGGGATTACGGCAAGTGGTGCGAGGTACATGGTTACGGCGATCACTACACGAAGGCGTGCACCGCGGTCATGGAACTACGGCGGGCGACGGCCGAATCTCGGGCCTCACCTCCCAGGCCCCTCGCCGAAGTCCATGAGCGGCAGCCAAGAGGTGACCCCCCGCGAACCTCCGCCAAACAAGACGTAGAGCACCGCACCATCAGCGTCATTACCGGAGGCTCCTTATCAGGGGCCCCCTTGGAGCAGACGCAATCGTGGGTGCCGCCGCACAACATCACCTTTACCCTGGATGACGCCAGGGGTGTGGAGTTCCCTCACCAAGACCCCTTAGTCATCCAGGCCCACATCGCAGGCCATGACGTCAGGCGCATCCTTGTCGACGGGGGGAGCTCTGCGAACATTCTGTTCGCGGGGGCCCTCGCCCGTATGGGAATCCCCCGAAGCCGCTTAGAGCAGCCAGGAGCTCCGCTTCAAGGCTTCGGAGGCCAACCGCTGAAGGCCATAGGACACGTGTCCCTTCCAGTTACATTCCGCCAGGGGGAAACGCCCGAAGCGCACACGTCATCTTCGACATCGTGGACATCCCGCACCCTTGCAACGTCATATTGGGACAGCCCGCCATCAACTCCCTCGAGGCGATCCCACACCACACCTTCTTATGTATGAAACTCCCAGGCCCAGAGGGTGTGATCACTGTCTTCGGCGACCAGGACCTCGCCAGACGCGTCGAGGCCAGCAGCTGGGATTTGCAACGCCCGGTGCACGCCACACCTTCTTATGTATGAAACTCCCAGGCCCAGAGGGTGTGATCACTGTCTTCGGCGACCAGGACCTCGCCAGACGCGTCGAGGCCAGCAGCTGGGATTTGCAACGCCCGGTGCACGCCCTCCCAGACATGCTCGGCGGCACGCCCTCCGCTCCGGGATGGACGCCCAAGCCTCGGCCCGAAGGTGAAGTCAAAAAGGTGCCGCTCCGGGCGGAAGGGCAGTTTGTGTCCATTGGCGAGGGGCTCCCTGCGGAGGTCGAGCAGGACCTGCTTCGAGTACTTCAGGACAACACCGATATTTTTGCATGGTCGCCGGAGGACACTAAGGGCGTAGACCGCACAGTGATTGAGCATCGCTTGGCGGTTCGCCCTGACGCCAAGCCGGTCAAGCAGAAGCTTCGTCGTATGTCCACGGATCGGCAGCAGGCGGCCAAGGTGGAGGTGGCGAAGCTCCTCCGGGCCGGGGTCATTCGCGAGGTACATCAGTATTGGTCAAAAAGGCCAGCGGGGCCTGGCGTATGTGCATCGACTTCACGGCGCTCAACAAGGCGTGCCCAAAGGACAATTACCCCTTGCCACGCATCGACCAACTGGTCGACGCTACCGCTGGGTGCGAGCTAATGAGCTTCCTGGACGCTTACTCTGGCTACCATCAGGTGTACATGGCCGAAGACGACGAGGACAAGACCAGTTTCATCACACCGATTGGGACCTTCTGCTTCGTCAGGATGCCCTTCGGCTTGAAGAACGCAGGCGCCACCTTTACCCGCCTCATCGCACTTGCCCTCGCCGCCCAACTCGGCAGGAATGTGGAAGCCTACATCGACGACGTGGTGGTCAAAACCCGGCAGCTCGCCCTACACGGCCGAGATCTCCAGGAGACCTTCGACAACCTCAGGAAGGTCGGCATCAAGCTCAACCCCAATAAATGCGTCTTCGGCGTCCAGGCGGGCAAGTTACTTGGCTTCCTCGTATCCGGATGGGGCATCCAGGCGAATCCCGATAAAGTTGAGGCCATCCTGGGTATGGAGCCTCCCAAGACGGCGAGGGAGGTCCAGAGGCTGGCGGGCCGCATGGCAGCCCTAAGCCGCTTCCTATCCAGGGCAGCGGAGCGGGGTCTACCATTCTTCAAGACACTCCACAGGTGCGACGGCTTTCGATGGGATAGCGACTGTGCGAAGGCCTTCAACGCGCTCAAGAAACACCTGGCGAGCCTCCCCACTCTGGTCGCCCCAGCACTAGAGGCTCCCCTCTTGCTTTACTTGGCCGCGTCGGTCACAGTGCCTTCCTCGTTCCCCCTAGCGGAGATGTTACACAATAAGGAATCCACGGGGCGCATCGGCAAGTGGGCTGCCGAGCTCGCCCCGTTCTCCCTGACATACGCTTCGCGGACGGCAATCAAATCCCAAGTCCTCGCCGACTTCCTCGCAGAATGGACTTTGCCGGCTCAGCCCGCTCAGAAGCATGACGACCCGGTCTGGGCCCTCATCATAGATGGGGCCTACGGCGTTGCGGTCGCGGGCGTAGGTGCGGTAATTGTCATGCCCGAGGGGCAGCGCTTATTGTACTCGGCGCGCCTCGCGTTTCCGGCCACCAACAACACAGCTGAGTACGAAGCGCTGCTCTTCGGCCTGACCAAGCTCAAGGCAATCGGTGCGCGGTGAGTGCTTGTCCGCACGGACTCGCGCTTGGTGGCAGGCCACGTAGACAAGTCGTATCAAGCCAAGGACCCTGAGCTGGCTAAGTACCTTGTGGCCGTAAGAGCGAGGGAAAGGCATTTCTTGGGCGTCACGGTCAAAGCCATCCCTCGCGCGGAAAATGAGCAGGCCGACGCTCTTGCAAAGGCGGCCAGCCAGCAGATGCCACCCCCTGATGGGGCGTTTTATGAAGTCTTGCCGCAGGCGGCCATCGCGAAGGACAACCGGGATGCGGTTCTCATTCACCACGTCATCCAGCAGGGCGACTGGCGAGAGCCTATCTTCAATTTCCTGCAGGGCATCGCCGAGCCAGAGGACCACGCCGAGCTCCGACGTCTGCAACACCGTGCCAGATCCTTCCAGGTGTTTGAGGGGACGCTTTACAAACAGGGAGTTTGCGCACCGCTCCTGCGCTGCCTCTCCCGCGAAGAGGGGAAGGAGCTCCTCGTGGAGATCCACGCGGGGGCATGCGGGTCTCACCTCGCGCCGAGGTCACTGGTCGGCAAGGCATTCAGGCAAGGCTTTTACTGGCCGACCGCCATCGCTGACGCCCAGGACCTCGTGCGTCGGTGCCAGGGGTGCCAGTGGATGGGACGCGTCATCCGCAGGCCCCCGACGAACCTCAATCCTATTCCCCCAGTGTGGCCGTTGGCACGCTGGGGCGTTGACATAGTGGGACCACTCCCCCGAGCCCCAGGGGACCTGCGGTTCATGGTGGTCGCGCTGGAATACTTTTCCAGGTGGCCGGAGGCGGTAGCCCTAGCCAAGATAACCTCAGCGGCCATGCAGCGTTTCCTCTGGCAGAACATCATATGTCGCTTCGGCGTGCCCAGGGAACTTACTGTCGACAACGGCTTGCAGTTTGATGCCGCCCCATTCAAGGAGTTCTGTGGCGACATGGGCATCACCAGTCCAATGGAGCAGTCGAGAGGGCGAACGGCGCCATCTCTATCGCCATCAAAAAATGCCTAGTCAGGCTGCCGAAGGGCAGGTGGCCGGGCGAGCTTCACAGCGTCCTCTGGTCCCTTCGCACAACGGTAACACGCCTGACGTGGTTCACGCCCTTCAAGCTCCTTTTTGGTGATGAGGCGGTGACGCCTGAATAGATCAAAGCTGGATCGCGGAGGGTCCTCATCCAAGCGCTTGACGAAGAGCGTTGCGTGTCCTTGGACCTCCTCGGTGGGATGCGAGCGAACGCAGCCCAACATGTTGAAAATACGCGGCGCGCATGCGACGTGCAGAGATCGGTCCGTGTATCCGCGAGGGTTCAAGGCTGGGGATCTCGTCCTCAGAACGGCGCTCCATGCGGAGACCGTTGGCAAGCTGGAGTCCAAGTGGGAAGGTCCATACATCGTGGCTGAAGCATTACTGAAGGAGCGTACGCCTGCGCACGCTTGAGGACAAACTCTCGCCACACATGGAATGCGGACAAGTTGCGGCGATATTACGCCTAGAAGCGGCGAAGGTTATAATGGCATCGCCCCTCCTTGTCGACGCCGCCTTCGCGCAAACGGGAGTTCAATAAAGCTCGCTGTTTACAGAAATAATATTGCCTGGCCGCAATGTGTAGGGAAGCCCCCGCGTCGAGGTCCGCATTCTGCGCACGCACAGGCACTGCTCCCGTGCGTACTCCTTGTGGAGTATAAAAACAACATACAGTATTAAGAACAGGTGCTACTTCGGTTTTCCATAAAAATTCCGGGGTTACATGACCACAAGCGGGAGCGCATAATACACTGCTCCCCTAACCAACCGTTCATCCTTCGCGCGGCCCCGATGGGCCCGCACCGCCGTTGGGCCGTCGAGGAACCCCTTCGAGCCAGCGAAGGAGATCCCCGCCTCCGTGTAGCGTGTGCTGCACCGCGACCTTGGCCGCGTCCTCCCCGACATAGCCCCAGATCCGTCGGTGGAAGTTTCGGAGGCCAAGATCGATGCAGCGGATAGCGTCCGACAGTGCCTCCGGCCGGGCAGGAAGATCCAGCTGAGGGTTAGCCAGCTCATGGACATGTCTGCACCCGTGAGCGTGAAGCATGGTAAGGGCGAGGCACGCACCAAGGAAGCTGCAATGCTCACCGAAGGTCTTCGCGCTGCGGAGAGCAACGCCGGCACCTTCCTCGACCAGCCCGAGCGTCTCCACCAAGTCCCCCGGCCCGTGGGTAGTGTTCGGTACGTCGACACACAGGTCCCGGAGGGCCTGGTTTAGAGACTCCATTGCCCTCCACGCCGACATGGACACATTGTCCAAGGCGCCGTCCTTCTCCGTAAGGGACACTACCAGCTGGGCCTTCTCCTCTTCCAGAGTGGTGATCTGCTGCAAAAAGGAGGTGCGTTCCTCCGTCGCGGCGCGCCGGACCCCCTCGGTCTCCTGTTGCGCGGCCGCCAGGGAGCTCTCCAGCACGTGAAGTTGTTCGTCCTTCGCGGCATGGGCGTCATCCGCGGCACGAAGCTCGACCTCCAGGGCTCTCCGCTCCCGGATGCGGGCCTCATCTAGCACGTGGCCAAGGACAAGCGTCTGGAAATAGCAGAAAGTCAGCAGGTGCACGACAGTACTCTAGCAACCGCGAGCGCATATGCTTACCCTTATCTCTGAGACCCGCAGCGCGAGCGCCAGGAGGTCTCCCTCGCACGACGACAGCATCTGTTGGTCAAAGCCGCCGCGGGCGCGCTCCGTGGCTGCATTAAAAGCTCGAAGCGTCTCCAGGCGCGGGAGGAAGTTGGAGAGCACGAGCCCTGCCCCGCCGCGTCAGGGGCCGCGGAGACTTCGGCCACGTCGACGGTGGCAGCCGCCTGCAGGACACCCTGTACAGGGTCCAGCACATCGCGCACACCCCGTCACCCCCGTTGCTCGATCCTTCACCGCGTCTGGGAGACTCCGTCTCGCTTGATGTCGGCGGAATGAGCGAGCAAATTGGGGAGAGTTTCGCGAAGTTGTGCGAAGAAAAGGAACTGCGCCTACCTTCTGCACCCCCCGCCGCGACAGGAGGGGGTACTTGTTCAACCGCCAGTCGGGAGGCGAGTACCTCGGTGGGCGGTTGAGAAGACCCTTCGGCCGCGCCGGCTGCGTCGGGCGCCGCAACTCCAAGCACGGGGCCGGCAACGACGTACCGACCCCTCGAAGGTGAAGGAGGCCGGACTCGAGGGCGTTTCGCCTGTGGCTCCGCAGGCGATTCCTCCGTGACGTTAGCAGGAGCTGCGCCTACGGTCACTACCACCCCGGGCGTGTCCTTGGCGGCCGCCGTGGGTGGCACAGCACCGCCAGGACTGGCGTCCCCTCCCGGGTTGGCAGGTTCCGGCACAACGAGGGGCGTCTTCACAGGCTCAACAGCGCCGGCGGAGGATGCCGCCAGTGGGCTCGGGGCGACGCGCCCTCCCGAGCTGGTCCGGCCGGACCCATCACCGGCCGCATGTCCTGTCCCACCGGCGCCAGACCCACCAATGCCAGCCGCCTAGGTGGCTGGCGGGCTGAAAGCGGCAACCTTAGAGTAGGCCCCCGCTCGGCTACCGCCACCACGATGGCTCGAGGCCCCTGCGGGAGTCTCCGTCGGCACCATGCACTCGGGCACAGCAATGTGCAGAACCTCGCACGTGCGGTTTATCCGCCCCTGCCTCGCCGTCTTGGTCGCAGCCTCGCGCAACTTGTGGTCCTTGAGCGTGTATGGGCCCAGGAACGTCGCAATTGCGCACTCTGCATCTTCTAGCCGAGCCACTGCACAAAGCGCAATAGGTTGGTCGGCCGGGGACTACACAGACACAAAGGGGTGCACACCAACGCACTGCGCGACTTACAAGGAGCGGAGGGCGGAAGCAGGCAAGACAATGACTGGCGCACCCCGTCCTCCCGGTCGTCGCCCCGTCGCCCGTACTTCCACCGGGCGGAGAGTGGCGCCACTCCGTACATCGTAAACTCTTCAGCCAAGTCGCGCATACTTAGCCGACGTGCAACGCCAGCAAGCCTCCATAGCCTCCGTGCGTCATTAGCCTCCGGCTTCACACTTGGCGAGCTGTTGAACGAGATTGGCCCACCTCGGCATAGCAGGCCGCTCGTGCTAGTCACGACGTAATAAAACCACCGCCAAGTTGGCTGGCGCAGGGAATAGCGTCGTGCAGGACGCTCGTAGCACGAAATTCACGCTACCAAAGTTGGATACAGCCCCGTCAACCTTGTTGGGTCGACAGCGCGCGTCGTGCAGGACGGCGAACAGGCTCACGCTGGGACGCCGGCCTTCCGTCCGCGTAGCCCATGTAAAGACAGCCAGGCGGACTATGGCATGGGGCGTCAACTGCGCTAACTCCAGCCCGTAGGTCCGCAGGACTTCGCCCACAAATGTCGTTGAGGGCATTCGAAGGCCGGCGTCAAAGAACACAACGAAGACGATCGCCTCCGTTTCCTGGGGCTTCGGCTCCGTCTCGTCGCGGTGGGGTAGGCGAGACCCATCGCGCTCCTCGATCTTCCCTTCCCGTACAAGCCGCTGCAGCATCTCTTCAGTCACGTGGCTCCTCCCCAGCACGCGGGAGCAGCGACCCCCCGAGTATTCCATGGCGTCCCACTGCATGTCGCCATGCGAACGCCCCCGCAGCACCAGCTCGTAATCCTCGGAAGGGAAGCACAACTCGTCCCGGCTAGACAAGGAACCGCCGCTGGGATGGCGCGAGGCACCGTCATGACCGGCCATTGCTCTCCAAGATTAGGGCAGAAGGGCTATCAATACGAAATAAGCAGAGCTAGGCGACAGGCGAGATAGAGCGCCCCCACCACAACGATGGCGCTTTATAAAGCCCGTTCGCCTCCCCCACGACCAGAAGCGCACCAGATCAAAAACCCACCAGCGGTTCGACTACCAACGACTGGAAAGAACCACCGGCGTCTGGAGGAGCGTGCCCGGTAGGTGGCCAGGCAGCACGCAACGCCAGCGCGCAATCGACACGCGTCCCGCTTGCCTAGGGAAGAGGTGAACAACCGCACTCACGCAACTGCTCACATCCCACGATGCATCAGGCATAAACCGCCGCGTACCCCACCCACGGAAGGCAGTCTAAGTGACGCGACAGCCTTCCCCTTGACAGGCCAGGCATCGGCACGACTCCAGCCGCCATTAAAAGCGCACTACCAGATCACGGGGTCACAACGGTCCCGAGGTACAGCGACATTGGCGGCGCAAGGCCCATTCTCTCTACAGCGTCAGCCGCGACTCCGACTCAGTCTCCCAACCCGGCCTCGGAGCCAAGAGGTCTGACCTGGACGGAGCGCGCGCGCGCGCGTCTACTTCGGCTAGGCGCCAGCTCCGCTGCCACCCGTCCGAAGGGTAGGGAACGGAGCGCGCGCGCGTCTACCTCGGCCAGGCGCCAGCTCCGCTGCCACCCGTTCGAAGGGTAGGGGACGGAGCGCGCGCGCGTCTACCTCGATCGAGCGCCACCCTCGGCGCTACCCGTTCGAAGGTAGGGGCGAGCACGCGCGTCTACCTCGCCGGCGCCACCCGCGCCACCCGTTCGAAGGGTAGGGGCGGAGCGCGCGCCGCGTCTACCTCGGCTGGCGCCAGCTCGCGCCACCCGTCCGAAGGTTAGGGGCGGAGTGCGACGCGCGTCTACTTCGGCTAGCGCCGGCTCCGCTCCCACCGTCCGGCGGGTAGGGGACGGAGCGCGCGCGTCTACTTCGCTAGGCGCCCGGCTCGCGCCACCCGTTCGAGGGTAGGGGCGGAGCGCGCGCGTCTACCGGCTCGGCGCCCGCTCGCGCCACCCGTTCGAAGGTAGGGGCGGAGTGCGTGCGCGTCTACGCCGGCTGGCGCCAGCTCCGCCGCCACCCGTTCGAGGGTAGGGGACGGAGCGCGTCTGCTGGCTCGGCGCCGGCTCGCGCCACCGTTCGAAGGTAGGGGCGGGCGCGCGCGTCTACCGGCTCGGCGCGCGCTCGCCGCCACCCGCTCGAAGGGTAGGGGACGAACGCGCGCGTCTGCCGGCTGGCGTCGGCTCGCCGCCACCCGTTCAAGGGTAGGGGACGGCGCGCGCGTCTGCCGGCTGGCGCCCGGCTCGCGCCACCAGTTCAAGGGTAGGGACGGAGAAGTTCACGAGCCACGAGGGACGAGAGGGGCCAAGGACTCGGCAACATGGCCCGGCCTGTGAAGCCCTTCACCATGAGAGCTCTGTTGTAGGGTGGCCCCACCTAAACCCAGCAGGCCTGTTAGATGGCCATAGAGTCCAGAATGAGACACATGTAATGGCTTAAATACCCCTGACAGGGAGGTACCATTGTAAGGGCACAATTGTAAAAGCACAGCCCGTATGAATATATATGTCAAGGGGAAGCTGGGGGAAAGGCAGACCATTCATCATCATCACTCTCCCAACTCTCCACTACCATCTCTCTCTCTGTTTGGTCTGTAACCACAACATATATAAAGTGGAAGCATTAGGTAGCAAGCTATCCTTAGTAATGAAATCAAAGGAATTTATTATTAGATTCACCTGTTTAGTGAGTTCCATTGCTCTAGATCAAGTGATTGGTCCCTTGTACAATTTTTGCAAAGCTTCAGCCGTTGGACTAACACTAGTCTTGTTATTATCATTGTTACTTGAATCTGATGATGGAGGTGGTGATTGTGTAGATAAAGCCTTCATAATAACGATGTCCTCATCACAGCGGAAGGGGCCGGCGCGAGGGTGGCGTCCTCCGAAAGCCTTGCTACGGGTGAGGAGATAGAGCCTAGGGGGTTTTCGCTGGGCGACTGCGTCCCTCATGTGGACCTCCTTCAATTGCTCTACTCTGTTGTAGACCATCTGGACACCGGCCTTGACCAGAGCGCCTGTTACCCTACATCCATGAGCTACTTTTTGGAGCTCTAGAGGCAACCGAGCCGAAGGTATGTCTGATCCCCATCATAGGGTTGAGCCACCAGCTATTATTATGTACATTATGCATCATCGCAACCTATTCAGTTTGTAGGCATTCGCTCACGCACAAGCGGCACAAACGGCGATGCTCTAAGAGGCCTCAAGCCTGCGGGAGTAGCTAAGCGTGTCTCGAGCCGAGGTTGAGTCACTTCGCCAGTCCATGGAGGAGCACGATAGCCATCTCTGCTTCCTTGAATCTGAGGGGGCAAAAACATTGGCAGCCGCCAAAGCTGCTACAGCTAAAGCAGATGCCCGCACTGCTGAGGAGAGGGGGAACTTCCTCTAGCAGGTAGCTATGCTTGAGGGGGAGAAGGATTGTCTAGAGTCTAAGGTCACAAAGGGTCATCGTATTCGTGACTAGTGCTCCGTAGCGGCCTGGGAAGCCATGCAGAGTCTGAAGGCAACCTTGATGGATCTAGCAGTTGAAGTTACCCCACATGCGCATGGCCCAGAGGATTTATGGGGGAGCATCCAGTGTATGTGGGATGCCTCGCCTCTTTGCTTGAGAGAGGCTTGCGCGTATGGGGACCATTGTTTGCGCATCACCGTGCAAATGCTCCTCAGCCTTCTGCACGACCTTCCTTCTGGGAATACCACGATGCTACACATGATTCATGCAACCCGGCACTCCGCTCGCTCCTTCCAGTAAAATCTTTGGGAGTACTTGGGTGATGCTGCGGCAAAGGTGTCCCTCCGACGCACCCTTGGAGTGGCTATTGACTTAGGGCAATGGCTCGGGGAGGTGGTCCTTCGGCATCCGTTCAGCGTGGGGCCTGAGGAGGCCACTTGTAAGTGTGATGCCACCTCGGCCTGTTTTTGTTAGTGTAGCCTGTAGTGTTTTGGTATGGCAAATCCTTGGTGTAGGATCCTCCCCTTGTCAGGCACCATGCATTTTGATATCTTTGGTGATATGATAAGAATGCTGGCATTGTTATGCTATGTTTATCATGAGGAGTGTCTTGTACCCTTCAAGCCTTGTCCGTCTCGGTGATTTTGCCTCGTGTCTTCCTTGGGCGGGTGCTAGACGAAGACTATGCATCCATTACCAAGTGCCTACATTGGAAAGGGCTCTGCCACTGGTGCTGGGTAGAGGAGTTGATGCACTTTTGGATGGACTTTGAGCCTCAGCCGCGTGTCCATCCAGATGCCTATGTAAAGATAGAATGTGATGAGGTCGAGTAACTGCTTGTTCTTCCCATTTTTTTGTGATTGGAAGAACATTTCCCTTCATGCTAGCTTTCTTGTGTTGGTGCTAATATGTGGATTTGCCCATTCATTTGCACAATAGGGCTTCACGCTCTATTTATCCTTCGTAGAGTTATGGAGCTCGGGGGCTCCATGCCTTGTTTCACCAATTAGCGCAAATTATCTGCAGGGGTAAACAAGATGCTTTATTGCCCCTGTTTGTGTGGGTACACTTTTGATTACAAAATGTACATATCCCCTTGATAGGGCCATCCCTCCGCTAATGGCTACGAGTAGTAATGACAGAGATGGTCATTGTTCCATGTGTGTTTAACGCAGACGCCATCAAGATTGGAGAGGTGGTATGAGCTTGCTCGCAGCGAGGCGATGACTATGTAGGGCCCCTCCCATTTAGACTCCAATTTGCCTGAAGATGCGGAGTGGAGTGATTTCTTGACGACAAGGTCTCCCACTGAAAGGCTCTGTGGCTTAACCTTCTTATTGTACGGTGTCATTGTCATGCGGAGGTACTTCACGATGTTGAGCGTGGCCTGTATACAATCCCCGTCGATGAGGTCAAGTGATACATGGTGTTCGTCCACATAGGGGGGCTACCACTCTATGGGACTTTGCCTTTAGTTCCTCCGATGTCATGGCCTCATCCCCGAAGAGGAACCGAAACGGGGTGAAGTCTGTCGAGCTAGAAACCGTGGTTCTTATTGACCAAAGGACCTTCGGCTATTCCTCTGGACACTTCTCCTTGGGATGTCCGACCAATCATTTCTTGATGCCATCAAAGATGGTGCTGTTCACACGCTCGACAGCCACGTTGGACTGTGGGTGCCTGACAGAGACATAGCACACCTTGATGCCCATGCATTCGCAATATTCGCGGAACAAGTCCGCATCAAACTGTAGGGTGTTATTGATGGTTAAAGTAGTTGTAGATAACCATGATGAATCGGCGGTCCCCAGGGCATGCGGTAGTGGATCAATGATGTCGATCCCCCACCAAGCAAGTGGCTATACAAGAGGAATCGGTTGAATGGGGTGGGTAGGGCACACGAGAACTGTCCCATCCATTGACATCCCTGGTACCAAAGCAAGGTGACGATGGGTTGTCTCCAATCATCATCTTGTGTGACGTGCAACACATTGGCAGTTGATGACTGGTCAAAGGGACTGCCGCGGAGGCTAGTATCTCGAAGAAGGCCCCCACTGGTGGCTCTCTTCCTTAACTAGTGAGCTTTGCTAGCGCATCTGCTTTGCCATTGGTGGCTCGTGGTATGGGCTTGATGGAGATTCCCAAGAAATAGTGCTCCCTCGTGCGGACCACCATGAGGTACTTGGTTAAGTTAGGATCCTTGACTTGGTAAGACCTGTCAACATGTGACGCGAGGACATGGGAATTGGTGTGCACAAGCACACTTCGCGCCCTGAGGGCCTTCTCCTTGCATAGCCCGAATAAGAGGGACTCATATTCTGGTATGTTGTTGGTCATGGGAAACTGAGGCGCACAGCGTAGGCAAGGCTCTGACCTTTAGGCATTGTGACGATGGCTCCCACGCTAGCCCTAGTAGTGTGGTAGGCCCCACTTGCATGCAGAGCCCATACTAGTTCTGATGGTTCTTCACAGGCTTGCTGGCCCACAGGGTCCATTCAGCGATAAAATCTACCAATACCTATGACTTAATGGTGTTCATGCAACGTACGTAATAGAGAAAGGGGAGAGCTCGGCTGCCCAATTGCTGACGTGATCGGTTGATTCCTTGTTTTCGAGCATCTCCCCCAAGGGAAGGATGAGGGTACTCTAGTGTCATGCGCCATGAAGTAGTGCAGCAATTTGCGCAAAGCCATGAGTAGAGAATACACGAACTTCTCTAGCTGAATGTATCGTGTCTTTGCTCCCTGAAGAGCCTCCAACATGTAATATACCGGGTGCTACACTGGGCCTTCCTCTAGTACGAGCACCGTACTAACGATGAGGGAGGTCATCGTGAGGTACAACAAGAGTGGAGCCTCTGGTGCCGAACACACCAGGCGGGGGAGTTTGGCAAGGTATTTCTTTAAGTTGTGGAAGCCTTGTGTGAACTTGCCTGTCCATCAAAAATCACTCGAACTAGCAGCATTTTGAAGAAAGGCAACACGTGCTCCGCTCCTCTAGAGAGAAAGTAACCTAGGGGGGCTAGGCGGCCCGCAAGCCTCTGGACCTCTTGGGTGGTCTTCGGGGCCTCTATGATCAGTAAGGCATGAATCTTGTTGGGTTGGCCTCAATTCCCCACTTGGTGACTAAGAAGCCAAGGAGTGTGCCTGCTTGGACCCCACAGACACACTTCTCTCTATTCAACTTTATGCCAGCTCGTCGAAGGTTGTTGAATGTCTCCTGAAGGTCCTCCTAGTGGGTCATTGCTCGGAGACTTTTTACAACAATATCATCCACATAGGCTTCAGCATTCCACCCTAGCTGCAACATGAGGATGAGCACAACGAGTCTAGTGAACATGGCTCCCGTATTTTTTAGCCCAAAGGGCATCCAAACGAAGCAGTACATGCCATCAAGGACAATGAAGCTTGTTTTTTCCTTGTCCTCCTTCACCATTAGTACCTGGTGGTACCAAGAGTATGCATCTAGAAAACTCATCATTTCACATCCAACTATTGCATCGACAACCCGATCGATACGTGGCAACTGATAGATGTCCTTGGGGCACACTTTGCTGAGGTTGGTGAAATCAATACACATGCGCCAAGCCCTATTGGACTTCTTGACCAGCACTGGGTTAGCAAGCCACTGGGGTGGACTACTTCTCTAATGATACTAGAGGTCTTCAACTTGGCCACCTCTACTTTGGCAGCCTCCTAGCGATTGCGGGACATCTACCTCATTCACTACTTAATTGTGTTCGTGTCAGGGCGGACCACCAGTTTATGCTCGATCACGGAATGCTCAACTGCCTTGATGTCATTGGGCGACCATGCAAAGATGTCCACGTTCTTGCGAAGCACGTTCATAAGTTTTGTTCTGCCTCAGGGGTGAGGTAGCTCTGATCGATACCCGCTTCATCGGGTCCCCTGGTTAGAACAGGATCATCTTCACGTTGACACCTAGCTTTAGCTTGGGTGTCCATTCAGAGGTGGAAGGCTGGGTGGTTCTGTCACTCATGGTGTGGACTTTTCGGTACGGGCTTCATGCGCCGACTTCAATTTGTCGCATGAGGCCCTGATTGCCCAAGACCATGATGATTCCTTCGGGGCTTAGAAGCTTCATGCAGAGGTAGTTTGGTGTGGGACTATGCCGAATGTGTTGAGGGTGGCCCTCCCCAGAATAGCATTGTATTGGTACTACAGATTAACTATGTTGAATGTGATGACTTTGCACCTGCTCCGCTCCCCTTATGTGAGGAGCACTTCGAGCGCTATTTGCCCTATGGCATTGACCGGCCACCCGCTGAAACCTTACAGGGGTATGTGGGCTAGCACTAGCCCACTTCGAGGGAGGCCATCTAGTCAAAAGCATCTATGAATAGGAGGTTTGTGGAGCTTCCGTCATCCACCAGAACCCACCGCACCTCACAGCTGGCGATGTTGGCCGTAATTACCAAGGGTCTTGGTGGGGGAAGTCTATCCCAGTAGTGTCCTCCGTTCCGAATGTGATTTCCACATGAGCCTACTCTGGAGGCAACTACGTTGGGTATGCTACAACATGATGGATCCGATGGACATAGGACCTTCTTTGTCTTTCAAAGGGGAAATCTAGGGACAATCCACCTGAGATGGTGTTAATCACTAGGCGCGGGGTGGTCTCTGGGCGTTGAATCCATAACAAGGTGTGAGGGGGTTGAATTTGGGGTGCCTCCAGGTGCTACTATGTGTGCGTTATTACCAGTGTACTGGTGTCCTGAGTTTGTACGCTAGCTATGCTTTCATGAAGGGCCATGATGCAAGAGTAGTCCTGGGTTAGGTGGCCTTCGCGGCCATGTACCTCACACCAAAGCCCTTGTTGACACCCGTCTTTATGATCTCGCCCCCTTCCATGCCTGCGGCCCCTCTAGCCATGGTCGTGACTCCCAACAACGCTACCTTTGTCGGCTCCTTCAATACCGAAAAATATTTGGAACAAGCCCCTTCTACTACTTGCGACTTCATTCTTCCATGGGGGGCCTCTAGGGCGGCCATTACTTCTGGGGGCTGCTAGCTTTATCTTGGCCTCCTGCCATGTTGCATCTTCCTCCACCTTGGCGTATTCTTCCATCTTATCAAAGATCTTGGCCACTGACTTTATTAGCTTTCACGTGTTGTGCTTGGCAAGTAGACCAATTGGAGGCCCCGGATGGTTGCTTTGATTATGGTGGTATCATTGACGTCTCTGACCTGGCAATGAACCTTTGCGAAGTGCTTGAAATAGTCTCACAGCTTCTCCCCCGGCTCCTACCTCACCATGAAGAGTTTGTCGGCGTTAACTCACTCCACATCTGTTCCCACGCATATACAAATCTTAGGATAATAGTGAAAACCCATGAGTGCACCACTCCTTGAAGAGCGAGGGGCAGGCCCTTAGCATTTATCGTGTTGACGCCTCCCACTGCTTCGATCACCGTCTCGTAGACGTGCAAAAATTCATGAGTGTCCGTTTCACATTTTTACGACTCCACGATGGGCACCTTGAAGTTCTCCAGCTAGGTGCTCTACTGTTGCCCTACGGAGACTGGCGACTCCCAATCTATGTGGCAAAAGGTTTCTACACAGGCCCATCGGCCCTTTGCTCCAGCCATAGTTGCCTTCTCTGCTGCCACAGCAAGGGCTGCCTAGATTCAGATCTCTTGTATCTCGCACATGGCTTGGCACAGATCCATCAGCTCCTGCTGTAGCATCTGGCAAATTGCTTTCAGGGTGTCTCTACTCATGCCTGTTGTGGGAGGAAGGACCCTTTTCGCTCCTAGGGGTTCGCATAGGCTACCACCTCCATTTGCCACTCTTTCGACCCTACTATCAGGGTAGTCATTGAGGGGCCTCCCCTATCCATAGTCTCTACCTCCGTTGCTGCTATGTCGGTGGACTGCTACTCCAGGGGCCCTACACAGGCTACTTCCATCATCCTTGCTACACCGAGCTCGAAGGTGGTGCTTCTCTTCCACTTGGTGGTCGATGCTGCTGCCTTCTTCAGGGTTGACATCTTCTTTGAAGTCAACATCTCCACCTTTTTCGGTGCCATCGCTGCCAACCACTTTTACCCTTGCTTGTAGCTTCTATGTCACCCCCACAGATGACGCCAACTGTTGTTACACACCAAACAGTGAAGAAAGAGGGACTATGGGAAGGCTCTCAAGGGGTTTCCCGTATCCTTATAGACCATGGAGATGACAATATAAGTCTATGTAGGTGTCTCAATAGTTTGTAATACTCACCTATTTTCTAAAAAAGAGAGTCTGTCCCCCGCATGGTGCCCAAAGGCACTTATTTATAGTCATGAGGAGACTTATTAAACACATACCCCTATTCGGGTCTATACCTGTAAGGGTAAACTTGTCATTTCCCCTATCTAAAGTTACATAAATACCCCTATTTAGACCTACATCCACAGGGGTAAGCCTGCCATTTCCCTAGTCTAGTAAGCTTCTATGAAGCTACCGGTTGTCTTGTTGGCGTGGTCGGCTGTTTGGGCAAGGTGGGGACCACTCCCTGTAGGAGCCCAGATATTACAATCCGGATTCCTCTGTGATTCCACCGCACTATTCCCTGGATCAGTAGAGAGTGCTCACAGATTACAGTTCTGAATATCACACTACATATCATGCGGAAGCGTAAATGTAATAGTAAACTTACACATGAGCCGATTAGGCCGAAATCATTAAATTGCAGCAGCGGAAGAACGAAGCACAACGGTGGGACCTTCGGGACATGCCCACAGCAGCCAACGGAGGTTCGCGACCTAGCCCTTGACATCTTCATCTTCTCGCCAACTTGTCCAATCTTGTTGCTTTGGCGAGGTGATTTGATTCTCGATTCTGAATTTTGTCGCAAAGCGGCGTGAGCACTCCGACCCCATGCTCCGCGAGCCAATACACAGAATGCAAATAAATAGTATGCATGGCTTATCAAAGGAGAGGCTCGGGTTATTTTATTTGCCATAAAACGCGTTTAGTAGCATTTCTATTCTTAAATCATATTGTTGTTTTTGAGACCTAAAGACTCCTCACCGCAAACGACATCATTGACTTAATCCACTAAAGGCTCACGCTCTTTATTAACTGCTATCTAAGACTCCCAATAGTGATTGCCATAATTGACTTAATCCATCGAAATCACACTTCCTTTATTGAGTGCTCTCTAAACTCCAATCAATATGTGTTATCCTCTATTCAATCCACCGATCATATTCTTTCTGTATTGACTGCTGTCTAAAACTCCAAACAGCGGATAACATCAATTATACAATCCACCAATCAACTGTTTCCTAAATCCCCAAATAGCAAGTATCATAATTTATATAATCCATCGATCAATTGCTGCCTAAAACTCTAAACAGCTAGTGACATCATTTATCTAATCTCATTTAATTAATCCACCAATATCTTTTGCATTCTAAATTCCTAACAATCCAATCCTTTTGTTATTGATCCACAACCATAATTTGTTCTTCCAATAATCAACCATATTTTCCCATTATCTATTTCTAACTAACCCACTAGTATACCTCCACCGAGAATATCAGTGATCAAGCCTACGATTCAATATTATATATCCACCAAGAATAGCATTGATCAACTCTACGATTCACCATTATATATCCACCAAGAATATCACTAATCAAGAATTATAATCCAATACTTGTATTATTCCTCCAAATTCCCGAAGATTCAATTAGATCATTTATCTAGCCTATCTATTCAACTGGACCCCACTAATTTATTTCTCCCAGAACCCATACTATCATTTCCTATTCATGATCGACCTGAATCCACCAATACCTTTATGTGCATACTACAACCATCCATCTTCTTTACACACGACATTGTTTATTCTACCCTTATTTTATTTTACAAGAATAGAAATGACACTATTTGAAATACAATACATAAAATTTCCTGAGACCTAGCAGCTTTGGAACAAAACATAATGTTCAAGGAATATTAACATGATCTTCCATACATATGGCATCACACCATATGCCTAATATCACCATAATTTTTCCACACATACGGCATCACACCGTATAACATCTTTCAGCGTTATAGCCGCTTAACTTACCATCGCGACACCCAGGACAACTCAAATCGGGCTTTCCACGCCTCCACTTTTCCATTCCCATTTTCCAAACATTTTTAAATAGAACTATATCTAGTTAAGTTCCCATGTCCGCCCTTGACCGTGGGCACGGCTATTCGAATAGTTTTGACTCTGCAGAGTTCGCACACTTTACCCACAAGAGACGGTTTACTCGTTGCCCTACACGATTCCTTAGACGTGCAGTTGAGCCAACCATCACAGTAACCGTTCAAAGTACCTCGCCCCTTCCATCATCTCACCCTATGGGTCGTTCCCACTTACGGTGGGTCCCATACGTTGTGCGGGATGTTCTCCTTCTGAACATCTAGCAGCTGGATACTTCACCTTGCTAGCCGCCACAGCAGAACTTCACTCTCCACGAGTGTCCCATTCAAGCCTGACACACAGACAGCCGCTTGCACCACTTTACTCCTCCACTGATGATGATGACTTTCAGGGTCCGGTAAATTTACTAGGCCAAGTTGTACTTTACAGACTTGTGGTTGCACTTGTTTTACACGGGAGGTCATGACAAGATTCAGTCCTTAGGGTTATCTGGGCGGTTCTACCACAAACCACACTCTCGTGCACACCTGCACCATACCCCCGAACCATCCGCCCAGACAAATAAGCAATTTGAGATTTTTGGGAGTATAAAATAACCATATCCAACATACACCAGTCATTACCACCATGACTGCCCAACCAATTTTTCTCAGGGTTAAAAGTGATGCTTGGGCGCTCTCGCGCCCATGAGTATCTAAGCAATACTAAGCATAGCATATAATTACGGACTTATTTTCGAAAGGTTATTATTATAATTTTTTTCTAGGGTGACAAAGTTCACATATCCAAATATTCCAGAGGGGTAATATTAATCAAGGTAAACAATGGGCATATAACTAGAATCTTGAATTAAACATGTATTTGCATATAAATAACAGCATGCAATTTGCTAATTTAAACCAAAATAATTTTGCAGAAAATGTAGGTTCAACATGATCAAAGTATTGACTCGCCTTGCGCGGTTTACCGCGGTCTTGAGCTCACTTAAAGCTTTCTCATGCGATGGTCCTGAACTTCTGTTCCTTATCCTCACCTCGATCTCGGCTTCGCTTGATCCTTTGATTCTTTAGGACCCCAATCTCTAATTACGCGCTAAACAACTGAATCCAAATAAATGCAAATAAATCAAAAGATCCAATAACTCCAAGTAAGCTCAATTTATCTTTATTATGAGTTAATGGGTGATTTGGGTGACTTGAGGCAAGATCGATGGGGTGCGGTGTATTGACGGAGTCAAGTGGGGTTAGAGTGAAGTGATTGAATGGCCAGGGAAAATTTATTGAGGCGAATGCCAAGGAAAGTTCATGATACCAGAATATCCACTGGAATACTCTGCTTTGGATTTGTGAATGGCTAGGCATAGCTGACTTTAGAGCATCATGGATCGATCTTTTTATTACATAACTTCTTTTATTATTTTTATATTTATTTAGGAAGTTCCATGCATTAGGTTAGTCCTATAGACTGGTGTAGGAGTTTAGTGCATTAAATTCATCTTTAGGGTATGTATTCCTCATAACTTAGGTTATGGTATTTTATGGGGTTTTATTTACCAATTATTTGAGGTGTACACATAAGGGTTAATTTTAATGATTCATTGCCGCACGTGCATATTTAATTATCTCATTGGTGCTTAATAGAAACCTTTAGTATATTCTTATTTGCTACCCATCTGCAGCTATTGATCATAATATTACATGTTTCTTCGGATTGTTGTTTTTTTTAGTGAGATTATCTCAACGCCCGATGACCTAGGGCTACTATATTTTAGTATCGTTACACTAATATGACCTTTTATTTTATTTGGAAATACTCGGAGGACCAACTGTCATTGTTGTTTTATCCTTTGAATCAGCATCTTGCATATTTTAATCAAACTTCTACCTACCTAGGACTGAGCTCACTATACACAACTTTATTCCACTAAATTCACCGTGGAGACTTATTTATTGGTAACGTGCTAACGGCAGGGATTATATTAGGACTTTCTAACTTAAGTGTCTATGGTCCCATCCTATCGTTTAATTAATTTTATGAAACGGCCTTTGTTATCTAATTAAACTTACTACTGAGATTTATTTAACAACGACATCTTAAATGTTAGGGCTTATATTTTAATTATAATTAAGAGTAGTCTTTTTAAATTAAAACCTTGCTTTTTATAGTTATCAATTTTTATTCCCCTTAGATTTAACTTGGATGTATTTTCAATTGTGATGCTTATTAAATGCGGACATTTAACCTAAGCCATCTTTACTACTACATTTAGCTAATAAGTAGTTTGAGATAATTAACAAAGGCACTATAATTAAGCATATATGGGAATTGCTCATAGAGTAATTAACCAGGTATTAAATCTTAGTTAAACTTATTTTATATCCTAATTAAATTTATTAACTTCTCTAAATTGTTCTCAAATTTTCTCTGATTTTTCTTGCTTGAATTGGATTAATAAAAATCAAAACTAAAGAAGAAGAAAAGGGGGCGGCTGCTAGAATCGAACCTGGGACCTGGGGAAGGGGCTATGTGTTTTGCGCACTCGGGCTAGCCAACAGGATGCTCAGTGTTTCGTGATTGCGAGGGGGTTTTAAAACTGAAGAAGCGAGTGCTGCGGTGGAGCTCAAACAGAGGTATCTGGCCGAAACAGAGGAGGAGCTCGGCGGTCAGGGCAGGTGGGCTCGTCGGCGCGGGGAGGCCAGAGGGGCAAGGTAAGCCGGCAAAACGGAATCCCGACGATGCTAGCCAGCTCGTGGAGGTGGTGGCGCGGCTCCAAACGGCGCAGGTCGGCGGGGCAGCGGTCTGGTGCGGCCGGCGGCGAGGTGGGGATGGGGCGCCGGCGCCGTGGTGGAGGGGAGGGAGAATTGGTGGGCGCAGGAGCGAGAGCAAGGTAGGGGGATGCTCACCATGGTGCTGGTCGAGCCGGAGGGGGACCACGGCGAGCCGGCAGCGTGAGGCGGGGTCGGGCGGCGGTGGCGCACGGTGCCGGTGAGCTGGGGTGCGGGAGAAGCTCCGGCGACGGTCGGCGGAGGTCCGGGACGTTGAGGAGTCGCTCCCGCCGCGAGGAATCGAAGGGAGCTCGACTGTAGAGGGAACGGCGGCGGTGGAGACGCGCTCGGCTAGCGGTGAGGAAGAAGCCGATTCCGGCGAGCTCGGCGCACGATTTTCCAATTAAACCTGCTGGGAAGTAGCTGGGGCTTAGGGGCACGAAGGAATGCGCTCGAATTTTGGAGGGGCTCGCCGGAGACGCGACACGACGAGGAGGCGATGGAGGCGATGTTTTGGGCTTGCGCGGAGAACATAGAGAAGGGAGGAAGGAGGCGGCTCGGGTCTTATAGCGAGTGCGCGCGCGGGAAAGGGGCGGCGGGCGTGGCAGCGGCGTGGCGGACGGCGCGGCGTGATGCGCGCGCGCGCGCAGCGTGGGCGGGGCGTCGCGGCGGCGAGGGGGCAGGTCGGCGCAGAGGGCGGTGCACGTGACGCAGAGCATGGCGCAGCGCAGTGCGGCGACGTCGCAGCGCGCGCTTGACGCGCCAGACCGGTTCTGCGGCCGGGTACGGCTGCGGTGTGGGAGCAGTGGGAAGAAAGGAAAAGGGGGAAAAGAAGAGAGAGGCCGGCCGGGGCCCAGCGGCAGGAAAAAGAGAGGGGAGAGAGAAAGAAAGGGTAGGGCCCGCGCGTAAGTGAAAGAGGTGTAAGGGGGAAAGTAGAAAAAGATTGAGGCCACATGATTTTGGAAAATAGGGAAAATAAATGACAAAATTTGGGAAATTGAGTTTCTAAAAAGCTTGAGTATTGTATTTGTAACACCCTTTTTCTTAAATCCCCAATCTGGAATAGTCTTGGATTCTTTGGCATATGATTTAGGTATATGTATTTTTGAGTTGTACTTTTAATTCAACTATTTGGATGCGGTTGTTTGATTCTCGGCTTTGAGCTCAAATTCTAAAGTTGGTTTTAAAAATTCATAATTCATTGTTTTATATGGCTCCCACATCCTTTATTAGCCCCATTGTTATTTTCACTTAGGATATTATTTCTTATTATATTTATTTGTAGGTGACCAAACTCCAAAGATTTCAAATAATACTCAGAAGAAATTTGAATGCTAGCAAAATGCAAGAAAAAATTTTAAAAACTTCATATTTTTGGGCATTTGAAATTTCAGGATGTTACACTCCCCCAACAACTTCTAATAGAAGATGAAGACCGGGTCAAGTCGACGGTATTTTGGTAGTTTGACAAATACCAAAAACTTTACTGATTAAAACTACGGTACTTGGGAGAGCAGTTTAGGTCAAGCATATGATGAGGAGATCAAGTGGATCAAAGGTTCTTAACTTAGTGGATTCGGGCTCATGTGATTTGAAAACATGCATGAGTCAAGTGTGTGAGTAAAATCCGTGTTGTGTGGGGGTTAATTGGTTTCTCCCAAATGTGCTAGTGCATAGTATCCATTAGGTTATATGTGGGTCGGTTGCCTCGTCTATTTAACGGGATGGAAATGGAATCTTGCATGTGAACCATCCAACCATTCCAACCATCTTGTGTTCTAGGATTAGGGTTAGAGAAGAGTGAGTATTGTGATGTTGTCCTCAGGTAGAGTGGATGTAAAACCTTTATCTTCAAATAGCAATAGATCAATTTTGTTCATCATTCATGATGTCTTCCTATTTTAGTTAACTTGCTCTTGTTCTGGTTGGTTTTGATATCTTCTTCCCCCTCTTGATTTTCCTATGTGCTGAGGATATATAAGTGATGGAGATGACTTATGGAGATCAAATTCCATCTATCTAGGCACTAAGTCTTACAAGATTTTGAGGTTACCCTATTTTGCTTGGATTTGACCTTAATCTTGAGGTTTCTTATTCCCAAGGTTTTTGTTTCAAATCTTTAGAAGAAATAGCTTGTAGTGACATGTGGGAACTCATCTATAGCCATCTTGGCTATCATTTACCTATGAACAAGTCATATCCCAAGTTTTTAGAGTTTGGCCGGTTTTGATGCAATCTTGCTTCTCTTTGGGAAAGGTTAAAACATTGACAAGGATCCATATGACCTTTGAATAGAATAGGTTCATGAGACCCTAAACAAGGTTTGTTCAAAGTTTCATCTCTTTTGGTTGAGGATTTTGGGAGTTGCATCATTTCTTGTCTTGGCTCGGGCTTTTCTTTTTGTTATAGAAGTACGGGAGAGGTTAGAACGCTCCTAAGCCCGGTCCAATTAGTCACTAGTCAAATCACCCACCGATCGAACCACCAGGTGCACACTAGAAGGAATGCCCACCGGTCAGATCGCACCTTCTATGGTGGTTAGACAGGCGAGGTGCTGAAAACTTCCTCTCTTTGGTTTTTGAGGTTGTTATTTTATTCTAGGCTTGCAATTATGATCTTCATAGCTCTGTAGCTATGGGAGTGAAGAATTTGTGAATAGTAAGGTAAATAATTGTAAGACACGATTCACCTTCTCTATTGCCATTGTCGGTCAGTTTTTTGATTAGATGCTAAGATGATGACTTGTCGAAGTGAAAGGCCTAAGTCAGAGAAGCAATACTTAATTGGCCATTGATTTCCATGTATCAGCAACATGAACTCTGATTCCACATAGTTATAGCTGGGCAAAATATGCCCCTGGAATTCGCAATCCTCCTCTCTGTCAAGTACACTCAGTTAGATTGCACTAGCTATTGGAAATATGCACTAGAGGCAATCATAGAGATAATTATATTTTGTTATGTTCGTGATTTATTGGATAATATGTTATCTTATTTTTTGAATAATGTCATCAATATTTATTAGCAAGTATGTGACTCGATTGTGAAACTCTATATTTCTATGAAGATTATTCTTAAATGATCCCTAATCGGAAACATATGAGGACACATATGAATAGACTAGCATATATATTGGCCGATGACCATGTTTTACGGGTCATAGATATGGAGATATCAAACCAATAATATAGACATATGTTAGCGAACGTGGGGTTGGATCGACCCACCATGAGACACTACGAGAACGTTACATTTTTGCATGTCATCAGTTGGTCTCATTTACAATGTGTATGCTATGTCCTAAGACTTGAGGTCGTCGCACATACTTGAGATGCATAATGACTGACTTAGGGGTTGCTAAATACTACTCTATAACTGGGTAGTTATAAAGGTACCTTTCGAATTTTGTTATGATGCATGCATCTAGGCATGGTCGATCAAGATAGGATTTGCCCCTCCATGCAACGGGAGAGATGTATCTAGGCCTCTCGAGTGATTGGATTTTAGAAATGCATGGCCATGCTACTCACGGTGAAAGAGTTAACCATAGCGGGGAATTCGAGTCACGTGATCGAGAAAGAGTAGTCAAGCTAATCAACAAGGATCACACGTATTTGCCTTGAACTTAACTGATATCGTAAGGCAAAGGGACATGCATATAAGTTTTGTTGAGGTTCATCTGATATGATCTTTACGTATACTTTAAAGTCGGTATGTTTTGCTAGGGGTCGCTACTGATTAGTGGACGAGTAGGAGTACTCGGACTATGTTTAAGTGTACGTGAACCTATAGGGTCGCATACTTAAATGGCTGGGATATAATTCGGACGCTAATATGAATTCATGTGGACCACGAGTTACTAATGGGTATCAAGTTCGAGGCCCATCATAGATGCCTATATGTAGAGGGGTGGTGACATAGGGTTTCGGTGAGAGGGAATTTGGAATTCCTTAAACCTTAGTTGCCATACTTTTCTCATCCAATACCACACAACCAGCGTTAGCACTTCAACGTATGGTGTTCCTACCCCGTATGTATGGATGCCTTGAAGGTCTTGATGTGAAACTTCACCATTAGGACAATCCTCAACCTGTGATGATCACAAAGAGCTGGAGGAGACATGCGACTAGTACGACTAGTTCCGCACCAATACGTTACATCGACTCTACTTCCACTACAAGTCTATACGTCTAATGGTAATCTCATGATCTATTACTAGCAGATATTTCTTATTTACGTGATAGATTTTTAAAAATTATGCTAGCATAGCCTCCGTTGTCACAACACTAGCTGGTCTCGATACGATGGCCACATTTGGTGGACACCTTCAGGTTTCAGTCAATTCTATCGAGTCGAGCCAAAAAAAAGTATTCTACGTGCTCCAACTAACAAAAACTACCATCTTTAGTTGCAACAAGAAGACGGGGAATACTACATATATTACGCCCGGGGGGATTCCCGGCTCCTCCCTGCGCCACGTCATCATTTTTGCGAAAGGCCCCCTGAGTTTTTGGAAATCACGTAAAGGTCCTCGGTTCTCGCGAAAAGATCTCTGCCAGCTTTTTTCTGAAAACACCCCTCCACTTCACCAAAATTTTGTATCCTTTGCAGGATAGCACCCTGCGGTTTTTAAAAATTACATACGGGTCCTTTTTTGTTATATATAGGCCCTTATAGGTCCTCAGTTTTTTACAAAAAAGTCCTTTGATTTTCTTGAAATTACGCATATGTCCTCGATTTTTTTTAAAAAAAGTTTTCTGCGAATTGTCCTCTCTTTCACTTCGGTCTACACGGTAGCTAGCGCAGCGTGACGCCGCACTCATGCTGCTAGTTGTACTTATGATTTCACCAAAGCAAGGTCCTACATACGAGCGACTTGATAGAGTCAAAAATTAAACCTAAATAGGTTCTTTTCGGCTGTGGTTAATAGTTTATGGTTATAATTGATGGCTTTTATCACTATTATAAGCACTCATATGAATAAACCGTATACCGATAAGTCATCTCGGAAAAGGCTATTTCAAAAAACCGTTTATAAAATATGATAAAAAAATATATCCTATTTATTTATTAAAAAAATAAACCATAAGCCATTAATCCGTCGGAAAAGAAGACAGCCTTACTATTTCAATGCTTGTAGAATGCGGCTTCCCTGTGTTTCTTCTCTGTGTTCCCTTCGTGTTTCCGTCGACGTGGCATAGATCTAGAGCACCCTCTCTATCCCCTCATGTTTCTCTGGTGCTCTAGATCTTTGCTACGTAGACGAGAACACGAAGGAAACACGGAGAAGAGAACAGGGAAGCCGGCTTCATGCTTGTATGCTGCTACCAATAAAAAAATTCATAGCGCTTCGTGGCTGCGCGCCGCCGGGAGCTCACCGCCGTGCGGAAGGAGGTTGTCCCTGCCGTCGCCGCGCGGTCGTCCCGCCCCGCCTCGTCCTCGACGTGCTCAGCGACTCCCTGGCAGCCGGCGATGGTGCCGGTGAGGACCAGTGCTGGGTTCTCGGCATGAGAGGGCGGCCGCGGTCGCCAAGGACTGGACAGAGCGGTTTGGGATCAAGATGGACACCTTATCATCCGGGAACCAGGAGGTGGATAGTCCGGGAGGCGGCAGGAGCGGTGGCTGCTGGGTTGTCCAGGCTTCTTTGGCGCGACGTTGCTCGAGCGGGAAGCGGTTTGTGGTGGGTTCAATGGATGGCTATGCCATGGCCTTGAGGCGTGCAGAACCCCGGTGTGCTGGTGGTGGTCTTTTTTGTGTGTGGGTGTGCGTGGTTTGCTGTGGTTGTGCTGGCGAAAGCCTTGCCGGTGTTCCTGCCGGTCTCGACAACTATGACGTCTATGGACGCCATTTTCCTTCTTGAAGGGTTGTCATAGCACTCCACAGCCATCATGTACTCTGTTCTCCAGGTGAAAGCCTTGTCTCAGTGAGGCGGGCGGCGTCGGTGGCCCTAGTCACTTCTTTGAAGACGTCGCTTCGGAGGTTCATCTTCACACAGGATAGACCGGAGTTTGGGTGGCTTTATTGGAGAAGGTTAGGGGCTTGGTTGGAAGCAAGGACGGAGAAGAAGTTCTGAAGCTTAGTCTTTCTAGCTTTTTCATAGTCCTTTAAATCCATTTCTTGCTATTGTGTACTCCTCAGTGTTGAGGATTTGGGCCTAAGAGCTCGTGTATCTTTTGGCTGTGTATATCCCTTGTGGATATAGAGGCCGGATTTTATATCCTTTATCTAAAAAAAGATCCTGGCACATGGAGCTGTCATCGCTAAGCACCTCGGCCTACTCTGCAACCTTCGTCTCGTCCGGCCTGCATCCCGGTTCTTGCATTGCTCACAACCAAATTGAGCCCGTCGGGACAGGGAGAGACAGGAAAAGAGTAAAATTAGTATAAATTAATCTGTTTGTTATGGATGTGATTTTTTGTATTTTGTTAGAGATTTGTTTTTTTGAAAAAGTGGGAGAAGACGACTTTTTTGGTATTTTGTTAGAGATATTTTTAGGAAAAGTGAGAGAAGACGACGTAGTAGCAGTAATATTAGTAAATTGAGATGATCTCCAGGGAATATATGATTTAAGAGTGAGCACCTCTCTTTTTCTTTTTATCTTAGAAAACACGTCAAGTGAGTGTGGTGCCCTGTTTCACTTTTATACTACCCACGTATTCACTACAACATGAGTTCGTTTAAAAGAGGATGTCTCTGCTACTTAAAAAAAAATTATTCTATCTATCTTTTCTCTCCCCTCCTCACATAAAAAAACGCTTCGCGATTCTCCAAATCTCCAAATCCCTCCCATCCGTTTCTTATAGATTTATCTCAGTTATTACATCTTTGCAAATAAAATGTTGCATCAATTATTATCGAATGTTGCCACTATTATTTTCAAATATCATAATATTATAATAGCAAAATTTATTTGATTAGAATATTTGAATTTGTTTTAAGAATGTAGCCTAAGCAAATGGTTTCATACAATCAATCTCGGTGAGAAGATATTTTTCCTAAGTTTTTTTATCGGGCAATATGTTGGTATTAGTATATTATGTTACACATATTGATTTGCGTCAGAATATACAACGGGGATTCGGGCGCTAGAAACGCTGTAAGTAGATGGACTCCTTTTCCTTATTATCGAGTTACTTCCATATGTCTTAAAAGACAGTTAATTAGCTTAATTTACAGATATACATCATCTTGCTTATGCAAATCAATGGCTGGTAGCTTTTTCCATTGACGAAAATTAGTTGAGCACACATTCCGTGGGTGTGACGGAGTGAGATATGAGATATATACGAACATGTGAATGTACAATCTGGGCGTTCTATGTATGGTAGATAGAGATTTTGATAATGTACGCATAAATGACACACACACATATATCAAACATTTTCTGTACTTCAGAGAGTACATACTTCTATTTTTCAATATACTACTTAAACGGATATATTTTACCTTTTTATAACTTTTAGTATACTTAAATACTAATTCTAATATATTGCAATATAACATGGTTGAAAGAATTTTATCGAAGCCCCTTTATTTTTGTTATATACATTTTTCCATATGTAAAAAGAGTATATACATAAACTATGCTATGAAAAGTGAACATTGATAAAAAAATTTTCATGCAAATAACTTTGCAGTATTTTATAATTATTATTATAGTATGCTTAAAAAATAAAGATGTATAACTTATTCGTTTAAATGATATATGAGAAGTGTAAGTACATACTCCTAGAAGTATGGAACAATTTCCCTTCCTCTATACTAATTATAAGATAGTTTAATGTGGTACATATGAAAAGATTGCATAGGAGTCTATGGTTTTAACATATTTTACAAATGTCTTCATATCCACACGTAAAAAGGAGTATGTCTAAAAAATATACATACTACATCTGAAAAAACGTACATACCACCTAGGTATTCTTATATACTCATAC
Source organism: Dendrocalamus sinicus (assembly GCA_036346575.1). Lineage (NCBI taxonomy): Eukaryota > Viridiplantae > Streptophyta > Magnoliopsida > Poales > Poaceae > Dendrocalamus > Dendrocalamus sinicus. Next base: position 27,760,114 of record CM070652.1, on the reverse strand, counting down.
ACTATACATATATACCCAGAGAGGAGATCGGGGGTGGTGGGGATTGGTTGATCGCGGGCTGTGGAGATGTTGTTCCAAATGATGGGTCTACCCAGGTGTAAATTTGTTAACCCACTCAAAGCCCCACGCATTTTGAACAAAATGTGTGATGAATGAAGAGAGAGTAATTGCACCTGTGAGTAAGCCTCTTTTCTACTCCCGGGTGTAATTACACCCCATGTCATATCTCACAACATAGGTAGTATCTCGCGTAACGAAGAGTATGTACGTGTAGTATACGAGTATTTAAGACCATTTAGGTGATATGAACAATTTTTCAGAGATGGTATGCATATTTTTTTGACATACTCCTTTTATGTACGTATATAAAGGTATTTATAAAATACGCTAAAAACTATAGACTTCCTTGCAATTTTTTCGTGTGGTTCACATCGGAGTATCTTATAATTAGTATATGAGTATACCTAAAGTGATAAAGGAGTATTTCAAGTTTGTTTAGGTGGTATATTAGAGGTGGGTGTAATTACACCGGGAGTAAAAGTATTTTTCATATATATATATATATATATATATATATATATATATATATATATATATATATATATATATATATATATATATATATATATATATATATATATATATATATATATATATATATATATATATATATATATATATATATATATATATGTGTGTGTGTGTGTGTGTGTGTGTGTGTGTGTGTGTGTGTGTGTGTGTGTGTGTGTATAATATATGTGTATATATATATATGTGTGTGTATATATATATATGTGTGTATATATATATATGTGTGTGTGTGTATATATATATATATATATATATATATATATATATATATATATATATATATATATATATATATATATATATATATATATATATATATATATATATATATATCAGTCGATGGTTCGTATATTTTTTAGTTGTATGTTAGAATCCGTTTATAAATCCAGCTGCTAATTTTTATTTCAAATTTAGATTATTTTTTATAGTATTTGATATAGACTCTTTCTTTAATCTCAAATTTTATCCTGAGGTCCCCTCTGTGTCGTATCGCACGCGTGTCGCAGTCGTGCCCCGTGCCCACCGCCATCCTGAGGTGGCTTCCATGAGGAGAAATCGAGTGGCGGCACTCATCGTGGAGAAGTGATTGCTGATGTAGGATGCTCGGCTGTGAGATCCGGCGTTGGCAGCCGTGAATCGACCAGCAATGTAGGGTGTGGAGGGGAGTTGGTGATGCCTTGGATGAGTGGTGAAAAAGTGACATAGAGATGGTCAGGGGTTGGATCAGGATGAAAAAGTGCGGAGAGAGAGCAGGGGGGATAACGATTGTGAAGAAGCTATGGGCCTGTTTAGTTGCCTGTATGAGCTCATACAGCTGCATGAGCGTGGCCAGACTGAGTAGAGAAGGTCCTCAGCCGTGTTTCTCTTCAGCCTGACTCCAGTTGTTTTTTTGCATCCGCTCATACAGGCTCTCACCCCGATGCAGGCAATCAAACACCATCTCCCTGCATGAGCTGATGTGAGCCACCCCGATGCAGCCAACCAAACAGCCCCTATCAGACGCCTTACAGATGATGTGGGAATTTGATCCCATAGAGGGAAGGTGTTCCGTCGGATTTAGAACTAACGGTACAGGGATGTTTAGTTTTTATCTTTTTTCATGTGTTAAGATTATGGAAAGGTTGATTTCTATGTTCTTGGTTGTGAAGAAATTGGTGGGCCATCTAGTTTAAGACTTTAAGCAATAATATCTTATGGTTACTATATTTTTGTTTAATTAGGACTCACTTAATTAAGGACAGAATGTTTTACTTTTTAAAAAAAATAGTTTTTTTTCGACTCTATAACATCGGGAGATTCAATTTTTTGCCACTCTTAAGATTGACCAATTCACTCTGTCACTTACATGTGGGGTCACCTGAGTTACTGACAGTAGGTCAGGGTGGTAAATCTGTTGCCACTCGACTCATAAGAGTGGCAAAATATTAAATTTTCCCTAAAACATCTGTCATTAATTGTTAGTAATAGATAGACGCCACAACACTTATAGCAGTGTCTGATTTCAATCTTTGCTGTGAAGGCCACGTCTAATCAGTTACCACTTTGGCATAGACCCGAAGAACCTAGTCCGTGTTTGTCGATGGATTTCCCTATCTGAACTCTGAAGTTATGAACTGATGAGACAGCTACGTAATTTGTTTTGTACGTCAACATCAGATGGTTGGCTACACCCAATCGACTTCAATTCTGCGTGTAAATTTGCACCTATAAATTCACATTAGAAACAGTGCAGGCCTTTTCTCATCATAATTCAAATTCATTTCATCTCGACGACCTTAAAAATTTGCACCTGCAAATTCACATGCTTCCCTCGTTTTGTGGTAAAATGACGTGAAGGTGTTTTGACATTTCGTTATTTCCAATTCAAAAGTGACTGGACCATTTGTCTTCCTTTTACGACGTCTATGCAAATGACCATGCAGATTCTACGTGTTACAGAGAAGGCTGAGAATGACAAGATTGTTAAAGCAGCAATGGAGCTGAAAAATGCAGAGATTGAAGATGGATACACAGCAAAGGTGTAATTGCAGACAGGTTGCTCGCTGAATTATGGAACTATGTGGAAATAGTTATGCTTTGTTTCATGGAGGAAACGCAGCATCCTGGTGTTTAATGTTTGCTAGGTTCTTTGTTTGTTAGGCTCTGCTGTTAGATGTGATCTGTGAACAAGAGCATGCGGGAAGCATAAAGGAAAAGGTTCCACCCAGATCCTCCCTTCATATACCTTGGAGCTGGTTGCCTGCTGCCCTGTGTGGTTGTGTGTCTTGCAGAAGGTAATGTGTAACATAGACACCCTTCAATCAAAAGATTCATTTGAACCAGTAAATGAGATCAAGTCTGTTTCGTTTTAATTTGGTTTAGGCTTTCACCATCAGTGGCTATGTTGCTTGAGATAGTTATTATCATGACCATGCTCTATTCTCCGAAATCCACCAAAGCAGTAAATATTTAGTTGAGCATTATTGGTTGTGTTTCGTGTACGTCTGTCTTTATTCTTCTTTCTCAAAATACTTTTTACAATCCAATGATGTGATTTGGAAGGCTCAAGAGGGTTTAAGATCTATTATGTGTAATGTTGAAGACTAATAAAGGAGAAACTTGTATAACAACTTCAGGATCAATATCTTAAGGATTATGGTGAATGGCATATAGATATTGAACTCTGTCCTTTATTCAAACCGGGAAGTATGAGAATGTGACTCATGACCAATTTGATGTTTGTGAGCTTTATGGGGCTCAAGCAAGGGAGATGTCTTAGCAACCCCAATTCATCGAAGACGAAAGTGCTTTTCTGATCATCGGCACAAGCAATTGAATTTTAGGCACGTGCCAATAATAATGATAAGGATAATGATGATGATCCAGGTTAGTATTCCGGTAAACATGTCATAAGCTCGTGCAATTGCATCATTTTATGTAGCCCTCTTTTTCATAGATTCGAATAACCGGTTGTGTGTATCTGCAAGGGACTTGTGTAATATTTGTTTACCTGCTAACGTCACAGAAGCTCATTCAGAAATAACCAACTCTTTCCATTTATTCGTTTACACTTCTATGTTTACACTTCTATGTATCGACAGTAGCTACAGGAAAGGTCATTCCTCTTAACTCAATAAATTATAATTGATGGCGGTTTTCAGTTTTGACAAAATAAGGGCATGTGTGGTCACTGAGAAAAGGGAGGAAGGGAACGTGCTGACTCTAAAGACAGATTTGGAGTATGGATTTCCGTTGCAATCGCCTGTGTTATTTGTTTCCTGCTAATAACTCCAAAGGAGAAGAAGGAAGGAAATTCACTTCATTTGTGGTTTTTTCTTATGAAAGGTTGAATTATCTATTACAATACATAGGTGATAGCCTTTTTTTGGATCTATGTTTGAGAGGAAGAGAGGTGATTTATCAAGTAAATAGATATGAATTTGGCTTAATTTATTCCCATTACTGGAGCAGCTAGGAATTAAAAGACCAGAAAATTTTGTCTCATGTTAACATTGATACCTTTGTTATTTGAGTATACTTGATTTCATATTTTTTAGTTGTTCATGATTGGTCTACATGAGCTGTGACAGTAGAGCTGAGCGTATTGAATACTGTAGTGAAGACATGAACACGTGCTAGGGTGGGGTTCGACTGAGTGCCATAGCGCAGCTGGGTGCGTGATGTAAATAGATTATTTCAGCTGGTTATTAGAGTTGTGGCATGGGTTATTAGGCTGGTTATGTAAACGAGTAACCAACTTGAACAGACAGTCTGGTTTTCTCTCCTGCATTAGCTACCATTTGAGACCACAAGTTCCAGCTGATTAATGGCTGTAAGAATAGTGAAGACTTGATTATTTGAACAAGAGAGAAAATACAAACGTTAAATTTTTAGTGGGCTAGTCATGATAACCTAGCAAGTTCTAAAGTCAAATCAGTAGTGGGATAGATAAACGTCAAATTTCGTAGTAGGCTTACCATGACTAGCTTACACCAAGTCTCTAGTCTAGTAAGTTCTGTAGTGGGCTTAATATGGCTTTTTTTTTAGTGGCTTATGGCTGAAAAGCACTGTAGCTAGCTGAAAAAACACTGTAGCTGACAGAGGCTTATTTAGCATAATTAAATTTAAAAAAATTTAAAAATAGAAAAAACATATTAGCCCATCACGTATAATGGAAAAAAATACGGGAAAAAAAGAACCGGCAAAAAAGCTCAAAAAAATCAAAATTTCAGAAAAAGACAAAATTTATAAATAGTGAAAAATAAACTATAAACTAGAAGCTGAAGCAAAAACGAGCGGGGACAACCGTTAAATTTTTGTAGTGGGCTAGTCATGGTAAGCTAGTAAGTTCTGAGGTCAAATCAGTAGTGGGTTAGACAAACGTTAAATTTTGTAGCTTAGAGGCTATTCACCACCCTCCATTGGCCCATGGTACCGCCTTACAATCGTTGAATCAGATTCAACCTTGCATAGAGTTTTTCAAGTCATCTCACAAAATTCTTTTTCGGCACTTAGAACGATCGATGCCCAACTTGACCGTACTTACCCGGCCGTGTGTTGCCCGTCCCGTTCCCTCAGTCAAACTTAAGAGCCATGGATTCTACTATAACATTTGCAGTTCTTCGGCTCCAGAAGTTAGAGCAGTACACAGCTGCATCAATCCATCCATCCTTACAGACACTTATTGTGCTCTGTCTCTCACATCCATTGATTAACACACCATGCTTCATCTTTTTGCCGTCTTTGGGCTTCTCATTTCTCTGCAGTACTGCTCTCCTGCAAGGTCTGCTGCAAATGGCAGTACCCTGACGGCAGGCCAGGCCCTCATCGGCAGCAGCGACAAGCTCCTCTCCAGCAACGGCAAGTTTGCGCTCGGCTTCTTCCAAACAGGCAGCAGTAAGTCCTCCTCTGACAACACCACCTTGCCCAACTGGTACCTAGGCATATGGTTCAACGAGATCCCAAAGTTCACTCCTGTGTGGATTGCTAACAGAGAGAAGCCAATCACTGACCCCCACATTAGACTGTCAAAGCTCAGAGTCTCAAGGGATGGCAATCTTGTCATCTTAAACCATGCAACAAAGTCCATAATCTGGTCCAGTCAAATAGTCAACAGAACAAAAGCCAACAGGAATACTACTGTTGTGCTCTCGGACAATGGAAACCTTGTCATACTAGATGCCTCAAGCCCATCCAACGTATGGTGGCAGAGCTTTGAGCACCCAACAGATGTTTTCCTCCCCGGCGCAAAGATCGGCCGGAACAAGGTCACCGGTCAGGAATACAATTTTGTTTCAAAGAAGAACTTGATAGACCCAGCTCCAGGCTTATACTGCAATGAGTTAGACCCCACTGGTGCTAGGCAATACATCCTTAAGCTTTGCAACTCATCCATGGTGTACTTTTCCACCGGGGAATGGAATGGACAGTACTTCAACTCGGTGCCAGAGATGGTAAGCAAATATTTTATCAGTCCCAAATTCATCGACAACGATGAAGAGGAGTACTTCACCTACACCCCGTTGGATCCAACAGTGATCACACTATACTTATTTGACGTCTCTGGTCTCATCACGCAGCTTCTTTGGGCTGAAAACTTGCAAGATTGGGAAACTATCGACACCCAACCCATGGCTTCATGTGATGTTTTCGCCGTTTGCGGGCCTTTCACAGTCTGCAATGACAACGCACTTCCGTTGTGCAACTGCATGAAGGGCTTCTCCGTGAAGTCGCCGAGCAACTGGGAGCTGGATGACAGAAGAGAAGGATGCATAAGAAATACTCCACTAGATTGCATTAGCAACAAAAGCACAACAGGGTTAACTGACCAGTTCTTTTCCATACCTAGTGTCAGATTGCCGTATGATGGCCACAGCATGGAAGCTGTTGCAAGTGCACACGAATGTCTGCAGGTTTGTCTAAGAAACTGCTCATGCACTGCATATTCCTACGGAGAAAGTGGCTGCTCTATCTGGAATGGCGAGCTTGTTAATGTAAAGCTGTATAATTGCACTATCAATACCGACGGAGAGATTCTTTACCTTCGCCTTGCCGCTGAAGAGCTGCAAAGAAGTGACACAACCATCATCGGTGTCGCCGTTGGTGCAAGCATTTCTGCATTCGGTTTCATTGCGCTCGTCCTGCTATTTATCAATTGGAGGAACAGAAGGAAGTGGTGGTGTGGTCATCCAGTGAGCAACATTAAAGATGGTGGTGGAATTATAGCTTTTAGGTATGTTGATTTGCAGCGTGCAACTAAAAATTTCTCAGAGAAGCTAGGTGGAGGTGGTTTTGGTTCTGTGTTCAAGGGGATTCTAAGTGACACAACTACCATAGCGGTGAAAATGCTTGAAGGTGCACGCCAAGGAGAGAAGCAATTCAGGGCTGAGGTCAGTACAATTGGAATGATACAACATGTGAACTTAGTAAAACTGATTGGTTTTTGTTGCGAAGGTAATAGTAGGATGCTTGTTTATGAACATATGGTAAATCGTTCTCTCGATTCCCATTTGTTTCAAAGCAATGCCACAATGCTGAATTGGAGTACTAGGTTCCAAATAGCCATAGGAATTGCTAAAGGATTGTCCTACTTGCATGAGAGTTGTCATGACTGCATCATACATTGTGACATAAAGCCAGAAAACATACTTTTCGACGGATCATTTGTTCCTAAAATTGCAGACTTTGGGATGGCAAAACTTCTGGGAAGGGACTTTAGTCGAGTTCTGACAACAATGAGAGGAACTATAGGGTACCTTGCACCTGAATGGATTAGTGGAGTGGCTATTACACAGAAAGTTGATGTTTACAGCTATGGAATGGTGCTGTTAGAAATCATCTCGGGAAGGAGGAACGCACCTGAAGAATGTACAAGCAATGGTGATCATGTTGTTTATTTTCCTGTGCAAGCTGCGCGTAAGCTTCTTAAGGGAGATGTAGGGAGTTTGGTCGATCACCGATTACATGATCAACTGAATGTGGAGGAGGTTGAAAGAGCTTGCAAAGTTGCATGTTGGTGCATTCAGGATTATGAATTTGATAGGCCATCAATGGGTAACGTGGTTCAGGTTCTCGAGGGTCTAGTAGAGCTTGACATGCCCCCAATGCCAAGATTACTTCAAACCATCTTGGGATGCTCTGCTTCGACCTGAACATAATCCATGTAGGCATTGTTAACACGTTGTTTCAAAATTTAGTCTATACGATACGATGTACTCTGTATGTGTGTGCAAACATGTATCACTGGAAGATTTTATTTTTCTATCTGTTAATTGTCCTTTCTTATTATACATATAATTAACTTTTCCAACGACATGGTTTCTATGTAATTGTCAGGCATGCTAAGCACATTTCCTAAATGAAATTTTGTCCTTTAAATGATGAGAAGTGGGCTGACCTGAGCCTTTTCGAAGCAAAATTGTGCAGCAGCCCTGCTCTCTGGGCATGACTGGTCTGATCACATCACTATTCGACCCTGGAGTTGAGAGCTCTGTATAAGCTAACTGTCGTTAGATGCTAAGGCAAGGCAGCATACTGTAACTAATCTCAAACAGTAGTACAAAATCATCATCAGATGTTAAGGTAAAGCAGCATATTCAGTCGACTGTGCAATAGCAAAATCGCAGTTCAAAAGTGTGTCTATATGTTTTTAAAGATTTTTCCAATCGCTCACTGAAAACAAGAAGTACTAGTACTATCGTTCCCATCTACTTGGACACGCAGGCACGTTTTTGGTTGATCTCCAAACAAAACTTAACGACGTAAATGGCGCATTACATTGAAGAGACTTTATTCGGTGCTTAGAAGGTATTTGATACGGACGACCTTAATCTCCATTTTTGTGAAATACATATGTCTACTCTTCTCTATAGCATATATCAATATAGCTAGATGGACATTCATCGATGTACTATCCTTTCATTATCTGCATCAAGTGGAGATGTATTTCCCACCATCCCGTGGAGGTGTCTACCGAAATACGTCTTTAATATCCACTAAAGTGGGTTTCTTTCATACCATAAATATGCATTTAATGAAATGCATAAATTTCATCATTCTTTACCATTCCCCTTCTTCGTCACTTAGTCATCATCATCGTCACATAATCATCATAGAAACAAGAGTAAACATAGCGATAAAACATGATAAATATTGCATCAAGTTTAATTGGCAACAACCATCAACCCAATTTATGGTTTTACCATGCACTTGCCTGTTTAACAATGGGGATAATAAGTGGATGGCACGTAACCCAAAACTTCACTTGAGCAAACGCAATCCATCTTAATACATCCCTAAAACTGTACATACACGCAAAACGAACAGCATCACTCCTACACGCAAACCTAGCACATACAACCCCCTTCACTGGATGCCTTCCCGCTATCCCAGCAATTAAACAACCATAACTTTCAATCTTAAAACTCAACATAGCAAGTAATATAATTTCTCGAATCTACATAAACTCGCTCACATAATTCTAGTTATCACAATTTAAAGATTATGTCACAACAAACCCTGGTTTCAGCGTCAAAACTATGCTGCCTTGTATCAAACATTAGCCTTCTCAGAAGCCTATCCTCCAAATCGTTCTGCCAAATTCGGCATTCTATCACTTTATAGAAAGTTTAAAAAATTAGCTACATTATTCCTATTGTGGTAAAAAAACCTGGTTTTGACATCTTCTATTTTTAATTTACAAAATACCACAACACCGTCTAACCGCAATGCTTCACTAGATAGCAATGTTACAATCATCATAACTTTCAACTTACCCCACCAAATCAGGTGTTCAAGCACTCTACAGAAAGCTAACAAAATTATCTACCTTTTCATAGTAGATCAAATTCTCAACATACCCAAAATCTCAGTAGAAGGTACTGCATACGGAATCCATTCCAAATCGTGTTCCAGCCATTCCAAACACACATATCTTGCTAATGCCTATTCCATACACAAATCAAGAAACCTACACGAATCGATAAACCAACATGGGAAAGGATTCAAGACGTTACCTTAGGGACGAACAGTTAGATCAGGCACCTTCTTTCTCTTTTTGACTGGATCTGGCATTGGTTCGGCCTCCTTCTATCTTCTTTAATCCTCCTCTTCCTTCCTTCATCTTCCTTCTCGGCTGAACCCCTCCCCTTCTCCCTTCTCCCTTCTCTTCCCTTCCTCTCCCAGCTAGATCCTCTCTCCCCTTCATCTCCTCCTGTGTGGCGCTACAGTAGCAGCAGACCTAAGGCAGCTTAGCCCGAGGTGAAGCAACTGAAGGTGAGATGGGCTAGGAATGGCGATGCAGCAGAGGGAGCTGTGGGGGCTAGGCAGGGACAGCACATGGCAGAGGGGTAGCGTGGAGCTAGCGACAGTGTGCAAGTGGGGGAGGCGCACGGCTGGTGCGGTGGCGCATAGCACGGAGGGGCACGGCTTTGCAGCGACAACTGGCGCGCAGAGGAAGACTATATGGCCAAGAACAGCAACTAGAGGGGTGAATAGGAGCCAACCTAATTAAAAGCTTTTCCAAATCTTTTTTCAAAAAAGGAAGAAAAGATCTTCACTCCACTGGCTATGAGAAGTTATGAAGATCAAAGATCAAAAGATCAATCACCCACAACAAAAGATCCAAGAAAACCGAGGCAAATGGACCAAAACTTCCCTAGGCGGTATAACCGTAATGCAATGTGCGATTTGACCTTGCAGGAGCAGTCATACCTCTCAGGGGCGATCTGACCTCTCCTTCTTGACAAAACTGAAAATCATCGTTATTTCAAATCCAAAAATCAATAAAACTTTTGATCCACAACTCCAAATGATTTGAAACTTGAACTAAAGCTAGATCAATATATTACAAACATATCCCAACCAAAGATCTTCGAAGAACTTAAGAAAATTGGGATCTTTTGGCTCTCGAAGCTATGTTCAACCAAAACCAGGCTAAAATCACAAATTGAGCAACTCTCAAATCAAAGATGTAAATCACTTGAAATTTGGTATGCACCATCTCTAGGATATCAAAAATCTATTCTAATCAATAATCAAGAAAATTGTTGCCAAAGTTCTGTCCTTTTTACATTTGAAGGAAAGTTGAACCAAAACCGGGCAAATGAGGGAATCTTGATCTGCTCTTGCTCGTGAGTTCTTGATGATTTAGAGGACCTTAGATAGGATCTCACATATCATAACAAGCTAGATCATAGCGTGAACTCAAGCCAAAATACCTACAAGATCAAAACCGTAAAATCACAATCTCTTGGGCTAAAAATGGGCAAATACAAGAACATACAAATAACATGTATCTAGATGGATGAAATATGGTCTCCAAGAGACATCTTTATCACTTACATATCCATAGCACAAATCAAGTTCAAGAGGGGAAGGAGAAGCACCAAAAACCAAATCAAATCAAGATTTCATCACTTGAGCAAAGAGAGAAAGACTTGGAGATGAATATTTATAGTCACTCCCTATCCACACACAAGGTCTAAGGTTGACAAAAAGCTCAGCCACAAGAGCCTCTCACATCTCTCACAAAGGTTCTCTCCAAGAACCGTAACTCCTCTCAAGGCTAGGCATAAATTCTCTCAAAAAACCAACCCTAGCCACATCTCTCACTATATATAGAGGCTGACAAAGGAAATCCATCTCTCTCTCACTATGTATGGAGGCTCACAAGGAAAATCCTAACCAGCACCTCTAGTTGGGTTTCAATAACTCTTTTTTGGGCTCACCTATTAATCCAACACCATACTCGATTTTACACTTACACAAGCACACTTCTCTAAGCACACTTACTATTAACCTGTTAGTGAATCAACACTTGATCTACTTAACAGTTTCAACACGTACAAGATCTAGACCACTTAACAATTTCAGCACACATAGCACCTCTAGGCCAATGCCGTGGTTTTGCACACTACCACCTTTTCTGGTATTAGAAAATTTACCGAAATGTCCCTTTAGCAACTTCCATGAAGCTTCATGCTTCGTTCGCCTTGATTGTGGACCTCACATCTTCTCAAAGTCTAGTCCATGGTCATCTCCTCCTTTGCAAGCAATCCCTAAAATTACAATATGTAGGTTTACCACCGGCTCATGCATCGACAAGTCTCTCCATGTCGGTTCCCCCGACAACACCTCACTTGCACCGACCATACCATTCGATAAACCATTGCTCGAATCTTCCCTTCAACATACCTTGTCTTTCCCGTGCCTCGCTTGACCTTAACTATCTCACCTGGTATTCTTGACTGTTCTGGGTCTTGGCTTCTCTGTTGACCATGGTTAACTCCAAGCTTTTCTATGCATCCAAAGATAAATAAATTGTTTTTGAGTATAAATTCTTTACAACTTAACCTATGTTAGTACAAACATGCGGCAGTGGCGGTGGCCAGATGTGAGCACCCACAAAATGGATTGCTCACACTCGCGCCTACCATGGGCAAAGCCTCGCTGGCCAATTTGGCCAAGGTGACAGCCGACGGCTTACCTAGCGACGGCGGAAATGGGGCTGACGGTGGAGATGGCGCCGAAGAGAAAGAGAGGGGGAATTGAGGTGTGCATGAGCATGAGGGAGGTGGAAGTATGCTTACCAAGCTCTTGGCCTAGCTGGAGAGCACCAAGGGAGGCTGGCGATGGAGGTCTACGTCGACGTGGGTGGTCTTGTGGCGTTGGTGAGCTAGGGCCAATGGGGGAGCTTGGCGGCAGTTGTAGAGTGTTGGTGACATCTTGAAGATGCTCCAACCAAGTAATTGAGTTGAGAAGCAGCAAGCAAGAAATGGGGTGGTGGCGACGGCTTCCGGCTGAATTTTGGGAAGATGGCCGGTGCGGTGAGCTCCGGTGCACGGATTTTCAATTGGGTCGGAGGGAGAGGAGGGGTGTGGGGACACAGAATGGCGCGATCACAATTAGAATAGCTCGCTGGAGGGCCAAGAACAGCGAGGAGGCAGCAACGGCAGCTCATGGCGACAGAGGAAGAAGGACGTAGGGGAGGAAGGGGAGGAGTGCAGGCGCGAGGGAGGCCGGGGCTACTTATAGCGGCGGAGGGGGGTTGTTGTGGTGCCATTGTTGCCGACGACCGAGGGGCAGGATGTGGTGTGGGCGACAGCATGGCGCCATGGGATTGTGACATGACGGGGGCGCAGCGTGACGCGATGGCGACGGGCGCGGAGGCAGAGTGGTTCGATGACATGAAGGAGGCGACGCGGATAACGCAAAGGAGATGGGTGAGCAGGGAGAGCGGGGCCACGCAGTCGGGAGTGACGCGGAGCAAGCATAGCCAGGAGAAGAAAGCAGCGAGGAGGAGGGAGAAGAAGGTAAAGGCAGGGGAGCCAGGCCCGCGCGCAGAGAAGGGAGAAAAGAGAGAAAGAGAGGGAGAATGGGAAAAGAATGAGATAACAATAAGAGGCTTTAGCATTTTTTGGATTTTTAATTTTAATTTGAATTTCTAATTCATATTTAAGATTACTGATTTCCAGTTTTGTAAGATATTAAAATTCAAAAATTAAATTTTCAGTTCAATTGTTTAGATGCGAGCGCGTGATTCTTGGTTTGAGTTTAAAATTCTAAATTTTGGTTTGGATTATTAATTCAAATCTTGGTTAAAATATCTAGATACAAAATCTAATATTTGTCTATTTTCAATTTTATTTAGTTTGCCCTTGGATTTTGATTTTAACATTATTTTGTTTTGAATTGTGGATATAAATGTTTTTTTGACTATCCAACCTTGGGTTTTGTATGCTAGTTAAATTATAAGAAGGAATTTTTGGTTTAATCATTTAGAGATATATTCTAATATTCTTTTTTGTTTCATTTTATTGACTTGAATTTGACTTCAAGATTTTGGTATTTTGAATTCGTGATCTATAATGTCATTTTCCATTTTTGTTGTTTACATGATCATTATTTGCACTTGGGATTATTCTTGATTATTAATTTGCATGCCACAAAACTCAAAAAGATTTCAAATAAATATTCAGAAGAAATTTGAATGCCAGCAAAATGCAAGAAAAACTTTTTTAAAAATTTCATATTTTTGAACATCCGAATTTGCACAAGGGGTATGTGGTTGAGCCTAAGTCAAGTTAAGGACCGGTCTGTGAGATACTATTATAAAGTCACACCGTACTACTATAAGTTTGGTATAGGACAGACCTGACTAAGTAATTTATGAAGCTCCAACTTGGTTTCGCTATAGGTTAAATATGAGCGTGGTGTATGATGGAGACGAGGTGCCCGATCTTTCGATGAGATTGATAACTATCGATTTCGGTGGAGATGACCCTGGCGATCCGACTACAAACGCACAATGTCACTTGCACCTTAGCAATCGCTGAACCAACTCCGAGATGTTATTGACCTCGCTGGAGGCGCGATCAACCTGAACACGAAGTTCAATCCCTTCGAGCAATCGAAGAACAAACAAGGATAAGATGTAGGCAATCTGATATTGCGAATATGAATGAAGCATAAATTGTATTGCGAATAACAAAGTTGGGATTCCGAAGATGTCTTGACATGTGGTCGTCTGACACAACTGAAGAATAAAATTTTCCACAATAGCTAAACCTAAACTCAACGAAATCCAAGTCTTAGCAAAGGAGGAGGCGGCTCCTATATAAGGAGAACGACCAGGGGTGGTGTCCAAAGTGCACGCCCCTAGGGTTACAAGGCCCATGGGCCCAAGTGGTGGTGGTGCAGCACCCTTTTGACTCGGACTCAAAAATCAATGTGGATTGTTTTGATGATTGCGGCCGGCTCGAATAAAATTTGAAGATGAGGTTGGATCCGTTGGAAAGTAGACTTGATGAGCTTTTCATGAAGTACACGAACGTCCCAAACGGAGTCCGTATGAGGAAGTTATGCCCATTTGAACTTGGCACCATCGCAGCAGTCCGAATCTGATTCCAGAACGAGTCCAACTCGAATTCTTACTTGACTTAGTCCCAAAGTGACGTGGTGACATCCCTTATTCCTTCCATGCATGTCCATGACTCCATGTCCCTTTCCTTCGTCCTTTCCCAGGTTCCTAAGCACAATTAAATCACTTGCATTAGGTGACGGTCTATTCTTAGTAATACATGAACTTAGGAATGAATTCACCTGGTAATTAAGTTGACGAGCACGAGCTCGAGTAAGTGGTCCTTGCAACACTTGATGTGGATGAGTTGTATCCATGGAAGGGATGTCCTCATCAGTGTAGGCCACAAAAGGTCTCACATGGCACAAGAGGGGGCTCCAACATGTGGATTGATGTTGTGGTGAAACCTTAGCGGCGGCATGACTATGTTGACAACAAAATATTGTAAAGGTCTTGTCATGAAATCTCAGCCACACACCCAAGGCAGTGTGCTAATCGCGTAGCAAAATGAGAGGACATGTCTTGTGGGTAAAGTTGTACACCTCTCCAGAGTAACAAACTATCCTGGATAGCTGTATCCACAGTCATGGATATGCTTAGTATGGTTTTTCATAGATTAAACTTTGCTTTTATAAAATATGGTTTATGGTAAATGTAGAAACTGTTGGGAAACAATGGTCCAAGTGGGATGATCATGGTTAGGTTAGTGTTAGGTTGGTGCCTACACTAACGATATTATTTCAACTAAAATATTGTTTCTACATATTGTACTAAATGTAACTTTTGTACTTAATTTACTGTATTTACTTCAATTATGCTTTTTTGCGCAAATTACCTTATTATGCCTTCCTTTGACAATACTCATGCATGCATCATATGTATTAAACCTCCTAGTGTAACTTATGGAGTACTTTATGTGCTCACCCTGCTTAAATCTGTTGTCAGAGGATGACTTCATTGACTATGATGAGGAATGCGACGAATAGGCCACGTCTTATAGTCATTCGCCTATGGGCAGGCAGGATGGTCTGCTCCTTATTATTTATCTTCCGCTGGTTTATCTTTATGTTTGGCCTTGAGCTGTGCTATTGTAAACTTTGGCTATAAAGCAGTACTCTTTTAATTAAGAAAGTTTGGTTTTTATGTATGATATGTATCCCTGTTAACCCTGTGTGCACTAGCTTTTCCTAGGATAGTGCGATTTACGCAGAGTTCCGGAGTTGTTGTTCTGGGATCCGACATAAATAGAGTATTTCATGTTACATTTTCACTAACTAATCCTCGGAGCCACCTGACTGGCCACTATCCGATGGGGGCCCAACCTTCATCTCTTTTGCTATCTGGTTCTCGAAGGTCTCTACCTCTTCAAAGAACTTGGTAGTTTTTCCTCTGAGCAGTCGAATTCCACTCTGAGAGCTTGAAGGTCGAGAGTGGGATGGGAAGCTTTAAGCTTTGCATTACTCCATCAGTGATGGCGTCCCTCATCACTACCATAACAATAGGGGATTCTAACTGGACTTCACCGTGGGCAGAAGGGAACAAACTATGTGATATCGCTCCCACCATCTTTAGAGCCTCCACGAGGAAGAACCGCAACCTAAACACTGCCTTAGCAGGAAACAACTAACTGCATGACCTAAACTAGGCAGGAGGCCTTACCCCGCAACACATACAAGAACTAGTCTCCATTTGGGGGTACACCTACAACATAATCCTGTAGGACGATGTCCATGACACAATTGTTTGGAAGCTAATCCCCAATAGAGAAAACACTGCCACCTCTGTCTATAGAGCCAGCTACTAAGGGTGGTTCAAACTACTTTGAACCCCCTGGTCTGGAAGACTTGGGTATCACAACGATGCAAAATCTTTGCTTGGTTAGCCATACAAAATAGGCTATGGATGGTGGACCGCCTCATTAGGCGGGGCTAGCCCAATCACCACACTTGTCGACTTTGCAGACAAGCGCCTGAGTCTGCCATTCACCTCCTGGCTGAATGCCGCTACTCTAGAAGAATTTGGACCTCTGTAGCGCTTTTGGACTGCTTGTGACTCAATGAACCTAGCATCTTGGAGAGCCGACTGCTCGATTTGGGAATGGTGAGAATCCGTAGAGCTTAAGCCTGGAACACCCCGTAAGACAACGACATCGTTAGTAATGCTTGTCTCTTGGCATATTTAAAAGGAGGGAGGTGCTTCTATGCTTTCTTTAAAGTGATTTGCATAACTTTAAAGCAGAACTAAATGGTGGATAGTGATTACTTATCCCTTCATGTGCTTTGAGATTAGTACCATTCTTATTAGAGTGGAAAGTATGAAAGTACTACTCTTGAAAGGAGCGTAATGCTAGGGTGTTCTGTGCGACAATGACGGCATCGATACCCTTGGTCACCGCAATTAAGAAGGAGGTTGTAGCCTGGGTGCTTGCGGGAGCTACCAAGCTCGCAGGCCTCTCGATCACCCCTGTAACAAACTAGTTTTTCCATTCAGTCGTGGTGGCCATCTCGTGGCCACTGTTTGTCTTTGCCCCTGGGTCCCCTTTCTCTTTTATCATTCTCGTTTTAACTCTCCCTTTGAATTAATAGAACGCAAGCCTCTTGCCCGCTTTATAAAAAAATGCAAGCACAAACAGGCCAGTCTTCAGACTTCAACACCTCAGAGTATTCTGGAACTTGGGTGTCAGAAGCTGCAAATAATGTACTTCTTGAACCTGCGTTAGATCAGAAATGACAGATTGTGTATATCAGAAGATGTAGAAATTGTTAACTGACAGAAAGGCAACAAACAAAAGTTCCAGAAGTTCACCTTCTTGATGGATAACTTAATATATCTGACATGAAAAATATGGTATTCGAGAACTGTTGTCGGTTTATACAACCAAAAGTCAGTAACTCTTGAATTTCATTGAATAGCTGGTGGCCTCGAATAACTGTAACTACTCAATGTCATCCCTTCGTTCTACAAGATAGGCCATCTAAGATCTTGAGACAAATATATGTTACTCCGTTAAATGGTGGTTCTTCGCAGGGAGAAATTTCGATATTTGACATTGAATACGCATGCGCCTATAAACTTTAACTCTTAATTACAGACGCTTTGGAAATTTAACTGTCATCGCGAATTCTTTTGATTCAAAGGATTCTCCTCATTTTCGCAGTGACAAGTGTTAAAATAGAAAAGGAGAGAAAATGAGGAGAATCCCTTGAATCAAAAGAATTCGCAGTGACAGGGTTAAATTTCCAAAGGCGTGCGAATTGGAGGTTAAAAGTTGAGAGGCGCACGTATTCAGTGTCAAATATCGAAATTTCTCCTTCGCAGGATGGCTGCCATCCCTAACTGAGTAAAAACCAAATCAAACTCAAATCTTTTCAACACATACAGCTGAGCTCCTCGAGCCAGGGGAAGGGCTGGTGGCGGGTGTCAGGGACCTGCAGCGAGGGGCGGTGACGGGTGGAGGCGGCGCCAGACCCAGGGGGGTCATCGGACTAGAAGGAGCGGAGGTGCGCTGGGGATTTTGCCGCTAGCCGCGTGCGGCTAGGATAGTTCGGTTTGGGGTAGGGCTACAGTGTCGGGTGGGGCGTTTTGAAAAATGGCGAGCGTAGGCGGGCGGGTGATTGCAAAACGCGCGGCGCTCGCTTACCATCGGTCGGATTGAGATCGAACGGTCTAAAAGTGGTGCGTGCGTGAACTATGACATGTGCGTAGGATACGGCCTCACAAAAAAAGCTCCTGGAAACAAGTTGTTCAAAGCACCTTGGGCCCCAGGTGTCAGCCACTGGGTACGCCAAGTGATGCCCCAGGTGTCAGCCACTGGGTACGTTGCCTTTCTCACGGGCCCACATGCGAGGAACGGCCTATAAAAGGGCAAGCGCAGCGCTGTGGGCCACCAGGATTCAAATTCAAATTTGCAGTAGTCTCCTCTCCCCTCCTCCCAACAAGCGCAAGCCTCCCTCCCATTCCGTTGCTCTCCTCCTCTCTCGCCGGCGATCGTCGCGCCCGCCTCCTCGAGACGGACCCTCTCCGGGAGCAAGCGATGAAACTTAAGATCAACAAGGCGTGCGACCTCGCCTCCATCTCCGTCCTCCCTCCCCGGTAAAGTGCCCGACCGACCACCCCGCCCAATTCCGGTCCGCTCGCCGTTCGCTGCTTCCGTTCTGACGTGTGTCTTGGTTTGTGGCTCGTTTTTGTTCATTTCTGTAGGACCGGAGGGAGCGGCAGCGGCGGGATGAGTGGGTCTGCTTCCGCAGCGGCCGGGGCGGTGGCGTCGCAACAACGGTCACAGACGCTGTCGCAGCAGTCGTTCTCGCAGGGAGGCGGGGGAGGCGCGTCGTTCCTGCACTCGCAGTCGCAGCTCTCGCAGGCCTCCCTCGACGAGAACCTCCTCAGCTTCCGCCTCCCCTCCCCCGCGCGTGATCAGGTCCCGTCGTATACATCATTCCCTCCCTCTCTCGTTGTTGTTCACGTGTGCTGATCGGTGATGCCAGCCGTTCGTTTCTACTGAATGAATGGATCGTAGGATCAGTGGATTTGGTGTTTATGGTTTGTGAAGGGCAATTAGTGGTTGGGGACTCCGACCGTCAGTCTTGTGTTTGGTCACAGTTGCAACAAATTGATCGGTTGGGGATTCCGGTGAATTACCGTGCGCATGATTGATGCGTAGAAGGAATAATTTAAATTGCTGCAGTGCACATTTTATTGGGCAAATTCATAAACTGAGTATTGCTGCAGAGTTTTTGGGGTGTTTTATTTGGTCAGCGACCAAATTATGGTCGCGATCGCACAAATTTGTATGCTGCAGAACAACACTGCATAGATAGTCCAAGTTCCAAATCAACTGTTTCTGCCATCTTCTTTATGTGAAATTAGTAAAAATTGCTTGCTCTGCTAGCACCATCTTGGCATCTCTCTTTGATGCACGCATGTACTGAAACTATCAGGGAACTGAGCTCCATGGGACTTTATTCTGCTAGTCTGTTTGAAATTGTGATTTTGTTCAGTGAGGCTATTTGAAATTGACGCCCTTCTAGGAACACTAAGTATGAAATTTCGTCACATTAATTTCTGTTCTTCAGAAATGACTTTGCCCAAACTAGCAGTTGTGTTTCTGCTAAATGTTTCACTAAGAGCGCCTGTGTTGCTAGTTACATCTTAATAATATACATGATGTATAGTTTTTGTCTCTTGCCGAATTGTGAAGTCCATGGTGTTTCCATTGGTGACCAGAGATTCGGCTTGCATGATGACTCATCGAAGAGGGTGCCTTCATTACCTGCCAGTTCAGCTTCTTGTGTGCGAGATGAATCTCAGCTGCAACTGGCAAAAGTATCAAGCAACCCTGTCCACCGGTGGAAGCCCTCTCTTCCGGATAGTACAGGTAAACTCTCAAGCCCCTGTGCTGCATCTGATAGAAATTTTATTTTGTTCATACCAGCACAGCAGCATTTTCACATGAAGTTCAAGCACAATTATTTTTGGTGTTTTGAATAGGTTCATTTTCTAATCTCATTTACGGAGCATGTCAGATGGACTGGTGCATGCTTTTATAATAGAAAGCGCATCTGAAGCCGTTCTGTTTCTAGACTCCATTTTTAAGTTGTCACATTGTGATGGTATATTTTGGTTTGTCTGCCTACCTGACAGATAGCATTTCAACAGTTCAGGTTCCTAATGAGGATGTTGAGCGCAAATTTCAGCATTTGGCAAGTTCAGTACATAAGATGGAGATGGTACTAGACTCAGTGCAAAGTGATGTTATGCAGTTAAACAGAGCCATGAAGGAGGCATCACTAGATTGTAAGTCCCCTAATTTGTATTTTCGATCATAAGAGCGATTGCAACTGCTTCTGTTTTGTTCATGAACTTTTGCACTCTAATTCTGTTCTTATTAAACAACTGGTGCATCAAATAACTGAAAGCATGTATTTGTTATGTTCAGCTGGTAGCATACAGCGAAAGGTTGTTAACCTAGAGAACTCACTTCAGCAAATTGTAAGCATAATTGATGGTTGGGTCCTTTCTCCTACAAATTTTTGTTCGCACAGCCAACAAAGTTTGATTTATTCAAACATGTTATTACAGCTTAAGGGACAAGATGGTCTCAAAGCACTCCTTGAAGGCAGCACAAAAGGCAATCTTGATCAGCTGAGTGTTCTGAACTCTCACACCAGCAAATTGAATGAGATATCCTCGACCCTTTCAGTCTGGCCAAAGCAAGTGCAAGCAGATTTAAGGCAACTGCAGGGTGACATCTTCAGAATTTTTACAGAAGAGATGGAGGTACTTCTTAAGTTTCTTGTGCTATGATCCACCTCTATTTTTGGTAGAACTCTGCTGGGTTCATTTGTCTTTTGGAATTATTCTGATGGCTCACATGTGCATATAAGTAATTATCATTCTGATTTACTATTATGTGAAGTTCTCTGTTGTCTCCATATAAACATATAAGTTAGTTACTCATATTTTTCTTGTATATTCTATTTTTTTCTTTTCGAAAAGGCTTCTTCTTCTTGTATGTACATGGTGCCTAACATTCAACAATGTCAGTGTGTGCTAGTGTTCACTAGCATTTTACCTATAAGTTTAGAGATGGCTTAAAATATACGCACAATCCTGCATATCCTATAAGTAATTATCATGTGGCATGCTTAAACCTCATCACTTTTCACACTGAAAGCAACCAATGTGGGGCCATAGTTTTGGTCTAAGTTGGCTGATCTTTGCCTCTTTGTGTAGGGGATTGTTGGAGCTATCAGATCTCTCAATAGTAGGCCTTCTGCAATGCAAATGCTAGCAGTATGTATACTCATTACTCAACTAATTGAGTCCATAAGTCTTTTCTTATCCTCCTCTTACTTTTTTTTTTTTTGACTTGGCTGAAGGACCAGAGCTGCACCACCAATGAAAGACCCCTGAAGAACCAAGTACCAGTAGCAAATGGGAGACCCCTGATGAACCAGATACCAGCAGCAAATGGAAGACCCCAGATGAAACAGATACCAGTAGTAAATGGAAGGCCCCTGATGAGCCAAATACCAGTAGCAAATGGAAGGCCCCAGATGAACCAAATACATGTAACAAAAGTGTAATATTCTAGCCTCAATTTCTTACAAAGTTCAATTGGTTAGCTAATTATCTATTCCCGTAGTATGTAGCACTGAACTGAAAGTTCTCTTGGTGGAATCGAAGTGCAAATTGAGGCTTTAAATCTTGAAATCCTCAAAACCAAGTGCTAGATATTTTTATGCCTTCCAATAGGCCGATTAAATATTCATCCTTGTGTGCATGATCTTGTGATAAAATGCTTCTTTTTTCATTACAAAGCTGATAATGCTGGCATTTCAAATCTTGATATGATAAATGTTCTAATGCTTGTACAATGCTCCTAGAACCCTGTCTCTTTTTTCAGCAAGATTATATTAGCGTCTATCAGTTGCACTACTAACATGACTCCACTTTTCTGAATATACATATTTCTTCACTGTGTTTTCTCGTAGTGTTTTTTATTTTGTCAACTAATGAGGCTTGTTTGTTAATGCCAGCCTTCCTGCACCTTTGGTTTATCCTGCAAAGGTGAAAGATCCGAAGCCAAAGGTAGAGCAGGGAAAGGTAAAAGCAGCTCCACAAAAATTGGTTGGTTCAAGCTACAGGCTGGCACCAAAACAGGAAGAGGTGGCAAATCGAAAGGTCAATCCCCAAGTGCCAACTAAGACGGTAACCCGTGCAACCTTGCTCCTTTCTAGCTTTGATGTATGATTGCCTCGTCTTAACTAAGTCGCTGGTTACTACTGCTTCGGACCAATGCTTTCAGTGATTCTCTTGCAATATTGCTAGCTAGTGGTTCAAGAACATCACTGAATTCACTGGGGCATGCTTCATTCATGCCGCAGCTGTAACTTTGTAGTTTGCGCCTGTAACAATAGTATTGCGCTTGCAAGCAAGTAATAGCAGATTGGAGAGTTGTACTTGCCCTATGCTCAGTGCGTGATGACGCTTGCTTGTGAATGCAAAATGCAGGCACCGGTCAGCATAATCATCGACTCAGACGATGAAAGTGCAGGACGTGCTTCCTGCGTGATTCTGAAGACAGGAACAGGTAGCCGCTATCAACAGTCCGATCTTTTCCACCCGTGTGTTTGTTATGTTGATTTTCCGGTGCTCTCCTCGAAAGATGACATTCTTTTCATATGAACAACACCCGGATATCAACAACCCAAAGGGAACACTAGTGAATCTGCTGTTGCTGCTGCTATAGTGATTCTGCATTGTAACAAAACTAGCAATCATTTAGAAAAAAAAAGGAGGAAATTGTTGGTTGTGCCTATCATCTCATATCATCCCCCTGTGCCATTTACTGATTTATTCACACCGCGCTGTATATATATATGCTGCAGCAGCTGACAAGGCGGAGGTGTCCCCCTGGATGAAGGAAGGCACCGACGAGGAGGGCCTGCAGATCCTGCGGAGGGCGAGGAAGAGGAGGAGAAGAGAGATGCAGTCCATTGTGCTCGCCTAAAGTAATGGTGCCTCAAAAGTGTGTTTTAACAGAAAGGAAGAGACCAAAGATAATTAAGAGAAGAAAAAGGAGGAGGTTATCAGAGACATTAAGATCCCCGTACGTAATTAGGTAGGTTAGATGCTCGTTGCACCTGGTTGTTCTGTTCTATGCTAGCTGCTGTTGTGTTGGTTGAGATCAGGTCAGGTTGTATGCATATGCGTGTCCCGTTTCCCTTCGGACTAGCAGTGTGCTGCATGCTGTATCACAGGCATCACGTACAGACATTGTTTAATTTGTTTCCTCAGAGCTGCCAGATCTGTCGTTCTTATCCGGCTTATCTCATTTGTCCACGATATCCACCATGATTCATGCACAGCTATCGTCATGCAGATTGCGCCCGCCTCATTGCATGAGCATTTCCTTGGGAGTGACGAGTACATTTACCCTGATAAAAGCTAACAAGCAGAAAAATGTCATCATGTCAGATGCTTTCTGCCATGCAGCAGCATGGTAACAGTTGCAGTTTGGTATGTGCCTTGCTTGCAGTACGACGCTGGTTTGATTCGATTCGTTCGTTGCCCAAGCCGAGCGCAAGCGGGCAGCAGCTGAGAGCAAGTACAATAGTATAGCCAACTAATGACTATAACACTTGTTCATTTCATCTATAACCTTCAAAAAAATAGTTCATACAATAAAGTAGCTATTACAATAACTATTTGGCCCCACGTGTAAGAGAGTGAAATGCATATTTTTACGTGCTATAGCTAGCTGTAATTTAGTAGTCAGCTTCCTTCTCTCTCTTCTTTTCTCTCTCTGCCACATAAGATTTGGTTGATATTATATTTGTTATAACCTGCTGATTAAGTTTTATTGTACCTGCTCTGAGGCAGGGCTAGCCAGCCCAGCCGGTGGCACCGCCACAGCTAGCCACTCACGGTCTCGGCACCGCACTTCCAGCAATACGTTGCGATTTCTGCGCGCACTCGTGCCATACATGCATGCTGTTTGGTTGCTGTTTGAGTTTTTTTGTTCAAAAAATAGTTGCGGAAAAAATCAACAATAAATCAGCTCAGAAAAAATCCAAAAAAATCAAGGAAATTTGAGAAATTTGATAAAAGAATCAATACAGGGAAAAACGAAATGCGCACATCATTTATTACTGTTTGTTACGTATATGTCACTGATTTTCTTCTTAATTACACACATAATCATTACTTAATTGTGAAATGTGCAATATGTGTGTTAGTTGTTGTTATCTGCGAGATACGAAGGGAATCATTCAGAGATGGAATGGAAATATATCGTCAAGAGAAAAGAAACCGGACTTAGATCGCCGTGAATTGACTCTCTAGAAGAGAATACGGGTTAGGGTACAGCCATATGCCTGACTGTACCTTGCATAGATGGCTTCACCACGTCAAACAAAGGAAGGTTTATGAAGGATCGTGGCGGTATTCGGACCCTTGTTGATGTAAAACCCTTCATAATGTTAAAACCCTAGAAGACAGCTATATAAAAGAATCAGATTTAATC
This sequence comes from Dendrocalamus sinicus, assembly GCA_036346575.1. Classification (NCBI taxonomy): domain Eukaryota; kingdom Viridiplantae; phylum Streptophyta; class Magnoliopsida; order Poales; family Poaceae; genus Dendrocalamus; species Dendrocalamus sinicus. The sequence continues at coordinate 27,735,659 of CM070652.1, read as the reverse complement.
TACAGAGAAGAGAACACATGTTAGAGCCACCATATTCAGAACACCATTTCCACCATATTTTCCAGCATTATTCATCCATTTTTCATACTCCCTTGTAATCATCCACCCGTCGGTGTACTAGAACATAGAAAACATCTTATTTAATATATCATTGTTATTTCTAGATCATCGTTATTATGTTCTTATTTATCACCATGATGATGCGTGAGTAATTCCCTAAGGGCTAGGGCTGTACAAGACAGTTTTTTCAACCTGTGTAAACCCTTTGAAGCTTGAGTGCATGCATATGTAAGCTCAGAAAAAAAAAAACCTGCATACATCTAGCTCTTTCTCCCAGTTCGAGAAACCGGTTAAGCCAAGTTTGTACAACTCTACTAAGGGCAAGGGGTTGTAGATAGCCATGTAGCATTAGAGATTATAGGGACGATCTAACATTCACGTATGCTTTTGTATTTATCTTCGATGCCATTTTTTGTCTATCTTTCCTCAACACTAGAACTCAAAGGGCCACAATAATCCATAGGTCGGCACAAGGCAAGATAGCAACAAGTGATACACAAAAGATCGACCGGCAAAGTCCGTGACAATGAAAGTGGCAAAGATCGGCTTTTGGAAGCAATTCACTTGAGGAGTTTAGCATAGCCATGAAGCCTAAGGCATTGGTCCGGTGGTAAGCCATGATAACACAATAAATCCTTAATTGTGAATGTTGTAGGGGTGGCCCCTACCTAAACCCAGCAGGCCTGTTAGGAGGTTATAAGGGCCAAAATGGGACATGTGTAATGACAAAAGTGCCCCTGAAGGGGATGTATAGATGTAAGGGCATTATTGTAAAAACACTCCCATGTGGACATATATATAGCATGTGCCATGGGGAGAAACCCAAGCCATTACTCACCTAACTCTCCACTACCATACTCTCTCTATTTGGTCTCAGAATCACAACAGCTTGGCGCCGTCCGTGGGGAGGACAAAGTAAGCCTCCAAATCAAGGAGGATGGCACCAAAGAAAGCTTCATCATCGGTGGCGAGGAAGAAGAAGGAGGGCGATGGATCTCGCGTCGATGCGAGCTTGCGCTGGTAGCCGTGAGGTACAGTGGGGATGCGGGTGCGACGGTTGTGAACACCGGTTCACGACACGACGACCAACCCCGCCACAACGACCAACCCGCCACCATCGCCACGCCGCGGACTTGAAACCACCGCGCGCCATCGGACTCGCCGCCACCGCCACAGCGACCAACCCCACCGCCATCGCCGCGGCCGTCCAAACCGCCCACGCATGGTAGGTGACCCCGCAGCAGGCACCGCGGCAATCGCCGGCAGCGCCACCTGGGTGGTTGGCGGGGGCAATGCAGGTGCATCTACTCCCCCACCCGGCGCGGGAGCCATGAACGGTTCCAGCGGCGATGCGGGCCTCGTCACCAGCTCCGGGGTCCTCCAGGACAACGCGGCGGGCAGCCTGGGCGCACAGGCCATGGTCACCGCCGTGCCGATCGTGCCGCTGGGCGCACCGACAGCCCCAACCATGTCCACGGTGGAGACCGCCCTGCTGGCGGCCCTCAGCGCATTTCAGCGGGAGCTGACAGACCTCCGCGGGGCTGTGCGAGACATGCAAGAGGCTCGGAGCCAACACGCCCCACCGGCGGTTGCATCGGAGCCCACTCCGGAGAGGGCGGATAGCCGCGACGGCCCTACGTCCAGTCGCGTCCCACTACGGCGCATAGACCCGGAGTCCCCGCTCTCCGCGGGCCTGCAGTAGGCGGCATGGCCTGAGGACTTCAAGTTCCCGAGCGTCATCGAGGCGTACAAGGGTGACTCCGACCCACGAGAATTCGCGCGCGTATGAGGTCGCTATCGGCGACGCCGCGAAGACGACACCACGAAGGCAAAAGGACTCCCCCGTGTTACAAGGGGTGGCGCTGTCTTGGTTCTTCACCATCGAGCCACAGTCCATCTACGCGTGGGAACAGATCCGTGATCGACTCTACAACAACTTCCAGGGAAACTACGTCGAGCGTGTCGATGCGGACCAGCTCTTCGCAGTCAAGCAAAAACCTGAGGAGAGGCTCCGGGATTACTTCAAACGCTTCACGAAAGTACGTTGCCAGGTCAAGGATGTCAACGCAACAACCGTCATCAACGCAGCGATACAAGGCCTCCGCCCGGGACCGATGGCCGAGTACAACGCGCGCAAGCCCATTAAGACGGTCGCGAAGCTCTTCGACAAGATGGAAGAGTATGCCAGAGCGGAAGAGGACGCGCGGTGGTGACACGACGATGACTCCGACACCAACCAGGCAGAAGGCTCAGCAAAGAACGAGGGCTCGCCAAAGCAGGGCTCCTCAAAAGGCAAACGCAAGCAGGAGCAGTCGAAGGGCGCCTCCGAACGCAAAGATACCCAGCACAAAGACTCGTCAGGTGACAGGCCCAAGCGCGACCAACGCAAGTCTAGGAAACCTCGTTACGTCTTTGACATCGAGGGCGGCTCTAAAGATAACGCCTCCGCAGGTCGCGGAGGCAGAGGGCGCCGTGGCCACGGACGGGGGCGTGGGCGGGGTCGCGACGACAGAACCCGCGAAGAGTACAACGACCAGCACCACGGGCAGTGGTGCGAAGTCCACGGCTGGGGCACCCATGACACACGTGCTTGCGCCACTATCGCAGCGCTCCGGCAGAGCGTCGCCAGGGACAAAAACCCGGAGGCACGCGTGCCTATCGTGGCCCATGTCCAACACCCCCAAGACCAAGGAATGCAGCCCTAGGAAGGCCTCCTGCGAATTCAGGCCCATGTGCAGCAACCTCGGGAGGGCCTCCTGCAGTTACAAGCCCCGGAAGAAGCCCAGTGTAGGGTCATAAACGTCATTTCCGGAGCTCCTCGTTGGAGTTCGCCTCGGCGTGACAACGGAAGGCCTACGCGAGGAGGCTGCACCACATCGCGGCATACCCAGCGCAGGCGCCGCCGGAGTGGGCACAACACGAAATCACATTCACGCCCGCTGATGCGGAAGGCGTGGAGTTCCCCCACCAAGATCCCCTGGTCGTCCAGATCCTCGTAGCAGGATGCGAGGTCAAGCGCGTCCTGGTCGATGGAGGAAGCTCCGCGAACATCCTATTCGCCGCGGCTTTCGACCAGATGGGGATCCCTCGGAGTCGGTTGGGCCCTTCAGGCATCCCGTTGCAAGGCTTTGGAGGGCAACATTTGTGGGCTTTAGGCCAGATATGCCTCCAAGTATCCTTCGGCCAAAACGACAACATGAGGAGTGAGGACGCCATCTTCGACGTTGTCGACATTGCATACCCCTACAACGCCATATTGGGGCGGCCGCTCTTAAACTCTCTCGGGGCAGTTCCGCACCACGGCTTCCTATGTATGAAGCTTCCCGGACCGCGGGCCATCATCATCGTCCATGGCGACCAGGACATGGCTCGGCGCATAGAGCTTGGCGCCAGGGGTCCATGCCACGAGGCTCGCCAAGGCACTAGGCCGGGTGTGCAGATGCGGAGACCCCGGGCGACCTCGGAGAGCGTCCCGCACTCCCCGTGCACGAGTTGTCCCAACAGCAGAGGCTCATCAGTGGTCGCCCCCATCCTTAAGCGGTCAGTGGTCGATATCTCCCCCTTTTTGTAACCGCTCACCCGCGCAAACGGGAATTTAATAAAGTTCACCGTTTGCACAAATTTTCTTGTTTCCCGCAACAAAGACACGTGTTCGTGCGCGCACTCTCCGTGAAATACACGGGCATGAGTATAAACAAAGACACGCGTCCGCGCGCGCACTCTCTGTGAAAAACACGGGCATGAGTATAAACAAAGACACGCGTCCGCGCGCGCACTCTCTGTGAAAAACACGGGCATGAGTATAAACAAAGACACTCGTCCGCGCACGCACTCTCCGTGAAAAACACGGGCATGAGTATAAACAAAGACGCGTGGGGGACGCCTCCGCGCGCACTCCACAGAGTATAAATAAGACGTAGCGTCGAGGTCCGCCTCCGCACGCAACTTCACCGCTGCAACGCGCGGAGGCTCGCCTCGCGCACAGTCCACGGACTCTAAACAAGACGTAGCGTCGAGATCCGCCTCCGCACGCACTCCATGGAGTATAAATAAGACGTAGCGTCGAGGTCCACCTCCGCACGCTACTTCACCGCCCGCAACGCGCGGAGGCTCGCCTCCGCGCGCAGTCCACGGACTCTAAACAAGACGTAGCGTCGAGGTCCGCCTCTGCACGCACTCCATGGAGTATAAATAAAACGTAGCGTCGAGGTCCACCTCCGCACGCAACTTCACCGCCCGCAACGTGCGGAGGCTCGCCTCCGCGCGCAATCCACGGACTCTAAACAAAACGTAGCGCCGAGGTCCGCCTCCACACGCACTCCACGAAGTATAAATAAGACGTAGCGTCAAGGTCCGCCTCTGCACGCAACAAGACGCGGATGTTGTCCCTGCACACTCTACTGAGTATAAACAAGACGCGGATGCTCCCGCGCACGCATGAGGTTATCCCTATGTGTACTCTGCTGAGTATATAAACAAGGCGTGGTTGATTGTCCCACGCACTCCACGGAGTATAAACAAGACGCGGGTGTTCCCGCGCATGCATGGGCTATCTCTATACATACTCTGCGGAGTATAAATAAGGCATGGTTGATCGCCCCAAGCACTCCACGGCATATAACCAAGGCGCGAAGGCTCCCGCACGTGCGTAGGTACTCTTCACGCGTGCCTCATGGAGAATGAACAGCGCGTGGTCTAGGATTTCACGCCGCATCCCGATAAGACGCACTAGAGGTGGCTTCCACTAGAGACTAGAGGCACTAGAGCCACCACTGGCGGGTAGGGGACGGCGCGCGTCCACCTCGGCTAAGGCGCCTCGGCCGCCGCCCGCAGCGCGTCGCCGGGTCACAAGGTCGGACACTAGCAGCCGGGCAGGTAGCTGCTGGGATACGGGGGCATGCAAGTCAGAATATGGGCGAGGCAGCTTGTATTTTATTAATAAGGCAAAAGGGCTCATGTTACAATGCACACCAACGCGTGGAGGACACGCCATCACACCTGGGGATTGGCGTCGTCCCCCGAGCTTGCGGGACCGCCCTCTTCGCGTTGCGGGACCTCGTCCAGCCACTGGCCGAGGTCAACCTCGTGATACAAGTTGTTTCGAAGCTCAACCATCGCCGCAGCCGCCCCAATGTATTCCCAGATCCTCTCGTGGAAAAACCTTATAGGGCGGCAAACGGTGCGGACGGCGCCAGACATCACTCCGCCCGGCGCATCTCCAATCGCGGATCACCACTCGCCGACATGCCGCAGCCCGGTGTCGCAGGAGTGCACAGATCAGGCACGAGGTCACGTACGAACAATGGTTGCCGAAGGTCGCCGCGGCGTCGCGCGCAATATCGGCGGCGTCCTCGACCCATCAGAGTGTACATGATAGCTCCTCCAACCCGAAGGAGTGGTCTGGCACTTCGGCAAGGAGTCCTCGGAGAGTGTTCTCCAGAGCAAGCATGGCATCCCACGCTGCCACCGAAGCGTCGCCCAGAGCCCGGTCTCGCTCTGCCAGAGACAAAGCAAGCTCGCCTTTCTCCTTCTCTAGCACAGCGATTTGTTGCAGCAGGCCGTCTCGCTCCACAGCAGCTTCCCGCCGCACCGCTTCAGCGGTCGACTCCCGCGCTACGGCGACAGGCTCCTCGGTGCGCATCTTCATCTCCGTGCACTCCGCTTCCAAGCGGCGTATACGAAGCGCCCCGGGCGAGCGCGCTCAGAGCTCCTCGCAGCCCCTTCGGCGGCCTGCAGCCTGCCCCGCAGCGCTCCTTGCTCGCGAGCGTGAGCCGTTTGCAGGGCCTGGGCCAACACGAGTGTCTGCGTGGCGGAGGGGTTAGCAAGTGCTAAACGGCTGTGAGTGGTCCAAAGGACAGATGCTTACCCTCACTCCTGACACTTCCAATGCGTCCCCAAGGCGCCCTGACCCATAGGTCTGCAACGCCGCCGCTGCGGCGGTCGATCGCCCGCAATCCCGCGCCATGCCCTCGCCAGATCCGATGGAGGGACGGTTCGCGAGGCTTGGGCGCATGGCATCCGTGTCGCCAGCATCGGGACCCCATGCTCAAGGGATGGCTCCTCCTCCGGATAAGTGCCGCCGCAAGAGGAAGTATAAGTTTGTCGACGAGACGCGGAAAATTATGCTAAAGATATGCCGCCCCAGCCTACCCTCGGTGGCGATGGGGACTTTGCTGATGCCTCCTAGCCGGGCGGGCCGCAACGACTTCGCCCCACGGACGGCGCCGACTTGCGAGGCTAAGGGACCTCCGTTGGGACCTAGCGCCAACCGATCCCGCGCCATGGTCACCGCGCCCGAGGGGTCGGGAGGGCACGGGTAGAGGAACTTCGTGCTCGACGTGGAGTCCCACAAGCTCCTAACACCGGTCGCCACGGCGAACCTCGCGGTCCGGCTGAAGGGGACCGCAGCGTGGCCGCCGCTGAGGAAGGCCCCACCTCGTAATCGCTACAAAGGAGCCTCGCGCAACAATATTCGCCGAAGGGTCTCGCAACTACAACAACGACGACCGGGATTTCGCCTCACGACTCTCGCCCGGCCGCCATCGCATGGCGAAGAACGCGCCCACATACTCCCGCTGGCGGGCAGCCCGCCACGGCCGTGGCCGCAGACGAGACTTCGCACCGGCCGCCACCAACACCAAGTCCGCCTCGGCGACTATAGTGGGCGACGAGGCCTCCTCTCCTAGTAACTGCGCGCGCTCGCGCCTCGCGCCGCCGCGGTGCGCGCCTCCTCCAAGTCCGACCGGCGATTCGCGACGACCGACCGGCTCGCCGCGGCAGGAGCAGCGGCAACCGCCGTACAGGGCGTGGTCGCAGCGATCTGGGTCCTCTTGCGGGATGACGCTATCGTCCTTCGCGCCCTTCGCCTATCTTCGTGGTCTAGTGTTAGGCCGAGCGTGGTCTTGAATGCAATCGGCCAGCCCGTACACTCAAGGCCGCTACCACTCACCACACGGTGGTAGAACCACCGCCTCGTCCAGTTGGACTCCCATTTCCCTCGTGTCGAGTTCGCAGGGAAGAGCCTTCCGCATGACGCCGCAGAACGAAGTTGACGCTACCAAACTTCGGCGCCCCCGCCCTTCCGCCTCGCCGGTTGGCACCGGCCGTGCAAATATGTGAACAATGAGGCATCGGCCAACACGCTCGGAGCGCAGGCCCACCGTACATGGCAAGGCGAGCCACCGCGCTCGAGTCGGGCCAGACAACTCGGCTTGAAGGTCGCAAAGACGCCCCAACAATCGCCGCGACGGATGCGGTCCGGCCAAGTAGGCGACGAATACGACGCTCGACTTCTCGTGGCGCAGCTCCGCCTCATCATCGGCGGCAGATGCACCGCTTGGCGGTCCGATAGCCTCCTCGCGCAGCAGATGGATCGGATCGTGTCCTCCGTCACGAGCGCGGCGCTAAGTCGCCGAGTACGGACTCTCCTTCTTCTTCGCCGCCACCACTTGTCGCCGCCGCGGATCGCGTTCTCGAGCGCCAGATTTCACCTCAAGCGGTGAGGACCGCCGGCGGATGGCGAGCCGCCACCGAGCACGCCGTCGCAAGTCGCCACCGTGTCCACGGGTACTGACGGCAAAAAGGAGCGCAGGAGCAAGAGGAGCAAATATAGGAGGCGGCATGAACAACCGTAAAGCGTATGGAGGAGGCGCAGTACGCATCACGGGGTATTTAAAGACCTCGCCTCCCACCATCGGTAGCGCAAATGGCGAATGACAACCGCCACCTCCCACGCTTGAAGCCGGCGCGTTGCGATGGCACACGAGGCCACATATGACCGTGGTCGACAAAGGTCCTCGTCACCGCACGACGCGCCACTAGCGTCCCACCGTGTGTCGGTCAGCGCAGGGAATAAATGCAGGTTGCACGACCCGACATAGCTTCTGACGCACGTCAGCGTGGTTCTTCGGACCCATCAACCGCAGCAGTCCAAACGGGGTCTTCGCCCCAGTAGCGAGGCCCTGACCGCGGCTCTGGCCGCACCTGTGCGAAGGGACACCGCTGCGAAGGCACCGGAAGCCGCTCCGACTCCAAGACATGCCACCCCGCCACATCATCACACCCGCGGGAATAAGGACAAGCAATAAGACTCATCGACCGCTCGGCGGAGTTTGGGGCGCGAGGTATGCCCCCACTCAGGCTTCGACTCCAGCTCCGCCTTGGCCCCCCACACCAATTTGGGCTCTGGCCTTGGCGTCGACCTCGGCTTCGACCTTACGCCCGAAAGGCAACCTCGCGCCTGATACCGTAGGGCAAGGAGCACTTCGCCATCCTGTACGGGGGACAACCGCAGATCTGCGTGACAAGACCGAGAGCTCACCCCGCCCCGGGTACTTTCGCGCAATACATTTCTGGGATCCAGCTGGGTCCCCGACTCAGCACCACGCGTCGGGGGCCTGGCTTCCCCTTGGCAGGACGTTCCGGGCAAAGCAAAAGGCGAAGGCGAGCGAACGCCGGCCTACCCACAATGCACCCAACCACCACCCTTGAGCCACGGAGCACAGGCTAGCCTTTCGACCCCCAGCCCGCGTAAATCATAGTTCATGCGACGTCACAGCCCAAATCGGCGGGGATCCAGCCGCCTGGGTTCCCCATGGTTCGGGAACGCGAAGACTGTTTTACGGCAAGTTTTGACTTGTTCTCATAAACAGATAAGCTTCAGCGCATCAACATACCCCGACGGTAACGCAGTTGGCGCAATCAGGGGATGCATGATGAACTCAAGCATATCTGTCTACGAGAACAGGTCAAACCTTGCCATTCCCCGTATGGGAATATGATGCGCCAACATGCGGCAATCTATCCGACTGTACAATGCAGGTACAATGCAACATCAGCATGATATATATACCCGATCAGCGGGGGAGCCCAACCGGCAGGAGTCCAACCGACGGAGGGAAAGCTCAACTGCCGGAGGACGACGGAGGGAAAGCTCAACTGCCGGAGGAGCGTCGCAGCGCCGTATGGCCATGACGCTGAGACTGCGCCGCGCCAAGCACATTTCGCCACGTGGATCGGCGTAAGAAGGAACGGCGCAACACAAGATGGCCACGGCGCCGAGTCTCGCAACAGGCAACCAGTGCCCACCAAGATTCGCTTACCATCGAGGCGCCGACGCCGAGTCCGCGGTCACTCGGCAGCCGCGCGCGACTTAGGGGCCCTCTTCGCCTACCTCGCGGCGCATTCGACTCGGCAACACCCCCACCGGCCGCCACGACCCTACGCCGACGCCGCCCCGATCTCCATGTCAAACTCGACTTCAACCTTCGCCCAAGGGCAACCTCGATCCCATTATCGCGTGGCCCCGTGGACGACTAGGACTTCGCCAACCCGCCAGCGCCATACCTCGCGGCAGGCGAACAATACATCGAGCAACAGGCTCGCGAGCGATTGAAAGTTCACAGTCCGCGGGGACGGAGGGGCCAAGGGCTCGCAACATGGCTTCGGCCCATGAAGCCCTTCACCATGAGAGGCTCTGTTGTAGGGGTGGCCCCACCTAAGCCCAAAGAGCTCGTTAGGAGGTTATAAGGCCCAAAATGGGACATGTGTAATGATTTAAAGTGCCCTCAAGGGGATGTACAGATGTAAGGGCATTATTGTAAAACACTCCTCATGTGGACATATATATATAGCATGTGCCATGGAGAGAAACCCAAGCCATTACTCACCTAACTCTCCATCGCCATACTCTCTCTGCTTGGTCTCAGAATCACAACAAGGAACTTAACATGCAATGAGCGCATGTGAGTGGGATAATAGATTCTCCTATACGATATTTATCCTAGGAAGATGTATATATATAAGATGTGCCGCCTACATGAACTTTTGATATTATTACAATTGCCCTCATTATCTAGATCATCATTATCATCCCCATGATTATCTAATGTAGCGCATAAGGATTGAAATCATGATTATCGCGTGTCGCCGTAAAGGAAACTATTGTAAATAGGGGAGGCTATCCTACAATGGTTCTGTTGAAAAGATGTTAGTTCTATTAATTTCAGTGTTATGTAAACTGCTGCAGAAGAGAAATGCTTATAACAACGTATTGGGCATCATCAAAGTACATCAAAATCACATAAATACAATATTTTTGTCAATGCTCAATTTAAAATCTAAAATAAAAAATTGATAAAACTTTATTATTTTTATTTGATTTACTAGGAAAGTAAAAAAACTGAAAATTTGAAAGTTGAACTCACGTGTAAATTGATGTTTCTAAAACACCAAAAAAAATTGAATATCATGAAATGGAATATAAAATGTAGAAGTATCTGAAATTTTAAAATTGAATGCAAATATATCTATGTTTTAATCCAAATGTTCTAAAGATTGGATTTTAATTTTACAATTTTTTTATATAGAAGTCTCTGTTTAGAAAGAAGAATATAATATTTTCTAATTCAAATTTGAAAATGAAACTATCACGCAACAGTTGTTGCAATTCTTTTATCTGAAGAATTAGTGTTAGTTATCTAAAAACCCAAACACACACAAAATAAATTGCTCACAAGACTAAAGAACTACAAGATGTGGCATAGTGGCCGCCGCTATTCGCGAACATAGCGTTGATTTGTGCTATGACTTAGCATTCTAGAGGCGAAAACCGTTATAGCTCATCCATAGCACAACCTTCTTATAGACATAGTCTTAGCATTAGTCTTAGCTTTAATTATTAGTCTTTTGATATTATTCTCTATCATAATTACTGCCCTTCATTGTTATTTAATTGTTGTTTATTAATTAGTTGCTCAATGATAGTTAAAATATTTCACATGTCTTTTTGGATTCAATATTAAACCTTAGAATGCTTCGAGGGAATGTACTATATCGATTCCATATACTTTTGAGTCATCAGAGTAGAGACGGCGCATCAGATGGGGAAGGGGGAAGGGTGACGGTGCACCAGATCTGGCGGGAGCAGGAGTGGCGATGCAGGCCAACGCATATGGTGGGAGAAGGTGGCAAAGTAAGACGGTGGGAGCAAGGGCTGCGGAGCCCGATGACGAAGAAGGCTCAGAGGGAGTGAGGGCATTAGGAGAAGGGGGCCGAATACGAGAGGCAAGCTAGGTGGGGAGGAGAGGAGAGCAAGGAGCCATTCCGCGGACACACGTCGGTAAAAAAGATCGGACGGCTTAGATCATGTCTCTTGTGGGATCGGACGGATAGGATGTGCCCGTGACTTGCCCGTAAAATAGCGAATTCCCTACCCATAGCCCCCTCCCACCCCGTTAGTAATATGGGCTCTCAGGCTTTCAAGCCCAATTGCCCAAACAACCGCTACCTTCGAGACTCCAAAATCAAAATCCCTAAAAAGAAAAAAGAAAACTAAAGAGGAGATGAAAGAAAAAAGAGAAGAAGAAGAGCAATCCGGCGCCGATGCCTCGCGCCTCCCTCCGGCGCGGCCTTCTCCCGTCCCCCGCATCCCGCCGGCGCGGCTGCCTCCCGTCTCCCTTCGGAGCGGCAGTCTCCCGCTGCCTCCCGTCGCCTCCTTCGACCCGCCGTCTGCCGCCGCAGCGCCCGTGAGCCCGTGACCTAGGTTGGTAAACTCGTCTTCAAATTCCTAAACTCCAGCTTTCCAAATTGTAATGGCGATTGCTAATTTTTACTACAGCTGTCAATTGCCAGGACGATTGTTGTCAACCGGAGATGGTATCGCAAGTCTGTTGTACCGGCTGCTAGTAATTCTCTTTGGGACTGGGTGGCCTTTTCTTTACTAATAAACATTAGATTTATCTAGCATGTAGAAGCTTATAGCACAATCAATGCAAGTAAATTGCAGCTTACAGTGTAGAAGATGTTTCGTTCATTGCCAAACTTCCTCAGTTCAGCAAAATTTACCTTTTCTGTTTTGCTATTGTTTGGATCGTTATCATGTAGTTGTAGCTCATCATACTTACCCAGTAAGTGGACTAGTTGTCAGAAATAATTCCTTCACTAATTTTTGCATACTTGTAGTGGAAATTTGTGTATCAATGAAAACAATGTCAAAGGGTAGGAATGTAGCTATCCTATCAACCAAAGGGAGCATGTAGCTATCCTATCAACCAAAGGGACCCCTTCATAGCTAGGGGTGGAAAATGGTAACGGATAATTCGCTTTATCCGATATTCGTATCCGAGAAAAATCCGAATATGGTAAGCAAAACTGTGATTCGAAAATATTCGTATTCGTATTCGAGAATATTCGTATCCGTATTTGAGAGTATTCGTATTCGCATTCGTATTCGAGAATATTCGTATCCGTATCCGTATTCGAGACTATTCGATTCGTATTCGATCCGCTTCTAGAGCCCATGAAAAATCCGCACAAATTTTGTGATTCAAAACTTGAATTTAGGCGGTTTAAAATCGTAATCGTCAAAATCGATGAAAAATCGCAAAACCGTTAGAAATCCGCTTTATCCGATATTCGATCCGAGAAAATCCGTGATTCAAAATATCCGTATTCGTATTCGAGAATATTCGTATCCGTATTTGAAAATATTCGAATTCGTATTCGATTCGCTTTAAAAATATAGATTCGTATTCGTATTTGAGACTATTCGACCGTATCCGATCCGCTTCCACCCTATTCATAGCACAAGTATACTTATCCCATCCAACTAAAGCGAAGGAATAAATTGCTTAGTAGAGAGCAATGTTAAGATTAAGCTTTCTCACCTGCAGCGATGTTGCATGTCTGTTCACAACACCTGAGTATCTCGGTTGAAAGGATGATAAACACAAACCATCAAGCTGAACCTCTTGACTGAGTCGATACTCTGAAGGTCTTACTCCTGTATAACTACTCTATTGCAGTAAGTACTTTATTGATTCTCACCCTCCCCCTGCTTGACCACAGTTGATCAGCTTAACATTCATGTTTGTATTAGTATCAACAGCCTATTTCTGATAGGAACAAGAAATTACAACTCCACATCTTAATCCACGTAACATCTTGGTGTCCCAACATGCTACGATCTACCTCCATGGGGAATAAATCATGCACACCAATAAATCGCTTTGTGCAAAAGGGTTAGCCTGGAGCTGCTGCTTTTGGAAACCCAAAGTTTTATGTTGTGATCTCACATATTAAACAAGTAATATGGGGCTATCATCTGTTCACGTGCACACATATGCCCCTTATGGGCATTGATTTGAACATCGCACTACAGTGCTGCTATAGCGGACAAGGGGTAGCGGCCACTAAAGAGCAACTGGAGTAGCACTTTATATAGTTGCGACGCTGTTGTGGCCTGCTATGGCCACTATAGCATACTTTGTGTAGCAGTACATAAGTACATTAGCACAAACACAATTCAGGTTTGCATATATTCTAGTCATCTTCCACTTTGAGTCCTTCAAGACTTGAGACATTCACAACAAGTAATCCTAGTACAAGATATATTATTTTACCCCAAAGTTGATTGTGCATGTTGCACCGGCTATAAATCCACTTAATTGTTATGCTTCCGCTATACACTCTTTAAAACATTACTCCTTGGCTATTATTGATCTCAATCCTCACACTTACCAATTGTCACAGTTCAATGATGTAAAACAGTAAAAACATCATTTCAAGTTGACAAATCCAACAACTCAAAGTTGTCAACTCGCTTTCTTTAAGGGTTTCACCACACCCCTCGGTCAACGCCACCCCTCCTTACGAGTGTGCCTCCTCCTCCCAGAGATCTGCTCCCACGGTCCCACCTCTTCTGCTATAGATTTAACTTTGGGTGAAGATGTGCACCTCAGGGGGGCTAGTTCCTCACCTTCCTTGTTGCTTTGTTATCGGTGCTATACCTTGGTCATCCTTGAGCTATACCATCAGGTTGCCATAGAAAGATTCACATTTTTAGTAGTTTCCGTATTTTACTTACAGAACCGCTAATTTGCAGATATCTGCTACGAAAGTTAGTAGTGAGTGCCCACGAGAAGGCAAGCTGATGTCATCTCATGGGCCACTACTGGATCAGAAATCCACTACTAAAAATTATGCTCCATTCTGTTTGATTTGGCTACATATGTAATTATGCTATTCGATCGTTGTCCTGTAGGGTACATATGTAGTTATGCTATTCGATCTTTGTCCTGTAGCCTGTAGGGCAGATTCGAGGATGCTACTAGATTTTGGTTTGCTGCTAGCCTGCTATCCTGGACATATATGTTTTGATTCTCGTGCTGAAAGGGTTAATTGCAGGGTACTATCCGATGGTCATATACCTTGGGTTTGCGAGGCATTCTCCTGGCATCATGGACAACAACTTGTACACAAGCCTGCTCTACTATGGTAAGTGACTGCTTTAGAAACCTGTTGGTTAAACATCACTGTGAGAACATGCTTGGGGTTGTCTGCAACAGGCAGGCATTCATGTGTGGGCGGTTAATCTTTGAGACAAACATATGACTACTGGCAGGATCAACCAGGTAGCACGTCCTCCTCGACGGGCCGACGCCGGGGGCCGCTCGTGCCGGCCAGCGTGTGGCACGGCGACAGCGGCGACCGGGGCGGCTATCGTCTGCTGAGAGAGCTTTCGGTAGGGACGCGACGCCGATGGGCCGTGAGGCTGTAGTGTGGGCGGCATCCGGGACCAAGAGCGCGAGCGAGGTGGCCTTAGCGGCACCGGGCACGTCGGGTGCCCGGCTCCGCGAGGCAACACCGTGAGCACTATGCAGCCGCCGCGGCATGCCCTGGGGGCATCCGCGGCGAGGTAGCCGTGTGTGAGGCACCGCTTCCCGTGGCACGGGTAGTAGCACGCAAGCACTAGTCAACGGCTTCACACACACCTTTGTGTGCTTTTTTCCTGTACACCAATTTATATTTGATTTGCAATTTTCTCACCGGAACCACAGTCTACTAGATGCCCGCACCATGAATACCTGCAACATAATTCTTGACGGCTTCAAAAACAAGAGCTCCAATCCCAAGCAAAATTGATTCGTAGAAAACATTGGTCAACTTGAGTAGAATGCGTTGGTGCTGATTCTGGTCATTTCAAAGGTTATTTTTGAACCGACAGCTTCCTGTGAGCAATTCGAAGCTAGAAGCATAGGCTGAGGTTGCCATTGTTTTATCTAGGATTCTTCTCAATTCCATCCATTGATGGTACTAAAAAGCTGGAGGGGCAGGGCCCAATCCCAAACTGTAATATTCTGGATGACATTCTGTTCCGAAAAAGAAATTGTGGACGACTTGAATTTACATCAGCTACTTGCTGTTCAGTGCTATGGACTGCTTATTTCTTTGCAGTTTCTTTTCAGCGTCATCGAACTGCCTGTATGGTTTGCAAAGTGAAGTTGCGTGAATCATCTGTTGTGCGGTGTCGCTCTCATAGTCAGCTTTCCTTTGGCTGTTAATACAGTCTACATTCTTCTTTTTTCAATAAGTTTAGTCTATATTCTTCATTTACAAAATAAGTTTTAGTGGCGGCAATTTCGTAGCTAGGAATTCGTAGGTGGTGGTATAGATTCCCATCCCATGTGCTGAATACCTTAAGTTGGCTTGCTTGGCGAGTAAAGTCAATATTTGAAGACTTCTAATCAGCCTCCCACCGATGGTGTTAAGCAAGCAGAATGAACATAGGGTAGGTATTATATAAATTCAATCATTTTGAAGGACAGAGGAAGCTGCTCCTGAGAAGAGGTGACTTCACACTTCAGGGTTTTAGGCTGCATTTTGGAATTATGTTTGTTTTTAAGATTTAAAGTTTGGAAAATGCATTAGAAGCAATAATTGCATTGCCTGTTCTTTTAGCTGCGGCTTGTGGCTTTTAGGTGTGGCTTATAACTTTTGGATTGTTTGTACAAGAGATTACAGAGTAAAAAAAACGCACATGCGGTTTTTGCGATATAAATAAAGCCAGTAAAGTATGTACTATAATTAATTAGTAGACCTTATCTTGAAAAATACTTCGTTTAAAAGTTAGTTACTGTAGAAAAGTAAAAACAGCTTTTAAAAGCTGAAGAACAGGGCATTAGCGGAAGATGGGACGGAAGGGGAGGTTTCAGGGGTGAACTGGCCGGTCATCGGCGGTTTTCTGAACCTTGAGTGACTCTCCCAAGAAGGATCACAGTCTGCATTCTGATATGGTAAGATACTATGCTCCACATGTGAATTTTGCCGATCTTACGGCAATCCAGTAGCTCTACGACACGTTCTGAGCTGTTGATCCCCATCAGTTATGGTTGATCAGGTCAATTAGGATTTTAATCCAATCATAGAGACGAACATGGGGTTGGGTTGGTTGGAATGGAGACGTATGCCAAGCACAATTAACTAACTAGTGGTAATGCACAACACATTGCCCAAGTCAAACGCCCTAAGTGACACTTAAAATGCAGTACCATCTCTCCTTTGTTCTGTTGATGTGATGAAGAGGAGTTGTTCTTCTTGTCGGTCTAATTGTTTATGCTTTGTGTTATCTCCCATCCGATGCACAAGTCAATGGGTGGAAATTGATGTTGCCAATTTTATAATGTGCTCCTCGCTGTCTGTTCCACATCTGCTGATCGATGCTGCTCAGGATCCGATAGAAAGTTAAATGATGGTGTCAATGTTTAGAACCAGCTCCTTATTTTACTTCACCGAGTGCTCTATAGTAACTAACTCACTATGCACCATCGTGTAGTATAACATGTTTATTATTGCCTTAAGAGACAACCCCATAATTTTGTTTATCTTGGTGGTGTGATGTACATGTGTTTGTAGTGGCGGATCTAGGATTTTGTCATGCACCAGGCTAAAGAGAATTAGATGTCACTATTACCTGAATTAGAAGAGAAAGTTGCGTGACTTAGTTTACTGGACTTACTTGGACTTTGCACTGATAACTATCTCACGTCCCGAGCTAGAGTCTAGTTGTCTAAGGTGTGGATCTGCCCCTGTGTGTTTGAACCAACTTCTTTGCAAAGAATTTTCTTCGAGCAATTTAAAGAGCCGTTGGTTTTTAATGCTGGTATTGGGTGGCTTCCTAATTACACTCGCCGAAAACCAGGCGAGGACTACAGCAAACAAGAGACAGTTTGGAACACAAGAATTTCAAGAATTGCCAGTAAATTCCCATGTTCGGGATGTCATTTTTTTTTGTTGTTTTGCACAATACAGGTATTGATCGGTAAAGCATATGCAGAAGCTGGTTGCACGCAAAGTCAGAATGGGTCAATTGGCGCATCGAACCACTTAGCCCAACTCAGCTGCAGGCTGGCCAGGTAGTATTAATCTTCTTCTTCCTGGATGCTTAATTTGGGAGTCAAATTGCTACTAACATAGTGTTTTAATTTCGTCAAAGTTATAAAAGTATTATAAATAGAACATAGTTTTCGTTGTATTAAATTTTAAGGGAGATTTATGCCATGTACATTAATTAGGTAGTTACACTTGAGCAAGATTGTGTCTAGATGATATATATGAGCATGTTGCATTGTTGTGATGTACTTCTTGGACTACTACATGGTCGTGATGACGGAATTGGGAGTGCATGGCAAGCAAGACATAGGATGGGAAGAAATCAAGAACAAATTCAGAGCAGATGGTTGGTCATTGGTAATGGAATTCTGTTTCCCACCCAACTTAATTTGCTTTTGCACGGCACACAAGTTGCGTAGAAGCAGCTACTACTTCGATGGGTACAAGACTTACAAATGCATGGATATCTTTTTTATTTGTTTGGACACAAATTATATATGTTGCTGCCGAATTGTCCATGACATGAAAGGTGGGAGCCATGTCTTACTATTGCATATATATTAGCACTCTACCAGAACAAATAAGCCTTGTTTTTTAATTGATGAGAATCTCTCTTCTGAAGGCCATTATAGGGGACAAAATTATAAAAATGAGATCATGCCAAAATTCCATCTCAGGATGGAAGAGAGAGAAATTGGGGAGTGAAGCAGTTGCCTACACCATCTCCACTACTAGGCTACTAGCACACACCAACACACCTCACCACACCACACACTGAAGAAGTATAGCTGCAACTTACAGGGAAGGCAACAGCCGTAGCCGCCTGTTTTTAATAGAAGTGGGGCGTAAGCAAGCCACCCAACCTCTGGCCCTGTGCAACTATTCTAAGTGCTAACGGTTTTACACGGTATCAAATAATCAAAGATCATCTAAAAAAACATAATCAAACTAGTTAGAGACCCGTACGTTACAATAGAGTCATAAAAATGATGAGACGGAACTTACTGTTTAACCAACTTCACACATCAAACATTAGAGAGCAAGCGACAGAGAAAGAAGGGTGGTCACAATGCACGAGGAGATGGAAAAAGTGAAGGGGGTGGGCAGTTGTATCCTGAGAAAGAGAGAGGAGGAGAGAGACGAATAGTCCAAATCAAATCAGATGGCTGTAGAGAGGTGAGAGGAGAATACACCGATGATCACTAATTTCTCTTTATATAATAGTAGAGATATCACTTATTTCTCAAGAACATGTTGAGTGTGAATGATTCTATAATTAAAGGAGCCGGATGGAGTGTGGTAGAGGTTGTGTGGAGGCAGCAACTGTGATTTAACACTTGACCTACAGAAAAGGAAGCGGCTCATTAGGGCGTCTCCAACAGCTGGCTATTTAGTTAGCTAGATCTGATGTGGCAAGGAAAAAGTAGGAGAGAGAGTAGTCACTAGCGATGAGCAAATAGCTGATCTATTTCACGTAGTCCAAGAACATGAGAGAGGAACATGTGGGTCCAACAGTATAAAATAGTCTTTGCTTTTGTCTCTCACCTCCACGTCAGCTGACTATATAGCTAGTACTAGCTATTACCATTGCGGATGCCCTTAAGTGTAGAGGCCTCTTGCGCCTTATTAGACGCGAATCCGGTAAGAACTCAAAAGGTCACTCTGGTGTAAGTAATTTAGAAAATAATTAGAAAAATTGAATGAGATGCTAGTAATTAACTTTCGGCTATATGCAACTTACAATTACTTTCCACCCATTTCTTTTCTATCCTAATTAAAGTGAGAGGGTAGTGAAGTCAAGTTGGCAAACTTAATGAAAGAAACATCCCATATATACCATAGCAGTTCACATGAAGAATACTATGATTTCGATAGCAGGTGACATAGATTAGAGTCTGGTTATTTCCCAGAAACGTACTAGGATTTGTTTTGCACCTGCTAAAGCTAAGTAATTAAATACAGTATGACAATGCAAAGTATGAAAATAAAAGTATAAAGTGAAGCAAGAGAGAGAGAGAGTGAAAAGGAAGTAAAGGCAGATATTTTTTTTCCATGCTTTGATGTTTAGCCTTTACTTGATTTCGGAAATTAAGTAAGGGGTTGGAAGAAAGGAGTAGAAAGAGAAGTCCTATTTTTCGAAAGAGATCTCTCTTTTGAAGCTTAAAATCTCTTCGTTTTCACTTCAAGTCTCCACCAAGACACTTTCCAACTTTTGTCTCCTAATCTCTATTCCAAAACAGTGTACTGGTATGCTAATTTCATGCTAGCCAAACAGTGTTCTTTTAAGGGCCCAAACAGTGTTTTGACATGCTAATTCCACGGTAGTTGTTCAAGGATGAAATAATAGCTTCAACTACTTCACACACCCTATATATGCTTGAAGAAATCACATAAATGTTATACGGATGATGAAATCTGAACTTCCCATTTCACTTTATATAGCGCAATTTGAATGGGAAGGATCACATTTCATTGCAATAGGAAAAGGGTCTTACACTTGACGGTAACTAGTAATAATTCAGGTTTTAGCCTTTCCCTTGCAGCCAGTGGCAAGGACCAAGGAGGTTTTGGGTTGCAAACATTTCACTTAGCTTTATCCAAGCAACATTTATTTAAAGAAAACACTCCTATTAAATGATCATCTCTACTAGTAAGTAGATAGATGTGCATACAATCGGTAAGTTCAAATTACGTCAAAACTAAATACATCAATTCCCCCTTCCTTTATGTGCCCGAAACTTCAACAACATCTACTCAATTGGATTCGAGGAGGTACTACAACATACCAAATATTCTTGCTACATTAGCGTAAGTGTTAGAAATAATCTTGATTTAGAGTTCAAGACATAGTAGAGTCCGTCTCCGTGTGTAACTCAAGTTGAAGTTGTGTCCAACTTAAAGTCCGAATACGTATGCTAATAGAAGATTATTAGTCTATATATTGAGAAGGCTTGTAGCCAGTTTTGTAAGAAAAGCAAGAAAAGAGGGAGCAAACAAGAGAATAGAGAATAAAGAAATTCTCCTGTATTCTCTCAGTTTATTTGCGATGTGTGCGTTTTCTCCTAGAATAAACTTAACAGTAAGCTATTTCTTGGTTCGTGCCCAGACACATAAGGCTCTATTTGGATCCAAAATTTCTTTTCTTATTGCTATCGGAATTAAACCATTTTCTATAAAATTCCTACCACAATTTTACTAAAGTTTCTATGTTCCAAACAAGCCTGAGACTCTGAAAGTGATGCTTAATGATTGTATTATGAATTTACCCTCACGCAAACTTACATCGGGGACTATGGTCAGGCTTACATTTGTGGCAAATAAACTGTGTATTTGTAGGTACCAATCAAACAAGTCCTATTTCTACTATTGCCACCAGTCCAAGATAGCGCTTGAAACTAGAATTTCCAAGGCACTTGATGCAAGAACTACTCAATCGATGTGTCTTCCTCTGTTACACTGTTTGCTCGCTTATAAAACAAAAAAAAAAACAATCTCCTAGTGGTGTCATGGCAGATGGAAAAGGACTGGATGACACAAATATCCAAATACGTGCCTATTCACTGTAATTTTCACCTGTCAGTGACACATTGGCATTGTGCTGTTGGCTGAGCCTGACATCTCCATCTTTACCAGGGGAACGAAAATCATTGAGTGGCACGCTGAGGGTGTGTTTGGTTGCCTGAATCTCCTTCGTCCGGATGGGTGGATCCGTATAATCGAGAAAGAGCATGTTTGGTTGCTCGTATGAGCGGATACACCTGTATGAGCGGATGCAAAAATACGCCTCATCCTGGATGGGTGGATACGCTCAAAATGAGCTTCACTAGCCATCCCGGATGAGTGGATGCGATGTATCTTATGCGGTCCCACGTGTCGCCTCTCTCGTGTTTGGTAGATCGCATCCGCTCATACAGCAACCAAACAAGATCTCGCTTTTTGTATCCGCTCATACACCTCACCAAACATCTTCTTTTTCTGAAATACGATTCCACTCGACCGCATCCACTCATTCAGATATACGATGCAACCTCCATCCACGAACCAAACACACCCTAAATGGTTTTACCCTCCTTGGATGTGGTGTCAGTTTGTACTACTTGGAGCTTCGGAGCGAGCGGTTTTTGAGCAACAGGTAACTTAGGGTCTGTTTGGGAGAGCTTTACCAGCTTCAGATTTACGAAAAACAGCTCTACTCTACGAAATTTTACCTAAACGCTTCAGCTTCGCGAAATCTGGATCCACCAAAGTCCTGGATCTGAGAGCCAGATCCATGGATTTTATGGAGCTCCTCAAGGGGTGCTCCACCGTGGAATTGGGTGGTAATTACCCACCAATGCCACTGGTTACATACCTCATCCCACCAAAAGTGGCCATTCCCACCAAAACCTCAATTTTGTGGATCTGGAGCTGCTGTACAAGCCAAACACTCTATGGTGGGATCCCAGATCCACGGTGTAGCTGCTCTATGGTGTAGTTGCTGCTCCAGATCCACGTTTTCAGTGGTGGAGCTCTCCCAAATAGGCCCTTACAGAGGGAGATTGCAATGTAATGGTAATTAAGATACATTCCATTGTAGGCTTGAGTAGGCACTAATATGTAGGAGATTTTCCATCGTACACTTTGAGTAGACACTAATATGTAATGGTAATAACGTGTAGATCTCCCTAACCACTGAACTTCAATGGTCCTAACATGTTTCTTAGCCACTAAATATGTAGGTCTTGTGCAACATTGACCCCACGTATGAGTGACCAAGTGAAATAAACATAACATAAGCCCAAGATTTTCACAGATCCCAAAATAACACACCTTTCGCAGCACAGCCCAACCCATCCAGCGCTAGTTTATTGGCAGCCATGGCAGTCATGTTTTTTTTTATTATCCAGCACTAGTTTATTGGCATGGCAGCCATAGCGATACCAACCTGCAACGCTTCTCCATCTGGCCTTGTTGACATCCACTATATTATTAGCAGCACAGCACAGCTGCATTACCATAGCTAGCATACCATTCCTCCTCCTCAAGCCACCGCCTCCTCCCTCTCTACGCATCATCACCAACCTTCCTTCCAACTTCCACCTTGTGTTCTCTCCCCTTCTTGTTTGCCACACGCAGGGCACAGGCATGGGCGTCCAAGAAGAGGCCGGCACGCCGCCCGACTCCATGGCGCCGGCGCTCGCCCTCGCGGCGGTCGTCGTCAAGGGCAAGCGCAGCAAGCGGCGCCGCGTCGCGGTGATCGCCGCCGCCGAGTCGTCGTCCGCCGCCACGGAGGGCTCCACGTCGCGGTCCGGCGCCGACGAGGCCGCGTCCGGGTGCGTCACCGAGGAGGAGGAGGACATGGCGCTCTGCCTCATGCTACTCGCCCGCGGCGGCCACGGCGCCTGTCCCGGATCGCCGGCTCGGGATGCTGACTCGGTGGTGGCGGCGGCGAAGGAGGCCAAGTTCCGGAGCCGGCGTCCGGTCGACGGCGCCGCCGGCGAGTTCGTGTACGAGTGCAAGACGTGCAACAAGTGCTTCCCGTCCTTCCAGGCTCTCGGCGGCCACCGCACCAGCCACAGGAAGCCTCGCCTTGCACCGCCGCTGCCACCGACGACGCCATCCGAGGACAAGAAGCCGGCCGTCGCGGAGACGACCACCGCCGAGGAGAAGCCGCCGCCATCAACGCAGGCAACCACCGATGCAACAGTACTCGCAATCCCAGTAATACCGAAGCAAGAAGTAGTGGACACGAACGCCACCGCCATCACCGTCACGAGCAGCTCCAAGCAGCCGAGGGTGCACGAGTGCTCCATATGCGGCGCCGAGTTCACCTCCGGGCAGGCACTCGGAGGGCACATGCGGCGGCACCGGCCGCTCGTGCCGGCATCGGCGTCGGTCTCTGCGCAGGAGGACGGGCCGAGGAAGGAGAAGAGCCTCCTAGAGCTGGATCTCAACATGCCAGCGCCATGCGAAGACGGCGAGACTTCGGCGACGTCGCCGGCGGCGTTCGCATTCTCCGTGAAGGAGAGGTCGCCTCTGCTTTTCCCGGCGTCGGCGTCGGCCTTGGTTGACTGCCATTACTAGCAACAGAGTAATTAGCTTCTCTGTTTCTCATCTCTCTTCAATTCTTCAGACATACATGCTTTCCAGCGATCTAAATATTCTTTTCTTTTTTTCTTTTACTATTTTCATTCCGTTCTTTGTTCAAACGATTGGAAATTTGGAATGGGTGATGTGAATTATTGCTACAAATGTTTGAAATTTGACCTTGTGTAATTAATTCTATTAATTCATTCATTGACATTTGATCAGTGCCCCCTGTTTCTCTTGCTAGTGATCAATTCATTTGATCATGGGTTGCATTCTTTGCAAGATTTTATCAAGATTAATATAGGCAGCATTGTCACTGTGTGATCATCATCCATCAGCAGCGAGCTGACGATGAGTGCAAACGAGTGTAAAGTGGCAAGCAAGAGAGAGAGAGAGAGAGAGAGAGAGAGAGAGAGGGAAAAGGTGAGTACTAGGCATTGTGCTCACGTAAAGGGTGCTCTCTCTCTCCTTCTCTCTCTCTCTAGGTGTGTGCTATTATGTGATCTCTCTCTCTCTACCATCATCATCGTCATCTAATCTTTTTGGGAGTTAGCTTGGGTTAGGTTTGGTTATTGCTCTACCACCAAGAAAAGGCTCCATCCCTGCTTCCATTGGGCAAGGTTCCTTTGCAAGCTGCAGACACACCCAACCCAGCTCTTTCGATGCCACATTAGGTGATCAGCACTAGGATCCTCTACAGCAGCCTGACTAGCAGCCAGTATCTCAGCATCACATATTGGCACACTAACTCACATAATTAACATATCTGCGTTACTATATCGCGCGTGCTTGATTCAAGGCTTGTTTGGAGCTCATGAAAGAATTCCACTGGAATTCTGATAGTACGGTTCCACATTAATTCTACGCATTTCTGATGTTCTAAATGTTATAAAATGCACAGTAAAATAGAAGATAATCAAAGGAACAAGAGACACGAGACAAAAAATTTAACGTAAAAACCCTTTGTGGGAAAACTACAGATACATAATCAGCAAAATCACTATATGACGTAGAAGTTACAAAACGTTGCGTACATGTGTAGATAACTTATAGCACATCGTGCTATCATGAGACTTTTAGAGGTATAAATAGTCTTGAGAATAAGAGTCCTAAACGAGGAAGGAGCAAAGTTATAGTCGGTAATGAAAATAGAGATCTATTCGAAACTGGATCAGTAATCTGCTCGGTGACAAGAACAATACCCTGCTCGGAGACGAAACAGTCTCAGAAGATGATGAAGAAGAGTTGTAGTCAGAAGGTCAACGTAAACATCTTTGGACACTATGTCTGGTGCAAATCGGTACAAAGTCCATCATGAATACGAAGATGATTCTAATTCGTATTACCGACCAGTCGTACAATTTGATCAGGTTTTACTCCAAAGATATATTCCAACCTGATCAAATTCTTCAAGTAGTCAGATCTAATTAGATTCAGATCACATAATAAAACAGTAAATGGGACCAAGTGTTGTACACACAGTATGATCATGGATAGTATGTGTCAACTATGTAAGATGCATAGTTTATTTTGGATTTCTCATGAACTTAGTGGGATGTTTGTCATTCACTTAATGGCAAGGCTTTTAGTATGTACTGGAATGTGTACGAGCCAAGAAAGATGGACAACTAATCAACGCTTAAAAGGGCGATTAGTTGAGTGATTAGGAGTGTGGTTAGGGGGAGGGTGGTGGAGGTGCAGAGAATCCGGGTGGAGCCAGCGAGCTCGTGCGGTGGGGCAGTCGACAAGCAGGCAACTAACTGGCAGCCCAGCCGCCACTCCCTTGAGTGAGAGGCCCCCAACCCCAACTAACACACACCCCTGTAATAGTCTTGGCCCTCCACTCTCTCTCCAATATCTCCCTGACTTCTGATATATAATCTTCTAATATTTTTGCCCTTGAAATTTTAGTAGTAACTATGTTAGTGTGAAGAATAATAGTCTAAAATTGCCACACTATGCTTATATGACATACCAAGATAGCTAGGGCTCCATTTGAAACACGAGAATTTTTCCCCAATTTATGCACGAATTAAGCTGTTTTCTGCGAGATTCTAGCAACATTCTAGTGAAATTTCTTCGTTTCAAATGGGTCTAGTTTCTCATGTGCCCACTGGTTGTTCATCAGGATCTGAGTGGGAACTTTGCAAGTACTGAGTTTTATCTTACAAGGATCAGATGGAATTTGCCTGCAATTTGCTATAACTCCGAGTAAGATCTTAAAATTAATGTTTTTCTCTCAAAATTACCGAATATAATCTGTGTTCACCGCTTCATTGATTAATTAACTTACAGAATTGTTATTTCATTAAAAAAGATGAACTAATAATGGGTTTGGTCAACATCACTTCCACCTTCCCAACCACACCACGTCAATTGTACCACCATATGCTATGCTGTGCTCCAACTGCATTGAAAACTAACAAAACATGTCCACACGACACTTTGGTAAGTGATCTTCAAAATTCTAAGTAGGCCTTCCTTTTCGTTAACCAACAAATCTCCATGGATGCTTCAATGCTACACATCATGGTTAACGAGTGATCATTGTTCAATACTAGTATTTGTTTAGGTAAATTAAATTTTGATTTACTCCATGCGTAATTAACTACCATCATAAAGGGATCATAACATTCATAACACATTGTTAAGTTATTTTATTATCTATTTTCACCATTGGAGCATGCTCTTGTGCATTTTCCATCATTGTTACAATGTTTTTTTTTAAAATAGAGATGAACAATGCTATGCTCATGAATTGCTTTAACAACAAAGTTGATGGTGTAAATCAATGCATCAGGACTAGAATTAGTTACATGGCAGATCAAGATTGACTAGTTTACAGTATAGACTATGTAGGATAACTAGGAACTGATGAGATTTTGTGACAAAAGCTTCGTGCCAAGAGATTTCCCAATTAAATAAATCTAAATAATGTGTGACATGACTAATTATTTTTCTGAGAGAGAGATGACTAATTGATTGGTACCTACTACTTTAAACAGTTGCACACTCCAATTAATAGCTCACAGATATACATATCCCTCTAGCTCATGACTTATCTAAGAAAATCACAATGAAATCTCCCAATTAAACACAAGATACAACAAAGTCGGGTGTTAAGTTTAACCTGCAGAGGCCTAATTAACCTGCAGAGGCCTAATTAAGCCTCAAAGTAAAGCCTAACTCATCATTGATCCAGTGCATCTCTGGGACTAATTGCAGGTGTTTGCAGATATAATGGCACATGGAGCTTGGGAGTGCTCAAGTTTTCTTAATGCATATACACTTCATCACTGCCCTCATCTGAGAAATATACACATGCATGCTTTATACAATTCACCTACCCTAGTGGCATTACTCTGTAACAGTTGATCATTTACTTAATTAGGACTAATCTTCCATCTCTAGCTTGTCAACAACCATTATATTTCGAAGACTTCGCTAGACGTCAGTAGTATTATATTCATAAGATAATATCCTGACCTAATATATATTTCTATACAATCCTCAATTTGATCTTATCTCCCCCTCTTATTTTGCTTTTTCTTGGCTAAACACAAAAGCAATTCATGTTGCTTTCTTGCATATATATAGCCTGATCAAAGAGTTCCGTGCAACTTTCAGTAAGATATATGTACTTATCTACTAATGACATAGAACTGAAACTTTCATTTGATTATTTTACAAGAGAAGTCTTGTCTGTGGTGTGTGTGTGTGATGCGATTCCAAAAAAAAAAAAGAATTCTAGTGTGTGCGATGGTGTGTGTGTTGTACTAAGAGTGGTGGGTGTTTGATTGAGTAGTGGTCACCAACTAATTAAGAAAGGAGAGGGAAGGGGTGTGTGTGAGTTAGCGAGAGGAATTGTAGCAGTAATGGGCCTGTTTGGCTATGGCTGTGGCTTATGGTTTTTGACTGAAATTTTTGAATTTTGGCTGTTTACGGTACAGATTACGAAGAGACAGGTACTCACTTGCGATTTTGGCTGGTACAGATGTTGGATTTTTAACGTGTAAATCGTTTAACTTGTAGACCCTATTTTGAGAAAATATTTCGTTTGAAAGTTAGATACTATAGCAAAAATTAAAAGCTGTCAGCTCCGAAGAAAAAGAACAGGCCATAGTGTAGTGGAGTGCTTCACACTTCCAGCAAAGTGGACTTCACTTCCAGTGGCACTAAAGCAGCAGCTGCACAACCCAGTGGCCAGAGGTCGTTGGAACCAACTGCCCTGTGGGTCCCAAACTAACTGCCCCCTCCAAGTATCCATGGCACTGAAGACGCTGCTATCTATCAAAAAAAAAAAAAAAGAAGACGCTGCTACGTACAAACACACTTCTCAACCATTAAAAGGTTAAGTACCTTGGTACATGCACTTTGCGCTATCGTATTAAATATTATACGTTTTTCTGTTATACCAAAAGTTCAGTATAATTACACTTAAGGTGAAGTTGGTACTATGTGATAAACCTTAAGACATTAAACTATTAGCTACACACAAGCATGCACATCATCCTCTTTGTAATTAGTAACCATTGCACATCCTATGATGTCATGTCTTTTTTTCTATTTTCACTATTTCTGTGCACTGCATATTTTTGAACTATGCATTTTCACTCCAGAAGGACAAATGTGCCTCCTACAATCCCATTGCAAAATTGGAAAAATACACTTTATGTTATTCCAACGATGACTAAAGATAATAATTTTGGAGTGGTAATTGACAGTGACCAATTGTAGTGTCAGATATGATAATTTTGTATATGTAGAGGTATGGTAAGATAATAATTTTGGAGTGGTAAGAAAACTTGGCTAGACGTCAGTACTATTCATAAGATAATATCCTGACCTAATACATATTTCTATACAATCCTCAATTTGATCTTATCTCCCCCTCTCTTATTTTGCTTTTTCTTGGCTAAACACAAAAGCAATTCATGTTGCTTTCTTGCATATAGCCTGATCAAAGAGTTCTGTGCAACTTTTATGGAACTGTCGTGTCTATACAATCACTTGACACTACAAGTGGTAATTGACAATGACCAATTGTAGTGTCAGATATGCAACTACTCCAATTAACAAATAATGCATACCATTCAAAAGATCATACTTTTGCTACTCCAAAACATGAACTAGGAGGTGTACACCTAGTTATTTCAATTCTAGCCCTATCATTTCCCATGTTGTTGTTCCTTGCCTTGAGTCCGATTACTTGGGATCCTTTTGTTGATTGGATATGGATGGTTCGTTGGCAAGTGGGCAAAACAAAAGCTATCAGCTCATAAGGCAATTCACAATCTTTTCCCAGGGGTGCACTGGAGTATTAGAAACCTGCCTAGAGCCGTGCAATGGCAGCCAAGTGATTGCATAGCTGGAGTGGTGCCTTCACCAATTGGATCTCTGCCTTAATTTGGTCTTTTTCTTTTTTTTGAACCTTTACATAATTTTTTTAGAATGCATCAACCTTTTATAACTTTGACAATAAATATTCATAAAAAGTATTTAGATTGGTCCTATAAAAATTATACTAGTAGATTTTTCATAAAGAGTACTTGTACGCCATTGTTGACGCACTATGCACATAATATAAATACCGCATGTGCACATGTCAATTGTACTTTTTCACCCGGTGTATTCCAAGATTATCGAATTCATGAGGAACTAGCTACCATGCCTTACGGTTTTCTAACTCCCCAAGAGAAATCAAATCATGCATAAGGGTGATCATGTCATGTCCTGAGCAATGATAAATAGTTGATAACCAATGTTCTAGGTTTCTAGGTTATTGCTAATCGTTGAATAATAAACTAGCCTGAAACTAGCGTTGCCATTTCATGATCATGTATACTGAAGAATCTAGATATGTCATTATAAGTTAATGACATATTTTAGTAATTAATAACAATTATATTGTGGGACTACTATTTTCTATGAGTTAGATGAATAAGCAATGTTCCATGATGATGAATACTTTGGATGGCATCATGAGTTGATCGTCATCAAGTTAAGGTTGGGATGAATGATGCCATCATTTGTTGATGAACATCAAGTCAAGATCCCGAAGAAGAGATGATCATAAATTGATCATCAAGTCATGAAAAGACTCATCATGTATTGGAGGGTAAGTGGAGGTTGCATTATTTGTTGATGCACATCAAAACAAGGACTCAGACTTGAAGGATATTCATCATCAAGCTTCAAGAGAATCTGCAAGGCAATTGTATAACTATTGTAGGCTAAGGACGTATTTCTAATATTTTATTAGTCCTAATGTTTGATTAAAAGACCAGATTACTAGTATAGGTTGTTGTACTATTAAGAGGGTTTATGTCTAGTAGCTTATGTCTTATCATGTATTGATAGCTCAAAATCACTCGCTCTAGTTCTCCGTGGTATGATGGTATTATTTGTGAATGCGTTTTGCAGATAGTTGTAGCTCATACATAATTCTTGTAACATGCGATAGAGTTTGCAAATGGTTGAAGTCCATATTCCCCACTCCTTATGGCACGATGCTTAGATATGCAAATATGTTTTGCAAATAGTTGAAACTCATACATAATCTTTGTAACATGTGACTTATGTTTGCAAATATGTTTTACAAATGGTTTGAGTCCATGCTCCCAATCCTTGTGGCATGATTCTAAAGTGTGTAAATGTGTTTTGCAACTTATTTTGAATCATTATTTGCCTTTTGTTTGTATGGTACTATGATTTGTGAATGTATTTTGCAAATATGTTGAAGTACATGCAATCTAGATCTCTACTAGAAATTGCAAGGCGATAGGCTGGCTTTGTGTAAGTAGTCAGACTGGCCTGTAGCATGACTGTTCTATGTGTGGTGGTGTGACCTATGCGGTCTGACTGGCCATGTGTCAGTGGTCTAACGGGCCATCAGTTGACGGTCAGACCGGGTCATGGCGTGCAATACGATCGACATTATGTAAGTGGTTGGATAGGACCTTGCAGTACTACTGGCATTTGTTGCATGTAGTGCTTTCTAGAAAGCTTTGTTTTCTAGCATTCTGTTGACTGGTCTGACCAGCCTTAATGGCAGTTAGACTAGGATGAGCAGTCGGACCGAACCCTGTGTGGGCGGTCTAACTGATTGCACCTGTAACGGTTAGTTTTCTAGCCATTGTGAGGAGAGCGGTACAATTGGCCTTTTGCCTATGGTAGTACCTTATTTTCTGGTTTTTTTTTTGCTCCGAATGGCTATTTTCTTGGTGTGGGATATAAATACCCCCTTGTGACTGGCTAGAGACATGTTATTGATGCCCTATTCTACATTCTTGAGTTGGTATAAGCTTCTTCTCTCAATTGTGCATATGTTGCACCTTGTGAGCAAGGAGAGATGTCTCTAGCTGCATGTGTTGCATCTAGAGGTGGATTTTCTATCCACTTGAATCTGTGCATTCGTTGCATGTGGTGAGAGTCAAGCAAGCGGCTTGGCTTTCTACTCTTGGAGGTTGCTGTGTCTTAGATGGCCTTAGAGGTATCGTGTCCGGTGATATCTTCAAAGAAGCTTATGAAGAGGCCTAGCGTGGTGCGAAGGTTAGAGCTGACCTACTTAGAGAGAGAAAGAGCTACCACTAGTGGAAAGTGAGGCGATTTGGTTAATTCGTGTAGCTGATCCACTTTGTTTGGGCTTGCCTCGATGTGGATTAGGGGAGATCGGTAAGCCTCTGAGCACCACAATAAAACAATATTGTGTCAATTGTGGTTTATTTTCTTGTGCTCAATTTGTATACTTGCAATTTTTATTCATAGATATTGAATTGATTGCTTGTCGCACTAGGATTCTAAGCTTGACAAAGACTTAGGGTGTTGGTGCATTTTGGTGAACCTAAATGATATAGGCCTTATTTGTGTAAAACTGATTTGATTTATACTTCCACATATAAAATTGGTTTTAGCCAAAGGGTGAATTTTAAAAGTGTCTACCCTGCTCTAATTGGCCTCCTCGACCTTACATACACCTAGTTGGTAACCTACTTCATGGTACTTCACACCCAACGAAATAGGTCTTTTCTACTGACATACTAATCTAAGCCACAACCATTTACCAATACTCATCAAACCACTAATATAAAAACTAATCTATTAAATCAGTTATGAATCAAGAACAAGACGCAACATAACTTAGTCATCAACGGCTCATCGTCTCTCTGTGCACTAGTGCTGTCACCACTAGCCACAAAACATGAATCATAAACTAGCAAGCAAGGTTCCACTAAACTAATTTAATCACCACGATCAAACCGACTAGATATAATGATCTAAGGATCCTAAATGGATAGAAAAGAGCGTATTGCACGAACTAGATGATCGACAAATAGAATAGAAGAAGCAAAATATAAGTAGATCATATCAATTAGAACATGAAAGATTACAACAAATTGAGATATTACATTGTTACCTCTACAAAAGTTGAAGCAGGCAAGGGTTTCGCCACCTAGAACAAGACTAAAACTAGACTATCAACTAGAGGAGGCATGGTTTTAGGGTCGAAACCCGCCGAAATCACCATGGGAACATGAGATGTGGGATGCCAAAAATGAGGGGAGGGAGCCCCTATTTATAGTGCCCTAGGGGGCCCTTAGTCACTACACGGGACTTAGTGCTGGGCAACATTGATGCTCATGAATCTTCCTTAGGTGTATGACATGTAGGTCCACTCCAGTTGAGGTTAGTTCAGTTTCAAAAAAATATGCAAAGTCTTAGAAAAATTGTGTAGAGTACTTCATATTCCAGATGTGTAAGGCTTAAAAGTCTCAACCACATTCATTTATGAAAGAATTGGGGTCTTCCATTTGAATGAAGATTTGGGAACCGATGAAGCATCTAGAGCCCTGAAAATGGTTTTGGTAATTAATGATAACAATATTTAAGGAACTAACATGTTTGTTAAGATGATTGAAAGGTTTAGTCCCAGCTTTTGATGATATCATGGAGAAGGTATGCAAGGATGACTATGGATTGGTATAAATTAGTCTAAGGACCTCTTTATAGTTTTTACCGGTCTTAGAGTATGGTGAATTATGACCGGATTGGTAGGCTAGAAGTCATACTATTAAGAGGGTATAGGATCAAGGATAACCGACTAGAGGGGGGGGGGGTGAATATGAGGTTCTAAGCGTTCTTGCTTTCTAAAGGTAATTTTTACAAATTTAGTGCTAAGCAAGACTTATATTGCAATTTAAGACCTACCTAATTCTAGTAAAGCTAAGGCATCATAATATAAGACCCTACAAATATATTTCTAGCACAACTAAATATGAAAATCTCAATAATCTCAATTTGCTAGAAATATAAATGCAAGAAGTAAAGGCAAAGAAATAAACAAATGATGACACACAATGTTTTGTCATGGTATCGAAGACTTGCCGGTCTTCACTAGTCCATATTAAGGAAAGCCCAAGCGACTGGACCGGCTCCATCTATTAAGTCTTGCTCCTTAATTCCACTAGTGGTTGTTCTTCCTTCGCTCCGGAGATAGCGAACACCGAGCCACCCATAATTTGGTGCTAGGCCTCTTCACAATCTTTTTGAAGAGATCATTGCAGGAACTCTTACCAAGCTGTCTAGTTGCTAGCAAATACTAAGAGTAATGAACCATAATCTTCACTTGACGAAATTCAAGTGCCAAGGATTAAACTAGAATGAATGCACTTGAATTTTTCTCATACCTCACAATGAATGCAACAAGTGTATATGAGGTGTGGAGAGTGTGCTCTTAGCTAAAGGATGTTAAATAAAGTCTCTTACCTCATCCTTGAACTAGTGGAGGGGTATCTATACCCCACCAACCAATTTGACTGTTGGAGGCGAAGTTACTAAAATTTTCAACACGAGCGGTAGTATTGTAGTTTATCGGCTGGTACTACTGCACTTCCACCAACTGCTCAATAATGGCTATAGTAGACGAATTTAATATCTCTAAACTAGTCGTTGAATTTGCGGCGCAGTACTACTGCCGTTGTGGGTGTGGTAGTTCCGCTCTCCGATAGTTCCATTCACATAGGGCGGTACTACCACTTCCCTTAGAGGTCCAAAACTGGGTCTCTCTACAAATAACGTACCACCAACTAAGTTTTGGTACTACCAGTGTGCAATAGTACCACTCAGGATTTACGGTCATATCGCGATGCGGTAGTTCCATCAAATAAACCCTGATACTATCGCTTTGTAGGGGAGCATGCACTCCAAAAGTTTCTTTATGGAAAATACGTACCACAAACTAGGTTTCTATCTGACCAAGATGTGATAGTACCACACCACCTTCCCAGTCATACCGTTGTGTGGTAGTACCACCATGTAAACATCAGTACTACTGACTTTTATGAGAAAAGCATAGTTGGCTTTCAAATTAAATTCTAAGTGCATGCATTATCCTAGATTGATCCAATGGCACAAGAACATGCTATCAAGCTACTAGTCATAATCTCTCTTAATAGTATAGCATTTAACTTAAAATCTGATCTTCCATCCTTTTCTCCTAAGACTGGTAAAATAAAAAGGGATCCTAGATTACTTATACCTTTGTTTTGAACCATATTAATCTTCATGTTGACCTTTAGCATGTATTTCTAGGTTGTCATATTTGTCACCAGAACTAAACCTTTCAAACACTCAATAAACATGTTAGTCCCATATTCACATATTGTCATTAATTATCAAAATAATTTTTAGGGGCCTAGATGCTTTTAGAGGGGTCATGGCTAGTAGTTTGACGATAATCTTGCACCACATTGATTAATTCTAGCACATACATGCATTTAGAAATTCATTTGTTAACCCTCTATAAATTTTCTTTGAAAATGGGTATGACCGCGGTAGTACCACTACATTGGTACTACCGGGCTTTTCATGCCGGTACATTATTTTCAAAGAGATGTCACAGACAAAAAATTCAGATGGTTGAGAAACCATTTGTGATGAGAGTTTAGAACCATTTGTGATGACCCTTTGTGGGGTTGTGCATGCATGAAGAATTAAATAACTTCGCTTGAAATGACGTTGGACATTAGTGAAAGACTCAAGGAACATAATGTGATTGGCACAAAATAAGCCTTTAGGAACAAGCAAGACTAGAGTGGAATTGTGGTGAGAAATACGGCAAGATTGGTCGATCAAGGCTGCACACAAGTCGAAGGCTTGGATTTTGATGAAACTTTCACTCCCATAGCTAGATTAGAATCCATTTAGATATTGTTTACATTTGTATCATGTTTTGATATTAAATTATTTAAATGGATGTTAAAAATGTATTTCTAAACAATAAAATTGTTGAACTTATATTTGTTGAGCAATCGCCTAGTTTTGAGGATTCTAAGAATACAAATCATGTGTATAAACACTCTAAGGTGCTATATGGTTTCAAACAAGCTCCTAAAGTATGGTATGAACATCTTAGAGATTTTGTACTCTCAAAAGGTTTCAAAATTGAAAAGATTGACACTATCTTATTGACTAATATCATTGATGATAATTTCTTTGTATGTCAAATTTACGTTGATGATATCATTTTTGGGTCTACTAATCAAGATTGTTGCAAAGAATTCAGTGAGATGTTATTTAGGGAATTTGAGATGTCCATGATTAAAGAGCTTAGCTGTTTTGTTAGACTTCAAATCAAACAACTTACGGATGGGACATTTGTGAGCCAAACCAAGTACATGAAAGATCTACTCAAAAGATTTAACATGGAGAACACAAAGCCATCAAAACTCCCATGGCAATCAATGGTCATCTCAAACTTTATGGTCATCTCGAACTTAATGAGGGAGATAAATTGGTTGATTTAAAATTTTATC
Organism: Dendrocalamus sinicus; assembly: GCA_036346575.1. NCBI lineage: Eukaryota > Viridiplantae > Streptophyta > Magnoliopsida > Poales > Poaceae > Dendrocalamus > Dendrocalamus sinicus. Next base: position 27,700,548 of record CM070652.1, on the reverse strand, counting down.
TACGATTAGTAACTTACTTTATATACCGCATCTAGGCCTGATATCATGTTTAGTGTTGCACGTGTGTACGTTTTCAAGCATCTCTAAAAAGGTGCCATTTAGTGACTGTTGTGGTTACAGACCAAACAGAGAGAGAGATGGTAGTGGAGAGGTGGGAGTGTTCTTCGGAGTGCTAGTTTGGGACGCGGAACGTGACCCCAATAAATCCAGGTTGATGACCCAGTTATACACAGATATATATTATAACTGTTGTGGTTACAGACCAAACAGAGAGAGAGATGGTAGTGGAGAGGTGGGAGTGTTCTGCCTCATCCTCCCCCTCATCCTGATATATATATTCACATGGAGTATGCTTTTACAGTTATGCCCTTACATCCATACCTCCCCATTAGGGGCACTTATGTCATTACACATGTTACTCTGGTTCTTATAACCTCCTAACAGGCCTGCTGGGCTTAGGTGGGGGCCACCCCTACGACAGTGACCGTTAAGAGAATTCTTAGATATTTAAAGTATTCATCTACCATTGGCTTGTGGTATCTTAAAGGTGCTAAGTTTGATTTAATTGGATATTCGAATTTAGATTATGCGGGTTGCGAAGTGGATATAAAAAGTATCCCCGGTAGTTGTCAATTACTAGGTAGATCACTAGTTTCTTGGTTCTCCAAGAAACAAAACTTGATTGCCTTATCCACCGCCAAAGTGGAGTATGTCTCTGTGGGTAGCTGTAGTGCTGATCAATTGTTTTGGATGAGGCAAACATTGATGGACTATAGAATTGAATTCAAAAGCATGCATCTTTTGTGTGATAATGATAGTATCATGAAGATAGCTAATAACCAGGTCCAACACTCAAGAACCAAGCACATAGATATCTATCACCATTTTCTAAGAGATCATGTGAGCAAGGGTGACACTGTTATTAGCCACATAAGGACCGATGACTAATTAGCAGATATCTTTACCAAGCCACTACATGAGAGGTATTTTTACAAATTAAAAATGTTAAGGAACTCATGCATCATGTGTTTGCTCTCACAAACTCTTCAAATGTTGTTTGAACTCATGCATCATGTGTTTGCTCTCATTTGGAGTTTATGAGGTTCTTTTGAAGAATGTGTTTCAAAATCTCTTTTAAAATCTCTAAAAACTCTAATTTTCTAAAAACTATATTATTTGGAGCTTTATAGTCTTTCTGCTGCATAATGATCCTAAAATTACTTTTTTGAGTGTTGAAAATAAGGATCATTTGCATTCCAGTCCTGTTTTTGTCTTTCTCTGAAAAAGGTACTAAAGTGATTATACCGTTGGTACTACCAGCATAATAAGGGCCACTACAAGAACGACCCCTTGTGATGCTTTTCTAGAGGCACTTTTCACTTTGTCTCTAAATCATGACTTATACATCCTAAAGGTGCTTTTTTGAGACATTTTGAAAATCGCTCTAAAATTTTGTACTCTAGAGACGGTTTTGAGATGATTTTAAGATGTTTCGAGGCACGCTGAATTTTATCTTGTAAAGACGTTTTTGAGACCCTCCCTAATTCGCCTAACGTTTTTGTTGTGTAAAGATATTTTTTTGAGATGTTTTCCAAACTTCTAGAGGTGTTTTTAGGTGGTTGATGTGTTAAAAAAAATCTACGTATAAACATTGCAAGACACAAGAAAACAAGTGAGCTTGTGAGGTTCATGTGGTTAATGCGACAAGTCTAAAAGAATTATTCCCATGAGGTCTAGAGTTCACTTTAATGCTTGGTAAGAGTCCACTTTATTTTTTTAGATTTTATTTTCTTTGGTTTCTCTATACTAGTAGCTCAATTTAATGCTTCTATGTAATGTCTCTATTTCCTTAGATACACAATAAAGCATCTTTATAAAATGCCGCAATGAATATAGAGGTGTTTTAATAAAATGTCTCTTCATTCATAGTGAAGATGCATCGGAAGGCGTTTATGAGGCATTTTTAAAAAATGTCCCTACAACGGTGTAGAGACATGAAAAAAAGCCTCTATTGTATTAAGAAAATGCCTCTATGTGGGGTTTGTGTTGTAGTGTGTGGTATTACGGCTCCTGGCAGATGGTCCTAAAATCAGTTGTGGCCACAACCTTATCTTCTTAGGGCCTCTCTAAATCGGTCCAAGTGTTTCTCTCTGCAGAAACACTGAAAACCTCTCTCTCTCTCACTCCTTTCTTTTCCCCTCATCTCCAAAGTTCAAATACTCAAGGGAAGTGGAGCAAATCTTCATCTCATGCCGAAAATCAAATCTTGGCAGTTCTCCTCCATTCCCCTCAGTAATCCTTTGAAAATCCCTCTCATCTTCTCGCATTGTGCTCTCTCAATTTTCTAGGGTTAAAGCAAATGTGCATGAAAACTTTCATTTCAATTGGGTAAAATTGCTAGAAACTATTATTGGTGGCTTATTATATTAAATTTATGCAATACAACATGCCCAACCTTAGTTACATGCAAATTAAATCAGAATCTTAAACTACTCTGTGGGTGTGGTACTACCGCCCACAACATAGTGGTACTATCGCTCTGGTACTACCGACGTGATGCGTGTGGTCATACCGCTCCTACAAAGAAGTTGGAACCTTTCATGCAGAATTACTTGAGTCCTTTCCATCTCTATCCTAATTGTTCTTATTCCATGATCCATTGATTATGGTTAGAACCAAAGGATCCACTCACAAGAATACCTCTCCCAAGAGAGAACCTGTTGAATGGTACTCCACTCAGAAGGACCTTCATTTTCTCATTGCAAAGTGGCCTTGCGCAAGTTGACTTCTTGAAAGTTGGATCCAACAGCTTAAGAAGATAGCAACCTAGAAACCACTTCCTTTTTGCACAAGGTGAGAGTTCATGATAGAGGGCATGCCTCTAGGGAAGAGGAAGAAAATTTTATTGAGCAAGAAGAAGAAGATGAAGATGATGAGGAAGAGAGCTATGTTCAAGAGGATGATGATGACAATGATGATGATGGGGACATGGCTGAGGCTAAAGCTCCAAGGATCAATCTACTTCAAATCTCTAGTGATCAGTATCCTCAACTTAGACATCCAAATCAGTTTAAGATGCCTGTAAGCTCAACAAATCCTCGGTTCCTCGCGCAATTTAAAGAGGAAGTCTACAACTAGATATACAACCATCATAAGTAGTTCACCAATCACAAGTATATCGATTGGAGGCACTTGAACTCTCTTCGATGCTTCTCTGGAGCTTATAATCTTTTTCATGGAGTTGGGCTACAAAACATTATGGCACTTAAGTTTGGCTATCAAGAGGACATCATTCATTTGTTTTCTGCCACGTTGCTCGTGTCACATGACTTTGAGTATCTTTCCTGCATGACAAAGAATTAGAGGTATGAGGCAACCAAGGTAGATTTTGAGCAAGCTTGGGGACTTAGTTGAGTTGGTATGAGAAGGTGTATTCTTATGGCGCTCTTCAACTCTAGGTTGGTGCTAGTTCTATGACTCTAATATAAGGTACACCCATGGAAAGGTAGCAAGGCTCCTTCCTCTTCCTAGTTTGATAAATTGAATAATCAATCACACATTTTTTTATAGAGTGGCAACTTTGATACAATCCAAGGACATGCATTGAACATCATCTACTACATCATGCAAGAGCATAGGTTTGATAGTTGACTTGATCATTAGAGAAATTGCTTCTTCCAAGAATGACATAATGAAGCATGTTTATTATGCTCCATACATCATGGCACTCATCATGAGGAAGACGGGCTACTGGGGCACTAGACATTCAGTTCATAAGCTCTACAAGCCTCGTGAAGGCCCTCCAATGCCAACAGTTACCTAACCCCTACCTCAAGCTGATGAAGAACATCCTCAAGGGCAACCCCAAGTGGTAGATCCCGTTCTCCAAGCTCTCTCTCAAATCAACTAAACCCTTTTAGAGATTTGGGAAGATCATCTTGACACTAACACTCAATTGGCGGCTTTGACTCAATGAGTGAGTTTACTTGAGCATCCCTCTTCATCCTCATAGCCGGTGCAGCTGTCCTCTCCTCTTCACCATTGTCGTCGTCATGACCCTTCTGATGCTCCCCCAAACTAGACGGATCTTTTGGTACTTGATGCCAAAGTGGGAGAAAAAGCTCAAGTCAAGTGAAGATGAGGAAGTTAAGCAATAATATGTTATCTTTCTAATACTTTTAGCTATTATCTAATTTGGATCTTATGTAATCACCCTTTTGTTTGGTTAAAAAGCTTTGATGTTATTGTAATATGTTGGTTGTAAGCTTCTTAATGTTGGACATGCTACAATGTTTTCTTCATGTTAATTGTGCCAAATTAGATTATCTCATTATGCTTTATACTGATTATCGTTTTAAAATTGCTTGATGCTTCCTCAAAATCAATAAATAGAGGAAAGTCTACTAAAATTTCCTAAAATCCACAAATGTACATGAAATCACTTCATGAACCTCTATGCCATATTTAGGGGGAGTTTTTGTCTATTTGTTGTAGAATTTTATAGAACTTAATTCTTTATCTCTTTTGAATTCATCTCAAGAGTTAATTGGTACCAAATATCAAAATCTAAAATATGCAACTTGTTCTTGAACTAAATATATATTCAAAAACTTTCAATTCACTTAAATTGTCTATATCATCATCAATTACTAAAAGGGTGAGATTGAAGCATCTAGGTCCCTAAAAAAGGTTTTGGTAATTAATGACGCCAATGCTTAAGGGACTAACATGTTTGTGAAGATAATTAAAAGGTATAGTACTGGATTTTGATGATATCATGGAAAAGGCATGCAAGGACGACTATGGATAGACATGGCTCAAGGCAAATGTTTAAATTAGGCTAAGGACCTCGTTTATAATTTTTTATCGATCTTAGTGTGTGGTGGATTAAGATCGGATTGGTAGACTAGAAGCCGTACTACTAAGATGGGTCATAGCTAGTAGCTTGAAAATAATCTTGTACCACATTGATCAATTCTAGTGCAAGCATGGATTTGAAAATTCATTTGTTAATCCTATTTGAATTTTCATTGAAAACCACTATGACTGCCGTTGTGACCACAGTAGTACCACTGCATCAATACTATCGGGCTTTTCATATTGGTACGTTATTTCCAGAGAGGTGTCCTTTTGGATTTCATCTTGACTAGTACTACCGTTGTTCTTAACCGATAATACCGCAACAGTATGATCGCTTTGCCTATCCAGTAGTACCACATTATTGTATGACCGTATTTTAGTTGGTGGTTATATTTTTTGGGAGATTTTCTCTTCTCTGGAAATTAGTACTGCTGCAGCTTAAGTACAGTACTACCACAGTATCAGTATGATAGGATCTTGTGAATGTACTATTACTGATATTTGGATTAATGACTAGTTTCTGTACATTTAGTATTATTGATATTTGGATTAATGACTAGTTTCTATACATTTAACGATCCCTTAGTAGCCGTTGAACAGTAGGTGTGGTAGTACTGGCCACTATATGGTGGTAGTACTGCTCCACCTAATTTTTAGGGATTTTATCCCCAATGGTTATTCTAGTGGGTGGAGGGTATAAATACCTCCCTACAAGTAGCAAACAAGTACTCTTGGACCCCTATTGAATACTCTTGAGCTTTTGTATCCCTCACATCAATTCTATTCATTACTTTCTCATTTGAGGTTGTTGAGAGCATTAAAATGCATTGCATCATCTACTTGATTTTTGTGGCACTTGAAGACCTTCAAGCAAGCGTCATTGACAGTACTTTCTTTTGGTGGTCACACCTAGATGACTTGGAAGAGTTGGCATAGTGATCTCTTCAAAAAGTTGTGAAGAGATTCGATGTAGTTGCGAAGGTTGGAGCTTACCTCCCGAAGTGGGAATGATGTACCCTAGTGGATTGAGGGAAGACTCAAGTTTGCAAAAGGAGCCAACTTGATTCGTTCAAGCTCCCTCAACGTGGATTAGAAAAAGACCGATGAGTCTTTGAGTCCATAGAAAAAATCATGTGTCCATCATGTGGTTTAACTCTCTTGCCATCTACTTTCCACATTTATATTTTTAGTAATTAATAGCTTGACTTGTTTAGTTAGAATTGTATCTTGCTTAGTGTCTTAGCATTGCGGTGCCATACAAGAATTGGAGTTTTTAGGCCTTGAATTATACAAATGATTTTATTTGTTCATACTTACTTAAAGATTGTGTTTTAGCCAAAAAATTTAATAACCTCTTATTCACCCCCTTCTAGTCGGTTATCCTTTGTAACACCCAAAAATTCAAGTATTCAAAAATGTGGGAGTTTTAAAACTTTTCTTGCAATTGGTTGGCATTCAAAATTTCTTCTGATTACTTAATTTGAAATTTCTTGAGTTTTGAGAACTATCAATTGTTATGCCGAGAAATAATATCCAAGTAATAATAAAAATGGTGTTAATAAAAGATATGGGAATAATATAAAACAATGAATTATGAATTCTAAAACTAATTTTAAATCACACTTTAATCCAAACTAAACTTGAAATTTTAAACTCAAACCGAGGGTCAAAATAATTGGAAACTGAAATCAAAATAATATTTACGTTCACCATCCAAATGATTTGAGTTAAGCCCTGGAATTCAAGTCGGAATAAAAAATTCAAATATTGAAATTGGCAAAAAATCCAAACTTCGGTTTGTCACTCCCTCTTTTTTTTACCCTTTCTTTCTCTACCATGTGGGCCCCTTTTCTTCTCCCTCCTTTCCCCTTTTTCCCTCCCGGTTCTTTCACTGGCAGCGGGCCTGCTTCTCCTCTCTCTTTCATTTCCCCCTGCCGACCGAGCCGGCCAGCCCTTCTCCTTCTCCCTCCATTCTCCCTTTCTTTTCTCTCCGTGCGCCCGCGTCTGCTCCCGTCTTCTCCCCGTCCTTCCCCTCGCGTCAGCCCACCCCCACGCTCCCTGCACCTCCGTCACTCTGCGTCACGCATGTCGCCTGCGCCCATGCCCTGCACACCGCCTCCGGCCGCTTCGCCGCCATCGCCGCGCGCTGCCGCCGCCATGCCGCCGCCCTGCCGCCTCGCATACACGCTTGCCGGCAACAGCTCTCCACAGCGACTCCCCACCGGCTATAAATGGCCTTCTCAGGTGTGCATTCCGCCCCGCGCCACTCCTCTTCCTCCTCCGCCCGTGAGCAAGCCGCCACCGCCTCCTCGCCGTATTCCGCTCTCCGGCGAGCCCCCCAAAAACCGAGCGCGTTCCTTCATGCCCCTCGGCCCCACCTGCTTCCCCGCCGTTTTAATTGAAAATCCATGTGCCGATTCGGCCTTCTTCTTCAAGGCTGCCCGCCACTGCCCTCCACGCCGCCGCCGTCGCTCCTTTCTCCACGGTGCGTGTCGTCTCAATTCCATGCACCCAGTGCACCCCCTCGCCGCCCCAAAAAATTTCCCGACCGCCAGCCGAGGCCCCCACTGCCTGCACGTCGCCGGCGCCGTGCGCATAGCCGCGTCGCCGTGGGCTCTCGTTGTCGGTTCACTTTGGGTCTCCCCCGCCTTCTCCAACTACTTCGGTGCATTCCCCTTGACCTGCTCCTACTCCTGCTAGCCTCCAATTTCCCCCCTCTCCCACGCCGGCACGGCCGCTCCGTTCCCACCTCACCGCCGATCGCACCAGACCGCCGCCCCGCCGACCTGCGCCGTTTGGAGTTGCGCCACCTCCTCCACGAGCTTGCTAGCCTCGTCGGGATTCCGTTTTGCCGGCCTACCCCGCCCCTCCGGCCTCCCCGCGCCGGCGAGCCCACCTGCTCCGAGCGCCGCCGCCTTGCTCTGTTTTGAGGCCCCCCTGCGCTTACTCCTTTTAGCCTAACCCCACTCCCTCAATCGCGAAAGACCGCTGGCCCAGTTGGCTAGCCCGAGTGCGCATAACACACAGAGCCTCTTTCCCCAGGTCCCGAGTTCGATTCTAGCAGCCGCCCCCTTTTCTTATTCTTTTTAGTTTTGGTTTTTATGAATCCAATTCAAGCAAGAAAATTTGAGAACAATTTAGAGAAGTTAATAAATTTAATTAGGATATAAAATAAGTTTAATTAAGATTTAATATCTGGTTATTTATTTTATGAGCAATTACCATAGCTTGAATGTTTATTGAGGCCTAATTATCAATTAAAGGCATTGATAAAATGCAATTTTGTTCAATATCCAAATTTAATAAGGATCCTAATTAAAATATATAAATATATATACATCCAAGTTAAATTTAAGGGGAGTAAAATTGATAACTATAAAAGCAAGGTTTTAAATTAAAAAGATTACCCTGTGCCATAACATATGCCCTAACGTTCAACATGCTGCCATTAAATAAATCTCAATGGTGTGTTTAATAGAATTAGGCCTCTTCATGAAATTAATTAGACAATAAGACGTGACCATAAACATTTAAATTAGAAGGCCCTAATAAAATCCTCGCCGTTAGCACGTCACCAATAAATAAATCTCAATGATGAATTTAGTGGAATAAAATTTGAGTATAGCAAGCTCGGCCCTGTGTAAATAGAAGTTCAATTAAAATATGCAAGATGCTAATGCAAAGGATAAAGTAACAATGACAGTTGGTCCTCAGAGTATTTCCAAAGGAAAAGTCATGTTAGTGTATGGATGCTAAAGTATAGTAGCCCTAGGTCATCGGACGTTGAGATAATCTCACCAACAAACAATCCGAAGAAACATATAATATTATGACCAATAGCTGCAGATGGGTAGCAAATAAGAATATACTAAAGGTTTCTATTAAACATCAATGAGATAATTAAATATGCACATGCGGCACTGAATCATTAAATTAACCCTTAGGAGTACACCTCGAATAATTGGTAAATAAAACCCCATAAAATACCATAACCTAAGTTATGAGGAATACATACCCTAAAGATGAATTTAATGCACTAAACTCCTACACTAGTCTATAGGACTAACCTAAAGCATGGAACTTTCTTGATAAATACAAAAATAATAAAAGAGGTTAGTAATAAAAATATTGAGTCATTGTATTCTACCACCGACCCTGCCTCAAATCACCCGAATCACCCATTAACTCATAATAAAGCTAAATCAAGTTTATTTGGATTTTTTGAGTTATTTACCTTTATTTGTATTCAGTCATCTAGCACGTAATTAGAAATTAGAGTTCTGAAGAATCAAGGGATCAAGCGAGATCAAGAGTAAAGTGAAGATAAAGACCAGAAGCTCAAAAGAAAGCATTGTGTGAGCTCAAGACCGCGGTAAACCACGCAAGGCGAGTCAATACTTTGATCATGTTGAACCTACATTTTCTACAGATTACTTGTGTTTAAATTATCAAATTGCATGCTGTTATTTTATATGCAAATACATATTTAATTTAAGATTCTAGTTATGTGCCCATAATTAACTTGATTAATATTACACCTCCTTTGGAATATTTGAATATGTGAACCTTGTCGCCCTAGCAAAATTATAATAGTAACCTTTCAAAAATAAGTCTGTAATTATACGCCATGCTTAGTACTGCATAGATACTCGGGGTGTTGAAATGCCCCAAGCATCATTATCATTTTTAATCATGAGAAACCGGTTTGGGAAGTCATGGTGGTAATGATTGGTATATGTTGGTATGATTATTTATGTTCCCAAAAACCCCAACTTGCTTAAATATCTGGGCGGATGGTTCGAGGGTGTGTGTGGTGAAGTGGAAGCACAAAATGGTTAGTGGTAGAACCGCCCAGATATCCCTAAGGATTGAATCTTGTTATGACCTCCTATGTAAAACAGTGCAACCACAAGTCTGTAAAGTACAACTTGGCTAACTAAATTTATCGAAACTCCTGGACTCATCTCACTGGTAGTGGAAAGAAGTGGATACGCAAGGGCAAGGGGAGGTCTAAAGGGACACCGAGTGGAGGGTGAAGTAACTAGCCGTACTAGCGTTGCAGGGAGTGGAGCCCGGCTGCGCTAGTAGACATGGTTACATCCCGTGCATAGTATGGGACCCACCGCAAGTGGGAGCAGCCCATAAGGTGAGATGACAACAGGGGCTAGATACTTTGAAAAGTCACTGTGATGATCTACTCAACCACGTGACTAAGGAATCATGTGGGAGCAACGAGCGGATTGTCTCTTGTGATGAAAGTGTACAAACTCTGCAGAGTCAAAACTATTAGAATAGCCGTGCCCACGGTCATGGGCGGACATGAGAACTTAACCAGATATAGTTCTATTTCAAAAACTTTGTTGGTGGGAATGGAAAAGTGGAGGGCAGTGGAAAGCCCTATTTTGAGTTGCCCTGGGTGTCGTCCCAGTGATAATGTAAGCGGCTATAACACTGAAGGTCTAGCATATGGTGCAGAGATCTTGTAACGGTGGATGGAATCTGGATCGCTATTATTATTGCATTCCCATTATGTTTTTGTTCAAAACTGCTAGGTTTCAGGAAATTTCTATGTATTATATTTTTAAATAATGATAATAATTCTCACAAAATAAAATGTCAGGAAGAATAAATAGAGTTGTAAGAAAAGAAGATGGTTGTTTGTGGTAAACACATAAAGATATTGGTGGATTCATGTCGATCATAAAAAGGAAACGATAGTGTAGATTCTGGGAGAAATAAATTGGTGGAGCTAAAATGAATATATAGGCTAGATAGATGATTTAAATGACTTTTGGAGAATTAGGGAGTGTGAAATAATTGCTGGATTATAACACTGATAAATAATATAAAGTCTTGGGAGATGTTGGCAATGTTGGGATTAATAGAATTGACCGGTTATTAGATGAGTCAATTGAATTTTTGAGGATTTGGAGATATGACACTCGCCGTTTGGAGTTTTAGACAACAATCAATATAGAATGTGTATGATCGGTGGATTAATTAAATGATGTCATTCGCTGTTTAGAGTTTTAGACAGCAATTAATATAGAAAGTGTATGATCGGTGGATTAATTAAATGATGTCATTCGCTGTTTGGAGTTTTAAATAGGAATCAACATAGAAAGTGTATGATTGGTGGATTAATTAAATGATGTCACTCACTGTTTGGAGTCTTAGACAGCAATCAATTTGGAAAGAATATGTTCGGTGGATTAAGTAAATGACAGCAATCAGTGACGAAAGTGTATCTTTGGTGGATTAAGTCAATTATGGCAATCGCCGTGTGGTGTTTTAGGTAGCAACAATAACTCTACGATTTAATAATAATAATGCTACCAAAATCCTTTGATAAGCCATGCATACTATTTATTTGCATTCTGTGTATTGGCTCGTGGAGCACGGTAGTTTGTGCTCACACTCGCTTTCACAACAAATCCAGAATCAGGAATCAGATCACTACGCTTCAGCAACACTATTTGGTCATGGTGGCAAAGAAGATAAAGATGTCGAGGGCTAGGTCGCGAACCCCCAGTCGGCTGCCTGTGGGCATGTCTTGAGGGTCCCACCTGTGTGCTTCGTTCTTTCGTTGCTGCAATTTAATGATTTCGGCCTAATCGGCCCGTGAGTAAGTTTATTATTATATTTATGCTTCCGCATGATATGTATTTGATGTTCATTTCTGTAATCTGTGAGCACTATCTACTGATCCAGGGAATAGTGCGGTGGAATCACAGAGGATGCCGGATGTTAAAATCTGGGTTCTACATCCTTGATCCTACAAATAGTATCAGAGCTTGTTCTTTCTTTGTTGGGCTTTACCACCTAGAGAGCAAGGATGGCTAGTGAGGGTATCTCTCTAGGAAAAGCACCTCTATTTGATGGTTCAAATTATGCTTATTGAAAAATTTGATTGACCACTTTGAAGGCCATGAGCCCGAGTATATGGAGAATTGTTAGTGAAGATTTTGCCGTGCCTCTTGATCCAACACATCCCACAGATCTTGAAGAGCAAATCTCTCACTAAAATGCTCAAATAATGGACACTCTTTTTGGAGCTTTGAATGCAGATGAGTGCAATCAGGTGAGCAATTTAGAAACATCTCATAAGATTTGGACTATGATCTCATAAATTCATGAGGGCACATATATAGTCAAAGAGGCCAAATGGCATAGACTTCAGATCAAATATGAGGCATTTATAATGTTGCCACATGAAAACATCAATAATATGTATTCAGGACTCAACAACAATATGAATGAACTCAAGGGCCTAGGCACCATACTAATGAATGTTGATATTATTTGAAAAATGTTTAGGACCTTACCGAAAAATACGAAACATTGGTGACATTGTTCCTCAACTAATTCGAGTTGCCAATGATGATGCCAACCGATCTATTGGGCAATCTTATTTCTAATGAGTTGTACAAGAAGGATAATGAAGAACTCTTGGAGCAATATTCCTCTAAGAAGAAGATTACCACTTTCAAGATAAAAGAAGAATCAAGTAATGAGGTGGATGATGACAAAGATGACTCCGAAAAGGAAATAGCTCTCCTTGTAAGGAGAATGAAGAGATTCATGAAGAGACACTTAAACTGGGGCGCTAGCTATTATAAGGGCAAAAGGGTGCAATCATTGTTATGCGTATGATGAGAAGAGCCACATTGACTCCCATTGTCCCACCAAGAAGGATGACAAGGCTAAGTAATTCAAGGAGTACAATAGCAAGAAAAAGTTCTTCAAGAAGCTTCACGAGGATGATAAGGGTCAAGCTCATATCAGAGAATGGAATTCTGATGCAATGATGGTGGGTCCTTCAATAAGAGGAGACTTGTCGAGATCACCATCAAGAAGGCTCTATCACTTTTCTCTACTCCTACAAGCCTAATGGCTAAGGAGGATAAGGTAAAAATCAATCATGACGATGAGCCTATTTATAATGAGCTAATGGATATGCTTGAAGACTTAATAAATATCTTGGAAAAAAAATCAAAATTCAAAATTTGAAGAGATAATTTCTCTCTAAAAGACTCTTATAAAGGAAGCTCATGATTCGCTCTTTCTGAAGGACCTCCCTAAGTCATATGTGGACGTTGGTATTACTTGCAATATTATTGATCACATGCCTAATTTAGGTATCACCCCTTGTATTGTATCTAAAACTAGTATATTTACTTCATGTGATAACTTGCTTACTATGCCTCGCCTCTCAATAGACTTCATCTTTGATTGTATAATCAAAAGCACCAACTTTAGGTAGCAATCTATTCACACGCAAATTAAAACTAGTTAAGAACAAGCGCACCTTATCATTAGAATTTATGCATGTAGGACTGAGTAGAATTGGATTGAGTGGAATCGAACATATGGCACGGATGTCCTGGTCAATCGGGTTTGTAAATGCCATATCAGCTGTAGTGCAGATCAAATAGGCTTGCATGTTTGTATGATGGAAATTGATACCATGAACTCTTGCAGCAACAAATGTGAGGATGGAAAGAAAAGAGGAGAAATATAAAGTGAAAGCCCCAAAATAAGAACAAGACAGGGAAGGCGGAGGGAAGAGCCCTTTTTTGCTTCCAAAAAAGAAAAGAGAAAATAAAAGTGGAGAACTGAATAGGGAGACGCTATGCTTGTTCCTTGTTCATCTTAAATATACCCATTCTGAATCATCCAGCTCCCAAGTCCGATGCATCCAAATCCAAATCCCAAATAATATTGCAAATGCAGATGCTGCTCCACGTCAATTCCTCCTTCGCTACAGGGAACCCCCACACTTTGCCACCGCCTCTTCTGCTTCACTGAAGAGATCGGGGAGGGCCCTAGCCGTGCCACTACCGGCGCATTCCGCCTGTGCTGCCGAGTTGGAGGCAGAGGATGCTCACCGTCGCCTCGTCGTGGATGCCAATGGCGGTTGGGGAGGGAAGCGCCGCTGCCGTCGACTAGTTCGACGCTGAAACCATCGTCACCGAGGTGTGGCAACTACTGCTTCTCTCGTCCGTTGATGTTGTAGTGGTCACTTGGTTCTCCTCGGTTGCTGCAAAATTACACGAATACCCCTTCGGGTATGGTGCGGGGCCACATAACCAGCCACACAGCGAAATGATCTTTTTGTCGAGGGAAATGAAAATACGCTGATCATTGAGATTTTGGCCTTTTTGGCCCCTTGAAAATCTTTATTGCAGAACTAGGCCCCTCCGGTATAATTTGCAAATCTGGCCCTCTTTAGGGCGTCCGCAATGGTAATAGCTAGTACTAGCTATATAGTCAGCTGACGTGGAGGTGAGAGACAAAAGTAAAGACTATTTTATACTGTTGGACCCACATGCTCCTCTCTCATGTTCTTGGACTACGTGAAATAGATCAGCTATTTGCTCGTCGCTAGTGACTACTCTCTCTCCTACTTTTTCCTTGCCACATCAGATCTAGCTAACTAAATAGCCAGCTGTTGGAGACGCCCTTAGACAGCTGCCTCCGTTACTGGGCGCAGCAGGGGCCTGCCCTTGGTGTCAGGCATGGTAGATGACCTGCCCCAGCCTTGGGCATGGCAAGAATCCCCCACACGTGTGCGTCACTTGGTCAATTGTCTCTTGCTATTTTTCTTTTTTTCTCACCTTTAATCGCATCATCATTGCATCTCATCGCGGTCCTCATTTCTCACCTATTTAAGAGAGAGCGGCCACTGATGCTCATTCTAAAGCAATTGTCAGAGGTGTTCGCTCATTCAGAAGCTCATTCCGATAAATCATTCGGTCATAGTCTTTAGTAGTTTTGTTAATCCAATTTTTATGGTTAAGTACTTAATAATGCATGTACATTATTTTATGCATATAATTGTTCGGTTCGTACATTATTTCGTGCGCATGCATGTTATTTTCTTTGTACTATTGTAATATAATATTTTCATACATATTTTACATGCCACTGTAAATGCACATATTTCTTGGAAATGTACGTACAGTAGTATGTTGCTGCAGAAATGGCCCCCTCCATATTACGTTTGTTCAAAATGCATGTATGTTTTTTACATGCACAGTTGTTCTATATGTGCTGCCATTTTTTTTATTTCAGTAATGGTTGAATGTTACTGTCGTCTCCATCAAAATTATTTTTGCAGTACTGCAATATATTTTGTTCGTGCATATTTTACGGCTCGCTATACTCCACATATTTACTAGAAATAATCATACATTATTTGACACGCATAATTATTCGGTGCATATTGCCTTCATGTAATATGGCAGTGCTACATGAAGGTTTTTTTTCCTTGCGGAACATATTTGACAGTAATGTAATATGCTTTACGGCACTGTATACATTTCTTAAAAATACACATATGTTATTTAACGTGCATGAATGTTTCGTCCGTACTGCCATCTTTTTATATTTCAGTAATGCATGCAGGTTGCTTTTGTCCATATGGTATATATTTTATGGTCATATAATGCATTTTTTACGCCACACTCTTACTTCACATATTTCTTAAAAATGCACGTATGTTATTTCACGTCTATAATTGTTTGTTATTTTACGTGCATCATTGTGCGGGTCATATTATCATCACTTTGTATTTCAGGAATACACGAAGGTTACTTTCATCCCTATGGAACATATTTCATAGAACATATTATGTTCCTGCATATTTTACAATGCGCTGTACATATTTCATACAGCTTATTAGTCGTTCTTTATTTCCAGCAATGGAATGTAATCTACCATCCCTACTTGAGGAGGCATAGGATGCCCAACATCGCTGTCACACTTGGATCAGTGATGATGGGCCACTAACCCTGGTGTCATAGGGATCGAGGGAGACCTGGTCATTGGATGACCGGTATGTTGGGATGCTTCATCAGTCTAGGCTGATTATGTTTGCCTGCATGTTGAATATGGCGCAGAACCTCCTGATTGATGCCTCTCTTCTCCCCACCTGGTTGATTGTTGGCGGTCAGAGACCCACACGTTCCACTTCCAATGGGGTGAGATGACCGTGACACTGCAAGACATCAACTTCATCATCAGCCTGTTGTTGCGAGGCCTTGCAGTTGTTCCCTCTCTGAGATCACTGAACTGGAAGGCGTGTCTCGGTCATCGCTTCAGGAAGCCTATCCCTGAGGGATGTATGGGAATTCCACATGACTGGCTGCAATGATTCATATAATGCCCAGATGACGCAATGGAGGAGGTGGTTCGACACCACCTAATTGCATATTTGTTGTTTCTGTTTGGGTAGGTCATGTTCCTTAGCATGCAGGGGGACATGGTGTAACCTAGTTACATTCACCTTGCAGAGTCCATCGTGGACTCCGATGATGGGGACATGTCGTAGTATAGTTGGGGTTCTGCTATACTGTGCACCATGTATCGTGGCCTGTATGATATTTTGCAGTGTCGCACGGGAACTGAGCCTATGCTCTCGGGTTGCCATGCGCTATTGTAGCTATGGTCATAGGAGCACTTCCTTGTCGGGTGGCTGTAATTCCGCTCCCCAGTCCAACCTTACCTGCATACAGAGCATTTCTATGGTTGGGTGGACGACGAGGATCCTGTGGAAGGCATGACCATGGGATCCCGATGGACAGTGGCAATGCTAGAGTGGGCTAGGGAGAGAGCACATCAAATGTACCCCGAGTTCCATAACAAATTCGAGGCCCTGCATGAGGATGACATAATATGGGCTCCTTGGATGGATGCCTTCGTGCAGGACACGACAACTAACAACTTGAGCTCACTATGCCACTAGGATGCGGAATATTGGAGAACTACTTGCCATCTGGTGTTCTCCCATATGGTTGAGCCCTACAACCCGTAACAGGCAGTGAGGCAGATTCGAGTGCACCATGAGATCCCCCAGCTCTAGAATGACCCCTTGTGAGGTGTAGCCACCTGTAAGCACGTTACATTGTTGTATATTAGAGCTCAATTATTCATTTATTATGCCAGTACCATAATTTATTTGTTTTGTTCCACCATTAGGTAGACAAAGAAGGGCCACAAGAATGATGACTGGCAGCCGACGCAGCAACCGTGGATAGATGCATGGCAATCTACCATTGATAACATGTTCCAAGAGGCATGGCCTTACGATGCTGGGACTTATGGCACCTACCTAGAATGGTATGTACGGCACACACGGGCGAGATTGACAGGCGCACCCCTGACCTGACATGCAGATCTTAGCCACACCAAATGCTTGGGCTTAGGGCTCGACCTGCACCGAGCAGCACACCATGACAAGTTGGCACATTGAGCACATAGTAGATAAAACACCCTTTGAAATAGTCTAAACTAAAAAAAACTTTGTTTGTTCGGTAATAATGTAGCTGGACCATTTGCAGAGTGTTGTGCAGCATGACCATCGAGAACTCGAGATCGGAAGGAATAACACAGTTAAATGATTTCATGTGATCATGAAGTCTATTGTGGATGATGTTAAGCACGTTGTTTGCAACATGAGTTGTGGAAGGCCCACCGATGTCGACTTGAGGCATTAGACAGAGTATGGATGTGCACCCTCGCCACCTCCATCTTCCCGTCCAACGAGTCGACCCAACAGTGCAGCATTGGCGGTCAATCGTCCGCACAACAGACCTACTCGATGAGTAACAGCGGAGTTTTAGTCGCACTATGTCAAACTACTTCATCCTTGATTAGTCGTTCTATTCCACGTAGTTGTAACACACGAACTCCACGTTGCTGCCGTCCACATCATGGAGGCTGGAGGAGGCCATACCAGAGAGTAGGGAGGCATAACCCACAACGGCTGAGGTTGTCCTATATTCTCCCACTAACCAGTGTGGGGGCAGCAAGCTGAGCACTGCACTTTTGGACAATATCAAATGGGCGATACAGCCCCATGGTATGAGTCTGGCTACACGACGTATCCTGAGCCTTCTTACACCTATGGGTATGGGGCCATCTAGTTTGCAGCAGCAGGTAACAATTTTACTGAATGAAAGTATGACCTCCATTTGTATTTATATCCTAACAGCTTCATCCCACGTAGTTCACCGCACAAGTGACACGGAGCTATCCCGCAGCACGTACTACCAATTGGTACACAGCTATGCCTAGTTAGTACCCGTCTACAGATCCTACTACGCAGCCAGGGATTGGATCGATAGGATTTCTCAATGCCACTTCCCCTAGAGATCCTCCCAGCATGGCCACACGTTGAGTGAGGAGACATGCTATGACTTGCGACAGAACCCACGGTCACCCAACAAGCTAATATTCCCTGAGGAATAGATTCATCAATGATGACTGATGGATCATTAGGAGCATCTACAAGTTGTCTGTGGTCCTACCTCCTATGCAGTGCTCGTACTATAGCTTTCGAGACATGCGGCACTCCTCTGATAGGCTAACCTACCCTGAGGACCAGCATCAGTTGAATCATCATTACCGTTTTTTTTTGTGGAAGAAAATATTCGTAAGTATTGTCAGTTCTTTTATGGCTAATAAACCTCATGAAGCAAATGTACAATTCATCTCCTACATATGATTTTGGATGTTGCAGAATGTTACTTGATTATGCATAACTTATAATTTAGTTGTTTAATTAATTTCTTTACATAAGAAAATAATAAACGACCAAGAAGGCTAAGTGAAGCCTATGGTACTATCTTCAGTTTGATTTGTGCAGCAACGTGACAAAGTGATGTAGCTTTGTGCTATGATGTGACCCGATGAGTTTGCAAATTGACACGACGCAACGCTGCAACAAGATTCCTCCTCGAGCTTGATGCCTCGTGGATGGGAATTTGCATCGACCGAATTGGAATTCACCTGTGTACACCACGCTAGCTTGGTGCATAAGTACTACCCATTGGGCTATGGGTTCTCCTGCAAGTACACAATAACACTACCTCACACACATGGAGAAGCAATGGGAGGAGCTCACCCAACTCATAAGGGATGCTGTAGCCCATGACAAACAGAGCAGGCCTGCTAGGAGGCCACCTCCCTGCAATGATGCAGGTTCATCTGGAGCTATGCAGGCGTAGCGAGAGAGAGGCTCGTGAGGAGTGCAAGAGAAAGCATAAAAGGGCGGTCATGGCTAGGGCAGCTGGCAAGGACTATAACGCTATCCTCACAAGAAAGGGCAAATGGCCTTAGTCCACACAGTAGTTTGGTCTATTCCGTACTAGCCTCACATCCTACCTGCGATGTTTTTGCTTTACCCTAAAGGCATGTATTCGTACATGGTTCGGATGCTACTGTTGCTTCATACCTAGTAGTACCAAGGTTGAGAGAAGCAAGTAGCCGAACTAGCATGCCATGCAACCACATTGAGAGACCATGTGAAGGTCATCCCATGTTGGTGATGAGTAATTGACATTATTTTAGGGTAGTCGAGTTTGGTTTGTGTGGTCGGACCATGTCGTTGCGTAGTACAACAGGCTCGGTCGGTGCGTAGTGCAACGGGCTCGGTCGGACTTAGTCAAACGTGGTCGTATGGATTAGGACGCGTATTCCTATGATTCGACAGGTTTGGACTTTATCATGCTAATTTTGATTACATGTATCGAGCGGTGCTATTTGATGTGTTTCTTGTCTGTGTTGGCAGCAGGACATCGAGGCGGAGTCATGGCGAGACACGGTGGACCGGACTAGGCGCAGGTGGCACTGAGGTCAGAACGGTCAGGAGGTGTCGAAGACGGCGAGGGCTCGAGGTGGCTGCGAGGCTTGCAAGGCAAGAAAGGAGGAAGCTTCTGAAGGTGCGCGAGGGCGTTTGGTAAAACGCAAAGCTGCACTAAAGGAAGTGGGTTTGGATAAAGCATCGAGTAGGTGGTGACCTAATGGTAAAGCATGTGCAAACCCATTAGTGAGAGGCTATAAAAGGAGAGGGAGTGGTTGTGCTGAAATTTGAGAGAATGTGTGTAAGAGTTAGGGTTTTTATTTGGTTCTCTCCATGTATGAAAAATGAGAGATGGATTAGGGCTTTGCTTCTAATCTTTGTTTATTGAGAAAGAGAGAAAGAGAGAAGGTGAGAGGTTCTCTCTATGCTCTCCAGGCGTATGGGGATGTATGGTTGATTGAGGGGATGTAAACTCTATCTCGTTTAATCTTTCATATCACCTTGTCGATCCCACGAATTCTTGTGTTGAGATGTTTTGAATTCTTGCATCTCGTTGTGTTCTTTTCTTTGCCTCCTTGTCAGGTTTAATTCCTGGTTTAATTTTTGTGTGGGAGAAACACCCTTGTAATCTTTCTTCTTTGTTAAGGTGTTGCTCTATTTTCTGTATTTCTTTTTGCTATGCCGTGTACTTCCTCTTCTGTGATCTATTTTTCGGTTTTTGCTTGCAGCTGGTCTTGATTTCCTTGGTTATCTTGTTCGGCCAGTCACGAGCAGCTTCTTTGTAGCTTGCAGCCAGCAGGAAATTTCGGTTTGCTGCTCTTGTTTCAGCTCTTGCATGTAGCTCATGGGTAGCAGCAGCATGTGGCTGCAGATTGCACTTCTTTGATCTTTGTTTTGGCTGCAAAAACAGCTCTTTGCCTGCTGCAAAAACCTTCTTTTGGCAGCTGCTTTATCCTTTCTTTTAGTGCAGTTTTTTTGTTGTTTGCAGCAGCAAAGTCTCCCTTTAGCCAGCTATATTTTTCAGTCTTAGCCACAGCTTTTGATACCTCTTTAATTCCTCTCGGCTGGCAGCAAAAACAGCCATTTTTCCTGCCGTGGCAGGCGTTGCAGGCGGTTTTCTTTGCCGTGGCAGCTTTTTTCGCTGTTTCTTCTACCGTGGCAACATTTTCTACTGATTTTTCCTGCCGTGGTAGCTCTTCATTGCCGTGACAGATTTCCTTGCCGTGGCAGCACTTTCCTCCAGTTTCCTTGCCGTGGCAGCTATTTCTTCAGTTTCTTTGCCGCTCCAGTTTTTGAAGTGTTTTTACCTGTTTTAGAGAGCGAATTAGATTTCCTTCTTCATAGCTCTTTAGCTATCGGAGGAGGAGTCGGTGAGAATACTTTGGGGGCGATTTTTAAAGAGACGACATTCACCCCCCTCCCTCTGTCGACCATTCCGATCCAACACACATGTAATATGCGTTTGTTCTAGAGCTCTAATATATTTTAGGTTCCGTGTCCCACAACTTTGTTACGGGCTTAAGATTTGAACACTTTGCAAGAAACTACCCATCGAATCTAGAATTGCAAACACAATGCTACTAGGGGCAATAAAACAAATAACCTAACTTGGAGTCTCTCACTTTCTCCATCTTCAATTCGAACCTAACGCTCGGGTCACATGACACCCAAAACAAAACTAGGAAGAACATACGAAATATGCATGTAACATTTACTTGCCTTTACACTCTTTATGTTTCACCTGCTCTAATCCTTTGTTGTTCAAAATGGAAGATGGCCGGATCATCTTCTGTAGGATCAAGGATACCAACCAGAGGGGGTGAATAGGAGGTTTTTAAAATTTTCTTGTCTACTCAATTAATTCTCTACAATTTCAATAGCAAGAATGTAAAGCACTTAACCCTACACAATTGTAGTCAAGAGATAAACAATGCTAGCTCTAAATCAAGCAAATGATCACAATTATATCAAAAAATAAGAGCTAGAAGAAAATAAGTGAGAGATGTACACAATCGATATATTACCGTGGTGCTCGAAAACTTGCCGGTTTCCCCTAATACATGTTGAGGTTAGCCCGAACAAATCGGACCGACTCCACAAATTAAGCCGAAGCACCTCGATCACTAGAGGTAGCTCTTCCCCGCTCCAGGTAGGTAAGCTCTGACCTTCACAAGAATACCGGGTCTTCTCACAAGCTCCCTCGAGAAGATCACCGATCAATCCTCCGCCCAATCGTCCAGGTGCTGGCAAGCACCAAGAGTAATAAACCAGGGCTTCACTTGATTGAAAATGAGTGCCAATGGATCAACTAATGAATGCAACACACTATTTGCTCAACCACCTCAACTTAATGCTCAAAGTGAAAACAAGGGGTGGAGTGAATGCTCTATGCTCAAGAAATATTCAATGAGTCTCTTCTTACTGTCCTTGAGCAGTGGTACAGGTATTTATACCCCTCACCAACCAAAACTAGCCGTTTAGAACAAATTCCAGAAAATTTAGGGCGAGCGGAACTACCGCCAGCCTGAGGTCGGTAGTTCCGCTCCCCTTTCTGGCGCGGCAGAACGGCTATGTCGGAGGCTCTGCAGTGACCGTTGGAAAGTCGGCGCGGTACTACCGCCGTTGTAAAATCCGGTACTAACGCTCTGCGGTAGTTCTGCAAAGTCAACGCGGTACTATCACTTGGGCCGAACCCAAAACTTTCCAAACTTGGCGCTCTCTGGAAAAAAGGCTCCGCTCTACCTCTGGAGCTTCCGAGCTCTGGAAGTACTGCTCCAGACAGCGGAACTATCGCAGTGTGCGGTAGTTCCGACGATAAAATTGCTGGTACTTCTGATCCCGTGAAATCTAAAATGCATCCAGAGGGTGCTCTCTGGAAAAAGGCTCCGCTCGGATTTCGGAGCTTCCGGTCGCCGTCAGTACCGATTTTGCCTGCAGAACTTTCGCTCTGCGGTAGTTCCGATGTTGAAATCTATGGTACTACCACTTTTCCAGATAGAGCACAGTTTTGGCTTTTAAAATAGATTTTTACTGAATGCATGTTACTAGTTTGATCCAAATGGCACATAAATTTTGCTATCAAGCTACTTGTCATGATCCCTCTTTATGGTACGATTATTTACCCTATAATCTGGTCTTCCACTTTTTCTCTAAGACCAGTAAAAATAGGATTGAGATCCTCTGCCTTCAAAGTCACTGACTTTGGGTCACTGACACGTGGGCCCCACGAGCCATGGGGCCTACACGTCAGTGACCCAAAGTCAGTGACTTTGAAGGCAGAGGATACGCATCCGTAAAAATAAAAGGGATCATATTCTAAGTATACATTTGCCTTGAGCCATTTTTGGTCTTCACATTTATCCTTTGGCTTGCATCTCGTCAACCACATATGGACTTAACCTTTAAACACTCATTAAACACGTTAGTCCCATATTCACATAAATTCATTAATTACCAAAACCATTTTTAGGGGCCTAGATTCTTTCATCTTCCACGGGCTCGTGGGATTACTTTTCTCACGACGAGGACTAGGGAGAGTTTGTCAACCTCCTCCACCAGCTAATGAAGTATATGTGTTATCGTCACCCGCCCATTTTCAAGGGCTGGAAGACCCGGATTATGGATCACGATTCTTGGTCAATGGAGGTATTCCTATATGCACAGCACAGAATTCGACTCCTGTACCTACCAGATCGAGCATCCTTGCACCCACTGCTCAAACGCTATCTAGGACGTGGCATATTTCACTGCAGGCTGCTTGTGCCAAATACATAAGGACACCTAGTTGTAGTCACCTTTCTGCTACTTTCCATCCACATGGGCAGGGAAGCACTACCCAAAGCATCTCAAGATTTTAGAGGATGACCCCAGGCTCACACACTAGGTTCAGCTCACCCAGCTGATGGCAACTACCTACATCAACGACCTGCAGGAGTTCAGTCAGCTTCAGATGCTCCTCAGCTCCAGCTACCAGCACTTTGACACCCTTCGTGTCCAACTCACCTAGTGCAAGATGGCTCTATCAGTTGTGCAGCATGAGAGGATCATAGCTAAGGCAGAGCTTGAGCTTGTTAGGGTTGTAGCCACCTACATTCCCTCTTTGCCTACGCCCATTGTCATCCCTGGCAACCTGCCACCGACTCGACCCCTGGGACCTCACCTGAGGAGTACAGTATGCAAGAGCGTGCGATGCCCTAGTCCACCGCCTACGATTAACATCGTAGGTTCCAGCCAAAGACACAGCCTCAGCCTTTCTCGCTCTTGCTCCAGGTCACCTAGTTTCAATCATAGCCGTTCTCGCTCCTGCTCCCCGCGGAACTACAGCACATGCGGTGGCTAGCACCCCATGTAATACTTCATAGGTTGCAGCTTAGGCTAGCTAGCATTGGTTGGTACGGTAGTCTTTAGGGTTGCAAGCACTGTTGTCCCCTTTTGTACTTTCTATTCGTAGACTTTGTGGTATGTATTTTTTATATATTGCATGTTGCTTGGTGAGCCACATTGCGGTATGTATTTTTTTTTATCTCTATCAAAATTTGAGTATTACTCAACAAAGCACTCAAGAACTACTCAGACACCACCAAACAAAAAACTCTACCATCTTTTGCAAAATCCTAACGCTCCCAGCAAAAAGCCCAATGACAAACCCTAACAACTTTCACAAAATACTAATCCATTGGGCCAACAAAAATTTAATTCAGTTGTTCAAGTATGGGATAGGGCTCAGTTCATCTATTTGTGCTTCTAGACACCATGTTCCAATTCCATTTCATTTCAGACACTTTCACACATCATGTTCCAAATTGTTCATTCGAACACACACTTGCTACAAATAAGCTGATCAAAATAAAATTATACATTCAACCACATGACTTGATACAAAGTGCAGCATGCATTGCTATTTCATTTCATTTCTTCCAATAAAGACATCACAAACAGAACAACATTTGCATCATATCACCAGCAATGCAAAAAATAACAAAATCTCTTGATCGTTAGTGATCTCTGGTCACTTCATTATTTATTTTTTATATTGACCCCTGGATTCTAGGGTTATTGCAGCAATCAGCACGACAAAAATGGAATAATGGACACCCTTCACTCACCAAAATTTTGTGGAAAAAGATTTGATTTTTCCTTTGATTTTCCCCACTGTGTTTGTATTTTGTAGGATCGTCGATGGCAATAAGGGGGGTGAATGATTGTAATTCCCAGCGGAAGCTTTTTCTCAAATTTTCTGTCTTTTAATCGCTCAATCTGAAAAATAGAAATAACAAAAGAACAAAATGAATTTTTTCAATCATACTGTAGCGATCTACTGTAGCACTGAAACAAAACCATCGCTAGATAACAGAAGCATATTTTTCACTCAATCTAGCAATCAATTTTTAATTAAAACTAATTTATGTATGTAAACAAGAAAAATACATAGATAGAAATCAATGCATAGAGAAACCTTACAGATAAAAAAACAAGAAAAAAAGATAATATATGCGAACTGAAAAACTCACAAACTTTTATTAGAAAACGCAAAAAACTATTCATGTCTTCCATCGCATCACAGCCTTCACAATTATCTATCAAGCCACTTTTCTATTTTCCTTTTTTTTTGTTCAATAGACTCCACGCTCCACCACACACGCGTATCCATCAGCAATGGATGCAAGTAGTAGTCGGTCAATTCTTCCTTTTTATTCTTGCATGCAATGATTAAACTCACAGATGAAAGTGACAAGACGTGCTGCTACTTCACCTCTGCACAGAACGAAGATGCGTGAGACACGCGAGAAGACCCCGAGGATGTACAGAGGAATAAATCTAGATTTTATTTCTGAATCACAGTGGCTACAAGTGCTCTCTTGGCACCCCTAAACCCTAGCACAAAAATAGCATCTTCAAAAACCACAGGATTAGCCCCTAAACCCATCTCTATTTATAGTCTAGGGCCCAAAACATGGGTTGAGCCTAAGCCCACGAGTTCTGATCCAATTCCAACAACAAAGAGACCCGAAACCCTTCCTAACACGGGTTTTCAAAATTCCAACTTTTCTAACGCGTCATGTGTTGAAGCCTCCAGGACCGCACCTCTTGTAGCTTGTCCACACATCATCCATCACGTGTCGTAGCCTCTGGACCACACCTCTGTAGCTCCAACGTGTATCATCCATCTCCGATCTCCATACGCACCAAGCATGAGCCTGACCATCTCGTGACCTCCTTGACCGTCTGAACCTCGGATCTCCCCTTCTAGTCCCGGTCCACCTCGTCACCGACCATGATCGCCTCTATGCTCAACCTGCACATGCAAAGACCAAAGAATATTTTTTCGGCACAAGTTCATCTCAACTTGACCAACATCAGTCCACACATGCCACATGTCTCACATAACATCCATAAGCAATATTATTAAATATTCATCATAAATTAACCATTATCAATTATTTATCACCAAAATATCTTAGATCTAGCCACATGGTCTAACATATATTTGCAAAGGTTACGCTAAAAAAGGATGTCACATCTGCAGGGGGTTCTTGTCGGACGCGGCTTACTGGGTGACGAGGTCTCTGATTGCCTCAAAAGTAAGCGATCGACAAACCCGCGTCTGCTTGTATGCAAGCAAAAATGCTACCATGCGCATGTCAAGTGGGGTCATTGAAGGTAGGTGCAATTAATCGATGTATTTTGAACTATTGTCATTTGGTAATAATAGACTAGAAGCACTAATGCATGTAAATTGTAAAACCTCTTGTTGATTTGATAGGTTTTGATTCAAAAGTTGAGCTGCAACCAGAACATGCCGGGCTTCCAGCCAGTGTATGATTATCATTGGTTCCTTGTAATTATCTATTGTTCTCAAATGGGTGTTGTGCTTGCCCGTCTTTGTATTTTTTTTAAGAAAAAGTAAATCATATTCTGATGTTAGAGTACCATTTAACATGTTTCAGGTTACCCAAAAGTTCCCATTTATCAGCAGTTACACAACTTTCAGAGTTCCCATCTCTGTTGATGTCACAAGCATTGTCAAATGCCAACTCGCTGTCACTTGTTTTGATGGTAATCTTTACTATTTGCTGCCTGTTCTTAACTACTTGTAGGATCAAATATTGCAATCAGAGAGGGATGAATGATTGCCCCCGCTTCATAGAATCTCTTAGTTCTTGATGAAGATTTCGACTGCTCGGCACTCAACCACTCATCTATTGTAAATTCTTACCAGTTGTAAACATTGACAATGGTTTCGATCGCTCAGCGTTCGACCGCTCGCTCGCTCAGCTATCAAAAACTCCTTACTAGTTGTAAACTACGACTGCTTCATAATTTGATCTTCAACCGGTTTGCATAAACTCGAAATCTTCGACATCGAGAACAGATCTCTTGATCATCTGTGCTTTTTTAGAAATCAGCGCCTCTGAGAAGATATGCTCTAGCATGCTCTCCCAACCGATGCTGTTGGCGGCGATCGAGTGGATGACTTGGCGTGCAAACATGTCGATGGAGGAACGCTATCTCGCCATGCACTACTCTGCTTGGAATGAGAACGACTCGAAGACAACATTCAGAAAAATAAGTCGCCAGCGCCGACTAACTTTTTTAGGAATAGATCTGATCTTTTATTTCTAAACATATTCTGTGGTTACAAAATGCCCTCACAACACCCCCTCAAACCCTAACATAAAAACTCTCAAAGCCTTTTCCTCAAAAGCCCTAAAAGTCGACTCTCATCCTCCATCAACTCTTAACCTCTCCCTCATTTTATACGCTAGAGCCCCAAACTGTGTCCTTATCAAACATGGACACAAAATCCTAACTGGTTCTGAAAATCAAGGGACCTAAAATCCTTCCAAACATGGGTTTTTCGAAACCTCTAAACCTTCTAGTTATTAACACCTTCCAACTCATCACATGTTGAAGCATCTAGGACCGCATCTCCCGTAGCTTCTCCACGCATCATCCACCTTTGATCTCCATATGATCCAGTGTGAACCCGACTACCTCGTAATATTCTCGACCGCCTGGACCTCGGATTTTTGCCTTCTAGTCCTGGTCCTCCTTGTCATCGATCATATCCATCTCCACGCTCAAGCAGCACATGTAAAGACCAAAGATCATTTTCTCGCTACAAGTTCTCTCTAACTTTACCAATATCATTCCACACATGCATAACACAGCCTTATCTAACACGAATCAAATCATTCACGACCTCAATATCCACGCTTTCCAAAAATCAACCTCAGATCACTTAGTAAGACCGGTCTGACTACCATGCACATGCCGATCATACTGCTGGCCTACCACAAGTACTGAAGGTTACAAGTACTCAAGGTACTCGAAAGTCACAAGAATTAAAGCACCCAAAAGCTATGACAACCAACCATCGACTAGTCAATGTAGCTACGACTACCAACCAGGTGTAGTAGCTACAACCACTGATCAGGTACTATAGCTACGACCACTAATCGATTGTTGTAGCTTGTGACCTCCAATCGATTATTGTAGCTATGACCTCCGACTGGTACTGTAGCACCGACTATCAATTGGTACTATAGTTCTGACTACCGACCAATTACTTTATCTCACAACTTCTAACTGATTGTGGTAGCTATGACCTCCAACTGGTTACAATAACTTATGACTCTCGATCGGTTCACTGTGGCTGACGACTAGTTCACTATTGCTTATGACTAGTTCACTGTAGCTTACAATCATCATCCAGGCATGGTCGACCAGCCATAGTCATTCTGCTATGGTCATTCAGCCTTGGCCGTTCTGCCGTGCTCGACCTACCATGGTCGATCTGCGGTGGTCTACCTACCGTGGTCGATCTACTGTGGTCGAACTAAACTTTTGCAAACACAATTTTCAATGCAACTCAAATGTCAACTATTCATCACCACTATATTCATGACCTATCCACATGGTGTAACAATATTCTCCTTGATGAATACATTGACAACACCTCAAAATATCTCGAATGAGTTGAGTTTTGAATGAAAAGCAAAATTTGTGAAAAGAAAGTGTCAAAGCTGTAGAGAAAACAATTTAAAAAACCACAATAGTAATCTCTCAGTAAACATATTTTAGCAAATATCCCCAATTCTCCCATTTTTCTCCCCTTTTGGCAATGTAATCATCAAGGACTTCAGAGAAAGAATAATTCTAAAAAGGAACAATGAGAGTAAACATTAAGAAGCTTTGTAGATTATTCAAGTCACTGTGTATTAATTTAACAACTTAACCAAGCCAATTTTTTTTAGTAGAGCTATCTTGATCATATAAAGTCATATATTACATGGCAATATGAAAATCAGTCTTTAACAAGATTAAGCAATTTATATTAGTGACAGACATATCAACAATAACCAAACCAATTATAAAGAGCACAATTAGATATTACAACAAAAAGTGAAAGCCTAAAAATGAAGCAAACTTTAAGTCTAGATGAGCTAACAGTCTCATATAACAACCTATTGCTCGACACTCAAATCTTAAGCATGTGGCATACTTGTAGTATACATCTTTTCATGAGGGTATACTTATAGCATATTTCTTTCAGATGGTGGCATGCTTGAAGCATACTTCTTTTAATTTATGCACTTTTTGTGTTTTTTCTTTCTGTTTACACATGGCATACATGATGAATACATCCTTTCAACTTACTTTTTCTCTTTTATTTAAATAACATGCCAAACTAAGTGTACATCACAAGATTGCAATATGAAACATATAAGCCTCATAGCTAAGATTTAAAATAAGACTTACAATCAAGCTAATCCTTTTATATAAACATCACAAAGTATTATCTATAATCAACCTAGTTAAAGTGTTCCACTATGTTATGTTTTAGTTCAAATGTAGCAAATTAATTATAACCAGTCATGATCACAGCTACACAACATATGAGTAAATATTATAAAGAGAGCTCTACAACTCATTTGATTTTAATGGCTTGGACTTGATGAATTATTTGACAAGTAAAATAAACAAAGCTTCTGAAAATTTTAAACCACAAGCTCCCCCTCAGAATAATCATAAAGGATGCAACACACCTAAATCACTTTGCAAAAGAGCAAAACGTGAAAAATCAAGTGGTTTTGAGAGAATATGAGCAAATTGGAAATTAAACTCAATAAGGTATAGAATAACATCACCCTTTTCACATGGTCTCTCAGAAAGTGAAATCTCAAACAATCAAAGGGAGTGAAGAATTATTAACTGTTCCAACTAAGCAATAATGTAAAAAACCAGAACCCAATCAAGTGCATATCGTCCATCCCACATTAGTTATTCTTACACCATAAAAAACATTGATCTCATAGTACTGGGTTAGGGAAATAAGATCTAGGAATCTAGTACTATTACACACGATGAACAGGAGCAACAACGGGTAAAGATAAAGATTTAAGTAAGAGTTAGCCTTTGTAATATTTCGATCATACCACCATTGAAGTGCTGGTCTAACCACCAAGCAGTCTGACCGCCTGACGGCCTGACCGCATCGGCAAGGCTAGTCTGACCATGTGTAAAATACCGGTCTAATCGGTCTTGATGCAAAAGGACTTAAACCTGCAGAAAATTATTTAGAGGAACCAAAGCGATGATAAGACGCTTGCACAAACTCCAATCCAGAATGAGAAGCCTTCCTTAACTTGCCTTTATTTTCAACCAAATGACCATCTCTATCACAATGGGTTTATTTCTATTTGACTTGATGAAAAGTCATATCTATTGACTTCACAACACTGAGTTTAGTAGAAGATTCCTTTACAATACCAGCATATTTAATGACAATTTATTTTGGTTCAGATTCTACTTCAAAATTTTTAGGTTCAAGTAACTTAACAAACTTAAGAGGATTATTCTTGGCATGTTCAACAAAATTAAATTCTAGGCCATGATTTTTCACACTTATTTTTGACTTATTTAAAATCATATTCAGATTTTTATTGCCAAAAGAAAATCTCTCTAAAGTTTAAGACACTCATTCTCTTTAGCCAATGAGGGACATGATGTGCACTTACCATGTTCATTCACCAAATTCTTGAAAGTGCAGAATTGAGCCAATCTTTATTTTTCAGCAAATTCATTCAACTGTCAAGTTAAAGCATCAATTTCAATATTTAACTTAGGATAATTTGAGAAAGACATGTTTTCATGGTAAAGCATTTGTTGAATATATTCCTAAGATGAATTAAGCCTAACTTGTAGCAAATCACAATTAGAGTAAGATTTAGATTGAGCTTTTGAAATACTTGACTCTAAATGTGTAGAAGAACTAGACTTGAGCTTTTCAATTTTATCATTTGCATGTTTTAATTTTTTGATCACAAGTGTTATTTTCCAATTTTAATTCATCAAGTTTAGCAGTTATATCACTAAGTTGAATCAAGTTTGAAGCATTAATTGATCTAGTAGTATCTAACTTAGATTGTAAGACCTAAGAAGACTCACATGATTCATCATTAGGAATGGAAGCTCTAAGTCCATTAATTTCAGAATTCAAACTTTCAACAATAAAATTATTTTCTTTCAATTTCTTTTTGGTCATTTTCAATTCAATGGTAAGCTTAACCAAATCATCTTCAAACTCATCATACGACGGTCTTACCTTATCAAGATCACTGTAGTCATCATCGTTGTTGTTGCTTGCTATGAAGCACATGCCTATGAAGTCATTGTTCTTCTTTTCCTTACCTTTATCATTGTCGTCGTCGTGGTCGACATCGTCGCAACTCTCATGTTCCACATAACTCAAATTAAGATTCTTAAGAGTCGATATGATCTTTTCAGCAAACTTGTGATGGAAATTGCCACCTTAGTATTGTTGTTCTTGAATGGCTGATGACGATAATTCTTGTCTTTTTTTATCACCTTCTCCTTGAGATTGGGGCAATCTATCTTAATGTGGACTAGCTCGTCACACTCATAGCATCTAATTAAACCTGAAGAACCACCTCGCTTCCTCATCCTCACATTGTTGGGTACCTTGTATGTACGTGAAGAGATCAACACCAAGTCCTCTTCATGTAGCGGCTCGAACTATTCTTTTGAAAGGGAAGACAAAGAAACACAGAACAAATCACTCGACCAAGCAGCATACACTGGATTAGTCACAAGAGCTAAAGATGAAAATTTATCAATCTTAGATGGCAAAACTTCTATTTCATAGGTTTTCAATCTAGAATAAAGGTCATCTATGGTTAAAGTATCTAAATCGATAGTTTGATTGATAGTTATAACAACCATCAACCACTCCTAACATAAAGATCTCAAAATTTTGGTTACATTATCTTCATCAACAGGAATAATATTAACAACACGCAAATTACTCAATATTTTCTCAAAACAAGCAAAATGATCATCAATAGATTCACTAGGCTTCATAGCGAAATCAGAATATTCTTTTTGCTAAAGATTTTTATACACTTTCTTAGTTTTAGTGGTTCCTTCATGATAATCGCAAAGAGTTTTCTATATTAAGTGGGCAGAAATAATATGAGCTACATGATTAAATTCTTTGAGAAAAACCCCCTGAAACAACAAGTTACAAGTTTGAGCATTTAAATCAACATCTGTTTTATTTAGATTAGTAATAATAGCAGGAACCTTATAAGATGTAAAAACCTTTTCCAAACATCACTACCTTGTGCGTCAATGCATCCAATACATTCAAAAAGTAAAATCAGTACCATCTAGTATGGGGGGATGGTTCACATACATCTCTAATGCCATAGCAACCCGCTCTGATACCACTTGTAGAATCAAATACCGCAATTAGAGGGGGTGAATGATTGCCTTCGCCTTTTAGAATTTCTTAGTGCTCGATAAAGGTTTCGATAGCTCGGCGCTCAACCACTCAGCTATTGTAAATTCTTACCAGTTGTAAACTTTGACAATGGTTTCGATTGCTCAGCATTTGACCGCTTGCTCGATCGCACAGTTGTCAAAAACTCCCTACCAGTCATAAACTATGACCACTTCATACTTTAATCTTCAACTAGTTTGCACAAACTCAAAATCTTTGACACCGAGAACAGAACCTCTTGATCACATGTGCCTTCGAGAAACCAATGCCTTCGAGAAGATGTGCTCTGGTTAGCTCTCCCTGTTGATGTTGTTTACGGCAACCAAGTGGACGACTTGGTGTGTGATCAAGTCAACGGAGGAACGCTATCTCTCTAAGCACTACTCTGCTCAGAACAAGAATGAGTCGAAGACAACACACTGAAAACATGTCATCGACACTGACTAACTTTTCTAGAATAGATCTGATATTTTATTTTTTAAAACATGTTCTGTGGCTATAAAGTGCCCTCACGGCAGCTCTCAAACCCTAGCACAAAAACTCTCAAAGCCTTTTCCTCGAAAGCGCTAAAAGTTGTCTCTCGTCCTCCATCAACTCTTAACCTCTCCCTCCTTTTATATGCTAAAGCCCTAAACTGTATCCTCATCAAACACGGACACGAAATCCTAACCAATTCTGAAAATCAAGGGACCTAAAACCCTTCCAAACATAGGTTTTCCAAATTCTCTAAACTTTCTAGTTATGGACACCTTTCATAATACCTTCCAACTCACCACGTGTCGAAACCTCTAGGACCGCACCTCCTATAGTTTCTCCACACATTATCCACCTTTAATTTCCACGTGCTCCAATATGAGCCTGACCACCTCGTGATATCCTTGATCGCTTGGACCTCATATTTCTCTCTCCTAGTCATGCTCCTTCTCGTCACCAACCATATCCGTCTCCACGCTCAACCAGCACTGGCAGCACATGCAAAGACCAAAGAACATTTTCTCAGCACAAGTTCTCTCTAACTTGACCAACATAAGTCCACACATGCATAACACACTCTTGTCCACCCATAAACACGAATCAAATCATTCACGGCCTTAATATTCACGCTTTCTAAAAATCAACCTCAGACCTCTCAGTAAGACCGATCTGACTGCCATGCACACACCTGTCATACTACTGGCCCACCACAAGTACTCGAAGGTTACGAGTACTCGAGGTACTCGAAAGTCACAAGCATTGAAGCACATGAAAGCTACGACAACTGACCATCAACCAATTACTATAGCTACGACTACCGACCAGGTATAATAGCTACAACCACTAACCAGGTACTGTAGCTACGACCACTGACCGGTTGTTGTAGCTTGCGACATCCAACCGACATCGTACCTACAACCTCCGTGATCGCATCGTAGAACCGACTCGATTGGCTCTTCAGAGAGCGACTACTAACCGACATCGTAGCTCGACTACCGACCGTTCTTGATCTCACAACTTCTGATTGGTTACTGTAGCTTTGACCTTCGACCGGTTACTGTAACTTACGACTCCTGATCGGTTCACTGTAGTTTACGATCGGTTTACTGTTGCTTATGACCGTTCACTGTAGCTTACAATCATCAACCAGGCATAGTCGACCTGTCGTGGTCATTTTGCCGCAGTCATTTAGCCGTAGTCGTTCTGCCCTGCTCGACGTGCCGTAATCGATCTGCCATGGTCAACCTGTCATGGTGGATCAGTCGTGCTCGACCTGCTATGGTTGATCTGCCGTAGTTGTTCTGCCGTGGTCGACCTAAACTTTCATAAATGTAAATTTCAATGCAACCCAAATATCAATTATTTATCATCACTATATTCACGATCTATCCACAGTCTAACAATACCTTTTGCTGCAACGCTCATCTACTGTTTATGTGCAGCTATTGGGAAACACCAAGATGTTACTGGACTGTGACACCCCATTTTTGAATTAGTATTTTTGCCTGGTCTTTGTTGAGGTTTGAAAAAGCTGAGTTTAAAAATCTTATTTAAATCCTTGCTTCTCCCAAAAGAATCATCCTTCCTTTTATTTTTCCCGGGTGGGCCAACTCTTTCCCCCTTTTTCTTTTCTCCCGGCCCAGCCGGCTCTCCTTTTTCCCCGGGGGCTTTTTCTTCCCCCGCCTCCTTCTGGGCTTCGCCCGGCCCAGCATCGCGCCCCCCCCCCCCACTTCTTCTTCCTCCCGAGCGCCCGCGCCTCTCTCTCGCTCCAAGGCTCTCGCGGACCAGCAGCCCGCCCGCCTCGGTTCCCAGCCGCAGCGCCGTGGCGGTCTCCCGCGCTTCCGGCGTCCCCGTCGGCCTGGGCCCCGGCCCCTCGCCGTAGACCCTCCACGCGCGCTCCGCTTCGCCGCCGGGATACCGATGGAGCCGCCCGACTCCGTGGTCTCCGCCACGTCGCGCCGCCAATCCCAGCAAGACCGTCGCCGTCGCATTCAAGGGGCAACAGAGGCTCGGTGTCCTTCCCCCGTCGCTCCAACACCGCCGCCCATGCCGGCCGTGCCGCCGTAGCCCCGCTGCCACGCCGCCGTAGCCCCGCTGCCACGCCGCCGTACCCAAGTGGAGGCCGCCGGACCAACTTGGCCATGCCGCCCACCCCCTCCTCCTCTGTGCGGCCGTAGGAGCGCGGTACCCCAGCCATGCCGTCCGTGCGCCCTACGTGCCTAGCCCCCGTCACGCTCCTCCTCTCGTCGGGTACGCTACAGGAGCGGGAGCTCCGTCGCCCATGCCCCCTCTGTCCTTCCCTCCGCTTTTCGCCACTATAAAAACCCCCCCAAGTGGCCAATGGTTTTCCCCCTCCACCCCCCCCCGTTCTTCGCCACGAAAAACACCGTCGGCGGCCGTTCTTCGGGCCGTCGCCGCCGCCAGCTCACCCCGAAGACCCCCGGCCGGCATTACTCTCCTCCCCGACTTCCTTTCGTTCCCAGGAGTCTTTTCCCCCGTTTAATCGACCTCTCTCCCCCTCTGCAGCTCGCCGGAGCCCGTCTTCCCCATCTCCGGCCATCCTTCGCCGCCGCCGATTCGAGGGACCCCCGGCCGATTCTGGTAGCCGAGCTTCGCCACCCCGCTGGCCGACCGAGCCCGTTCGAGCCGTCGACTCAGCTTCCCGGCCGATCGTCCACCTTCGCCGTCCAAGCTCGCGACGCCACCGCCTCCACCGCCTCCCGAGCCCCACTCATCCCCGTGAGTCTCAAACCGCCTCTAGAAGCTTTCCTCGTCTAATTGAACCTCCGTGGCCGAACTCGCGCCAAACCCTGCTCCGCCTCGCCGGGCTCGCGGCGGCCTCCCCCGTCCACTCGGGCGGTCGCCCCACCATCGAGCGCGTGCGGTCGGGCGATCCATTTTGGCCGTCTCCCGAGCTCCTAGCCCACTCGCCGCCGGCCGCTCGCCGCCGCGGTCGGGCGAGCTTTGCTCCCGCGCAGTTAGCCCTCCGCGTTTAAACCGTTATGGCGGTGATTAGGGAGTTAATAACCTCACGACAGTGGGCCCAAGTAGTTTAAAACCCCGCTTAGGCGACGCGGGCCCTCCGTTTAATTTAAAGCATTAAACCCGGAAAATGGCTTGAGACAACGGCAGGTGGGCCCTTGCACGATGCCTAGCCCACATGTCGCCTCTCTCGGCCCGTTTTGAAATAAGAAAATTAATTAAACCGTGGACCCCACCTGTCATACTCAGAGTTTTCCCCAATAAAGATTATTCTGAAATTAAAATTAAAACCCAGGGACCCACATGTCGAGAGTGAACTCTCTCCTTTTTCATTTTGGGATTTTCCTGAATGAAACTTCAAACGACTTCGTTCTCTCTCATCGTAACTCCGATTTGGGCGAAACTTGTTTCTAAATTTTTCTAAAATCAAGCCCTTTCTGTTGGTTCTGGTTTGGCTTGTTTTTGAGCTCATTTGCTTGTTATTTTATGCTTATTGGTGCTCTATGTCTGTTTCCTGCTTTGTCGGTCTGCTTCGTTCGAGTAGAATTTGAAGGCACGCCAGAGCAGCAAGGTGACCTACCTCAAGATCAGCAAGACCCTCTACTTTTAGACCCAGGCGAGTCAATATTCTTGATCATTCTGCTCCTATGTTTTCTTGCAAATTATCTTGGTTTAAAAATAGTCAAACTGCATGCATTATTTCACGTATAAAGTATGTGAACTGTAAGGTAGTTATCCCCACTCGAGGATCTAAAAATGTATATAGCTATACCCTCCTTGAATTTTGATAGATCATGTACCTTGTCGCCGTAGGTATTACTGTTGCTATCCTAAATAGGTATATGTCTAAATTAAATGCCATGCGAGTTCTGTCCAGTCTAGGGCATTACCTGCCCTAATCATAGCTTTCAAAAACTTGAGCACTAGTTTTGGGCTAGTCACGGGAGGTACATGACTGGATATTTTGTGGCAATCTATTTTAGACTTCCCGAAACCCTCAAAACTTGCTATAACTGTTTGGGCGGACGGTAAGAGTGGTGGGTGTGGAAGTAGCACATTGGCTTGTGGTTTGAACCGCCCGAACACACTAAGGACTTAATCCTGTGATGGCATCTCCGTGTACAACAGTACGACCACCAGTCTGCAAATTGCAGCTTAGCTAAGTAATTCTATCGAACCCCCGAAACTCATCTCACCGGTAGTGGAGAGAAGTGCTGTAAGGGCAAAGGAGGGCCTAAAGGGACACCGAGAGGAGGGTGACGTCTCCAGCCGTGCTAGCGTTATGGAGAGTGGAGTCCGACGGCGCTAGTTCGTGGAGACATCCTGTGCAAGTATGGGATCCACCGCCGGTGGGAGCAGCCCATAAGGTGGGATGACGAAAGGGGCTAGGTAGTTCAAAAGGCTATTGTGGTGACCTACTCAAGCTGCACGACTACGGAATCGTGCGGGCAACGAGCGGTCGCTCTCGGTGGGTAAAGTGTACGATCTCTGCAGAGAATAAACTATTCGAATAGCCGCGCCCACGGTCAGGGGCAGACATGGAAACTTCCTTGAGTTAGTTCTATTTCAAAAATTCTTGTGGGCAAGAAAGAAAAGCAAATTGGAGGGAAGTACTCCAACCTTTGAGTTTTTCCTGGAGGGAAGTACTCCAGTGGTGATATAGTCTAGTAACTCCAAACTACTTAGCATCGGTGGATGTAGCTGATACCACTAAATACATATTACACCATTCAACTCTTAAAAACATGTTTTGTTAAATTGCTAAGTCATAGGGTTTGTACTTATGTTATTTACAAGCGCCGCTCTTCGCAAATAAATAAACTCGAGCCCTCTTTGTCAAGCTTTGCATATAATTACATGCATTTGTGAATGTTGGCTCATGAACACGGTTGTGTGTGCTCACCTCGCTCTTCCCCTTTTCCCCGAGTTGGCAAATCAAGACCAATATGAGTACTACCGAGATCGGGGGCGAAGGAAATGAAGATGGTGGTAGTTAGGCTAGAATCTATTCTCTCCTTACGATCCGCCGACCAATCTAATTGGAAGGTGTCCTTAACGTTAACGTGTCCCTGGATGATATTAAGCACACCTAGGTTATCCTGCCGCTTGCTCGTGGGAGATGACCCTCCTTTGCTTCCGCCAACAATGCAATGGTACATCGAACTTATGTGGCCCGAAGCCCTTTTGTAATACTTGTCCTTATATGGGACCTGTGTACCTGGTATTGTAATAATATGACATGTATCGTGTATGAAATGAATCAGCAATGTATCTGTGAGCACTATCTCT
This sequence comes from Dendrocalamus sinicus, assembly GCA_036346575.1. Taxonomy (NCBI): domain Eukaryota; kingdom Viridiplantae; phylum Streptophyta; class Magnoliopsida; order Poales; family Poaceae; genus Dendrocalamus; species Dendrocalamus sinicus. Next base: position 27,662,554 of record CM070652.1, on the reverse strand, counting down.
GATCCAGGGAATAGTGCGGTGAAATCACTGAGGATTCGGGTTGGTTCAAACACTGGGTCCGGCAGGGTGGTATCGAGCATACGATCAGAAACCTAGTTAAGATGGTCGTGCCTTAAGGATGGTGTCTAATTTGAAAACTAACAAAGACTTTGATAAAATATAGTTTACTACTTCTTACTCTTACTTTTCCTAGACTTTACTCTTCTCGCACTCTCTTCCTTTACAGTCCGACCTTTTGTTTTCTCTAAAAATGTAGATGGCGGATCCTCCTCGGCGCTCCTCGGACTACCTTACTCACGCGGAGAGCGAGGTCGACCACGTCGAGTTGCTTCGCCGTTGTTCTGCAGTTCCTCAAGTACGACCAGCACCCCATCTTAGGGGGCGACGGATCGGACCGAGACCGAGGCGTGGATCATGGAGGGTTTGTCTACGCGACCGGGAGGAGTTGAGCTGTTGTCGTCTACCACCGGTCACCCAGGGGCCGTCGCGTCGGCGCCGTGCGACGCCGCTCATTCGTCGGCCAGGTGAAGGCGGCTACACGGCGAGCTCGTGCCGTCCCCTTCTCGCTACTTTCCGACCTTCTCGCGGGCGACCTCTCCCGAGGAGTTGGGCGCACCGTGGGCGACCCCGGCCGACTCACGAGTACGGTTGACCAGGCGATGGTCAACACCTCTCGCCGGCGCTCCAGAGATCGGACGGCCGAGACACTCATCGACGGCCAGCTACGAGCACACGACGAAGCCGCCTCCGCTTGGCCGGACGGACACCGCCTCGCCTTGTTCGGCGAGCGGGTCGCTGCAGAGGCGAGCTCGCGCTTCTTGGCTCGAGCCGCCTACACGCCCGCTTCTCCGACCTACACTCAGGCTTCCCGACCTACACGCGCCTCACGGAGAGGGTTCCAGCCATCGCCTCCCGCGTGGCAGCAGCGGCTGCAGCACCACTTCGGCGCTACTGCGGCGCCCGTCGGCACAAGCACTTTCGGCGCCTACACGCACGGGCTTCCACTAGCCTTACTCGCCTCCGCCGCCCCTACGCCGGAGGTGCAGCACCGGCATGCTGGTGTGGACCCGTACTAGGCTCACGCCGTGAGAGCACGCGCCACCTCCGGCTTCACCGCAGCGACGCCAGAGGTTCCAGCAGGCCGTCGTCTTCTCCTCTCGCCGAGCGCGACGACTCGCGCGCCGCCTCGAGCTCACCGACCAGCGGCCGCAGCCGTAGCCGCTCCATCTCTCGTCGACATCGCGTAGTGGCGATGTCGCAGGAGTAGTAGGATAGCTTTTGGCCGTGCTTGCTAGCAGTATTTTGGGTACCGCAAGCACTTTATCAGTTCCGCTTTTGTACCTCCCCCCCTGTAGTAGACGTTGTGTAGAGGTGTGAATATGACTCAGTGAAGCTGGTAGGCCCCACTGTTGAGTCATACAACCCCTCTCTTGTAATGGACTAATGCAAGCTTTATGTTTTATCGTTCTACTTGGCTGTCTTATTTGGTTCTTCTGTGTGTTGATTAGAGGGCTAGTGACCCCTCATATATGCCCTTCCCCTCCTCTTCTTTCCAAGTTTTAACATCTTATGTGTTTCAGATGGCACCCAGGGCAAGAAGAGCAGCCACTCGCGGTAGGGGACAAGGACGAGGACGAGGCCGCGGTAGAGGCCAAGGCCGCAGTCTTCCACCTCCACCCCCAGCACCTCCCACCATGGAGCAGTTGATGGCCCAACAAACTCAAATTCTTCATGCCATGCTAGCTAGTCGATGCAGGTCACCAACAGAGCTCTAAGTTAGCAGACTTCCTAAGGACAAGACCTCGACATTCTCTTGACTAGCGAGCATGGAAGCTGAAGATTGGTTACGAGATACAGAAAAGAAGCCGTCTAGCACTGTGCGTAAGAAGATAAAGTGGATTTTGCTACCCATCGGTTTAAAGGTGCAGCACACTGGTGGGAGAACTTCGGCGGTTCGTGGGGAAGAGACGTCTTATGATGAGCGGATGAAGAAGAGGTAGAGCCGAAGATGGTGGAGCTACTTCAGCAGACTCTTTGTTCAACAGGGGACCAGCGGGATCCCGAGGAAGAAGAAACCAGGCGAAGGAGAGGAAGCCGAGTGCGCTGAGCTGCCATTTCATGGTCCGAGTTCCAAGATGTCTTAGTAAAAACTTCATACCCTCGGGGATAATGAGGATGAAGAGGAACGAGTTTGAACCAAGCAAGGAGCATGTCGGTGAATGACTACCTCACCAAGTTCAATCGCTTAGCTCGTTATGCCCCAACAGACATAGCCACAGAAGAAGAGAAAATTGATCGCTTTCTTGAAGGGATGCAAGAGGAAATGAGAGCACAGTTGATCTTGCTTGACCACCCTACCTTTCACCACCTGGTCAATAAAGCCCTTATCTATGAGAATGAAAGGAAGCTCCTAGAAGCCAGTAGTAAAGGAAGTGGGTATCACAGAGGCCTCAAGGTGGTTTCCAACCAAGGCCAATGTATCAAGGTAATACCCCTTCCGCGAGGAGAGTGACTTCAGCACCTAAGGTTCTGACTCATTTCGGCCTCCGGTGGGAATGTTGTTCGTGTGCCTCGTTTTTGGGCACAGTCCCCTCTCCCAACCCAACTGCACATCCGCATTGTTTTAATCTGTGGAGCAAAGGGCACTTTGCCAATAAATGCCCCGATCGTCGGGCACCCGACCAAGTTTAATATGGGAGCCGCCCCATCGAGAGGACAGTCATCGTGACAAGCAAGAGTTTCAGGCCCCTCAAGCCTCACGGGTTTCCTCCACACCGAACCAGGGCGTGTGAACCACATTACTGCAGAGGAGGCCCAAGATGCCTCTGAGTACTTATGGGTGCGTTCTCTGCTCAGTCTATTCTGCACAAGTTTTGTTTGATTACGGGGCCGCATTCTTTCGTCTCGGAAATTTTGTGGCAAGGGCTAAGCTACCAACCTTCAGACTCAAAAGACCCGTGGTGTTGAGCTCACGAGGAGGACCTTTGACCAGCACCCTAGTAAGCCCCAAGGTAGAGGTCACCCTGGGAAATTTTAAATTCCTGGCAGATTTGTTAGTCCTCAAACCCCAAACCTTGGATGTCATCCTAGGGATGGATTGGTTGGCCAAAAATCAGGGGTTAATAGATTGTGCCAATAGAAAGGTCATACTCACTAAGCATCCCGGCTTAGTAATAGAAGTTAAAGTGGGTCGCCCATCACTAAAGACAGCGAGTCCATCACCTTGAGAAACACCTTTGGAAGGGATGCCTATAGTTCGGAGTACCCCAAGTCTTTCCAGAAGAAGCGCACAGTATGCCACCCGATCGGGATATTGAATTTGTCATCAACCTAAAGCCGAGCCTTTGCCCCAATAGCCAAGAGGCCCTACGGGATGGCAGAGATGAATTGGAGGAATTGAAAACCCAAATTGCGGATCTTCGGGAAAAGGGTTTTATCCGGCCTAGCTCATCCCCACAGGGCGCTTGATTACTCTTTGTCGGGAAGAAAGATGGCCTTTGCCCGGTGTGTGTAGACTACCAACCTTGAACAGGTGACCATTAAAAATAAATACCCCGCCCGGGATTGATGACCTATTTGATCAATCGCGAAGCCACGATCTTTTCCAAGATAGACTCGAGGTCGTGGTACCACCACTTAAAATCGAGGCGGAGGACATTCAAGACGACCTTCACCACTCGATATGGTCTGCTTTGAATACACAGTCATGTCCTTTGGGTTAACAAATGCTCCGCTTACTTCATGAACTGATGAACAAAGTGTTCATGAAATACTGGATAAATTTGTGGTAGTATTCATAGATGACATTTTGATCTATTCTAAGACCATCAAAGAACATGCGGAACACTGCGGTTAGTCCTAGAGACACTCAGGGAGCATCAGCTGTATGCCAAGTACAGCCAATGTGACTTTTGGTTACAAGAGATCAGTTTTCTAGGGCATATCCTATCCTCTTCAGGAGTGGCAGTTGATCCCTCTAAGGTAGAAGCGGTGTTGAAATGGAAACAGCCAACTTCTGTGACTGAAGTGCGTAGTTTCCTTGGCCTAGCCGGGTATTACAGACGCTTTATAGAGGGATTCTCCAAGATATCGAAGCCCATGACCCACCTCCTCAAGAAAGAGAAGAAGTATGAATGGACCGAAAGTCATGAAGAGTTTTGAGGCGAAGAAAAGATTGACCACAGCTCCTGTGCTGGTATTGCCAAACATCCACAAGGACTTCGAGGTATATTGTGATGCCTCACGCCAAGGCCTTGGGTGTGTGCTTATGCAAGAAGGAAAAGTCGTAGCATATGCATCTAGGCAACTCCGTCCCCATGAGGATAATTACCCAACCCATGACCTAGAGCTAGCATCAGTGGTGCATGCCCTAAAAATTTGGCGTCACTACCTGATTGGAAATCATTGTGATATATATCACGACCACAAAAGCCTCAAGTATATTTTCACACGCAGATCTTAACCTTAGGCAAAGGAGATGGTTGGAGCTAATTAAAGATTACGACACGGAGGTTCACTATCATCTGGCAAAGCTAATGTAGTGGCCGATGCCTAAGCCAGAACCTCAATGTAATCTTGTTATAGAGCAAGCAATTAATCGAGCTTCGAGGGAAATGGAGGCCCTCAACTTGGGTATGGTAGAGCATGGGACCATAGCTACAATGGAAGTGCATCCAACTCTTGAAGAGCTTATTAAAGCCGCCAAAAGGACACCTTGAGTCCAAAATTCAAACACCTTATGGCTAAAGGAAAGGCCCTAAAATGATAGAGGATCAGCAGGAGTATTATGGTATGAGAAACGTCTCTTTGTTCCCATCGGAAGGATCTCAAGGATCTAATACTGAAAGAGGCGCATAGCTCAAATTTATACCATTCACCAGAGCGGTACAAAATGTATCAAGACATCAAACCACTATATTGGTGGCCGCATGAAGCGAGACATCGCAGAATATGTGGCTTGTTGTGATACATGTCAACGGGTGAAAGCTGAACACGAAGCCACTGGATCATGTGCAACCGTTGCAAGTTCCGAATGGAAATGGGAAGAGGTCGGGATGGATTTTATAACCGCTTACCTCGTACCAAGTCGTGTGCGACTCCATATGGGTCATAGTGGATAGGTTAACCAAAGTGGCCCACTTCATTCCCATCGAACCGCCTACAAAGGAGTTAAATTGGCGAGCTGTACATGAACCGCATCGTATGTTTGCACGGGGTGCCCAAGAGGATAGTCTCGGATCGAGGTTCCCGTTCACCTCTCATTTCTAGGCTAGCTTTGCATGAAGCACTAGGGACTCATCTTGCATTCAAGATCGCATTCCACCTCGAGACGAGATGGGCGACGGAAAGGACAAATCAAATCCTAGAGGACATGCTTCGGCTTGTGCCCTTGAATATACTTGATTGGGAAAGGTGCTTACAAATGCGAATTCTCCTACAATAATAGCTACCAATCTAGCCTTAAGATGTCACCATTTGAGGCTCTATATGGTAGGAGGTGTAGAACCCCATTACACTGGTCGAATTAGGAGAAGGAGGCGTGTTTGGGCCGAGATCCTTAAGCAGCGAGAGGAAAAGTCAGGCTAATTCGGGATCGCCTTCAGCCCCAATCCCGGCAAAAGAGCTATGCGGACAATCGTCGTGAGGGATCTATCCTTCAAAGTGGGAGATCATGTTTATCTCAAAGTATCCCCTCGGAGGAGTTCGAAGATTCAAGGTGAAGGGCAAGCTTGCACCTAGATTCATCGGTCCTTTTCCAATCATTGAAAGGTGTGGAGAAGTCGCCACCGATTGGAGTTACCTAAGAGTCTATCGGAAGTGCATAACGTGTTTCACGTCTCTCAACTCAAGAAGTGCCTCGAGTTCTGAAGAAGCGGACATCGTTAAGTCGGTTAATCTGCGGAGGATTTGACTTATTGAGCACCCATCCGGATTCTTGATACCATGGAAAAGCGGACGGCGCCAAACCATTCGACTTTGCAAGGTCCAATGGAGCAACCATTCCAAGCGGAAGCAACTTGGGAGCGTGAGGAGCAGCTCAGAGCCGACTACCCTTCCTGCTCGAGTTAGTCCGAATCTCGGGTCGAGATTCCGTTTAAGGGGTGGAGTGCAGTGACACCCCATTTTGAATTAGTATTTTTGCTGGTCTTTGTTGAGGTTTGAAAAAGCTGAGTTTAAAAATCTTATTTAAATCCTTGCTTCTCCCAAAAGAATCATCCTTCCTTTTATTTTTCCCGGGTGGGCCAACTCTTTCCCCCTTTTTCTTTTCTCGGCCAGTACTGCTCTCCTTTTCCCAGGGCTTTTTCTTCCCCGCCTCCTTCAGGCTTCGCCCGCCCGAAGATCGCGCCCCACTTCTTCTTCCTCCCGGCGCCGCGCCGCCTCTCTCTCTCCGCTGCGCTCTCGCCGGACCAGCAGCAGCGGCCCGCCTCCGGGTCCCAGCCAGCGCCCGTGGCGGTCTCCCGCGCTTCCGGCGTCCCCGTCGGCCTGGCCCCGGCCCCCTCGCCGTAGACCCTCCACGCGCGGCTCCGCTCGCCGCCGGGGACGGTGATGGAGCGCCCCGACTCGTGGTCACAGCCGTCGCCGCTCGCCAATCCCAGCAAGACCGTCGCCGTCGCATTCAAGGGCAACAGAGGCTCGGTGTCCTTCCCCGTCGCTCCAACACCGCCGCCCATGCCGGCGTGTGCCGTAGCCCGCCGCCACGCCGCCGTACCCAAGTGGAGGCCGCGGACCAACAGCCATGCCGCCACCCCTCCTCCTGCATGCGGCGTGGAGGAGCGCGTACCCAGCCATGCCGTCCGTGCGCCCTACGTGCCTAGCCCCCGTCACGCTCCTCCTCTCGCCGGGTACGCTACAGGAGCGGGAGCTCCGTCGCCCATGCCCCCTCTGTCCTTCCCTCCGCTTTTCGCCACTATAAAAACCCCCCAGTGGCCAATGGTTTTTCCCCCTCCACCCCCGTTCTTCGCCACGAAAAACACCGCCGGCGGCCGTTCTTCGGGCCGTCGCCGCCGCCAGCTCACCCCGAAGACCCCCGGCCGGCATTACTCTCCTCCCCGACTTCCTTCGTTCCGTGAGTCTTTTCCCGTTTAATCGACCTCTCTCCCCTCTGCGGCTCGCGGAGCCGTCTTCCCATCTCCGGCCATCCTTCGCGCCGCCGATTCGAGGACCCCGTGGATTCTCGGTAGCTGGAGCTTCCTCGCCACCCCGCTGGCCGACCGAGCCCCGTTCGAGCCGTCGACTCGGCTTCCGGCGCCGTCGTCCACCTTCGCCGTCCAAGCTCGCCGACGCCAGCCGCCTCCACCGCCTCCCGAGCCCCACTCATCCCCGGTGAGTCTCAAACCGCCTCTAGAAGCTTTCCCCTCGTCTAATTGAACCTCCCGTGGCCGAACTCGCCGCGCGCCAACCCCAGCTCCGCCGCCGGCTGGCTCGCGCGCGCTCCCCGGTCCACCTCGGCCGGTCGCCCCACCATCGGCGCGCGAGGTCGGGCGATCCATTTTGGCCGTCTCCCGAGCTCCCCTAGCCCACTCCTCGCCGCCGGCCGGCTCCGCCGCCGCTCGGTCGGGCGGAGCTTTGCTCCCGCGCGGTTAGCCCCTCCCCCGCGTTTAAACCGTTAACAGTGGTGATTAGGGAGTTAATAACCCCACTGACAGTGGGCCCAAGTAGTTTAAAACCCCCCAGTTAGACTGACGCGTGGGCCCTCCGTTTAATTTAAAACTGTTAAACCCCGGGAAAATGGCTTGAGACAACGGCGGTGGGCCTTGCACAGTGCCTAGGCCCACATGTCAGTCTCTGGCCCGTTTTCAGAAATAAGAAAATTAATTAAACCGTGGACCCCACCTGTCATACTCAGAGTTTTCCCCAATAAAGATTATTCTGAAATTAAAATTAAAAACCCGCGGGACCCACATGTCAGAGAGTGAACTCTCTCTCCTTTTTCATTTTTGGGATTTTCCCGGGAATGAAACTTCAAACGACTCGTTCTCTCTCATCGTAACTCCGATTTGGGCGAAACTTGTTTCTAAATTTTTCTAAAATCAAGCCCTTTCTGTTGGTTCTGGTTTGGCTTGTTTTTGAGCTCATTTGCTTGTTATTTTATGCTTATTGGTGCTCTATGTCCGCTTTCTGCTTTGTCAGTGCAGCTTGTTCGAGTAGAATTTGAAGGCACGCCAGAGCAGCAAGGTGACCTACCTCAAGATCAGCAAGACCCTCTACTTTTAGACCCAGTAGTCAATATTCTTGATCATTCTGCTCCTATGTTTTCTTGCAAATTATCTTGGTTTAAAAATAGTCAAATCGCATGCATTATTTCACGTATAAAGTATGTGAACTGTAAGGTAGTTATCCCCACTCGAGGATCTAAAAATGTATATAGCTATACCCTCCTTGAATTTTGATAGATCATGTACCTTGTCGCCGTAGGTATTACTGTTGCTATCCTAAATAGGTATATGTCTAAATTAAATGCCATGCGAGTTCTGTCCAGTCTAGGGCATTACCTGCCCTAATCATAGCTTTCAAAAACTTGAGCACTAGTTTTGGGCTAGTCACGGGAGGTACGTGGATGGATATTTTGTGGCAATCTATTTTAGACTTCCCGAAACCCTCAAAACTTGCTATAACTGTTTGGGCGGATGGTAAGAGTGGTGGGTGTGGAAGTAGCACATTGGCTTGTGGTTTGAACCGCCCGAACACACTAAGGACTTAATCCTGTGATGGCATCTCCGTGTACAACAAGATCGACCACCGATCTGCAAATTGCGACTTAGCTAAGTAATTCTATCGAACCCGAAACTCATCTCACCGGTAGTGGAGAGAAGTGTTTGTAAGGGCAAAGGAGGGCCTAAAGGGACAGAGAGGAGGTGGCGTCTCCAGCGGTAGTGCTAGCGTTATGGAGAGTGGAGTCCGACGGCGCTAGTTCCCGTGGAGACATCCCGTGCAAAGTATGGGACCCACCGCCGGTGGGAGCAGCCCATAAGGTGGGATGACGAAAGGGGCTAGGTAGTTCAAAAGGCTATTGTGGTGACCTACTCAACTGCACGACTACGGAATCGTGCGGGGCAACGAGCGGGTCGTCTCTGGTGGGTAAAGTGTACGATCTCTGCAGAGAATAAACTATTCGAATAGCCGCGCCCACGGTCAGGGGCAGACATGGAAACTTCCTTGAGTTAGTTCTATTTCAAAAATTCTTGTGGGCAAGAAAAAAAAGCAAATTGGAGGGAAGTACTCCAACCTTTGAGTTTTTCCTGGAGGGAAGTACTCCAGTGGTGATATAGTCTAGTAACTCCAAACTACTTAGCATCGGTGGATGTAGCTGATACCACTAAATACATATTACACCATTCAACTCTTGAAAACATGTTTTGTTAAATTGCTAAGTCATAGGGTTTGTACTTATGTTATTTACAAGCGCCGCTTCGCAAATAAATAAACACGAGCCCTCTTTGTCAAGCTTTGCATATAATTACATGCATTTACGGAATGTTGGCTCGCGAACACGGTTGTGTGTGCTCACCTCGCTCTTCCCCCTTTTCCCCAGAGTTGGCAAATCAAGACCAATATGAGTACTACCAGGATCAGGAGGGCGAAGGAAATGAAGATGGTGGTAGTTAGGCTAGAATCTATTCTCTCCTTACAGTCTGGCCGACCAATCTAATTGGAAGGTGTCCTTAACGTTAACCAGGTCCCCTGGATGATATTAAGCACACCTAGGTTATCCCGGTCGCTTGCCTGTGGGGAGATGACCCTCCCTTTTGCTTCCGCCAATAATGCAATGGTACACTGAACTTATGTGGCCTGAAAGCCCCTTTTGTAATACTTGTCCTTATATGGGACCTGTGTACCCTGGTATTGTAATAATATGACATGTATCGTGTATGAAATGAATCAGCAATGTATCTGTGAGCACTATCTACTGATCCAGGGAATAGTGCAGTGAAATCACAGGGATTCTGGGTTGGTTCAAACCTGGGGTCCGACATGGACTGCAACTGCTAGGTGTACTGGATTATATGTTTGCGTACACTAGACCACTTGGTGAAGTTTGCAGCGATGAAGCTGTGAGCCTGTACCTTTGGCCTCCTACAGCACAGGTATGGTTCTAGAAAGCCTCTTAGGCTCTCAAGTACTATCTCTAGTTCCACAGTTTTTCTGCTTGTATGTAAAATGTCGTAGTATTGCTGCAGGATGTGAGTATATGCTTATATGATGGTCCAGTAGGGCCTTCACTGGAGACTCTGCAACTCAAGGAATTAAATGGTGTTGGGAGTGTCACTGGATCAAGAGATTGGGAGAACCGATACTATTTGTATGAATTCAAGGTATATCATCCAAGTACATCACAAGTGGAGAAATGTTTAGCTGATGATCCTTATGCTAGAGGGTATGTGCGCTTTGATTAGTTCATAATACTATCCATATACATAGCGGAATAAACTAATGTTTTGTTAATTTCATCAGGCTTTCTGCAAATGGCTCGCGGACTTGGTTGGTTGACATTGATAGTGAAACATTGGCAGATGAGAAGCCAAATCTTGATTCCTTCTCTGACATAAGCATCAATGAATTGCATATTCGTGATTTCAGGTGAACTGTGCTGTTGGATTATGCGACTGTAAATTTGGTAGGACTTTATGCATGTTCATTTAGCAGAGTGGACTGTAATTCTCAAGGAGGATTTCGTGCATTTACATGCCAGGTTTTTCTGAGTTGATTTATCACAAGATGATACAAGTCATCACTTGTTTCATCAGTATACATCCTTATTGCATTCTGCAACTTGTGGTACAGGATTCAGCAGGAATACATCACCTAAGGAAGTTGTCTGATGCCGGTTTGAGTCATGTGCATTTGTTACCAAGTTTTCATTTTGGTGGTGTTGACGACAATAAAAAAAATTGGAAACATGTTGGTAAAGACTCATTCTCTATGTATGTTTTATCAGACTAACAATATAAACTATTTAGTGTAAGATGGTTAAGTTACTGTTGTAACTTGCGTACTTTTTCGCTAAAGAAAAAATTGCATTTCTTTTTGTTCTTTACTTTGAACTCTTATGGGAACACATAAAATCGGAATCCACAATCTGATGTGAACATATTTTTGAATAATAGAAATTACACATCGTTTTGAGTTCATTGTAGTTTCCGATATCTATCATTTTCTTGTTTGTTAGATAGCTTTCAGTGATGACTATTTATAAGTACTTCATGGATTGAACCAAACTCCTGCACTTTTCATCTTATGACTTTTAGTTGACTTATTTGATTATTCCTGTTGGAATCACTGGAGAACACCATTTACTCTGGCAGATGAGGCTGAACTGGCAAAACTCCCTCCAGGTCCAGTTTCAGATATTCAACAAGCTGCAGTTGTAGCTATTCAGGAAGAGGACCCTTATAATTGGGGGTATTCATTTCGTCCTCTTTTTTCTCTGAGACATTCCACATGCTAATGTATTGTTGGTAAGTGAAGTGTATTATGTTTTTGCCAGTACAAATTATTCTCACACATGGTCATATGCAACTAAAGGTATAACCTTACGCTCTGGGGGGTTCAAGGAAGCTATGTGCAAGTAACCCAGATGGTCCAAGTCTATTGAATACCGTCAAATGGTTCAGGTGTGTTTTTGTTTTAATACGCGGTAACTTGGAGCTCCCAGCCTATAGCTGTAATTCAAGGAGTAGCCATGCTAAATGTGGCTAGCTCTATGCAGGATAGTGATACAATTGTTTTTCTGACGAAAGTTTTGACTGCAGAATCCTAATCCCTTAGGTCTTCGTGTTGTCATGGATGTTGTGTACAATCATCTAGACTCAAGTACGTGGCCCCTTTGGCATCACCTCAGTGCTCGACAAGGTTATCACTCTTTAATAATTATTTTATATTCATAATCGTTCCAACTGACAAAACATTCGTTGATCTTTCTTTAAATATATTTTGCCGCATGCCTCGTTTGATGAGTCAGATTTAAAAATAGTTCCATTAAAATTGGTCCACCCAAAAGCATTTCTAACATTTAAGTAATATCAGTGTCCAGTCATAATAGCAAACCTGAGATTACATCTTGTAACTATCTTGTAACTACAAGAGTGTGCCCTCACAATTGCACGAGAATTGAATTCTATTTTGATGTACATGACAATCTGCTTTCTTACTGTTTCATACTGTAGTTGAAAACATCAGTTGCTTCCAGGGTTCAGAAAACCGCCCAGTTCCCTCCGGTTTCCAGTCGAATCAGCCAGAACCAGTTTGTGAAAATTCAGACAGTTTTTTCACTGATTTATGCCGAGTTTAACCAATTCATGATCGATTATGGCTGATTTAGACCAATTCTAGCCGATTAGTGGTATTTCGTTTAATTCCGCAAACCGGCCGGTTTTCGGCAAAGGCAAAAAAAAAGCTGTTTTTTTTTTGGCTAATGTAGTTGGTCTCTCACGCTTGGCATGAGCTAGCCACTGTTACTACATACTGACAAAAGAAAAGAAGTACTCCTCTATTGTTTTTTACCTGACGTTTTTGACTTTTTACGATCTTTAAAAAATGATCTTCACCACTATTTTTTATAAATTTATACTAAGATATACTAATAAATTTATAATATTATAAAAGTATTTTTAACGATAAATTTAATAATATAGTTTTCGTATAGCCAATCTAGATAGTTTTAAATCTAGAAAGTTTAATAGCATAGATTCTATAAAGTCAAGTAAAAGGAACGGAGAGAGTAATTGTCATCACGTAAGTCCGCCAGTGTGAAGCAAGTTTTGATTTGGTGAAGGTTTGGTACTCTTGCAATGAAGACACTATATACAGTCTGCATGGATCATAGCTCTGGAGGAGTCAAGTGGCAGGTGAACTGATAAAGGGCCAAGGAAGGATGGAGAAAAAGTGGCTTGTCGGTGTGTGATTCAATGCAAACCCCAAAATTGGCACCCCGATCTCTTTTGATTCCTTGGATAACTTGCTTGGGTAGTGGCGCTGTCACCATCAAATAACACAAAATTGCTTTCTGTTTTGTCTTTTGTTTGCGAGGAAAAACTTGATGTTCATCCTGCTTTTAGAGATTAGGGATCACGATTAGGAATAAAGAAAAAAACCATTATGCAACAAAAAAATGAGTGCACAATTTCAAAAATCGTGATGTGATCTGTAACTATACAACTTATATACAAAAAAAATATCCTAAATAATTCCTTTTCTAAGATAGAAATTGTGGGAGTTACTATTGCAACTTCATTGCGAATAAGCGAATATGCAAACATTCATATTTACTAAGGGTCCATTTGGATACCAGAATTAAAAATGGCATGTGAAATTGGAGTCCCAATTCAAGTTCCCGCAGAGCTGGAAATAGTTTGCCATCCCAGTTCTAGTGTCTGGATGGTAGTAAACTCGCGAGCTAGATTTAGGATCCAAATCAATTCCAATGGATGTTTGCGCACACTTGAAGGAATCCTGAATGAATCTGCGTCTGACCAGAGATGGAGGAGGTGCTTGGGACATGGCGACAGCGGACAAAGTGGAAGACCAACAGGTAGCGGTGCATGGTGGAGGTGGCCAGCAATGGTGTTCCCTAGCCTAGCGTCCCCTCAGCCAAGGTGGCCGCACGCCTAGCTAACAAGGGGTTGCTGCGGTCAACGGCGAAGCTAGGATGAAATTAGAGAAGAGGCTTGAAGGACTAAGCTATTTTTTAACTAAAAATCGAGAAGGGTTAACATATATTGAGGCAAACATAACAAACTGAGCTTATACAATCTAAATTCATATATAAATAGAAGAGAAACAAATTCAAAAGAAAAAAATACAATAAAGATACCTTATGCAGGGTAACCGATACCAGTGGAGGGTGGGCTCAGCCCTACGAAGCCTCACTGGTGGCTACGCCCCTGGCTGCGGTGGCTAGATTTAAGCAGCGGCTGTGCAAGGGCGTCGAGGGGTTGTGGTGGCCGCCTATGAGGAAAAAGAAGTGGCGGGGGCGGCCAGCAATTAGGAAGAGCTCGAGGATGGCATGTTCTCTTTCCCAACACCGGCACGGCACACCTCTATCAATCTCTACTGGTGACCAAGCATTCAAAGCCTGGTTACCAAAAAAATGCTGGGCCATGGTTAGTTTCGTAACTGGTTTTCTACCAGACGGATTCGATTGTGAAATTTAAATTTAAAATTTGAATTTGACCAATTACCACCCGGTTTCACCAGATCCCAGCCGGCTACTGCTTAGAATTACCACTCATCAATCCAAGTTCAACGTTTTCTCTTAGGTTTCTGTCAATCTTCTTTGAGTATTTTTTAATTCGTAGGACCAAACAACATATATGCATGGGTACTAGCTAAATCAATCAAAATTAGGTCAAAAAACGTATCAATACCGGTAGCTACAGTGATATACCGGTACCAATCATGTATGGCCGGTTACCATCGATTTTTTCGCTGCCGGTGACCCCTTGTCGACTGCACCCCGCACCTCCATCGATCTCCAGCCTACTTCTCTAGCTCAAACGCTCACTTTACCTTCCTCGCATTCAGATCTAATCAGTGAAGGTAGCGGTGTTCCCTAACAACCGCCAATGGTTCTCGGAGAATCTGGGAATGAATTCCGCCCCGTTCGGTGCTCTACATATCTGGATTGTGACCGATCGAGCTCCTTCAGTTGTCCTCTGATTCAAGTGGAGCTGGGCTGCAATTTCAATTCTAGTTCTTGGACACATGCAAATAGGTAATACTCACAAAACCCAATTTCAATCAATTCTCAACTCAAATCCAGGGTACAAAGGGGATGTAAGAGTTTGTTTTCTCAGCTACACTATATTACCGGATGTGCTCAAGGTCATGGCTGAGATCAGATTATCATGAGAAATTTGAGAAGCCCCGCTCTATAATTTGCTTGAATCTCCGCCACTGAAACGATCCGTCGCCTTGCTCGTCAAATTTGTTGCTAGGCACCGTTGCCTTCGAATATGTCATTGTGCCTTGTCGCCCCCAGCCACACGCACCAACAATAGCCAGATCGGCTCCTGCAGCAAAATCTGTGGTTGGACGCTCGGTGAAATCTCCATTTTGGCGCTAATTACCATGCAAACTAATCCGGCCTGCTTTGAGCTATGTTATATATCATGAGACGATAGCAAACATATACTGCCCACGTTCAGGAATTAATGGTCAACACCTTCAGATCAACTTGTAATGAAGTTGCAGTAGTTTGAAAATTTTCACCTCAAGAAATAACAGGAAAGACTATCAGTGGCAGAGTACTTCGAATGTGGCATGTTTCTGTGCCGGGTTGTGCTAGTGCTAGAGCTGCAGCTCCCACCCTTCCCCTCCACAATTAGTATCAGCTCTGCATTCAAGGAAACGCCAAAACCCATAAAAATTCAGTGATACAAGACCATATAGGATGAGAGATGGGATAAAGTTGCCATGGGTTTTTCTTTATCTGTTTGCATGCAAATTTGGTACTCGTGTGGTATCCAAGTAGAAACCTGAAGTAGAATCTAGAATACATTATCTCTATAAGAAAAACGTGACCGTTGAGAAATGTTAAAACTTAGTAAATAAAATTTAGAATTTTTTTGTGACAACTCACAATGGTCATTACCCTGATATATTGTCATACTGTTATAAGTGTGCAAAAAATCGTTCTCTCAGACATGTCAAAGCATGGGCCACAAAAACAATAGAGCAGACAATTATTAATTTGCCAACATCAATTATGCGAGGTTAGTGTGCATGAACTGACAAATTTACTATATATCAAAATAGGTGTTGGCGAAATTAGAGAGAAAGCCTAACTGAAATTAGAAAGAGGAGTGAATTAGAGAGAATCGGGATAGTTAGCTTCAAGCCTTCGACCTGAATTGGAGGAGCTAAGCAAATTGGAGAGAATCCTAGAGAAAGATTGGTGAACTGAAGAGAATCCTGAGGAAAGAGCTCACGCATGATGTCAGGTAGGACGGCCAAACCACATCCAAGGTCACACGTTGCGTGGCGGCAGGCAGCCATGGTCGCAGCTCCATGGCAGCCAAGCCCTGGGCATGATGGCCACAACGGCTACCTCTGCCATTGGGAGGCAAGTAAAACCCGATCAGTCACCCATCCGCCATCAGACCTGCGTGCAGGTTCTCCACCACCTCCTCCTGTGACATTTCCTGTAATACCCCAAATTTGCAT
The DNA here is from genome assembly GCA_036346575.1 of Dendrocalamus sinicus. NCBI lineage: Eukaryota > Viridiplantae > Streptophyta > Magnoliopsida > Poales > Poaceae > Dendrocalamus > Dendrocalamus sinicus. Next base: position 27,646,393 of record CM070652.1, on the reverse strand, counting down.
AAAGGAAAACATTAGAGATAAAGAAGGTTTTGCCGTCAGACCCATCGACTTTTGGAGTATCGATTTATTATCGCGCACAGAGGTTCCCAGACCATCCCAGGACGGTCGGCACCGTCTAGAGAGCCGTATAATTAGCGCTCTCAGAGGTTCCCGGACTGCCTAGGGACAGTCGGCACCGTCTCGCGACGTGGGTATTCATCATCCGGCAAAGTCTAACCTTACCTTTATTACCGACTTACCGCTGCAGTAAAAACTCCAAAGCCAACATACCCGTTGGACCAAATAGCCCTTAGGGCCACAGCCAGCCAAGGCAAAAAGGGAGGGGTAGAAGCGACATTTCGCAGTGAGAGGGATAACCATGCCTCTTAAGTAGACAAGACAACACAGCTACCCCACCTGCTCCACTTTTCTGCCAAGCCGAGAGCCACCCCAAGATCCAAGCGCAACCTCCAAGCTCACCCCAGAGAAGAGAAGAGCCGAAGAGGAGAGGCAAGGGAGCAGCCGGCCATGACAGCAAGGTGAAGGCGGGAGCGAAGGCGGCGACAATAAGCCGACGCCGTCGACAACCCCAACCACCGGGAACCCGAGCCAAGTGAGGTGTGCCTCCCCAATCTTGCGTATGGTAGAGAAATAGCGAACCATCCCCGAATAGGAGAGTGGCCGGCCGGTGAAGAACCGTGGCCGGCGAGCTCGAGTCCAGTAGGAGGCGGCGGCGGGGGCCAGCGAAGAGTGAGGCGGTGAGGGGCGGCGATGCCGCGCCGACCACGCGCCACCGCGCGCCATAGCTGCGCCCGGCGCGCACGCGAGGGGATAGAGGCGGAGGAGGAGAAGGCGGGGCCGTCGGCGGTGGAGGGCCGGCGAGGGCACCGACCACGCCGCCGCACGCCAAAGAGGCCGGGAGGGGAGGAGGAGGCCCTCGGCGGATAGAGTGGAGAGAGAGAGACTTGTGGAGGAGGCCCTTCGGCCAAAAGAATTGGGGAGAAGAGAGAGTGGCATGAAGTGCGGGAGGAGCGAGGCCATTCGCGAGCAAGAAAAAATAGGAAATAAGGAAAGGAAAAAGAGGGGTTTACGGGCTGCGCGACGGATCCTCGAAAACCGTGCGTTTTCGCCAAGCTCGGATTTACGTGTAGGCGATCGTCGCCTATTTAATCTCTGGTTTCGTTTCAACATGTTAAGTCGAATTAATCGCTTGCACGGTGGAGGTCCCGAGTCGGCGTCGTGCGCGCGTCGTTCGCTCCGTTTGGCTAACAGGCAAGTACATGGTAGAGCGGTAGACCAAGGTTTATGAATATGCGATGTTTACCTAATATGATGATATTTATGTGGAAATGCGTTGATTACATGATATCTATGTGGAAATGGGATGTTTACATGACATAAGGTTGCACGGTAAATGATGGCAAAGATGATGGAGTGGGGTAGGCAATGATGCTTATCTGCTAATAATGTTAATAATGAGCATGATTATGATCATGGGCATATGCATTTGCATGAGGAGCACTCAAGAGTGAGGGCGGTGAGAAAGTCCCTAGCTATGAGTAAAGCTAGCGGACTAATCCGGAGTGCTCTTGAGTAAGACCTGCTTCGGTAGGCCTCCACGGGAGTGGAGGGGTCCCGTGCCTAAGAGGGCGGGCCCACGATGGGTGAACATCGACGGGTGTTCACTCGGCAGTACCGGTACTTGCAAAGTGGTGAGCATATGAGCATGTAAAGTAATGAAGCATTGCATTGATGGCATAGCAATGGTTGGCTATGAGAATGATGACACGAACAAGATGATATATGTGGATTATGTTTAAATGCTTACTTATGTTGGTAGTGCCTATCGTTCTGTTATGTACTTGTTGAGTCGGTGGACTCACCCTTGCTTCATTGATGTTTTTAGGTGACCGTTGAGGACGACATGTATGGGCGGGAATAGCACAGGAATAATTGGCACGAACCAGCAACACTCTTTGTATCACCTCTTGTCAGTTTATCTAGCCTTTACTAGGCTAGAGTAATCGCTAAAAATACAATGTTGTATCCGAACGCAGCAATATGAACAATCTTAGTGTTGGCTTAAATTCTCCTAGTGTTGTCGAAATGGTAAGAGTATGCGGAGGTGGTAACATTCTGGCCCAGAGGGTGGGCGGGGTCCGCGGTAAAGAAATTTGACAATCTAGGTTAATTATTCAACTAAAATTTGACTTAGGCGTAATAATTAAATTAAAATTTGACACACTGGTGCACCATAGGTTGGGGAATGGGTCTTACATTGTATTTACGCTTTTGTAGCCTTGATATTGATCTGTGCTGTTGAAATGGATGTTTGTGGGCTAGCTGTGTGATTGGCTATCTATCTTGAACAGAGATGCCGAGAGCTAGAGGATGTGGACGTGTGCACAGTAGGATGGATTGGGTCAAGCATTGCATTTTTGTTTCTGTTAGTCATGTTGTTGATTTGCAATGGTTGATGTTGATGCTTGTGAGTTGATAGCAAGCATTTGAACTCGTTATTTGTGTGTCCTACCGGGACTTTGCCGTGATTGTGTCGTGTACCGATGCAATAGAGACTGAGATCGTGGCCACTAGAGAGGCCTGGTCATGTTGCCAATTGTGGCATTGAGGTAGTGATGTTTTGCTTCAGTTTCGGGAAGTTGGTTCCCCTTGGTTAGCAACTCATTGAGTTGTTTGGTAAATACCCGATAGTGGGGAGTGTTCCATGCAAGTCTGGTTTTCGGGAGAATTTTGATTATATGAATGATTGGAGTAACTTGCATGATGAGACCAATATTTTTAGAGAATGCAATATCCAATAGTGGTTGAAGTGTTGGATTAAGCGTAAAGTAACAAGTTGGTAGGACATGGTATTCTAAATTGTGAGAACCTAGGAGAGTAATTAACTTTAGTTATGGTTGTGGGATCAAAGTTGAGCTGAACCCAATGAGGATTTTGTAGTAACATGAGAAGTAGCGGTGTAAAGCATATCCATTTCTGTTTAATAGTGGGATTTGAATTATTGGTGACCCAGTTGGTGATTATAGTTGCGTAGATTGTTGAACCACAATGAATGACTGGTATCATGATGGTCCCAATCGATTAGCCCAATCGTGCAATCTAGGCATGCTAAGGAGTTAGCTAATTTATTATTTTGGTGGAAAATTCCTCATAGGGTTATCCTTTCAATTGATAATAGGCAAAGGATTATAAAGCTAAGTCCGCTAATCCCACACCCTGATTGATTGTTATAATCACGACCAAGGTTTTGGAAGATTCTAATAGTTGTAATGTTAGAACTCTATTGGGATTAGTTGGGAGAATAAGAATGAGGATCTTAGTGTCGAATAAATCTTCCAGCTAAATTGAATGGAGATGAATTGTTGTAGAGTTGAGCGAGACTCAAATCCTGAGAGATGAAGCTAATGATGTTCTAGTGAGATTTGATGGCAATAATTAAGCATGAGTTGGTGAAGTTGCCACTGCATTTTATAAGGAATCATGTGCACGCCTACGGAAGTAGAACAGACGGATTTAATGCTTAAAAGCCATTGTGGTTTATGAAAGTACATACGATGTGTGCTAAAAATCCGGGTGATTGATCATCCTTAAAGTCGAGCTGGTGGAGATTAGTTAGCGCCTTGGAATTAGGTGCTCATGGGATCATTTATTGATAGTGGATCTCCTGATCAAAGAGCCTTGACCACATCTTGTGGTATGCGCGCTTGATAGACGTTATGATTGTGTTGTTTTGTACAAGTAAGGTGGTAGTGTTTGATGAACTATAGAGTAAATATAGAAGAATAAAGTATCCGGTGAGCCGTGGAAGGGTTCAAGATGGGATACTAAAAGTCAATGACTTATGTATTAGCGAATAGACATTTGCTAATTTGTGCAAGCAGTACAAGAGGTACTGGCTTGACGTTGTTATAGGGAAAAGAATTTTGATTGATTTTTATGTTGGTATTTAGAAGAATTGCTTTGTGTTTTGGCGTGCATTATCATTTGGAGTTCATGACTTCGAAGGGGGGTCATGTTCAGTTCCTAATAATGATGAATGCTTGGAGGTACGGCAGGAGATCTGTATGATTCACCGACTGATTTTTGTGCTTGTGTCATGAGTGCTACCTGACTTCCCTCACTTCTGCATATGAGATTTCCCGGACGAGTGGTCCGTGGCGCTCCCGAGCGCGTAAGTTTCGTGCGTACCTAGGAACGAAGTCCTAGGCGTACTCAGGAGTGAGTCCTAAGCGTATCCCAAACATGTAATTTCAGCTGTCTTGATTTGGGAGTCTAAAGTGGGCCCAGGCGCGTCGACTAGGGTAATGTAATATTTGGATTTTGTTGCATCTCTTCGTTTTCTTGGTGTGAATTGCCTAATATGTTTATTGTGATGTGACGCTATGGCCATAGGGAATGGTTCTCCTGTCTAGGCGTTGCATTATTGAAAGAGTGAATCCCGTGTTGGGGGAGTTTGGTAGTTGTCTTGGGGGAGTGAGTGATGAACCCATTCTAAAATCCTGTCTTGTTGGAGAATGAAAGCTGTTGGGATTTCGTTCGGTTTTTGGATGTTTAAATTTGGTAGATTTCTTAACTTTGGAGGGTTGCTGAAGGATTGAAATCCCTTGGTCTCGAAATGAATGTCAAATTCATAACATGAAGCTCTATTAGGCTTAGATTATAGTGAGATGGTTGATACGTTAGTAATAGGGTGATCATAAAGATTGGTATGGCTAATAGAGTTCTGAGTTGATCTTATGCCATAATCCTGGTTGGAAATTGATTAGGGATAAAAATTGGTCTTAAAGGCGAAACCGATGGTCGATGGTGTTTTCGCAACTAGTAGCGTCTATGGGAAATAATGGTGACTAATGTCACATTTAAGCTGGTAAAGCATAGGTAGCGGTGAGAGTAGGAGATTTTGGTGAAAGAACTTCCCTGACTTACGTTTTTGAGGTAATCAGCGTTAGGGGTTAATGTTTTAGATTGCTTGATTCCCATAGCATAGATTGAGGTAAAGTTGAAGTAGAGCTATTGGAAGATTTAGTTATTCAATGTTAAATGAGATCCTAATGGACTTACCTCATTCTGTGGATGTGAGAAGTTGAGAACTGGTGTGTGATTTGTTTTATCCACCATGTTTGGCGATCCTTATTTAAAGAAGTAGTTAGGGGTGTAATCCATTACATGGGTAATTGGAATGTTTTGATATGTCGAAACATGGGAACCTATTGTTCTTGCTAAGAGAGTTAGTGAGAACTATCTTTGCGAGTGTAGTCACATGGATGTGTGATCGATACTGTTTTAAGGGACATGAAGTAAAATAACTCTCGTGTTATCGACTGAAATGATTGATCGATAGTTAAAGGATTATTTTGGGTTCCCTTGATTTGGGAATTCGTTCAGGGCCACTTTGAGGGATAGTGGAATTAAGTGGAAAGTTGCGGTATTTCCGCATTTTACTTGTGGTCTATGTGGTTTTTGGATAAGGCGTTATCCTCATGCCTAAAAGAATATGCTTTCTTTTCTTGGAAAAGAAAAGACTGATTTGGGGAATAGAAATATGTCGCATGGTATATGCGGCATAAAGTTGGTGGTTAGGATGAGGATTGGTTTCCTGTCCGGTTTTCACTCTGAATGGATTTATTGTGATGAAATGGTTTCCTGAGAGGAAACAAATTTCCTTCTGATTTGAGAGAAGGGTTGATGTTTGTGGATGAATGAGTTGATTCAATGAAAGTTGCGTGATACTTCTCTTGTAAAAGAGAAGAGCACTCCTTGTTGCAAATAAGAGTGGCCTTGACTCTTTGTGCAAGCAATGAGAGTGTTTTTTTTCTGAAAGATTGGAGGTTTTCTTATGCCGAGGCATGAGAATTGAGTCCATGCATGGAGTGCACAATGTGTTTCATGTGTCAATGTTGAGAAAGTACTGGAGAGATCCAGAGCATGAGATTGTGTTAGAACTGGTGTCCAAAAAGCAAGACATCACCTTCGAGTCTCGTCTAGTTCGTATTCTGGAGGAATCAGAGAAGGTGTTGAGGCATAAAAACGATAACGTATGTTAAAGTGCTTTGGGCACATCAGACTGAGCGAGAAGCGACATGAGAGTTGGAGTCTCGCATGCGCGAGAAGTACCCAAACTTGTTCTCCATGAGTACGAGTTAATGTTACGTCATGTGCAGTTTATTATATTTTGTTCATTCGTGCAGATTGTTGAATGCCAGAATTCGGGGTCGAATTCTGTTAAGGGGGGTAGAATGTAATACCCCAAATTTGCATAAAGGAAAACATTAGAGATAAAGAAGGTTTTGCCGTCAGACCCATCGACTTTTGGAGTATCGATTTATTATCGCGCACAGAGGTTCCCAGACCATCCCAGGACGGTCGGCACCGTCTAGAGAGCCGTATAATTAGCGCTCTCAGAGGTTCCCGGACCGCCTAGGGACAGTCGGCACCGTCTCGCGACGTGGGTATTCATCATCCGGCATAGTCTAACCTTACCTTTATTACCGACTTACCGCTGCAGTAAAAACTCCAAAGCCAACATACCCGTTGGACCAAATAGCCCTTAGGGCCACAGCCAGCCAAGGCAAAAAGGGAGGGGTAGAAGCGACATTTCGCAGTGAGAGGGATAACCATGCCTCTTAAGTAGACAAGACAACACAGCTACCCCACCTGCTCCACTTTTCTGCCAAGCCGAGAGCCACCCCAAGATCCAAGCGCAACCTCCAAGCTCACCCCGAGAAGAGAAGAGCCGAAGAGGAGAGGCAAGGGAGCAAATGCCATGACAAACAAGGTGAAGGCAGGAGCGGCGGCGACAATAAGCCGACGCCGTCGACAACCCCAACCACCGGGAACCCGAGCCAAGTGAGGTGTGCCTCCCCAATCTTGCGTATGGTAGAGAAATAGCGAACCATCCCCGAATAGGAGAGTGGCCGGCCGGTGAAGAACCGTGGCCGGCGAGCTCGAGTCCAGTAGGAGGCGGCGGCGGGGGCCAGCGAAGAGTGAGGGCGGTGAGGGGGCGCGACGCGCCAGCCACGCGCCACCGCGCCGCCATAGCTGCGCCCGAGCGCCGCACGCGAGGGGGATAGAGGGGGCGGAGGAGGAGAAGGCAGGGGGCCGTCGGCGGTGGAGGGGGGCCGGCGAGGGCACCGGCCACGCGCTGTCGCACCGCCCCAGGCGAGGCCGGTGAGGGGAGGAGGAGGCCCTCTGGCCAGATAGAGTGGAGAGAGAGAGACTTGTGGAGGGGAGGCCCCCTTCGGCCAAAAGAATTGGGGAGAAGAGAGAGAGTGGCATGAAGTGCAGGAGGAGCGAGGCCATTTGGCGAGCAAGAAAAAAAAGGGAAATAAGGAAAGGAAAAAAAGAGGGGTTTCTAGGGCCTGCGCGTCATATCACTAAAAACCCGTGCGTTTTTACGCCAAGCTCAGGATTTACGTGTAGGCAGTCGTCGCCTATTTAATCTCTGGTTTCGTTTCAACATGTTAAGTCGAATTAATCGCTTGCACAGGTGGAGGTCCCGAGTCGACGTCGTCCGCACGTCGTTCCGCTCCGTTTGGCTAACAGGCAAGTACATGGTAGAGCGGTAGACCAAGGTTTATGAATATGCGATGTTTACCTGATATGATGATATTTATGTGGAAATGCGTTGATTACATGATATCTATGTGGAAATGGGATGTTTACATGACATAAGGTTGCACGGTAAATGATGGCAAAGATGATGGAGTGGGGTAGGCAATGATGCTTATCTGCTAATAATGTTAAGAGTAAAGTCCATTACCGGTCCTTAAACTTTTTATGCTGTGTCATCCCGGTCCATAAACTTTTAAAGTATGTCATCCCGGTCCTTAAACTTTCAAAGTGTGGCAATATCCTATGTAGTTGTAGATGAACTTTTTATCTTTGTGTCATCCCGGTCCATAGACTTTCAAAAGAAATTGCCACACTTTGAAAGTTTAAGGACCGGGATGACATACTTTAAAAGTTTATGGACCGGGATGACACAGCATAAAAAGTTTAAGGACCGGTAATGGACTTTACTCTAATGTTAATAATGAGCATGATTATGATCATGGGCATATGCATTTGCATGAGGAGCACTCAAGAGTGAGGGCGGTGAGAAAGTCCCTAGCTATGAGTAAAGCTAGCGGACTAATCCGGAGTGCTCTTGAGTAAGACCTGCTTCGGTAGGCCTCCACGGGAGTGGAGGGGTCCCGTGCCTAAGAGGGCGGGCCCACGATGGGTGAACATCGACGGGTGTTCACTCGGCAGTACCGGTACTTGCAAAGTGGTGAGCATATGAGCATGTAAAGGAATGAAGCATTACATTGATGGCATAGCAATGGTTGGCTATGAGAATGATGACACGAACAAGATGATATATGTGGATTATGTTTAAATGCTTACTTATGTTGGTAGTGCCTATCGTTCTGTTATGTACTTGCTGAGTCGGTGGACTCACCCTTGCTTTATTGATGTTTTTAGGTGACCGTTGAGGACGACATGTATGGGCGGGAATAGCACAGGAATAATTGGCACGAACCAGCAGCACTCTTTGTATCACCTCTTGTCAGTTTATCTAGCCTTTACTAGGCTAGAGTAATCGCTAAAAATACAATGTTGTATCCGAACGCAGCAATATGAACAATCTTAGTGTTGGCTTAAATTCTCCTAGTGTTGTCGAAATGGTAAGAGTATGCGGAGGTGGTAACATTCTGGCTCAGAGGGTGGGCGGGGTGTTACATTTCCTGACACGAACGTGGCGGCGAGGGGCTATTGGAGATGAGCCGAAGCAACCCATCCCCTTGCCTCGCGAATGCACGAGCTGATCCGCTCGCCGATCCCCACACCGTGGAGCCGATCTCGGAAGCTTTGTGCGAGGGCAATGGTGGGGAGCTCCAAGCGGGCTGCGTGCGCAGTGCACACGTACTCAAATCATGAAAGCCGGCATCACCGCCCCATCATGTTGTGGTTTAGGGTTTGATGCTCATCTTCATCGAGGATCTCCTAGTTTCGATCCCAATGGATAGCCACGGCGGCTCCGGCTTCAAGGATGGCAAGCGCCACGGTCACGAGGTAGTTGGGAGCGCGACGAGGGTTGTGGGCTTGTGGCGAGAAGCGGCGAGGAGATGGAAGCATGGTAGCAACTCCGTGTTAGAACTAATCTTGTTTTCGAGTTCACGTACGAATCTGAGTTGTATGCATGTACAAGTCTATGACGAGTCCATTTTCGTTTCTTAGTCTAAATATTTGAGTATAAAAGTAAGAGGAGATAGGCTTGTAATCAAAGCAAAGAGTGATCAGAAGAAGCTAGAAAGTAGCAGAGTATTGTAGCGATCGGATGTAATCTAGAGGTGGAAGAGGAAATACAGAAAAGCAAAGTGCTTTAGTGCTTCGAAATATCAACTTGTGTTCTTGGTTTGTTTTCGTGCTGTCGCTGCCATACTCAAAGACAAGAGGAGTGGAGTTGCAGATCGGAAGTACTAGTACTCGAAGTATCGAGTACCGAGTACTCGCTAACCAGTTGAAGTTTCGAGCCTAAAGTCGAAGCGTCCGAGCGGAGCGGTCAGAGGCTTCGTGCGGAAGTGGTCGAAGTTCCCGAGTACGCAGAGTGGTCAAAAATTCAAGTACGTGCGCAAAGTGGTCGAAGTCTTCAAGCATGAGTGCATGTGGTCATAAGCATTAATCAACGTGGTTGTAACTACATATGAGTTGTCGGAAGTAACGTGGTCAAAAAGAAGCAGCGAGTGGTCGTTGATTATGTGGTCGTAATCAACACTCTCGTGGTCATACCCAACATTTCCGGCTTCAAGGACAATGAGGGCGGTGATCGGCTGCAGGGGCAGGGATTTCGCAAGCCGAGGTCGATGGTAGTTGTTACAGCCTCTACGACTGTGCCCAAGATCTTACGACCACGTTCTGGCCGCTACGACCACCTCCTGTAACCGTACGACCACGTTGTAGTGGCTACGACCACCTCTTGTATTGCTACGACCGCTCTGTTGGTCCTCCGACCACATAGACAATCGTTACAACCACACTGCGATCTCTCCGATCATGCCTCGCTACTCCGACCACGTAGTCGTAAACTTCAACAAAAGTTACGACCACGTTCACCGCCTCTCGTTGCACCTCCTTTGACCACGGCCGATCACTGTAGTCGTAGCTCCTTACGACCATGCAGTGATTCTATCGACCACACCGAAGGCTATATCACCACTGCAGTCGTAACACCTTACGACCACAGCTTCAGCTCCACGATTGTGGTCGTAACTCCTTATGACCACGTCTACCTACGGACACCTCCACTCGTCACTTGTAACAGTCCAACAGTTTATTTCAATTTTTGAATAAAAAATTAAATTAATTTGCTTTAAAATAAAAATAAGTGTTTTGGCGCCTAAATTTTAAATTTTTAATTGCCCTGATTTTCTGTTTTAAAAAGGTTGGATTTGAAAAGTAATTTAAGTAAAAACCTAGAAATATTATTAAATAATATGATATTTTGATTTTCTATAAAAGATCTAATTTAAATTAATTATTGTGGTTTATTTGGGATTTATCTAGTTTTTTATGTTTTTTGGAGTTTTAATATCTATTTTTAAACTAAAAAGTATTTTAAGTATAAAAATATAATACCAAATTAAGTTAAAAATTTAATCTTCAGCCCCACCCTCCGGTCGATGCGTGGACGGCCAGATCCCGCCCACATCGCCGCCCTGGCCCATCCCGCTGTCCCCTCCCACTTAACTCCCCAGGCCGCCCGATGTCTTCCCCGCCACGTGGCGCCATCCCCGCCGCTCACGCCTCCCTCCCTCTCTCTCTCTCTCTTTCTCACTGCGCGCGGGGCCCCTGTCAATGCCGCCCCTTCTTCCTCCTCACCTTCTTCGTCCCGCGCCCGACCGCCAAAATCACAGCCGCCATTTGCACGGCCACCTCGCCAGTCGGATCTCCCCCTTTTCTCCTCTCTCTCTCCTTCCCGAGCGGCTCGCAACAACCCCCTCAACCCCTGCCCAAATCCCCCTCCTCCCGTGCCCACCCCTTCCCCAATCTTGTTGCAACCGATGCCACCCCACGCCAACAGTGGCAAGCAATCCGCGCCGACTCCGCCCTCCCGACCCCTATAAATACCCCCCTCAACATCCTCTCCTTCCCGCTCCACATCGCTCCACCCTCTTCTCCCTCTCCCGAGAACCACACCACCGCTGCACCGGAGCACCCCGCCGTCGCCACTTTCCGCTCGCCGCTGACTTACCTCCGACCGCCTACGGTAAGACCCGAGCCCACCCCTGAGTTGCGCGCACTCTCCTCTCCCTCCTCCGCCCCTCGCTGGCCGTCGTCGAGCGCCGGAGCGCCGGCGAGCCCGTGGACCTGAGCGCCACCTCTGGCCGGGCGGCCATGTCACCGCCATGCTGGTGTGGTAGCTGCATGGCAGCCCAGTGGCATGCCACCTCAGCGCCTCCCCGCCCCGTAGCGCCACATAATCACCCCGGCCACCTCAACCTCCCTGTGGACCGTGGACCTGGTCCATAGACCAGGGCCCACATGTTAGCCCCTTGCCCAAGAATTAACCCTGGGCTGACATCATGCTGACGTTGTAAATTCGATTTTTTAGTAGAAAAATAATTCAGCCGAAAAAATATTCCCAAGGCTGACGTCATCAATCCCTTTTTCAATAGAAAGATAATTCCAGAAAATCAGCCTTTTTCTTACTCTCTGATTTTAAACTTCCGAGAGCACGTTCTCCTTTGTCCTAAGTCCGATTGAGCCCATTTAAATTTCTAATTCATCAAAAATTCTAATCTATCCATTTTCTGTCCTTAATTTAAATTTTGAAATTTTTTTAAATTTATTTGGATTTTATTCAAGTTTGGTGGGTTATTTTCACGTGTAGACTGTGATGATTCTGGAGAATTTTTCGACGATGATTTGCACCCAACTGAAGAGCAAGGCAAGTCATACACCTTGATCGTGTTGATCCCAGTTTGCAAATAAAATTATATTGATTTAAATTATATTGCATGCTTAATTTTATTCAACGTATTTCAATTCAGTTTTTAAATCTAGTTATTGCCTACTTGTTAATTCCTCCATTGATGTTGAATTTCTCGATACCTTGTCACCCTAGAATAAAATTCTAGTTAGCACACTAGTATGGACTAGAGAAATTTTGTATCAAATGCTTAGACCTGCTTAGACATAATTTTGATTTGTGATAACTTTTTACATAAAATGATAAGTTTTTCAAATGCATTTTTTACTTCGGTAAGTTAAGGAGGTTTATGAAATATTCTGAAATAAAATATAAAATCTAGTTTAGACTTAGGCTAATGGTTAGGTGGTGGGTGCAGGCTTGCACTGTTGTTCGGAGACACAGTGTTGATTGTCGGGCACAGGGGTATGTGGTTGAGCCTAAGTCAATTTAAGGACCGGTCTGTGAGCTACTGTTGAAAAGCCCTATCGTACTACCACAAGACTGGTATGGGACAGTTCTGGCTGATTAATTTGTGGGTTCCAAACTGAGTCATGTCGTAGGTTGAAAGTGAGCGTGGCGTATGCCATGAGAAGTCTCACTTGGCTCAAGAGGGGGTCCGGTCTGGTGGATTCCTTACTGGGGTGAAACCATAGAGTTGGCTTGGCCAAGTTGAAGGCTTTGCATTGTAAAGGCCTTGTCATAATCTCTCCGCCGCACACCTAAGGAAGTGTGTTAATCGCGTGGTAATATGAGTTGATCAGGTCTTGTAGGTAAAGTTGTACAGTCTCTGCAGAGTGTATAATCTATCCTGGATAGCTGTGCCCATGATCATAGGTATGCTGAGTAAAGTTTTTCACGGATTAAACTTTGTTTTTCAAAATGTTTTATGAAAACCTTATGGATGGATGGAATTTATGAGAGATTGAAAGCTTGTGGATGGATGGAATCCATGAGAGATTGAAAACTTGTGGATGGATGGAAACCATGAGTGATTGGAAGTGTGTGGATGGATGAAATCCATATGAGATCTTTTGGAAAAGATGGTCCGGGTGGATGCCCGTGGTTAGGTTAGTGTTTGGTCCGAGCCTACACTAACGGTATTAATTTTATTTATAATTATTGTTTTTACTTACTATATTAAATTCAGCATTTTCAATCTATTTACTGTATTTCTTTAAATGTTGTTTTATGCACAAATAACCCTATATGCCTTCCTTTGTTGCCTTTATCATTATGTTGCATTTCTCCATGTGACTTGTGGAGTACAAGTTCGTACTCACCTTGCTATCTCCACACAAAGAAAGACAACTTCGACTACGGTGAATACCTTGACGAGTAGGCCGCGTCTTACTATCGTTTGCCTGTGGGCAGGCTCAGTGGGCTTCTTCTGCTTCAGTTTTTCCTTCCGCTGCTTATATTTAATTTTGGCTTATGTGCCATGGATGTAAACTTTGGCCATCAAACCCATATTCAGTTAAATAAAGTTTGTCATTGGTGCTTGATATGTATCCCTGTTACGCTGTGTGCATCAGTTATTCCTGGACTAGTGCGATTTACACAGAGCATCCAGGAGTTGTTGCTCTGGGGTCTGACATCACTGTGGTCGTAACTCCTTACGACCACGTACCTTACGACCACGTATGCTACTCCTACGCACACCGTCGTTCGATTGCCGTGGTCGTAACTCCTTTACGACCTGCCTGCGATCCCCAGCTCACCATGGTCATAAGTCATTTACAACCACATCTGAAAACCCAATGAACTCGATAGATTTCCAGAACCAAACCGCTCTTCTCCTCTTTATTTCTTTCTCTCGATCACACAAATCACTACGATCATCCCGATCGTCCTCTCTCTCTCTTGCCTCTCGATCACACCGATCGCCTTGGTCTCTCTCACCCTTCTTGCCTTGCTCTCTTGGTTACATGGCTCCACCTTTTATACCCTACTCTACTACTTCGACTCGGTTACGACCATGACTACTATTCGAACTCGGCTACAATTATGAAATAGACTCGAACTCGACTACGAATGTGGAACGGACTCGTATACGACCACGACCCGAACTCGTATACAACCACGGCCAAACTCGTACACGACTCCGACCACTCATACATGGCTAGGACTATGACCATGACTGGAAAAACAAGATTACAACTCTAACAATCACCTCCTTAATCTTGATTTTCCTTCTTGATCAAAACCAGCCAATGCTAAAGGGGAAGGGAAAAAGTGGCATTTCACAGGGAGGGTGATGGCCATGCCTCTTAAGTAGACAAGCCATTTCACCTACTCAACTATTCTAGCCACTCCCCATTTCTTCATTTCTACCACAGCCAGAACCAAGCCAAGCACCATTCACTTTTCCTCCCTCAGCCGAGAGGAAGAGAGAAAGCAGAGGGAGCAAGGACGAGAGGAGATCCCAATGGAGCTCAAACGACGCCGTCGACAGCATCCAGAGGACACCATCCACGACCACCGAGAACTTTCGTCAACAACCACTTTCGTTTCTAGTCCCGCAAAACAAGTAGGTTGCCCATCCCCCATGTTTATCCAACACAGTCACACAAGCACAGCACTTGAGCAGTCATGGCACCACACTAGCATGCGTAAAGAAGAGAGGAATAGGCGAGTGTACCTAGGTGAATCTGTGCCGAGGATTGGCACCGGTGGTTGGGGAGCCATGTGGGTAGTGGAAGCCGATGGCGGCCTGGGGGCCAAACCCATAGTGCGGCTTTAGCCGAGCAACGTGGGAATCGGAGTCGAGGTCGGGGGCGCAGATGGCCATGGTCAGAGCCGAGGGAGACGATCGAAGGCCGTGCCGACCGAGCGGCGCCGCCCAACGCCTCGCCACTGTGCCCGTACTAGGGAGATGGCGGGTCCGTCCCTCGTAGGCCACATCAGAGGCAAAGACCGCGGGAGGTGGCCGGATCCGCCCCGCCGGCGGATCTGGGAAGGCGGCGCGGATCGGCCATGGTCGGTTGCATCCGGAGTAAGAGAGAGGAAGGGAGGGGAGGAGTGAGGAGAAGGTGGGGGCGTGCGGAGGTCGGCCGGCAGCGAGCCCGAGCTGGGTCGCGCGCCGCCACGCCGCCGCATGGCCTGAGAATCGCCTGACTGAGCGGTCGGGGCAAAAGAGGAGGGAGGAGTGCAGGAGAGTCATGGAGGAGGAGGGGTGGCTGGCGGCGAGCACAGGGCCAGCGAGCCCTAAGCTCGGCCATGCACAGCCGTGCCGCCTGGGGGAGCACTCGGGTATAGTCGGCGGGAGAGGGAGTGAGAAGTAGGGAGGGGATGAGGCCGTTCGGCCGAATAAGATAAAGATGTGAGAGAAGAGGAGTTCGGCCGGGTGGTAGAGAAAAGAAAAGGAAAAAATAAGAAGAAAAGAAAAGAAAAGAGGAGAAAACGAAAAGATAAAAAGGGGGGTTTAGGTACCTACATGACGGGTCCTTAACCCCGAGCATTTTACGCCAGAATCGGGATATGCGTGTAGTATCGTCGTCACCCATTTAATCTCTGGTTTCGTTATAATATGTTAAGTCAGATTAATTGCTTGTTCAGGTGGAGGTCCTGAGTCGATGTCGTCCTCACATCGCTTCGCCCTGCTTGGTTAACAGGCAAGTGTATGGTAGAGCGGTAGACCATAGAGTTTATGAATATGTGTAGGGACCCAGATATTAATACACGGATTCCTCTGTGTTTAGCTGCACTATTCCCTGGATCAGTAGATAGTGCACACAGTTACAGTAATGGACATCAAAATACATATCATGCGGAAGCATAAGTATAATAGTAAACTTACTCATGGGCCGTTTAGGCCGAAGTCAATAAACTGCAATAGCGGAAGAACGAAGCACACAGGTGGGACCTTCAGGACATGCCCACAGGCAGCCAACTGGAGGTTCGCGACCTAGCCCTTGACATCTTCATCTTCTCGCCAGCTTGTCCAATCTTGTTCTGAGGCGAGGTGATTTGATTCTGATTCTAAATTTTGTCGCAAAGCGGCGTGAGCACTCCGACCCCGTGCTCCGCGAGCCAATACACAGAATGCAAATAAATAGTATGCATGGCTTAACAAAGGAAAAGCTCGGGTTGTTTTATTTGCCATAAAACGCGTCTAGTAGCATTTCTATTATTATATCATATTGTTGTTTTGTGACCTAAAGACTCCCCACCACAAATGACATCATCGACTTAATCCACCACAGACTCACGCTCTTTATTAACTGCTATCTAAGACTCCCAACAGCGATTGCCATAATTGACTTAATCCACTGAGATTACACTTCCTTTATTGAGTGCTCTCTAACTCCAAACAACATGTGTCATTCTCTATTCAATCCACCGATCATATAATTTCCGTATTGGTTGCTGTCTAAAACTCCAAACAGCGAATGTCATCATTTGTATAATCCACCAATCATGCACTCATTGCTGCCTAAGACTCCAGGCAATGAGGGTCATCCTTTATTTAGATCCACCAATATATTTTGTATTCTAAAATCCAATCTTGTTGTTGCTAATTATCAACTCTTCATTTCTAAATTCTAATGACTATCCAACATAATTGCTTTTAAATCCACCGAAATCCTTCGGATCGGGACTTCCTAATCATTCAATCCCTTTGTTACTGATCCAAAACCATAATCTGTCCTCCCAATAATTAATCTTATTTTCTACTATAGATTTCTAACTAATTCACTAGTATACATCCCCAAGAATATTAATGATCAAGTCTACGACTCACTAGTATACATCCACCAAAAGTATCAACGATTAAGTCTACGACTCACTAGGATACATCCACCCAGAATATCATTGATCAAGATTATCATCCAATAATTGTTATCATTCCTCCAATATTCCTAGAAATTCAATTCATCCATCTAGTATTTGATCCAATCCTGTTAATCCCATTAGTGCCATCATCTTCCAAGAATTTATATTAGTTATCAGTGTTGTCATCCCGTAATTACCTTTGCATCCCTAATACTCCAAAAAATCATTTAAATCATCTATCTAACCTATATACTCATTTAGCTTCCACCAAATTACTTCTCCCAGATCCCACACTATCATTTCCTTTTTATAATCGACCTGAGTCCACCAAGATCTTTATGTTGTTACCACAAACTTCCATCTCCTTTACTTATGACCCTGTTTATTCCACCCATATTTTATTTTGTAAGAATAGAAATGCCACTATTTGAAGTACAATACATAAAATTTTCTGAGACCTAGCAGCTTTGAAACAAAACATAATGTTCAAAGAATATTAACATGATATTCCATACATATGGCATCACACCATATGCCTAATATTACCATAATTTCTCCATACATGCGGCATCACACCGTATAACATCTTTCAGCGTTATAGCCGCTTAACTTACCACTGGGACGACACCTAGGACAACTCAAATCAGGGCCTTTCACTGCCCTCCACTTTTCCATTCCCACCCACAAAACATTTTGAAATAGAATTATATCTAGTTAAGTTCCCATGTCCGCCCTTGACTGTGGGCATGGCTATTCGAATAGTTTTGACTCTGCAGAGTTTGCACACTTTACCCACAAGAGACAGTTCCCTCGTTGCCCCACACGATTCCTTAGTCGTGCGGTTGAGCGAACCATCACAGTAACCGTTCAAAGTACCTCGCCCCTTCCATCATCTCACCCTATGGGTCGTTCCCACTTGCGGTGGGTCCTATACGTTGTGCGGGATGTTCTCCTTCGAGCGTCTAGCACTGGCTCACGTCCCTGCTAGCCCGCCACGCAGAACTTCACCCTCCGCGGTGTCCCATTCAAGCCCGCCACACGCATGCCGCTTGCACTACTTCACTCCTCCACCGATGATGATGACTTTCGGGTCGGTAAATCTACTAAGCCAAGTTATACTTTACAGACTTGTGGTTGTACTGTTTTACACAGGAGGTCATGACAAGATTCAGTCCTTAGTTTTATCTGGGCAGCTCTATCACAAACCACACTCTCGTGCACACCTGCACCATACCCCCGAACCATCCGCCCAGATAAATAAGCAATTTGAGGTTTTTGGGAATATAAAAATAACCATATCCAACATACACGATCATTACCACCATGATCGCCCAACCAATTTTTCTCAGGATTAAAGTGATGCTTGGACATTCTTACGCCCATGAATATCTAAGCAATTCTAAGCATGGCATATAATTACAGACTTACTTTCGAAAGGTTACCATTATAATTTATTTTTGCTAGGGCGACAAGGTTCTCAACTTTAAATGTTCCAAAGGAGGCGTAATATTAATCAAGTTAGATAATAGGCATTTAGCTAGAATTCTAAATTAAACATGGATTTGCATATAAAATAACAGCATGCAATTTGATAATTTAAACAAAAATATTTGCAGAAAATGTAGGTTCAACATGATCAAAGTATTGACTCGCCTGGCGCAGTTTGCCGCGGATTTGAGCTCACACGATGCTTTCTCTTGAGCTTCTATTCTTTATCTTCTCTTCACTCTGACCACGCTTGATCCGTGGAATCTTCAGAACTCCAGTTTCTAATTACGCGACAAACGACTGAATCCAAATAAAAGCAAATAACTCAAAAGATCCAAATAAATCCGAATAAACTCAATTTAGCTTTATTATGAGTTAATGGGTGACTCGGTTGATTTGAGGCAAGGTCGGTAATAGAATATGACGACTCGATCTTTTTATTCCATAACTTCTTTTATTATATTTATTTAGGAAGTTCCATGAGCCAATTTAGACCTTATGTGTTGATATATAATATTAGCTTGCTATTCCTTGAATGGTACGAGCTGGCACATCGTAAGAGCATTAACCCGAACCTAGGGTTCATCCATTGTCTTTAATATAACTTGCAGTCAGAGCTAATGGTTAGTCGATATGTTGACAATTTTCAGCATTATGTTCCCGAGTGTTATATTTACTACAGTCTTTTATACAAGCCACGTACTTGTAGTTTAAATAACACCTCAGTTTATTTAAGGGTTGTTAGTGAAAGTATTTTTATGACTTCTCAAGGATATAGGTATGACAGTCATACTTTAGATGGTTAATTGTGTATCACTTAATTATATACCGCTTTTGGTTGCGCAAATAGTTTATGCAATATATTTTAGAGTCATTTTACGTGAAATGCTAATCTAACACCAACTGTCATTATTAATGAAATCTAGCGTTTGAGATTTATTTATCAGCGATGTACTAATGGTGGGGTTTATAAATCATGTCTTTCTAATTTAAATTGATATTTCATTTTAAATGGCTTTGGCATATCATTAAATTTTATGAAGCTGCTTGAGTTATCATTTAATTGAATCTACCCTTAAGATTTATTTTATGACTACAAACCAAATGTTAGGGTATAAATTATAATTACGGTTACTCTCTTAAGTTAATGTCTTGCTTTTGTAGGTAACACACTATTCAAGTTGTTTCCTTCATCGTAACCCTGAATGTATTTTTAATCGGAACCTTTATTAAATTTGGTCATGTAGCCAAGTCCACCTTTTATGAATGCCATGAATTAAAATCTAGACTTCAGTTAAATGTTCCACACTACATTAGTTACTCATATGGTCATTTAATCTGATATGAAAGCTTAAATAATTTTATTTTATATCCCAACCAAATTTATTAGCCTCTCTACTTTATTTCCTTAACTATATCTTGGATGTATTATTATTATTATTATTATTTTTCTTAATGTGGATCCTTATTAAATTTGGGCCTTAAGTAGAACCATATTGTACTAATGCCTTTAATTGATAATTAAGCCTCAAATAAATAGTTAAGCTATATTACTGGCTTATATATAATAACTATTCAACATTAAACCTTAAGTACCCTGATTAAATGTATTAGTTTATATGGATTATTTTCTAGCTTTCTCTGATTCTTCTTCATTCGAATGGATTAGCAAAACCGAAATAAAAACAAAAAGTAAACGTGCGGAGCAGAGGACTCGAACTCAGGACCTAACACAGATCTGTGCGCTACCACGCGCTCGGCTGACCATCCAGGAGGATGCACTTTCATGATACGGGTGGAAGAGCAATTTAGAAGAGCTAGCGCAGTGCCGAGGCTTCAAAACAGAGCATGCCGGCGCAGGGCAGGCGGCAGCGTCGCCGGCGAGGTGCAGCGGGGAAGGCGCGGGTGACTACTGAAATAGGTTCATTAAGGTGTAAGGGAGCTATAGGTGGCGGCGCGTCGGCCGGAGCGGCGGCGAGGTTGGCGAGCGGTGGAACTAGGCGGCCGGCGGTGAGGGGAAACGAGGCGCCAGCGGCTGGGGAAGGATGGGGTAGAATTAGGGTGAGCACAAGCTAAAGGGGGCCGAGTGGAACTTACCAACGGCGACGACGTGGCCGGGAAGGTACCGAGGTGAGCCGGCGGCGTGGACGGGGAGGCGACGAAGAGGAGCTCACGTCGCCGGCGGCCTACAGCGAAGGGGAGGGAAGATTAAGATGCGCATGAGTAAAGGGGGTCACGGGGATGCTCACCGGGGGCTTGGCCGAGCGGAAAAGAGACCATGGCGAGCCGGCGGCATGCACGGGCGGCGGCGCGGAGGAGGTCACCGTGGCCAGCTCGCTACGGTGAAGGGGAGAGCATGGCGGTGCTCGGGGAAGTTCTGTGGCGACGAGGTGATGCTCCCGGCGAAGGGAATTGACCCGGAGTCCCCTGAGCTAGCAACGGCGGCGGTAATGGTGGCGGCGGTCGGTTTTGGGAAGAAAGCAACGGCGGCGAGCTCTGGGGGTCGGAAGTTCGATTAACTCAGGGAGGGAGCGGATGGGAGGTGTTGGCGCAATGTGACGCGGTCACACTTGTGATGGCACCGCCGGAGCGGCCGGGGCGGCGTGAGGCGGTGGCTGCCGGGCTTCGGGCTAGCGCGGGAGAAGACTGAGGAGGAAGGGAAGCAAAAGCGGTGCGCAGGGAGTGAGGGAGGGGCCAAGGCCTCTTTATAACTGGAGGAGGGGAGGCGTTGCTGGCGGAGGACCGGGCGAAGCGGCGGAAGAACCACTGGGCATGGCGCCGCGCGGGCTCGGGCGCGGAGGTGCGGGTTCGGCAGCGCGCGCAGAGGCGGAGCGGCGGCGGCAGCGACAAGACGAGACGGCCACGCGGCAGCAGGCGTATGATGGCGCGGGGAGGGAGGACATGGAGCAAGCTCTACCGCGCAACGGGGAAAAAAAGAAAGGAGGAAGGAGAGAAGAAGAGAGCGTGGGGAAGAGGAAGGAGAGCAGGCGGTGCGGTGAGGAAAAAGAGAGGGGAAAAAGGAAGAAAGGAAAAGGAGTGGGCCCACCTGCCATAGAGAAAGAATAGGAGAGAGAGGAAAGGATTTAAGCAAACTCTTTGAATCTGAATTTTTATTTTAAATCTTAATATGCACTAGGATTTACTTATTTTTGGTGTTTTACATGGCATTCCAAATTTAAATTTTTAGTTAAGTTTTTAGGTTCAATTTTTGGATTTTTAATTATTCGTCCTTGGATTTTGATTATAAATTTTAATTTGTTCTAAATTATATAATTAAATTTTGAAGATCCACCTTGGGTTCAGTATGTCGATTGAATTTAAAAGAAAAGGTTTTGGCTCAACCA
This sequence comes from Dendrocalamus sinicus, assembly GCA_036346575.1. Classification (NCBI taxonomy): domain Eukaryota; kingdom Viridiplantae; phylum Streptophyta; class Magnoliopsida; order Poales; family Poaceae; genus Dendrocalamus; species Dendrocalamus sinicus. The sequence goes on along the minus strand of CM070652.1, from coordinate 27,624,835 downwards.
TTTAGAGATATATTCTAATATTCTTTCTGGCTTCATTTTATTAACACCAACATTGATCTTAGATTTGGATATTAATTCTCAGTATTTTATTTTGCATGACACGAAACTCAAGAAGTTTCAAATAAATGCTCAAAAGAGAAATTTTGAACACTCGCAAAACGCAAGAAATATTTTAAAAATTATATATTTTTGAATATCCAAATTTTGGGATGTTACAATACGCGATGTCTACATGATGTGATAATGTTTATGTGGAAATGCGATGATTACTTGACATGATGCTTATTTATAGATGACCATGATAATGACAATGGGCATATGCATTTGCATCATGTGCACTCAAGAGTGAGGACGGTGAGAAAGTTCCTAGCTACGAGTAAAGCTAGTGGACTAATCCGGAGTGCTCTTGAGTAAGACCTATTTCGGTAGGCCTCCACGGGAGTGGAGAGATCCCCGTGCCGATATGGGTGGGCCCAAGATTATGGGTGAACATCGACGGGTGTTCACTCAGTAATACCGGTATTTGCAATGTGATGAGCAAATGTGCATGTAGAGCAGGGTTGCATTGCATTGATGATTTGGCAATGTTGGAACACGAAAATGCATGTGGAGTATGTACGGTCAATGTGGAACCATGAGAATGATGATATGAGCATGACAATGCATGTGGAGTATGTTATGGTTGGTTAAATTGCTTACATGTTTTGATAGTGTTTTCGTCATATTATGTACTTGCTGAGTCTTTGGACTCACCCTTGCTTTGTTATTTTTGTTAGGTGACCGCTGAAGACGTCATGCTCAAGCGGGAGTAGCACATGAATAACTTCACGTATTTGTAGCACTTTACATATCAGCTTTTGTTAGTATGTGTAATTCCACTAGTAAGCTAGAATAGTTGCTTAAAAACGGTATGGTGTAAGTGCTCTGCTTTATGAGTAAAATAGAGTTTGCTTAAAATGATTAGCAGATGTTTAAAATGGTGTTGTAATGCAATGCTGGTAGCACTCTAGGCCCAGAGGATAGGCGGGGTGTTACACCTCCCAAGCCCCTGCTCGCTACGACCATGCCTGCTACATGCCTACATGTGGCCTGTTCCGACCACCTGAGCCAACACTTCGACCACCCATGCCAACACTTCGACCACCCATGCCAACCCTTCGCTCCTCTCTGCCTACATGCGCTTGTCCGGAGTCGACTGCACGCCTATGTGCACCTCCTGCACTACTCACTACGACCATGGCATGCTCGCTGCATGCTCTTTCGGAGCCACTGCTTGTTACGACCATGTGCTCTTTCCTACCTTCTCACTTCTTCGCCGACTCAGTTGTTACAACCATGCCTTATGTCGCCCGATGGTGAAGACCTCCATCTTCTGGCTCCTCCAGATGCTCTTCTCACAAACTGATCTACAAGTTTTCAAGGGAATCTTGTACAACCGATTTGGAGACCTCTTCACCTTCATCACAAATATCTATTCTTGTCATACACTCACAAGAACTCATCCTGCAGCACCACCTTGCACCCTCTCTCTGTCATCTGCCCGAGACATAGTATGTTGTTGCATAGACTTGGTATATAATAGATTCCTGTCAATAACTTCTTGTCCCCATTCCTGCATTGCAACATCATCACCTCTTTGCCTTTTATCTCCACCATGGAGCCGTCACCAAACTTGACTTTGCCCCAAACCTTCTCGTCGAGCTTGTGGAACACGTGGCAATCTCCTGTCATGTGGTTGCTTGCTTCATTATCCAAGTATCATTGATCCGTGTGATCATGGCTTCCTTCCTTCGTGTGTAGTTTTGGAACTACGTTCTCTTCATTCAGTTCCACCATGACCGACTCCTTTTTAACATATGAGGAGAGAAGTACTAGCTCTCCATCATCTTCTTCATCGTCTTTGGCAAGGTTCACCTCCCTATCCTTCTTCTTGCTCTTGCAATCCAAAGCAAAGTGCCCAAGCTCGTTACAGTTGAAACACTTTTTATTGCTGCGGCATCTTATCACGTAGTGCCCGTATTCGCCACATTCAAAACACTTAATATGCGACAAATCATAGGATCTCTCACCACCGCCTTGCCCAGTCTTGTCTCCACGGCCACCCCTACTGCCTCGGCCACCTCGACCACGCTACCTCTCGTGGTTGTATGATGAGCCACGACCGTCTCTCGGATCTCTCCTTACTAGTAACGCCTGCTGCATGTGTTAGTACTTCTTTACCGCCACAGATTCCTCCATCTTGTTGCCAAAAGAGTTAATCTGATTGTACAATGAACTCAGCTTGCCAGCGAACTCGTCCACTGATTGGGTCTCTTCCATATTCAGATTCTCGAACTTGCTCCGTAAATTCTGGAGCCACACCTCTTTGACACGATCAACTCTTTCGTGCATCGTCTGAAGCACCTCCCACGCTTCCCGTGCCATCTCCTTGCCGATGAGCTGACGCACCATCGCATCTGGCACCGCCTGGTAGATGAGGGTCAAAGCCGCTTAATCTACCTTGTCGTCCACCACCAGCGGATAAGTTTTCTCACGGTGCGCAATGGAAGGTGGGTAATTATAAGAGCCATAGCTCCGCTTTCTGAGAGGGAGGGATAGGTGGATAGTATTGTAGGTAATTATCTTTAATTTTAAGGGGTACTTTTCTATAAAAATAATAGACAATGACCTTTAATTTCTATTTTTATAATAGTAATGGTAAAAAATTGTATTATTTAAAAAGTATGTGGGCAAGAGGGGGCCGGATCATGGTGATCGGCGATGGGAGGTGATGGGACGGGCTAAGCATCTGGGCATGGATCTTAATGATCGCTACTGTGGATAACCCTGACAGCGGGGCAGGAGTTGTGTTTCTCTACGGCGTTGTGCATCTGCTGGTTCTGATTTTTCAACCTTTTTTCAAGGTGGTAGTTGGGCAGCAATGACTTCAATTCGGAACATGGTGTATCCCACACCTCCGGAACCCTTGGCCAGTAGTATTTATGTTTTCTTTTCCTTGTTCTTGTACAAATGGAGATCTCCTGTGTCATGTCGCCGTCTATGGCCATAGCCATGGGCTTGCTGGCGGTGACGGTTTACTCCCTCCGCCGCCGGTCATGCAGTCTTCCCTACCTCAATAAACTCCCCTGCGGTTTTTCTGCTGTGGATTTGGTGTTGATCCCCATGCCTTCCAGTGCTCTTAGGGGTGAAAAAAACTCGTTAGCGAGGCTTATTGGTTCAGTTCAAAATTATTTTAATTATACTCGTTAATTAGTTAAACATTGCAATGAGTTAATTTTAAATGAATTTGGATTTTACTCTAGTTCGGCTCAACTTAGCTCATTAGCTCGCTTCTAGAGATACTTCTAAACTATACATAAAATGATATTAAATTAAATTGTGCCAATTAAAAAAACTCGATAAGATAAGGATTTGGCTCGATATCCACCCCTAATGCTCTGCTCTGTTCTAGTAGCCCTTGTGTACTCCTCTGTAGCTTTTTTCTCAAGCGTTGGATCTGGTTCATCTTCTTCATCATCCTTGACAACTAAAAGCTTCAAACCACTGAGATTAGAGGCATTGAAACAACTTAGCCCAAAATCTGCTTAAAGCCTAGCCCACCGTAAGTTATGCCCACGTATGCATAGCACTTTACTTACACTTTCGTCATCGCTTTGTGAAAAAAAAGTTAACCCAAAAATGTTATATTTGGATCCAACAAGCATTATTTATTATTGTAACTTACTTTAGATAAACAATGTGGGACTAATTTCACCATAACTCCACGTAGGCTACATGGGCTATCACATTAACTGACTAAGATATTACATCCACCCCCACACCCTTGGTAGCATATCGTATACACAGGAATGGCTGGAACCACCCCTTAGTACACAAACTCCCGCCACAACTCTACATGGGTTATCACATTAATGAGTCAGGGAATTATATTCACTCCCTTAAGAGCTGACGTTCTCAACAGCACACCGTATACATGATAATTGCTCAGAACTATCCATTGACACATGTCCAGCGAAGATTGATGCTCTGATACCATCTGCAACACCTTTCCCCAAAATCCACTCAAAGGCCAGTCCATCATGAGATAAGCCCATGCATGCATAGAACTCTACTTACACTTTCGTACTCGTTTCGTATAAAAAGGTTAATCGAAGATATTATGTTTAGATCCAAGATCCAACAAGCATTATATGTTACTGTAACTCACCGCAAATCTATATGAGCCATCACACTAACAGTCTGGGATATTACGCATCTCATCGCATGTTCTCAGTGGTGGATAGTGTTCTTCACGGGGGAGTTGCAGGCGGTCCATACCACTATAGCAGATCCTCGGCACCCTCATTCTCAATTTCTGCATGCTCCAGAGAGCCATGTAGATCCCTACTTGCCTCCTGACGCTGTGGATCATTGGTGAAAATTTTGCTCGGCCTAGATCCCGGCATCTCTGGCATGGTGGCCATTGCCATCGGTGTTATCTCCATCTTCCTCGGTGGTATTGGCAAACCAAGGACCTATGTGCATTTTCTTATTTCATGTAGGTCCTTTTGGTTATTTCCAAGGACTTGTATGTGTTTTAGTATCATTCAAGGGTCCTCATGTAAAAGTTTGGGTGGTTGTACCTAGAGAAAAAAATCTATTGCCAAAATTTCGTTTGTAACCGGCAGTTACTAATTTTGTAAAAAAAAATTTGGATTCACCTAAATTTCGTATAAAAATAAAACATTCAACTTCTTCAAATTTTCAATTCAACATTTTCATCCGAAAAATCTGGTAACCAGCTGTTAACATTTCTATTGGTACCCTCCGATAAAATTTGCAAACCGATATATCTTTCCTTACTTGTACCATAACTTCTCTGGGCCTTTCTACCTATAAAAACTGAATATGGTTTGTGCCACTTCAAGGTCGAGTACTCGCGGATATAAGAAACTCTATTTGTTTCCAGGAAGCGTTTGAACAGGAAACCTTGTACTTCAAAGAAGGATTACAGCGTAGAACTAACGCTCACTGCGCAATGAAATAATAGAATTCTTAGCTTGGCTTCTTCAGTCGGTTTCTTCAAACGACTTTTCTAAATTTTTTTATTTTTCTTTTTGCCTAGATATAATTAGTAGTGAAATAATAGAATTGATTGGTTGTATAATCATGTCATGTGATGATTGCTGTTAATATTTTACTAGTGTAATAATTGTGTTGTCTATTCAAAACTCACAATGTAACATGCCATGTAATGTTGACTTAGAAATGGAATCATAGTACGCACAGGTTTTGTAATTTACACAGTAAGGAACAATTCGGACACTTGCTCAACCAAATCAGCTCAGCCAAATCAAACACTAATATGCCGGCCACTTCTACTTAAGAAAACTCACAACTGGCCTCGCCAAACATGATCCATATATTTCATCAATATATATTTCGTTTTGATCATATCACATGTATGTAAAAACAAGTGCATGCCGAGCTAGCTACAATTAATATGGCCATAGTGCTGTGATAAATTTAGGATCAAATGAGATCAACATATATATGTTGCCAACACGTTTATCATAATAACAAGTTAATTCATGGAAGCACTTCATATTTTTACAATCTTTATTAGTGCACATGCGTATCTAGAGGCTAAATATGGCAAGTAGTTACAAATTAAGCTAGACGTATGAATACAAGAAAGAGATTAAACCACATGCATGCTGCATTGCTATACAACATTCGACTGTTTTTTAGGACAAAAACAGTCAGATTGATCGAGGGCGTTAGATCTCCATCCAAAGGATCCACCCATATAAGCCCCTCTCTAAAAAAACTGACCCCCTCAAAAAAATGATCTAGGGCGTTGAATCTCCATCTAACGGCTCAAAATCTGACTGTTTTTGTCCTCAAAAACAGTCGAATGTTGTATAGACACACCAACAAATCGAACGTAAATCAGATAGCGCAATGCACAAGGCTGACCGGCCGGTCACATCATCTCATGATCTCTCCGTCGTTGATGGCGACGCCGACGCCGTCGCCGTCGCCTCCGCTGCAACTGGGACGGGCGCGTGGCCGGTGGCGAAGAGCGCGACGTGGCCCATGAGCTTGTCCTTCCGGGAGAAGAACGTGCCGCAGGAGCAGCGCCAACGGAGCTCGCCGCAGTGCTTCTCGTGTGTGCGGAGGTCGGAGAGCACGGCGAACTGCTTGCCGCTGCACCGCCGGCACACGTACATCTTGGGGCAGTGGCTGCGTCGGTAGTGGTTCTTGGCGCACACCACCGACTAGAGCGGCTGGAACCGCGGGTGCCGCCGGTTCCACCGGCACCCCTCCGCCGGGCACGAGTAGCACTTCTTGGCGCCGCCGCCGTCATCGGCGCCCTTTCCGGGGCCAGACGGGTTGCTGAGCGAGGCCGACGTCTTGTACTCGTCGCCGTGCGCGCGCATGTGCATGCGCAGGTTGGCGTCGCGCTTGAACCCTTGCCGCATACCTGGCAATAGTGCGTGTACCTGGCGAGCAGGTACGACGCGTCAAGCTCCACGATGTCGACGTCGTCGCCGCTCGCGAGCTCGCTGCCAATCCGGCCGCTGGTTGTACGGTCTATCGCAGCCTGCGCGGTGCTCATCGTGGCGCCGGAGCCGAACACCGTGGCCGGGTCATGTTCGAAACGCGAGGTGTCAGCCTGATGTGCCGCCGCGAACATCTGCTCGTTGCCGCCGTCGGCGATGGCCGCTCCTCGGCTGAAGGCTGCTTCCGCGCTCGCATGCTCCAGCCGCTGTGCCACGGCGGACGCCGCTGCGCTTATCTCTTGCAGGACAGAGCAAGCGCTCGACACCGCCATGGCCGCCGCCTCGTGCCGTAGGTGGTGCGCGGAGGGGAGACGACCATGCCGACCAGGGCTCGAGCTGCCGCACCTTGTCGCGCAGAACGGTAACATGGTACGCGAGCACGTCGTCCGCGGCCGCCGCTGCGCCGGCGCCGTGGAACAGCGAGAGAACGTCATGCTCCACCCCCGGGAAGAACTGGAAGCCCTGTGGGTTGTGAGAGAAGAATGGGTTCATGGCTGACTAGCTAGGGTTTAGTGAGCAAGGAGAGTTGGAAAATTCATGATGCAAACATGTATATATGGTGTTGTGCTCCAGCTAGCTAGGAGAGATTTTTTCTCATGCGGATGGATGAAATCAAAGGAGAAAAACTAAGAGAAGATATGATGAAGGGGAAGATGCAAAGTCAACTGATGAGCTTGGAGCAAAGCATCCCTGCTTGAGCCTTCCTCATATGCTACCACGGCCATATGGAGCAATCCTATGTAAGAATTGCAGATTTCCGCTTTCTATATTAATTCTTAAGTTTGGAAGGCGGCAGTTGACACGCCTGTGTAGTGTGTACAATCCAGCCTATTACTGTACAGTCAAGCGCCGATTGCTATTGGCTTTGATTAGCATATACACCTACCATCTCCGATGCACCTTTCCCGAATAGATGTCGTTTTACGGTGCTAGTCGTGTCCAACTTTCGAAGCTTGATTTGACAGTTAGTGTATATAAAATTTTTAGAAAACTTTTACCTGTGGAAATAATATTACTAGAATTTTTAGGAAAAGCACGTCCATATTCTGTAAATTTTAATAATTTTTATAAATATATAATTAGAAAAAAAAATAGCCAGATGTGTTTAGAGACCATGTCCATATCTAAGAGAAGTAAAAGAGAACTGAGGTAGTAGCTAGATTCTTTAGCTACCATTGGAAGCTCTCACCACTCCCCTCTCCAATGTGACTCTGGCTTGTCTCACTAGGCCCGCGCCCTTTAATTATGGCTGCTGGTTATCAAAGCTAACACCAGTCCACCATCCTCTGTGAAGTTACCGCCCAAGCTGTGGTGGCGCATTGGCGCTCTCCCACCCAGGCATGAATGGTTGGGAACTTGGGATACCAACCCGGCAACCCCGGCTACAGTCTTGGAGAACTTTAAATTTGGAGGTAAATTCAGAAAAAGAATTATGGGACTCTTCTTTTCATCTTCTAAAAGCTATTTTTCGACTTTTTTATAGTAACTAGTTTTCAAACAGAGTGTCTTTTCAAAGTGGGGTCTACAAGTTTATTCTAGTATATGCTGTAGTTTATTCTTGTTATTCCGTACTCTTTCTCGTAACCAACCTAAAGTCATAAGTCGCAACTAAAATCCATAAGCTGAAACCAAAAAGAACATGCCCATGGTATGAATGTTTTTCATTTCCATTTTTTGTTTATGGTTTTTTGTTGTTACCAGCTAGTCAATTAATTAATTATCAACATGGGTTTCTAAATCATGACTAAATCGGATAGCTCGTGATATATAGCCATGTTCGTATTAGTTTCTACTTCTGTCTTCTAATTAGAAAAGTCAAAAGTCAATACGAACATCTGGCTTCTCAAAATAGTTTCTCCACTCCTTTTGATACCATCTTGTTCTGGGGATAAGATAGAAGGTTACGAGTGCATCATGCACCCCACTCCGCTTGCTCCCGTCATGCTCACGTATCACTCCCTCACTTTTTCCACTACTCGCCTCCTTCTAAAAGCCACTTATTTCAGCCATTACTATTTATTTTCAACCAAAAACTATAAGTCATTACCAAAAGCTAATACAAACGCCCCCATGTACCTCTCACTATAGCCAAAAGAAAATAGTTAGACTATTTGGAATGAAACAGTTCTACTAGAATTTCACAAAAAATGGTAATTCGTGCAAAATCGCTATGAAATTCCCGCATTTCAAATAGGTAGCGCCTGTTTAGACGTGATTCAAGTGATATACCAATTGTATATGTTTTGTATATACCAAGTGGCGACTAATATACATATATATACATATACATACATATATTATATATGTGTATATATATATGTATATGTATATATGTATGTGTGTATATATGTGTGTATATAATATTTGTATATATGTATATATATGTGTATATATGGCAACATATCTAGTGCTAATAGAGTTTATAGTCCTAAGATGATAATGGTGATGTGGAGTGTTGAATCTGGCTCGAGCGACCTGGATCGAGGCACGTGAAGGACTCAGCTCACTTATGAAATTTTTACAAGAAAAAACCCACACCCCACTCCCTCTCTCCTCCCTTCTTCCCCACCACTGGCCCACTTCTCCCCAGCTGCTGATACCCCTCCCCTTCCTTTCTAGCCGCCGATCACCCCCTTCTCCACCTTCCATCGACCCCTTCACCCCGGCAGCCGACACTCCCCTTATCCCCGTCCTCCGCTGCCCCCACCCCTTCTTCCAGGCCACTGCCTTCCCACCGTTCTCCCCCGCCGCTGCCAACCCCTTCTCCCGCCACCGACGCCCTTCTCCCTACCGCCATCGCCCTATTCTTCTACGCCGCTGCTCCCCTTCTTGTTGAGACCCAGAAGCCACCACTAACCTACGCCACTCCTATTCTTCCTACCCGCCCACCCCTCTGGTGCCCTCCTTCCTTGTTCGGACTGTGGCACTAAATCAAGCCTTGAGGTGGTTCCCCTATTTGCTTCAGTTGTGTGCTCCTGCTGCTTTTTGCTCCCGGCTGCATGTATGGCTAAAATTAAAGTAGTGTCAGTGAAGCAAGAATTGGGTCAATTGAAGCAAGAGCTGGCTCAATGAAGCATGAATTGTTTGATGTTCATAATGTAATCCTATTAATTTTCAATTATTTTTCTTGTTTTGAATGGAGGGATCCATGTATGTATTTTCACTTTCTTATTTCTTTCGATCCATGCCTGTCAGGTCTTTGAGAAAATAGAGTGTTACTTCTATCTGTCGCCTGATGGATGAAATCGTTGTGTGCCAGATCTAATGCTCAACATCGCCATTAGCATATTAGCACTGAAAACTCCATTAGCACTAGATATGTTGTATGTGTGTGTGTGTGTCTACACACACACATATATATGTCTATGTGTGTATGTGTGTATGTATGTATGTACACACATCAGTATGGCATTGCTTGATCGACTGAGATATATTGTGCCTAGCTAGTAAGTATATTTCCAAAGTAAGCAACAACACTTACAAGATAAGCTACATCGTCAACTATAACTCTAGTATATTAAATAGGTAATGATGCAAAACTTGCTGTTTTCAAATACGATACATATTGTGAGTGTTTTAATACCGATCTTACGTATGATTTCTTGTATTCAAGGGAAGCACTCAAGATTCAGCGTATGTCCTGTAGAACAAAGACACGGGAATTTTTATACAGGTTCGGACCTTCTCCTGAGAGAATAATAACCCTATGTCCTATGCAGCTATTACTCAGAGGGAATTATAACTGGGAATAATACAGAAAAGCTTTGTGCTATGTCTAATTTGATCTGGTTCCGATCCCCTCTTCTCTCCAACATCATCCTTTATATACTTGACAAAGTGACGGTCGTTGTCCCATGCTAAAAGACATCTCAATGTTTCGGGAGATAACCATCTGACGAAAATTATTGCTAGAGAGACGTGGTGGCCCATTCATCGCACAACAATTGTTGTCAGAGAGAGATCATGTGCAGTTATTAGGAATAAGCGCATGTTCTAACCACCTTGTCAGATGACCCCATGATGTGGCAGGATATCGTTAGACAAGCCAATCAGAGATAGAGTGGTTGCAGGATAATCCATGACTAGGAGGTGGTTGTAGGATGGTTTATGACTTTGTAGTTGTAAAAGAACTTATGACTATGTGGTCGAGGAAAACTTACGACTATATGGTCGTAGAAAAGTTTATGACTATAGGATGATCGTAGAAGAACTTATGACTACCCCATGAACTTTCTCCCTTATCGATAAGGGTATATTCGAGATATATAATGATGTAATAATTATGAGGATTATTCTATCATCGTCATCTAGCCACCCAACTTCAAGTGAAAGTAACTTACTTAAGAAAGTGAGGTCGAGATGTAAGATGGTCGAAAGCAAGGCCTTTTCTATTCTCACCAACTAGAAGAGAGTTTGGTCAATAAGGTAATTTTGCTTGAGTTGTGAAGACAAACAGACATCAGACAGAGGAATTCCAATTGATTTTCCCACGATCTATCCATCAAATCGGTTCCCAAAATAACCGTTCGGTTTCCAAGATGGATAAATAACTCATAAGGTTATAAAAACTTACCGGGAGGTAATTTTTAGTCTCCTACTTTCCTCATCTTCTCCAAATTGCTCCAAACTTTCTCACACGACCAAATCTTCCTCTTCCTCAATCTCACCCAAATCCACTCCAACCACCTGAAAGAGTGATGAAATCTTCATCCACTTGGGCTATGTTGAAGATGGATGATACCAAGCTAAAGGCATTGGAGATCGTCAAGAAGATTCCACCATGGTGATTTGTCAAATGGATTGAAGCCGTTGGACAACATTGGCCCTTGAAGAAATTCTGGTGTTCCAGGCCTATTGTGAGTACGGCCTTCGTCTTCTTGCTCATCCCTTCCTTACTGTCGTTCTTGAGTATTTCGGAGTCGAATTGATGAACTTGGTTCCCAATTCGATTATGATGCTCAGCATCTGTGTATATCTATGTGAGACGTATCTGGCTATCCCACCAGATCTAGAGCTCTTCCAATATTATTACAAGATGAGCCGGCAGACCGGGATAGCCGGGAGTTGCGGTCTGAAGCTGCACGACATAAAGATGGAGCTATACATCTAGATATTTACCAAGTCCTCATGGGCGGGATGGAAGAAGAGGTGGTTCTACATGGAGACAACCAGAGAAGACAACCTTTCTTTCGCAAGGAAGGCTGCCTCTGGAATTCGGCCCTGAAGGAACTCACTTGAATTGCCCCTTAAATGTCAGTTATCAAAGAGCTGAGGGACAAGGGTCTTATGGGCTGGCATGTGGTGAAGGACTTTATCACACACTGAATCAGCCCTTTGAAGCGACAAGCACATCCTATGTGGATGTACTCAGGAGCTTCAGATTCGACCAGGGACTATGAGAACGGTAAGTGTCTCTCGTACTCATGTTGGTAATAAATTTTAAATTTTGAGTACTAATTTTTTACCACTATACATGTATGTTCAAACCTTGATTTGGAGGAAATCAATTCTAGGGTCAAGGTTGTGTGTGGGAAGGCTACATTACTTAAGGTGGAAGTTCCTCGTATTCTGGTAGATGCATCCACCGAAGAAAGAGAGGAACACCTAAAGGTAATCAAAAAATCGATTTCGTCTTTAAGACTGCGTAGTTGTAGGAACAATTAAGTAATATCCTTCTCCCTTTCAGAGTGTAGGCATGAATTACCGTCAGGACGACCAAGAAGTCGAACTGATGGTCATCGGAGGAGAGGTAGAGAATGCCAAGGCCCCTCCAGCCAAGAGGCATCGACTAGTTAAGACAGTCGATAAGGACAAGCGGAGAACAAGTGTTGTTGTTCCCCTTGCCATTCTCCCCATCGCTCTAAGCGCTCCTATTCAACAATTCATTATGGACATAAGTACCACAAGTAAAATAGGGGCGGTCGTACTGGAGCATCTGACTCTTAAGATTAAGGCACCCTTCTATTACGATACCGAAACTCATTCAGTAAGTGCATCTCGAGGTTTTATCAAGCAACTCGAAAGGAAAACTGGAAAAACTTCATATCTTTTGTGAAAGAGACTACCGCAGCAGCACCTGTGATCGAAAGGGAGGTTGCCCTAATGGTCGAAACTAGTATCGACCATCAGGAGGGATAAGATGGAGAAGGAGCAACAACTCTTGCTCCATACCTTTAATCAGACATGGTCGAAGGCGCATAAGGTTTCTGACCAGATATGGTCCAGGAAGCTGAAGACTCTCAACTGAATGTGGTCAAAGAAGTCCTCATTTTTCCATGACCAGACGTGGCCGAAGAGAAGAAGAAGAAACAAATCTCAAGGAAGTTTCTTCTAAATTTATGCTCAAAGCTACGACATCAAGGTATGAAAATAAGAGTATAAACATGGTATTTACCTCTATATATCCTCAAATGCTAATTTACTTTCTACAATTTTAGCTCAGCTTCTCCACTATCCATGATGCTCTTGTCGAGAAGCCCCCTGCAGCTTCGCCCATAGTCGAATAGACGATGGATATGGTGGTCGACAAGACGACCACAGTAGAAATTGAGGCTGCTACTGAAGCTACCAAGACTACAACCACAAAAGTGGTTGTAGAAGCAAAAGCACAAATAGCAGAAGATAGGGTAGAAGTACCTAATCGAGGAATCGAAAATTCTTCTGACCATCACACTTAAGAGGAGATCATCGAGGATGTCCCTCTTCACTTTCAAAAAGGTATTGCCAAAGAAGAAGAACTTAACGTCTTCTCTTCACTTGTTAACCCTCCCTTTATAGTGGGATCTTCTTCTGATTGAGCTCTGATCCAAGTCCCACACCCGAAAGACCTTCTAGATAAGGGGTACATCTTCGACGACAAATGTCTTGAGAAGGTGTGGTGGAACAAGGTCGAAGAGCTCGACCAACTCAAAGATTCTAGGTGGGTGCTCAACAATTTTGCTCATAGGAGTATGAATGTAGGTATCGAGAACTTGAACATTCATACCTAGTCTTTTTTGTTTCTCACTGTCCTTCTTTATCCAGAGAGCGTTAAAAGACATGGCAACTGTGGTGGAGTACCACAGATAACTTATGCTCCTACGACAAGAGAATATCAATCTCTCCAAGAAGGTAGTGGCATTGTAAGTTAATGATCTATGTAGTTGAATTTTGTCTTGACTACACATCCAAACTTTCATGTTTGCTTTTAACCCTTACAGGTCTAAGCTCGACGCAGAGTTCTTGGCTGCTGCACTTGAGAATGAAAAGGCCATACACTGAGGCTAAAGGAAGAAAATGCCAATTTATCAATAAATCTTGTGAAGGCCAACTCTACAACCAGAGCTTTGCAAGAGAAAACAAATAGTAAGTTTATAAACTTAAAAACTATTTGTTTTGAAGTCTTCCTTTCCTTCCTTTACTCAGTTCGTTTGTCAGAACAAGAAGCTGAAACGAGTAGACTTCGCACTAAGGTTGAAGAAAAGGCTAAAGTGATTGGAGAACTTACTCGTATCAATAAGGAAGAAAAGGAGAAGAATAGGCTGCTACCCAAACAGTGTAAACTTGAAGTCGAGAAGTTTGACGCCCAACTGGCAGGTTAGGAGATCTTTATCTTTGACTAGTTTTCCAAACTAGTCTTTTGATAAGTAATTGTCTAGCCACCTTTGGTCTCATTTGTAGAGGCCACAGTTGAAATAAAACATTTCTCAGAGGCCTCGAGTCATAGTTAAGAGGAGTCGAAGTTGGTGAAGGCAATTCTTCACGACAATAGCATAACCCTCAACGATCTACTTGATGGGTTTGGTGCGGAGAAGCTAAGTCCCTCCAAAGACACCATAAGCGCTCACATAAGTATGATCAGACTACAAGTGAAAGCTTTAGAGAAGCAATTATCTAACTTGAAGACTGACTAGGCAGAGTCGATTCAGGATGCTGTCAAAAGCGTTGTAAGCTATACCTTGGCAAAACTCAAGGCAAGCGACTAGAAACTCAATCTGAACTGATCAACTATGACTTTAGTTGCTCTGTGGAAGAGGCAGCCCACCTAATCAAAGAACTTGAGCCGACCAATCAAAAGATTGCAGAAGAAATGCAACTCGGCTCTCCTTCTTCAAAGTAGAATGTGAAAATACGAAATTTGTAAAAATTTACCTTTTGGATAATGGAAGAACTTCTTTCTTCTTTCCTTTCCTGCAATTAATCTTATTAAGCAATTAGTACTCATAAGACAAAAAAGAAATAAAAGAGAATGAAATTTAGACAAAGAAATAGAGTTATAGATAACTCTATCCTAGCCCCGACTATTTACTTAGTTTATATAGATAAACAAAGCAAATAGTATCGAATGAAGTATGTAGAGAGCAGAGTCATTCATCTGACCATCGTTATCGAATTCGATCACATGTACTGGTAGCAAAATTTAGGAACGAGTCGATGTTAGGAAGTTTCTTCTAGTGGGCAGAACCATGAGCAGAGAGAAAAGACTTTGGCTAGGTGATGTTATCTTCCTTCAACCAGATGAATGAAATCGAAGACATAAATGATAAGAGGATAACACTCAAAATGCCTTATTGAATATTTGCTCAATGTTTTTCATAGACAACACAATTGTTTTATGCTGATAGCAAGAGTTAGGAAAGATTGGCACTAGGAAGCTTCTTCTAATGGGCAGAACCACATTCAAAGAGGAGACATTTTAACTTGTGGCGCCCCCTTTTTCAACCAGTTAAAACAAATTGGATATGCTAGAAGTGATGGAATAAACATAAAAGAAGCTCTACTGAACATACGACAATAAAGATTTGAACAAATTGAAAACTTTATTGAAAGATTAGAAAAGTTACACATAAAACTTGCACAATTGGTCAATATTCTAAGAGTTTGAGAGAATCTGGCCGTCCTCCATAGCAAATCATGCAGAGTCTGGGCGTGTGACTTTGACCACGGTGTAAGGACCTTCCTACTTTGGGGAAAACTTATTCTGATTAGACTGTGATTGGATTTTCTCAATACCAAGTCATATACAGCAAGGCTGTGAGGTTGGACCTTACGATCATAGTATTTATGCATGGCTTACTGATAGACTGCTGATCGGATTAAGGCTTGATTCTTTTTCTTTTCGAGCAGGTAGACATCATCCGCTCGAAGCTGTTCTTGGCTAGAATCGTTGAAGTTCTCGAATCTTGTTGACCAGATCTTTAGTTCTAGAGGAAGTATGGCTTTGGCTCCAAAAACTAGGAAAATGGTGTTCCTCATGTCGATTAGGAGTCGTGTGGATTGCCCATAATATAGAATGTAAATCTTGAACCCAAGCCCCCGAGCGCTTTACAAGTTAGTCAAAGACTTGAGTCTTAATTCATTGTATTATCTGGTCATTCACATGCTCCACCGCCCCATTGCTATGAGGATGGGCCATTGAGGCATGGCAAAGTTTGGTACCTAGACCATCACAAATTCTTGGAATTTTGCACTCGAAAATTTATTACCATTGTCTGTAATTATCTGACTTGGGACTCCAAAGCAAGTAATCATGTTTCTCATCATGAACCTTTTTGTGGCTTCCGTTGTTATCCCAGTCACAAGTTCAGCTTCAATCCATTTTGTGAACTATTAATAGCCACGAAGAGGAACTAGAAGCCCCCGGTGCTCTTGGGAACGGTCCTAAGATGTCAAGACCCTAGGTCACAAAAGCCCAAGATAGAGAAATTGTTTAAAAAGCCTAAGTTAGTTGGTATATCTGCCGACTATGAAACTGGCATAGTACATATTTCTTAACTAGATCTTTGACATCATTGAGGGCTGTTAGATAGTAGAAACCTTGTTGAAAGGATCTTCTGACTAGTGTTTTGTAAGAGGCATGCACTCCATAGATGCCCCCCATGTATGTCATTAAGGAGTTGTAATCCTTCTTTGTGCGATATACATCACATGAGAACCCCTTGAGTACTCCGCTTGGGGTTACTTGGCTTTTTATCACCTATGGCCAAGACTTCCTTTGAATTTCTGGTGTGAGGCTTATGACCTTAGGCCTTGTTCTTAGATTTCTTGGTCTTCTCCTTCCTCTTACTGCCTTCACCCTGCTCTTTGAATCCTCGGTTGACTTGGTCAATGGACTTAGTCCATTCAACTACTTCAACAATGGTTGTGTAGGTGTCAGCCATCTCAAAGAGCTTAACGACAGTGGTTGGAGGATTCAAGGCGATGTCCTCTGTAAACCTCTTGTTGCATACCCCCTACTTGAATGCCCTAATGACAGAAGCACCAGAGACATCTGGAATTGAATTACGAACCTGACTAAAGTGTTAGATGAATTGCCGTAGGGTCTTGTCGCTACCTTGCTACATTTGATGCAGGTCATCCTCCTTCCCAGGGTGGTTGTACATACCCTGGAAGTTGGCCAATAGAAGATCACAGAAGTGTTGTCATGAATAGATCGACTCGAATGGCTAATTGAGTAACCATAATCAAGTAGATTCTTTGAGCACCATCGAAAGATAGTTTGTCTTGACATGCTCGCCTTCTTCTACTACCCAAACTACAGTCATGTACATCTGATGGAACTCAATAGGATTCTAATACCTATCAAATTTCTCCATGCTCACTAGTTGAAATCGTGGTGGCCAGCATACTGCTTGAAGTTCGGGCATGAATGGTCAGTATCCAATAATGATTTCTTGATGTCTTCTTTGTTGGAAAGGGTAGTTGGCATCGCCAGGCAATCATACTCGGCGATGTCCGACGGTCAGCAGACCTGACCTGTAGTAGACGTCATCCATGCGAGGGTAGTGCTCCTTGTACTGCATCTGCTGTTGCAGGTTCCTTGCTTGAAGTGGTGTTCGAGCATCAACTCGTTGGTCTAGAAGTTATTCGAGGAACTCTCCTTAGGCTAGAATTGTGATGGGGGACTAACACACCCTGTCATCATGCCGAACCCTACGATGTGAGTTTTGTGATCAAGTTGATGTGGTTGTACCTGGTCAATTCTCGAGTTATGTCGCGAGTTTGCTCAAGTTTGGCCATCACGCTACGGAATCTTTTCACAATCCCTTCAACGGTGGTTATAGTCCGTGCCCGAGTAAGCTCTTGAGTCAAGTTCTCTAGCAAGTTGTTCATCTGCTGAAGCTCTCGAACCTCTTCGGATTAGTACTGGACATATCCAGGCAAAGACCTTTGGGTAGCAGGTCGCCTTCTTCGAGCGGTCTCAGGATCCTCGATCCCTGATGCTGGCTGGGGCTGCCTCACAGGAGAGAAATTATTTCTAGGATTTCTCCCACGCTCATGAGAGTACTGATTGAGCTTATCACTGGAGGTCTCGTCACCATCCTCACGAGAGGTGGGAGTCCAAGAAGGTGATTAGGATTTGAGGGCAGGGCAAAGACCTCGTATCTAGAATCTCCACTTTCAGTGGAGGACCTCTCATTTGAAGAATCGTCGAGTGAGATTGCCTCTTGGCCTAGAGTAAACCCTACCAGGTAGGGGGAATTCCAGGTTATAACTGTCCCCGATCAGATATGTACTCTACAAAAGTACGAGCGAACTCGCAGAGAGCCCACCCATTCTTTTTGCATATTTGATAAGAGAGTTACCACCACTAGTTGATGATGAATTCCTCGATTGGCAGATTCTAGGGCTCACTAAAACCACTCGGACGGTCGGTCGGGGGCTCAAACAATTGGGAGTGATCCCATTGTTGTGTTGTGAGTCCTCATCACGGTCGGATTGACCCTTGTCATTTGGAGAAAGTGTCTCTTCCATTGGGTGTACTGTTGTGGGGGATTTGGATCTCTCATCAGCCTTTCCTGTGGTGGGGTCTCCGAGGTCCCGGGATGGATCTCCATGGAGACTTTCACCGTCGAAGGATTGCATCGTCTGCTCAAAGTCATAGTAGGCCTCCATGTCGAGGCCTATGTAGTCGGCCGAGTCAAACCAGTTCTCCTCATTCCACTCTCTTGCCATGATGACATTAGAAAAAGAAGAATTTAATAATGAGAAAATTACCGAAATCTTGAAAGAAGCTCCCCACGGACAATGCCAACTGTCAGTATTTTAATAAAGATCTTACGTATGATTTCTTGGATTCGAAGGAAGCACTCAAAATTTGGTGTATATCATGCAAAACAGAGACACAAAAATTTTTATACAGGTTTGGGCCTTCTCCTGAGAGAATAATAACTCTACGTCCTGTACAGCTATTACTCAGGGAATTGCAACTAGGAATAATACAGAAAAGATTTGCGCTATGTCTAATTTGATCTAGTTCTGATCCCCACTTTTCTCCAACATCATCCTTTATATACTTGACGAAGGACGGCCGTTGTCCCATGCCAAAAGACATCTCAACACTTCAGGAGATAACTATCTGACAGAAGTTATTGTCAGAGAGACATGGTGGCCCGTTCATCGTACAGTGGTTGTTGTTAGAGAGAGATCATGTACAGTTATTAGGAATAAGTGCACATTCTAACCACCTTATCAGACGACCCCCATGACGTGGCAGGATGTCGTTAGATAAGCCGATCAGAGATAGAGTGGTCACAGGATAATCCATGACCAGGAGGTGGCCGTAGGATGACTTACGACTTCGTGGTTGTAAAAGAACTTATGACTATGTGGTCGTACGAAAACTTATGACTATATGGTCGTAGAAAAGCTTACAACTATAGGATGGTCGTAGAAGAACTTACGACTACCCCGTGAACTTTCTCCCTTATCGATAAGAGGTATATTCGAGATATATAATGATGTAATAATTATGAGGATTATCCTATCCTCGTCACATATATTATGTGTAAGTAGCAAGAAATTATATTTAGTTGAGCAAATTGTACTTTGTACTAGGTTTACTCAGTAGTTTCACTTTGCACCAGGGTGTTTCAAAAATAATTTTTCACTTCACACTAGCCAGCCATCTTTGGGTCTATATCGGTGCATCTCCTAACAAGCAAGGCCACCCGCAGGTGAGCCACTCATCCACACGGGCTATGATGTGGTGTCCCTCCACGCAGGGCCGGCTCTGGGGGTAGGCCGGAGGGGCGCCGGCCTAGGGCCCCGGGCCAGGGGGCCCACCCCCCGCGCGATTACGGCAGAGTCCAGACTGCATGCATGCGTGTAGCGTGCGGGCTGGACGGCCGGTTTTGACGTTTTGTGATTGAGGCATTGAGCCATCAACCATGCATGCATACACGATTACACGTTTAACGTTTTGTACTTTTGTGATTGGCTGATTGCGAGTTTGCGACCCTTCGAGTCTTCGACTAACGCCGTAGACCCGTAACGCGGAACCGGAACGCCTCGACGCTTCGACTAACCAGAAGAACGCCGCGCGCCCGCGCCGAGCGCCGATTCGCTGAAGTGCTGCACTGCCGCGGCTTCGACTGTTTGACAGTTCGACGTGATCCGGTGATCATCTCCTGCGCGCAGCGCGCTGCGTCGACATTGTGGCCCGTGGCTGTGAGGCCGTCCGCCGTCGCAGCCGGCGGCAGCTCGTCAGCCCGAGACTCCATCCGTGATTGACTCATCAACTTATTTGCTCGTCGCCTCTTGGATCTCAGTCGCCGTCTGGTTTCTCTGAATTCTCTGGTTCCTATTTGAGGTAAATTAATTCTTACTAGTTACATTTGGTTTATGAACTAGTTAGTACCTAAATAGTTTATCATGTTAGAACTATTGATTTGTGTCACTTTAGACAATATAAAGTTTAAACTGCATATTTTATAAGTAGAAAAAATTTTATAGTAAAAGGTCCATAGAGACGAATTCGCCCTAGGGTCCTTAAAAACGTTGAGCCAGCCCTGCCTCCACGTTAGCAGGGATAGTAACGGTATGAGGCGATGGCTCAGGTGGCGCACGTCACCAGCGATGGAGAGGCGTTGAGGATCAAGTGTTCGGCAAAACAGAATTTGTGGTGGTTTGCATTGACATGCGCTAGAGACATGCCGATGGTGACAGAGGATAGTGGTAGCAGAAGGGTGTTGGTGGCGATAGTGCTATGGGCATCGGGGAAGAGAGGTGAGCACACCAAAAGATATAGAAGGACGAGGGGTTGCTCAAGTAATCAAACGGAGTCTCACTAGTCGCAATGAAAAATGACGGAGAAGATCGATATATCTGGAGAAGAATAACCTCGATTCCGAGCATCTGAGTACACAAAACTCAAAATTAATTTTGGGGTGTGCAAGAGGAAGTGGTGGAACACGATGTGATGTGGATGGTTTTTGAAGAAGCTCACAGGATGCGGAGTTTGAGTTTGGTGTAGCTCGGAGGCAATGGCGGAGTTGCTCTGTACTCCTTGGGCCAAGAAAAATAAGAGGGGTAGAGAGGGGAGATCATGTGAGCACCCTGCGTGTGAGAAGAGAGACCAAATCTGGTGCCAGCTCATCGTACGCATGGATGCCTTGGTTGGACGAGTTGGTTCGGCCACTTGTAGAGTGATCCAACTGGTTATATCCAAGGTGTTTAGGCTAGTGCGAAGTGCAACTTTGTTTTGTCCATCCTAGTATAAAATGAAATTATTGTCTAACATTGGTGCAAAGTGAAACATAATACACTTTACTTGATGGAAGCTGCTATTTACTCTATTTGGTTTTAAAATCTCTACGAGTATCTAGTTAATTAATTTAGCACAATAAATTATGTACACGAAATTAATTTACATTCATGGCAATGTGGACATTAGCATAGTGCAAATCATGGACTAATATATAGTACTACTACTACTCATCTGTTGTCTGTCACAGACATGAATGCATGCATGCATGCATGTTGTTGGGTTTTTCAGAGGCATATATGTTGTTTTGTATAGCGGCAGGTTTGGACTTTGTGCTCTTGGTAAGTTGATCATTACAACGAGACCACCTCATAAAAATATGATCCGTATGACCTCGATGGACCAGCTTATTTCAAAGTATAATTGTATGTATTTAGCTGTCAATCTTCAGGTCGTATCTAGTGCGAGTGTCATGCATATGCTACTAGGCGACTACTAGCTGCTATTAGCTAGATAAGAGAGAAGCCGGGCAAGTCCTTGTATATAATACAAGTGCTTAACTAGTTAGAATCGATCTAGCAATGGCATTGACATTTCATTAGACAAATTAAAGCAGTAGCTAAAGTGAGGTTTATGCATGCAAAACTATGTTGAATTTTAAGTGTCAAAATAATTAAATGAATAAAATCCATGCGCTTGTTATTGATGGATAGATTTTTGGTGCTAATTTCTTAAAAAGAGGTCCCTTTCTCGGTCTGAAATCATCTTATGCTTACGACGTCTAACGTGTGTAGCACATAGAAGATTAAGATTAATTACTCATTAAATTAAAAATGGGATACACAAGTTATAGTTCTTCTTTTTGTAGTCCCCCCCCCCTTTTTTCTAAAAAAGAATACGGTTTTCCCACATGTAAATGTGGGTACATGTATACGGTCGATATATCACCACCGTCGATTGTGCTTCGATATCGACGTAAACTTTCAAAATGCAAACCACCGTTCATCATCTAATCGTTCAATATCCATTAGCATTCACAAGGTTGAAGGTTCAGGGGCGATATTAAGATGGTATAGGACGCTGCAAATCGGCAAACGCATGCAGCCTGGAGAGGCACATCCCCAGGAGAGAGCTAGATCGAACTAGCAATGGTGTACGTGTGCAATATATTGAGGGCAGGCGAATCCGGGAGACCATAGCCGACAGATTGTGGTGACAGTGAATTCTAAAAACCAACTCCTATTTATATTAATTTTTGAGAAATTACCAATATGTTCATCAACAGAGAGATTGAGTGGCTATGTGAGAGGATCAAGATGTTTTGTAATGAACCATGCCAAGTTTGTAGAATTAGATTTTGAATTTTGTTAAATTTGCAGATTTTTAAAACCTATTTCAGACCGCCAGGTCTGACCGGGCCAAGATGATTTGAGTCGACGAACGACAGAGGTCGAATATCTACCCTACTCTATAATACACCAAAATTTTCTTTACTAAATCCACCCCCTCAACCACCCCCACAGTCATGCCTAATCTAAGTCCACCTAGATTTGTGTACCAAAGTAATCCAACTTCATACAAATGAATGGCCTGGATTTCTTCTCAAACCTTCTTCTCTTACTCATTGAAGATCCTAAGGCCAAAATCATCTAGATCATGCACATCATCCCCCTCCAACCTAACCCGTGCGCCTGCCTCCCCTGGTGAACCCGTGCGCTCCCCTCTAATTTCTCCGCCGCCTCCTCCCCTCCCTCATTCTCCGCCGCCGCCTGCCTCCCCCACCGAACCCGTGCGCTCCTCCCCTCTGATTTCTCCGCCGCCTCCTCCCCTCCCTCCTCATCCGCCGCTGCCTGCCCCGCTCCACCGCCGCCTCCTCCCCTCCCTCCTCCTCTTCCGCCGCCTACCCCGCTCCTCCACTCCGCCGCCTCCTCCTCCTCCCCCCACCTCGCACCGCCGCCACCACCTCCTCCTCCCCACCCCGCGCCACCGCCTCCTACTCCCCCACCCCTTCGCTCCACCGCCGCCTCCTCCCCCGCTCCTCCGCTGCCTTCTCCTCCCCCACCCCTCCGCTCCACCGTCGCCTCCTCCTCCCCACCCCGCGCCGTCGCCTCCTCCTCCCCCACCCCTCCCGCTCGCCGTCGTCGTTGTCTTCCTCCTCTCGCCGTTGCTCGTGTCGTGCGCCGACCTGTACGCGCTCGTCTACAAGGGCTGCGCCAACCAGAGCTTCCCAGGTGGCGGCGTGCCCCCCACCGTTGCCGTTCTCTCCTCCACGCTCTCCTCCCAGTCCGCCTCGTCCAAGTTCTACAAAACCTCCTCCTCGTCGGCGTCGTCTTCCTCCTCCTCCATCTTCGGCCTCTTCCAGTGCCGCGGCGACCTCTCCGGCTCCGACTGCGCGGCCTGCGTCTCCCGCGCCATGTCCTCCTGGTCCGACGTCTGCGGCGCCTCCGTCGCCGCAAGGGTCCAGCTCGCCGGATGCCTCGCGCTCTACGAGATATCCGGCTTCCCCCAGGTCTCCGGCACCCAGATGCTCTTCAAGACCTGCGGCACCGGTGGTGGTGGCGGGGGCGACTTCGAAATGCGCCGGGACACCGTCTTCGCGCAGCTGGAGGACAACGTCGGCGGGAGCACCGACGGGTTCGTCGCCACCAGCTACCAGCAGGTGTACGCCGTGGCACAGTGCGAGGGCGACCTCTCGCCGGGGGACTGCGGCCAGTGCGTCACCCAGGCCATGCAGCACGTAGAGGTCGAGTGCGCCGTCTGCTTCCTCCTGGTGACCTCTCCCCCTCGCTTCTTATTCTCTCTGATTGCGAGTAGATTAATATTCGGCCACGCCGTGAGTTACTTGGGTAGAGACCAAAATGTTTAGTTTAGATGTGATTTTGGAACAAATGTAGTCTCTGACGATCTGGTCTTGGTTTCCGTGAGGGAAAGAAACTTTTTCCTACTATCCACGAAGAAGAGTGAAGCGATATTAGTACAATCAATAGATCCCACATTAGCTTTGGTTTTTCTGTTTTGTTCAATTTATTTATTACCTTTTTCATGGCATTAATCTTTTCTAATGACCCAGTCCCCCCTGTCGTGAATTTGTTGCTTCGCCACTGATCCAATTCATTTGAGTTTTGATTTACTTGATTCAAAACTATGTCTTACTTTAAATGGAAGCAGAGAAAATTTTGATATGATTGGATAGTATCATAATAAGGAAAGAAATTATACTAAGTACAGACTTTATGAATGAATAGTCTCAATAAGTAACATCAGTCATTTGATGAGAAGTACAAATAAAATAAAAATGAGCTGAGTTAAAATTAATTATCAGTTACAGACCTTAGTGAAAAAGAATTGAAAGATGATATGGGACTGCAACTTGCTAACTGGCCTGAACCTTAGAGCACAATATTGTAAATGACTAAATGTGACCTCCTAGAAGAGGAGGCAAGACAACGGAGGGAAGAGGCCACTCATAGTCTTAGGGTATGATGGAGTTTGTAAAACACATCACCCAAATATTTTGCTGTTCTTGTTAAATAGTATCAAATGATCAATCAAATGTGATCTGTTTTGGAGATAAAATTATCAGAATCTTGAACTTCATGCTCCTTCCTAATGTGTGGTGATTAATCTTAAAACAGTCAGTTGCACTTATGATCTTTTACCAGTTTCACATAAATGTATTCTGCTGTCGGTTCATAATGTTTATTTCAGTATGCTTTGGTTCATTATTCTGATCGAGTGATTTGCATTGCCCAAGTAGGAAATTTTTTGGTTTCACTGGCCTCAACTACCTTATTATGTATTGGTAATTGGTTGAGGTAGCACTGAGAAGAGAGGGTTTTGTGCATGGTTGATACATTTTTTCCTCTGAAGTGAAGCACAGCAGCTGGAGCATACTGTTAAATAACTCATGCAGTTGGTTAATATGCAGGTTTCAATCTCAGCTCCATCTAGCATTTTACATCAAGTTCCTGAAGGACATGTTGGGGTATACTGGAGAGGAGGTGCTCTTTTAAAAACAATCACTCCTCCAGGTATCCTTTTTATTGCAGCCTAACTTTTTCTTTATTTGAATGTCTTTTCGCTAATTTTGATTCTGATGCTAGGTTATCATCTGAAGCTGCCTTTGATCACCCAGTTTGAGCCAATACAGGTTACACTTCAAACAGACCAGGCAAGTGAATGACACTCTTTTGCCCTTCATTTTATCAAGCCAAGTTTTCACTCCAATTGAAGGTTAATTTACCAGCTGTGTTTTTTTATCACTGCTTGTTTGAAACTTTTGGAATACCAATTGAAAGATCGCTGTATTTCTTTATCATATGAGTTTATGATAGAAATATATTTATGCCTCTCATTGTGCTAAACCAGGTCAAAGGTATTCCTTGTGGAACAAAAGGTGGTGTAATGATCAGCTTTGACAAGATAGAGGTATAGTATTATCTGTTCTATTATAACTCTTTTTTGCAAAGTTCATTTGCTTGTTTCTGAGCTGCTTGATCCACTGCTGGGCTTGTAGGTTGTCAATCGTCTCCATAAAGAGTTTGTTTATGAAACCCTACTCAATTATGGTGTACATTATGACAAGATATGGATATATGACAAAATTCATCATGAGATAAACCAGTTCTGCAGTGCTCACAGTTTGCAGCAAGTTTACATTGACAGGTTTGATCAGGTTGGTGAATCTTTTTAGTTAATCAACTTTTGGTTCTTTCTTGTATGCAACTGTGCAATATAGGAGATCTTATACCTGCATTGTTGGCTCACCTGTCCTGCCAAAATTTCAGATTGATGAAACAATGAAAGAAGCTATCCAAAGAGACTGCACACGCTATGCTCCTGGAATTGAAATTATCAGTGTTCGTGTTACAAAGCCGAACATACCTGGTAGTATTAAGAGAAATTTTGAACTTATGGAGGAGGAGCGTACAAAGGTATACACCTCGTGGCGCATATGTTACACACTTGTTCCCTGTGAACACTCATGGACAGTTTATGCTATACTGAGTACTTGGGATGACTTCGTTGTTGTCGCGTACATATCCTACGATATTAGGGCTTGTTCAATAGTAAGCAACGGTGATTGAGAAAGTTAGAGCATTGAATTAATTGATCTAATTGATTTTTTAAAAAATGTGCTAATTGATAGTTGATTTTTCATGTTGCATATAACTGCACAGTAATTGAAATATAAAAAAATGCATATGTTAAATTTACCAACTTCAGAAGCTGTTTTCTGAACGCACATATGCGTGGTAGTACTTGTCATCAACATTTAACTTCCGGTCCATATCTCATGCTATCATTATAAAGGCAGTAATGATTTTAGAGCTTTGCGAGTATAGAAATCTAATTTAGCAGCAGCAAGTAGGCAGATATTAGGC